>CM066032.1:1035590424-1036190424 GCA_033557465.1 Ichthyophis bannanicus | reverse complement strand
ATCTTTTTGTGAAAATGGTAAATAAAGATAAAAGGAAAAGGAGATTGCTATGGTTTTCGAAAGAAGTAGCTGAAAATATGAAGAAAAAGAGGGAGGCCTTCATGAAATACAAGAGATCACAGAAAGAGGAAAACAGGCATCTATAATTGGAAAAACTTAGAGAAGCTAGCAAAGTAGTCAGGAAACCAAAGATTCAAAAAGAGGAGGAAATAGCCAATGCAATAAAATGGGGGGATAAGACATTTTTCAGATATGTTAATGAGAAGAGGAAGGGCAAAAGTGGTATTGTCAGACTCAAGGATGAAGGGGAGGAATATGTAGAAGCTGATGAGGATAAAGCAGAATTGCTTAATAAATATTTCTGTTCTGTGTTCACAGATGAAGAACCAGGAGCAGGACCTCAGAAAACACCCAAAAACAGGAACAGAAGTGAGGGGCATCTTGAACAATTTTTAGAAGACTGTGTGTATGATAAACTAGTTAAACTTAAAGTAGACAAAGCGATGGGTCCGGATGGAATACACCCTAGAATACTGAGGGAACATGGGGATCTTCTAGCAACTCCACTGACTGATCTTTTCAATACCTCATTGGAGTCAGGAGTGTTGCCAAAGGACTGGAGAGAGACAGATGTGGTCCTTTTGCACAAAAGTGGAAGTGAGGATGTGGTTGAAAACTATAGGCCAGTTAGTTTAACTTCAGTGCTGAGTAAATTATTGGAAGCGCAGCTGAAAGAGAAAATAGTGAGGTTTCTGGAGTCCAGCGGATTATAGGATCCGAGACAGCATGGATTCACCAGAGGCAGGATTTGTTAGACAAATTTGATTGATTTCTTTGACTGGGTGACGAGGGAGTTGGACTGAGGGAGAGCCCTAGATGTGGTGTATTTAGATTTCAGTAAAGCCTTTGACACTGTTCCTCACAGGCAACTTATAAACAAACTGAGCACCCAAGGGATGGACTCTAAATTTACTACTTGGGTTAGAAATTGGTTGAGTGGGAGGAGACAAAGGATACAGGTAAATGGAGCTCACTCTGAGGAGAAGGAGGTTACCAGTGGTGTGCCCCAGGGATCTGTCCTTGGTCCGAATCTTTTTAACATCCTTGTTAGTGATATAGCAGAGGGACTGTCGGGTAAGGTTTGCCTCTTTGCAGAGCATACCAAAATCTGCACTAGAGTAGACACCCAGGAAGGTGTAGATAACATGAGGAGGGGTCTAGCTAAGCTTGAAGAATGGTCTAGAATTTGGCAGCTGAGATTTAATGTTAAAAAATGCAAGGTCATGCATTTGGGCTGCAGCAATCCAAGGGAGCAATACAGTATAGGGGGTGAAGTACTTTTGTCCACTAAAGAAGAGTGGGACCTAGATGTGATTTTGTCTGATGATCTTAAAGTAGCTAAATTGGTATAAAAGGCGACAGCAAAAACTAGAAAGATTCTTGGGTGCATAGGGAGAGGAATGGCCAGCAGAAGAAAGGAGGTGATAGTACCTCTGTAGAAGTCTTTGGTGCGACCTCATTTGGAGTATTGTGTGCAATTCTGCAGACTACACCTTCAGAAGGATATAAACAGGCTGGAGTCAGTACAGAAGGTGGCTACTAAAATGTTTAGTGGTCTTCATTATAAAGCATATGAGGCAGACTTAAGGATCTTAATATGTGCACCTTAGAGGTAAGGTGGGATAGAGGTTATATGATTGAGACATTTAAATACCTCTCTGGCATAAATGCACAGGAGGAGAGCCTCTTTCGATTGAAAGCAGGCTCTGCTACAATGGGACATGGGATGAGGGTGAAAGGGGATAGATTCAGGAGTGATATACAGAAATATTTCTTTATGGAAAGAGTGGTGGATCCGTGGAATAGTCTCACAGTGGAGGTGGTAGAGATGAGGACAGTATCTGAATTCAAAGAAGTATGAGACAGAGAGGATCTCTAAAGGAAAAAAGAGGACTGTAGTAGTGGTTGATATGGAAAGACAGACTTGATAGGCCATGTACTCTTGTATTGGGGCAAGCAGTGGATATCCCAGGTCCGCTTTAATAATGGTTTATGGACCTTACCTCCAGGAACTTGTCCAAACCTTTTTTAAACCCGGCTACACTAACAGCTTTTACTGCATCCTCCGGTAACGAATTCCAGAGTTTGATTACATGTTGAGTGAAAAAACATTTTCTCTTATTAGTCTTAAATAGGTTACACTGTAGCTTGATGGTGTAAACAATTGAGCTACGTTTACCCATTCCCACTCCATTCATTAATTTATAGACTTCTATCATATCTCCCCTCAGCTGTTTCTTTTCCAGGTTGAAGAGCCCTAAACTTTTTAGCCTCTCTTCATAGGGCTATCTTTCTATCCCCTTTACTGTTTTGGTGGCTCTTCTCTGTACCTTTTCTAATAATGCTATATCCTTTTTAAGATATGGTGACCAGAATTGCACACAATATTCAAGGTACATTTGCACCATGGAACCATACAGAAGCATTATAATATCCTTTGTTTTATTCTTCATTTCTTTCCTTATGATTCCTAGCATTCTATTTGCTTTCTTGGCCGCTGCTGCACACTGGGAGGAGGGCTTTAAAATGTTATCCACGA
Source organism: Ichthyophis bannanicus (assembly GCA_033557465.1). NCBI lineage: Eukaryota > Metazoa > Chordata > Amphibia > Gymnophiona > Ichthyophiidae > Ichthyophis > Ichthyophis bannanicus. The sequence continues at coordinate 1,036,187,825 of CM066032.1, read as the reverse complement.
TGATGCCTAAATCTTTTTCCTGGGTGGTGTTTCCTAATGTGGAACCTTGCATCATGTAACTAAAGTTTGGGTTGTTCTTTCCTAGGCGCATAACTTTGCACTTCTCCACATTAAATTTCATCTGCCATTTGGATGCCCAGTCTTCCAATTTATCAAGGTCCTCTTGCAATTTTCCACAATTCTTATGGATTTTAACAACTTTGAATAATTAAGAACATAAGAACATAAGATATGCCATACTAGATCAGACCAAGGTCCATCAAGCCCAGTATCCTGTTTCCAACAGTGGCCAATCTAGGTCATACATACCTAGCTGTTTCCCCAAAAGACACAGGTTGCACAATGCTTGTACTGGGTCAAGCATTGATATCCTGGGTCCCTTCTTAATAATGGTTTATGGACCTTTCCTCCGGGAACTTATCCAAAACCTTTTTAAACACAGCTACACTAACAACCTTTACTACATTCTCCGGTAACAAATTCCAGAGTTTGATTACACGTTGAGTGAAGAAATATTTTATTTTATTAGTCTTAAATAGTTTACCCTGTAGCTTCATTGCATGTCCCCTAGTCTTTCTATATTCTGATAACGTAAACAATCGATCTACGTGTCATCTGCAATCGATCTACATGTCATCTGCAATCGATCTACGTGTCATCTGCAAATTTGATCACCTCACTTATTATTCCCATTTCCCTGGAGTATTCCACTATTCACCTTTCTCCATGAGAAAAATTGGACATTTAACCCTACTCTCTGCTTTCTATCTTTTAACCAGTTCCTGATCCACAACAGTACACTGTCTCCTATCCCATGACTTTTTAATTTCGTCAAGAGTCTCTCATAAAGGACCTTGTCAAAGGCTTTCTGAAAATCCAGATACAGTATATCAACCGACTCACCTTTCTCTGCCTGTTTATTCACACCTTCAAAAATGAATACTACCAATACCTAAACTGTAACAATGAATATTTGCCTATACATATGCTATAACACTTACTGTAAACAACCGATAATACCCAGTCCTAACCATGAGGATTGGGTCTAACACCTAACATGTAAATAGTCACCTCGCCAGATCTTTTGATGGTCCAATGTAAATAGTCCACCCAGTAAATTGTAAATAGTTCACCCAGTTACAACTCCAAGTTACCGCTCCCGTTCAATGTAAACACTAGGCAGTTCTGACTTGACTGTTCGAGAATTGTTAATTGTAAACCGCACTGATAATAAAGAGCGCAGTATAGAAAAGCTTTTAAATAAATAAATAAAACATAACAGATTAGTAAAACAAGACCTTCCTTGGCTAAAGCCATGTTGGCTGTCTCCCATTAAGCCATGACTATTTACATGTTCAGTAATTTTGTTCTTTATAATGGTTTCTACCATTTTTCCCAGTACTGACATCAGGCTCACTCTTTTTAAAAATTGGCATTACATTGGCCGTCCTCCAGTCTTCAGGTATTACAGATGATTTTAATGATAGTTAATAGTAAATCTGCAATCTCATATTTCAGTTCTTTCAACACTCTTGGATGTATACCATCTGGTCCAGGTGATTTGCTACTCTTCAATTTATCAAATAGTTGTAGTACATCTTCCCTGTGTACCAGTATTTCTTTCAATTCTTCTGTGGCATCACCTTTAAATACCATTTCAGTCATGGGTAACATCCCTACATCTTCCTCAGTAAAGACCAAAGCAAAGAATTTATTCAGTCTCTCCGCTATGGCCTTGTCCCCTCTTAGTACCTCTTTTTTCCCCTCTGTCATCTAATGGTCCAACTGACTCTATCACAAGGTTTTTTCTATGAATGTTCTTGAAAAAGTCATTACGTGTTTTTGCTTCCACAGCAAGATTCTTCTCAAATTCTCTCTTTGCCTGCCTTATCAAGCATGGGATAAGTACAGAGGAAGATGAAGGGATTCTAGAACTTGAAAGCTTTTACATATTATCATACTGGGTGTGCTGTATGGTCTTTATCTGTTGTCATTTTCTGTGTTTCTACATTTCTAAACAAATCCGGGTGATAATAAATTATATTATTGCAGCCTTCCTAGGGCTAGCTTAACTATTAATGTGAGTAGGATGTTACATGTGGCAGCTGCAGTCAATGGAGTTAGCATGTTGAACGTCTAAGTGGGTGCCCACATGAGCAGCAGCGATCATCACACTGTGTGGTTTGAGATAAAAGCCAAGGAAGAGGTCCAATCACAGCAAACTCAAAGTCCTGGACTTCATAAACACTGACTTTATTAAAATGGAAAGTGCCTGAAGGAGTTGGCAGAATGGGAAGAGATAAGGGAAGTGGAATTGCAGTGGGATAAACTAAACGAGGTAATAAAATGGGCAACAGATAAATATGTAAGGAGAGTAAATAAAAACAAGAGGAAAGAGAAACCTATATGGTTCTCCGAAGAAATGACTGCACAAATAAAGGCAAAAAACACAACTTTTACAAAATTCATAAGATCACAAACAAGAACACAGAAAAGAATACAGGATAAAGCTAAAAGAGGGAAATAAGGATAGCAAAAGCAAAAGCAGAAGAAAAGATTGCTAAAGATGTGAAGCATGGAGACAATCATTTTTTTCAGATATATTCGGGAGAAGAGGAAGATCAGAGGTGGAATTGCAAGACTCAAAAATGCCAAGGAGGGATTTGTGGAAAGTAATAATATAGAAGCAAAAATGCTAAACAAATACTTCTGTTCTGTATTCACTAAAGAAAATCCTAGAGAAGGACCACATATGATTCACAGATATACACATGGAAATGGAGTAGATACTACATCATTCACAGAAGATGATGATTTTAAACAGCTTGAAAAACTGAAAGTGGACAAGGCCATGGGACTGGATGGGATATATCCCAGGATACTGAAAGAGTTCAGAGAGGTTCTGGCAGGGCCTTTAAAGGGTGTTTTTAATAGATTCTTGGAGATAGAGAAGTTCTGCAGGACTGGAGAAGGGCTGATGTGGAATCTCTTCACAAAAGTGGTAATAGAGAAGAAGTGACAAACTATAGGCTGGTTAGACTTACCTCAATGATGGGAAAAGTAATGGAGGCGCTCCTTAAAAAAAATAATTGGACTGTCTAGAAACCAATGGGTTGCATGATCCGAGGCAACATGGTTTTACTAAAGGATAATCATGCCAAACAAATTTGATTGAGTTCTTTGACTGGGTGGCCAGAGAATTAGATCAGGGGCATGTGATAGATGTGATCTACCTAGAGTTTAGCAAAGTCTTTGTTACTGTTCCTCAAGAAGGATTATCAATAAACTGAGTAGTCTGGGGATGGGTCTCAAGGTAGTGAACTGGATCAGAAATTGGTTGATTGACAGATGGCAGAAGGTAGTGGTAAACATCACTCACTCAGAAGAAAAGAAGTTGAGTAGTGGTGTGCCTTAGGGATCAGTCCTGGGACTGGTATTGTTCAATGTATTTGTGAATGATATTACTGAAGGATTGAAAGGAAAAATCTGCCTTTTTGCAGGTGACATGAAAATTTGCAACAGAGTGGACTTCTCTGAGGGAGTGGACAACATGAGGAAAGAACTACAAAAAATGGAAGAATGGTAAAATGCTTGGCTGTTAAGATTTAAAGCGAAGAAGTGCAGAGTTATTCACTTGAGATGCAGAAATCCAAAGGAATTGTATGTAATAGGAGGCAAAACGTTGGTGTGCATGTACCAGGAAAAAGACTTCAGAGTGATAGGGTCTGAGGATCTCAAAGTAGCGAAACAATGTGACAAGGTGGTAGCTAAAAGCCAGAAGGATGCTGGGTTGCATACAGAGAGAAATAACCAGTGGAAAGGAGGCTGTATTAATGCCCCTGTACAAGTTATTCTGTTCAGTTTTGGAGATCATATCTCACAAAGGTTTTAAAAAGACTTGAAACGGTTCAGAGAAAGGTGACCTAAATGATTTGGAGCTTGCCTCCAGAAGACGTATGAGAAGAGACTTGAAGACTTAAATATGTATACCCTAGAGGAGAGGAGGGACAGGGGAGATAGTTCATTTCATTTCAATTCATTTATTTAAGCAGTTTTCAACAGAATACAATAAAAATTGAAGCAGAAAATGAAAAGAACGCCAGTATGTATAGGACAGACAGGAAAATGAGACATGACGAGGCAGGGTTGGAGAAGGGTGGTGAGAGAGGAGGAGGGGGCAGGTAGGAAACATCAGGAAGTCAACTGATGGAGTCCAGTAGGAGGTCAAAAACTGTGCAGAAAAAGTGGATTTTAAGTTGGGTTCTGAACTTTGTTAAAGAAGACTCTAACCGGAGATGTGGAGGAAGATTATTCCAAAGAGAGGGTCTGAGGAAATAAAATGCTGAATGGCGAGTAGATTGAAGATGGGCCAGAAAGGGAGAGGGTAGAAGAAGACAGTTCATATGAATTGCACGGATACGTATGATACGATACAGACGTTTAAATACTTAAGGGTATTAATGAACAAACAAACCTTTTTTCAAAGAAGGGGAAGCTGTAAAACTAGAGGACATAAAATGAAGCTGCAAGGAGGCAAACTTAAAAGCTTAAAAACAATGTCAGGAAATACTTTTTTACTTAAAGGGTGGTGGATGTTTGGAATGCTCTTCCGATGGAGGTGGTGGGGCAAATACAGTGATAGAATTCAAAATGACATGGGACAGACACAGACAATTCCTTTATAGGAAGAGGATAAGATCCTCTTCAGCAACTAGAGGGGGAGATCCTGCATGGAATGGTGGGTAGAACCCTAAACAAAGGCATAGAGGGGTGTGACCTGCGCCAAGCAACGGGAACACCTATCCTAGCCACTTTATTGTTAGGGCAGTGAGCTGAGAACCAAGAAAGCCAAGCTTCAAATTCCACTGATTCGCCTTGTGATCTTTGGCAAGTCGCTTAATCCTATATTGCTTCAGGTGAAAATCTATGGTTTGATACTGAGCCCATGGTGGTCAGCAGTTTTTAAAAACTGCCCAACATAGTGTGGCAGGGATGGCCTGCCTCAGTCTATGGGAAGGGGAAGTATGCCAAAGTCCCTAGTCTGAAGAGCTTATGAGGGCCAGGGGCATGTCCTGTGAAAGAGGAACTCAGTGTAAGTCCCAGAAGGAAGAACTATATAGGATCCAGGCCAGGATTTAGGAAAAACTCTGCAGATAGAAGAGGGTGGGCTGGCATACTTGCATGAGAGAATGAGGAGTATACGAGGCCACTTCCAAACACTAGTCTGCCTGGAGTCAGTCAGCTTGGGAGCTCTCCATGATTCAGGAAGTACCTGAACTCATAGAGATAGAAGAAGGGGAATTCTCTGACTGGATATCTGAGGAAATGGAGTATTAGGAGGCCAGCACACCAAGTATGTGAGTGAACTTGTTTAACCTTTGGCTGGCATGGACTGGGCTTTAGGGAATACCTAGGGGGTGGAAGGCTTCCCCCAACCCTACTCCTTTATATGAAGGAGAAGTAAGGGTTTGCCCAGAAGTGAGGAGTAGAGTGATTGAAGTTGATGGAATGAACTGTTGATGGAATGAACTATTTCCAATATTCTATATTTGTTCTGGGAAAAAAGATGTGGAAAATAGAACACCTCAAGAGAACAAGATTGAGGGAGCAAAGCAGCCCCTTTTGCTCACAGGTGAGAGCAATCAGCTGGCCTAAACCAACTACAGGCCTAAACCAAGGAGCCTGGTCTGGCTCAATTCGCAGCTATGCAAGCATTATAACTTGACTTAGGGCAAGTGTTTTTTGTGGGTGTTTTTTTTGCTGGCTTAAGTACTACTCTTTGCTTGTTTGGGAGACAGGGGACTGGGACAAGTCAAGTAGTTCTAAAAACTTAGGAAACTTATAAGAGAACTTTTTTAGATAAAAAAAAAAATTTCAGTATCCTGCAGTTTTGTTTGCTTTAATCCAAGTGTTTCAGCAAAGACCCTGTGATTACTGCAGCACCCAGAGACAACACACTACTACATTTACTACTATTCACTGCTATCTCCCACATTCAGCCACTTTAGGGTCCATCCCAAGGGCACTCAGTTTATTTATGAGTCACCAATGCAAAACACTGTCAAAGGCTTTACTGAAAGCTAAGTATACCACATCTAATTACTTTTCCCTGATCTAATTCTCAGGTTATTCAGTCAAAGAAATCAATCAGATTCATCTGACCTCTAGTAATGTCATGTTGTCTCAGGCCCTCTAATCTCTTGGATTCCAGAAACTGGACCATCCTCGACTTAGAAATGTTTCTATTAATTTGCTCACCACAAAGGTCAGACTAACCAGCCTGTAGTTACCAACCTCTTCCTTACTTGGGTTTTTGTAGACAGGAAATACATTTGCCCATCTTCAATCCTAAAGATTACTCTCAGCTCTAAAGAAACACTGATAAATTCACACAGTGAAACTGCAGTATTTCCCCATGTTCCTTCCATACCCTCAATGTGTCTTGTCCAGCCCCATTGCTTTAGCTAGCTCCTCATGAACACAGTCTTTTGAAAATCGTTCAAGGTCTATCTCACTTCTATTCTTCTTTATGTTTATTTTCTGAAATCCCATTGCTGGCTCTTCACCTGTAAACTCAGAATAGAAATATTTGTTAAGCAATTTCACTTTATCCTCATCTTCTACATATTCCTTCCCTTCACCCTTGAGTCTCAGACTGCCATTTTTTCACTTCCTCCTGTCACTAACACACCAAAAAAAAATTCTTATTCCCATATTTACTTTATTGGCTGTTTTCCATTTGCATCTTTGCTTTCTTGACTATTTAACAACGTCCCTTAGCTTCTCCACGTATTGCTGTTTGTCTTCCTCTTTCTGTGATCACATAGTTTATGATGGTTAACCTTTTCTGCCTTGCCTTTTCAACTTCTTCTTTTGAAAGCTATAGCATCATCTTTTTCTTCATACTTTTGGTTATTTCTTGTCCTTAAAATGCCTACTTTCCGTTTTGTCCACTATTCTACTTCCCCCAGATGTTCCCATCCAGCTAAAGACTCCTTGAGATAATAGTCAAAGCATGTGCTGTTGAGTCAAAGCTGATTCCTGACGAATCAGCCCCTGGGTTTTCTTGGCAAGGTGCATCCGGAAATAGATTGCCATGCCTTTCTTCCATGCAGTAAATATTCCCCAGTTTTTGTAAAATTAGTTTTCCTCAAATCTAGGACACTCAGCTTTGAAGGAATCCCGAATCGCCCTACTTCTAGATGACACCATAGCTGGGGTATCTCAAATAACATCTGGAGAATTGAAAACTTATATGAAAAGCATTTTCCCTTTCATAGAAATATTTGCATTTAGCTGATCCAGTGTGTAGAGAAAGACAAAAAAAATTAAGGTGTCACAAATATTTATGATAAGGAATATTTGAAGACTAAGTGGGCATTTTACTAAAGTGCATTAAGCTGTTACTATGTGAATTAACACTCTGTTAATGCATAGCTGAGATAACCATTACTATGCTGGCATGGCTATAAGGGAGGTCTGTATGTCATACCAAAGTACATAGTTTTAACTTGCCCTCTTCCCAGAAAAAACTCACAGTGCCTCCTCCTTCCCTTATGATCCTTACAGCTCTGTGTCTTTAATATTATTTTTTACCTATAGTATGAAAACTCCTCCCTTTCTTCCTACCCTGTCTTTCCTGAAGGATTTTAGCCTAGTATAAGTTCAACCCATTCATTGTTTTCTGCATACCATGTCTCCAGGATTGCCACTATATCCAAATCAACCTTTTCCATTACAGCTTCAAAATCTGGAAAGGTATTAAACATACAGTACTATGGGCATTAGTATATGCAGTTCTCCCTTTTCTATACTATTTTTTTATGTTTTACGTACCTGAAGGCTTTTATGTACTGGGGACTTTGTTCACTCACCCTTCATGATATTAGTTTAAAGCCCTCCTCAGCATAGTAACTAGAAATCCTAGATGAAACGCAGATACTCGCGACGCTAGTTTTATCTATTTTGACCCGACTGGTGCATTTCATTGATGGTGATAGTGGTGGAAGTACCGTAAAGGCTATATGAACCAGAGATGCAGCATGTTCTGGCACATGCTGAAGGTGCACTACGACTCATGTTGTTAGCTAGCATGGGGCCATGACAGCATGGGAACATTCTTGTTAGGGTTAAGAATGGGAGGGTTAGGGGTAGAGAGTGGGCATGGTGAGCTCAGCGCAGTTTTGCACTGGGTTCACACTGAGCACTAGCTGCAGGTTCGCCTAATGCCACTAAGTGCACCTGCGCTAATGCAGCTCTCTTTTAACTGCTGGGGAAATGCTTTCCACTCCTCCGACAGTTAACGCTGTGGTGTTGCACCTAACACTCTAAAGTCTGGGTGTCACTATAATGGCAGAAACAAGGTTGTTTCTTGTGATATTATGGTAAATTGTCTTGGTTCATAAAAAAGCATATTTTGCAAAGGACATCCAAGTCTCAGTCTGGGATGTCAAAGCCAGAATGTCTGAAAAAAAAGCAGGGAACAAAAACCTTTATTTATAAAGAAGATGAGTGTGCCAAGAACCCGACACTGGCCGTGTTTCGTATACACTTCCTCAGGGGTATTTGGCTCACTATAAATAAACACATAAATAATTAAAAACAAAACACATAGGTAAAACATACATGTAAAATCTCAAACTATAAACAAACCATATCAAAAGATAGAAAAAAGGGGGAACCAAATAAATGTCGCATTATCTTCATTAAAACTATAAACTTAATCATATACATGTAAAAGCACAACAGCAATTATACATATAGAGTGCATACATATATAAAAAAAACATAAAAAAATCTTCCTATAAATAAATAAATAACATGTGTACATTAAAAACATTACCATCAACCCATTAAAAACAACTTAAAAGTGAACCAATAATTATAAACAAGAAAACTAATAAAAACAATAAAACTAATCAGGAGAGGAGAGCATGAGGAGGAGCAGGAGTGAAACATTGGATATGCAACCCATGCATAAACTATGTGTCTTTCTTCATAAAAAATAAATAAATAAATAGATAAAATATAATAGCACATGAACATAAAACCTATAAATTATCCTGAAAATGAATGTATTGTGTTTGAAATAAAAAAGAAATAATAAAACCTATTTATAACCCCAAACGGAAATACTGGAAAAGATCATGATAGCCATAATTATATTATGTGTTGCTAACATCCATTTTATGATATACTAAAAATAATTGAAATAACCAATTGTAAAACCAATAACTAAAAGGATTTTTAAAAGTTATCTTTTAAATAGCTGAGGTAGATCAACGCTACGACCTACCACTGCAACTAGACCAAAACACTAGGATTCCTTCGGCAGGTCTTAAAACTCAGATATGACTACCATGCGTCTTCAGAATCTGTTATAATAAATAAATAAATAGATAATTAAAAAATGATTCCAAACACAAGGATAAAACATGCACAGATACAGTTATCTCAAGGGATCATACGAATTACCTGAATAATGTTAAAATTAATGATATCCATGGTTAAATATTGTCATTCGGGACCTTCCGTCTGTGTTAAAAAATGATAATGTTAAAACCCCGAATAATATAAACTTTGTGGATTGAAGCCCACAAAATCAAACATTCTCCAGAAATAGTGTATGAATTTAAACAATACCTGAAACCATTTACAAAGCTTCCATATGAGGGACCCTCTGTGAAAACAATCAAGAAAGACACCCGCATCTGCGTAGTAGAATTTAAACTCCCCGAGGTGGGAAAACCAAACTCAGCGATCCTATTGAACATTGTAAAATAAACCACTCTATTGGTTATTTAAACAACATGTAAGATTAACATAGACTGTGTCTATACCAATGCCATCTGTAGACAAAAAGTAACTATATAAAAAAACGAGCACTGGTAACTTCAGACGGACCCCCGATCTTGTTAGTAATGTTATAGAAATCGCTGCTTAAAATAACTTAACCGTCCCTACTATAAGATTAATACATGTACATGCGCCAAGCATATAAGACAAACTCAAGCACTGATTACTCCAGACGGACCCCCGACCTTATTAATATTATAGAAATCGCTATTAAAAACAGACATCCCTGATGTTTCTGTAATGAAACAGGCGAAGGGGTACATCTAAATTCATTGTACCTCCATCAGGCCTCCTATCTACTTGGAGATGTGTTTAAAGGTCATTTGTAAAATGGCTCCGTGCACGTCTTCAGATGTCCAAATTATGACTAAGACTTAAAATGACCCCCAAAATACCTAAAATAATATAGAAATTCTGACAAAGCCTATTAATTAATTTAAACTGTTTTCTATACTGCCTTATCCTGCATTCAAAGCGCTTCACAGGAAACGTTTAACTCAAACTGGGTACATTCAATTACTTGGAGTATTTAACAGGGTAGTAGCTATTTAAATATTATTTAACATATTTACAAGAGTTCTTTTCTCTACGTCCGAGTTGGGTTATCGTGTTTTTTAGAATGTTTCAAGAGTCCTTTGTTGAATTTGATGTGGTTGTTGTACTATGTGATGTGTCCATAGTGTTCTATGAACAGAAAGGTCTTGAGTTTTTTCCGGAAGTCTTTGATGTCTTCGGTGGAACGGATTTCTTCAGGCAGGGTATTCCATAATTGTGGTGCGGCTAGTGATAGTGCTGTTTTGGATATGGATTGCTTGCTTTTCTGGAAGTCCGATGCAATGTTAATCGTGTGTCTGTTGTTGGTTCTTCTAGGGCGGGTGCTGTTTTCTCTTGTAATTAGGGTTTCTAGGATGTCTTTTGAGGAGTGGTGAATGATTCCGAAGATGTTTAGTATTGTTTTGAACATGGCATGTGACTGGATTGGTAGCAAGTGTAGTTGATGTAATATTGGTGTGATGTGATCTGTTTTATTGGTTCCACTGATGATTCGCGCTGTTGTATTTTGCACCATTTGTAGTGGGTATATGGTTTGCTTTGGTAGGCTTTGGTATAGTGAGTTGCCATAGTCCAGTATTGGGATGATGATGGCTTGGCAAACAGACCAGAAGTACAGAAGTAGTCCTGGTGAAGGAGTGGTTTATTGGGGTGATGGTGGCTTGGCAAACAGTCCAGAAGTAGTCCTGGCGCAGGACTGGTTTAAGTCTTCTTATGAGGTGTAATTTGCAATATGCCTCCTTTATATGGGATTGAAGGTTGATGTTTTCATCTAGTGTAATGCCTAGGTAGCGCACTTCTTCTTTTACAGGTATGGTTTGGTTCAGTATTGGATTTGTTGCAGAAGGTTGAAGGTGGGGCTGCTGCTGATGTATAGCGCTTCTGTTTTCTTATAGTTCAGTGTGAGGTTATTGCTGCTGAGCCAGGTAGCTACTGTATGTCTTCTAGGCACTGGGTTATGGTTGTGATATTTGATGCTTCCAAGTCAATCGGAGTGTAGACCATGAGGTCATCAGGATACCAATGGAATAGTATGATGTTGTCGCAGATGGGAGCATAAATAGGTTGAACAGTAATGATGAGAGTGCAGACCCATGTGGGATGCCTTGTACTGTAGGGAAGGGTGTGGAGTGGTCTGTTCCACATTTTACCTGTTGTATTCTGTCCTCTAGGTATGAGGTGAACCATTTTAGAGTGGTGTTGTAGATGCCAGTTTCCTTGAGACATTGGATTAAGAGGGGGGTGAAAATGAGTCAAAGGCGGATAAGATGTCCATGAAAATAAGGAGAAATCCATTCCTTGGCTTGTTGATTCCTTTCAGGATGTTATTGAAGAGTGATGTTAGGAGTGTCTCCACATTGTGACGTGGCTTAAAGCCATGGTGCTGTGGGTCCAGTGGTGCATTGTGGTCTATATGGTCCTGGAGCTGTTTCTGCATGGTCTTCTCTATGATTTTTGCAAGTAATGGTAGGCTGGAAATCGTGCAGTAGACTGCATTGTTCGTCTTGCAAAGGGAGGTGCTTTTCAAGATTGGTGGAATGGTAGCTTGTTTGAGGGAGCTTGGCATGTGACCTTGTTGCAAGGATAATTTGATTATTTTTTGTATGTAAAGACTGAGCTGTTCTTTAGTGGTTTTTATCCATTGCATAGGGCAAGTGTCGTTTGGGGAAGTGGTGGTGTTGAGTGCAGTTATTATTTGTTCTATTTGACTCTGAGGTGGTATGGTGAATTTTTCCCATGGTTGCGCGGGGGTTTGTATTTCAGTGATTCTGCATTCCGTAATTGATGTGTGTGAGTGTTTGTTAAGTTTGTTTTGTTTTTTGGTAAGATGGTTTGCCATGGCTTGGGGGTGGACCTTTATGGTCTCCTATTGTGCGTTGTCTCTGATGAGAGCTCTCACAATGTTGAAAAGCTCTCTTGATTTGTTTACTGAGCACATGATTAAGATTGTGTGGTGTTGCTGTTTGCAGTTGTTGATCAGAGAGTTGTAATTGCTCTGCTTAGTGTAGTATAGTCGTTGCATGTCTTGGTCTTTGTTTTTTCTCCATTTCCTTTCAGTTTTTCTCAGCTCCCTTTTTGCATCTCTGATCATGCTGGAGTACCAGAGGGCGGATGGTTTAGTGCATGTACACATGTGGTTTCTTTGAGGTGCGGCTGTTGCTGTAAATATTAGACAGTTTTCAATGATTTTGTTAAGGTCGTCTGTATTTTGTTGTAGATTTGGGATGGTCTCTTTCAAGAAGACATTTTATCTTCAAGATGGTGATTTTTAAAAATGAATTACTTTAATAATTCCTGTACTTGTTTTCAATTGTGATACTACCATTCATGCAATTTTGCTCTCACGAAGACAAGTTATAATTTCTTTTTCTTCTAAGCAGTCATTGCTTCTTAATAACACTCATCCTTAGACAGGTCACCTTAATTTGAGACTTTCTGGATAAACAGTTTCTAAATATGAACACATTTGTCTTTCTCTGTACCACTGCAACAGATGGAATTCCGTAATATGCTTTGCTTTTAGTAAGGAAATCTGTACTGAATACAGATGACCCAATTCCTAGGGGTGCTACATGGCCCAAAACATTTGTTTTTTAGGCACATATTGTATGCATGCAAGAACTTTTTTTTTAAGCCAATAAATTTGATTGTACTTGCATTAATTTATAAGTATACATGCTACATGATATCTTTCCACTCTAAATTTTCAGGTACCCAGAAAAACTGAATGCATGCTCAATGAATATGGATCCGTACCAGCTCCCATTTGGAATTAATGGTCCAATTGCAACAGCATCATAATTTCTTTATCCAAAGTTTAATTTGTTTATTTGTATTTGGTTCTTTTTTGCCTATATGTTATTGGTTCAAGGCTCATTTGGGGAAGCAAAAGGTTGATGAGCCCTGTGTATAAAACATTAGTGATGAAGCCATATCATTTATTTTGTCAAAAGAAATAAATTGATTGGAAGGATTCCAGCACTGGAAAATTGTCAATATTTTTTTTTTCTCAGAACACCAAATTACATATGATTCAGTCTTGGAAACCAATCTAGTCAGTTAGGGAAAAAACATATGAAGGAAAAAATGTCCTATACTTTAATAAAACATATCTTATTTTGATTCCATTTCTTCCACAAAGCTAATAATTTAGTATCTTCTATATAAGAACATCGTTTGATTGGATGTACTGGCAGGGGAGATTACATAGAAGCGGTAAATGAGGAATTTCTATTGGAACACTTGAAATCTTTGCAATAGTACTGCAATGTTAGGAATCAGCACCTGTAAACAAAGACTTATGAAACTAAATTGTTCATCCCAATTTGCTATCTTTATTGAGGCTTATCTGCCAATAACAACTTTTTTGACATATAGCTGTTCCAGTATATAGAGGAAGAGGAAAAAAAAGTTAAAGCATCACAACTATTTATGATAAGCAGAATTTCAAGACTAAGGGGCATTTTACTCTATTAACACATAGCTGAGCTAACCATTACTGTGCTGCAATGACATTTAGAACATACTAGTTCTCGCCGTGGAATGGGGCAGGAAATGGTGAGGGGGGGGGGGGCATTATGGGAGAGAAATGGGCATGGATTGTACTTTGCACTGAGTGTGTGGTAACTTACAACATTATAATTGCGACAGCTTCAGACAGCATTGATTTACATTCTGTCTCCTAAATAGGAGGCAGTAAGCAGGGGCGGCTCTATAATGAGGCCGAGTGAGGCGGCAGCCTTAGGCGGCAACTTTTTGGGGGTGGCAAAAATTGCCCCCAAAAAGACAGCCTCACTTGGCCTTCAGCTTTGCAGAGCCGCATGAAGGGAGACTGTTTCCCTTTCCCGTGGCTCTGTTAAAGCTGAGCCTGAGGCGCTGATACCTGGGATGGTATTTGGACTAGAAGGGGCTGGACAGTGGGTAAGGAGGGGGACTGGAAGGGAATGGACGCCAGTGGCAGTTGTGGAAATGCAAGGCGATTGACATTGGAAGGTACTGGGAGGGGAAGACTGGAAAGGGGGCTGATACTGGGGAGGGTAACTGGAAATGGGCTGATGGAAGGAAGTGAAGAAAACAAAAGAAGAGATAAGAAATGGCAGATGGACCATAGACCACAGAAAGAGAGCTAAGAGAAGACAGGAAAGCAGAAGCCTCAGATCAGGACCAGCACAATCAGAGAATAAAATGTTCAGACAACAAAGGTAGAAAAAATAATTTTATTTAATTTTAGTGATTAGACTTTGTGCTATCTTTATATTTTACACAGTATTGGGGAAATGGGGTTTCAGTTTAAATTTTGTCTGCATATTTTTATTTTTACTTTAGATTATGGTTACTTATTCTGTACTTGGTGAGGGTCGATGTTGTGAGTGTGTGACTGAGGTCAGGTGTTCTGTTAACATGGAGTTTGTACATAAAGATCAATACTGTACTGTAGTAATTTGACTTGTTCAGCTTTTCAAATGGGTTTATGGATGTTCCAGGGCCCTGTAAGTATTTACAGTGACGCTTTTTTTGGATGGGTTCCTTATGTGAGTTTTGGAAGTTTGTGCTGATATGGTACAGTATGGTAGGTTTGCTCTTTGTTGTAGGGTTTTGTATTAGTTCACAATATGCCTGGTACTGGAGAATAGTGGTGGTTGTTGTTAGTGAGATGATCAGAATCAGATTTTTTTTTAAATATTGAGTTCTGTGGGTGAATGTCCTGGTTCTGTTCTGCACCCACTGTGGATGCAAAATATATGTTGAATAAGAAAAAGCAAGAACCATAACGCAGTTTATAATAACAAAATAAAAATGAGTTATAATTTAGTTTTGTAAACTGTGCTGTTGGTTCTTGCTGTCTTTTAGTTCCTTGGTGTGAAAACAGGACCGTACCTAGCCCTGTCCAAGCAGTGCAGCCACACAGGGCGCAAAGGCTTGAGGGGCACATCTCGGCGGTCTGCTGTTGCCCTGCCACCACTGGCAGGACAATAGCAGGCAGCCAAAATGTTCCCCCCACGCCTTTTTGCAGCACTTTAAGCAGGTCTGGTCCTCTAACATGATGTCAGAGGAGGGAGAGACAGATCTGCTTAAAGTGCCGGTGCCTTTCAGATCAGGCACATGCCCCCCCCCCTCCTCCTCCCCATACCTCTGTCCAGTGCTGCCTGCTCTTTCCCTGCTGCTGGTGCCACCGTGAAAAAAAAACAGAGGGAGGCAGCAGCAGGGAAAGAGCAGGCAGTACTGGACAGAGATATGGGGAAGAGGAGGGGGCGCGCACCCAAGCTGCAGGTCGCACAGGGCGCGATTGCAGCTTGGTATGGCCCTGTGTACAGACATCTTGCATTCCCTCCATATAATCTAATCAGTTTTTTGGTTTGGTTCAGTCCCTGATTTCAGTTCTGAAAAAGCCACGTCCCCTCTAAGGGGGAGGGGCGCCATCTCATTCTTCGCCTCAGGCAGCAGATTGCCTTGAACCGCCCCTGGCAGTAAGTGCATTTGTGCTATTTGTCATTGCTGTTAAACACATGCAGCCCGATTCCATCCCATATGTAGATCCCCTCTGTTCTTCCGGTCTGAGCCGGATGTACAGAGGGGATTGCGATTCTGATCCCGTGGGGCACGTCTAGCCCTGCAGGATCAGAATCACGATCAGACATGTACATGCAGGCCGGAACTGTGATTTAGTCCAGCCTGCACATACATGCGCAGCCCGACTAACTCAGTCAGGGCTTTTAAAAGGAGCGTGGTGCCATAGTGTCCATTTAAAAGCTGTGATACCGGCTGCCTGCAACAATTCCCCACAACCTGACCCCCGAGCTGGCCTCCTAAGGGAATGTTCCCTGGCCCCCCCCCTGTCCCATCCACGCCCGGCAGCCGCAAAACTAAATGTCCAGGGAAGTTATTCCACATCAGAGATGGAATAACTTCCCTGAACATGCCGCTGGCCCTGGACATACAGAGCCAACATTAGAATTGGCTCTGTACATTCAAGGCTGGCGACCCCCCACTGCCTGCCCAGACTCTGCCTCCGGGCCGCTCATTCTCCGCCCCCGTCTAACTTCCCCGCACAATTGGTTGACTTTAATCTACCAGTCCACATCTGGTAGATTAAAGTCAACCAATATGATCACATCCCCCTTTGTGGCTACCTTTGCAATATCAGTAATCAAGTCTCTATCCATTTCTTCGGTTTTGAGTTGGAGGCCTGTAGATTACACCAGCATGAATGATAGTGTCATCTCTTCTTTCCAACACAATCCAAGGCGCTTCTTTTCCCCACGTCCCCTGCCTTTAAGATGCTTTAATATTTCTTTTGACATATAGGGCTACTCCTCCTTTTCTGCCCTCTCTATCTCTCCTAAATAAATTATAGCCAGCTATGGCTATATACCAGTCATGTGACTCGTTAAACCATGTTTCTGTAATGGCTACAATGTCTAAGTCCATTTCCACCATTAGGGCTTCCAGGTCAGGAACTTTGTTGGCAAGTTTTCAAGCATTTGTGTTCATTTCTTTCCATCATTTGTTGATTGGCATGTCTTATTTTGCATGGGTTTTGTTCTACATGCCTCTTTCCACTTGCCATTGATGTGTGGTTTAAAAGTGTAGCTGTTTCCAATGTTAGTATGGTTTTGCTGGAAGTGATGCCCTGAACTTGTTTTCCATCTTTTACCCCCTTTCCCTACTTTAAATGCCTGTGCACATACTGCCTGAATTTTTCACTTAGGATTCTTTCCCTATGACAGAGAGATGTAGTCCATCAGCAAAATATAGTCTCTTGTTGATCCATCTGTTTCCCCAATCGCCTATATATATAAATGCTTCTTGTTTGTACCAGTTTTGGAGCCATGTATTAAAGTTGTTTATGCAATGTTACCTTTCTACCCCTTACCAAGAACAGGTAGAACCTCTGAGAATGCTATAGTGTTAATAATGGGATGAGTGTCTCTCTCCAAGTCTGGAAGTCCCTTTGAACTGTAAAGGCACTGTTTCTAGCAAGGTCATTTGTACCCAAGTGGATGAGAATGTCAATTATGGAGCGCTCACTTTCTGCACTAACTATACCAACAATTAGGTTTGTATTCCTGCTGGCTGAAGACCCTGAGAGAGCTTAGACGTCTTGAACGTAAATGGAGACGCTCTCAAAACCCTAATGCACTCATTGCCTACACAACTAAACTCCAAACCTACTGCTCTGAAACCCTCAACCATAAAAAAGAATACAATGAAAAGATTATCCAACGGTCTCTTAACAAACCAAGAGAACTTTTCTCTATTACCAAATCCCTAATAAAGGAGCCCTTACAGCAGGACCAGACACCAAAAATAACTGCACAAGCCGTAGCCAACCACCCGATCTCCAAATTCCTCCCGCCCGCATCAACTAATAACCCCCAACATCTTGCTGACTACAGTATTCAACTACATGAGCCAACCCCCTCAAACTCATGGAATGATTTCGACCCCCTTACATTAGATAACGTTTCTAATGTTATAAAAGATTTGAATGCCTCAACCTCTGCTCTTGACCCCTGCCCTGTCCCCTGGATCAAATCTACTAGAGGTTCTCTCAGCCCATACATCCTACATATTGTACAAACATCCCTCCAGACTGGTTCAGTACCACCTCTACTTAAGTGTGCCACTATCCGTCCTATCCTAAAAGGAACAAGACTAGACCCTACTTCTCCTACTTCCTACAGACCCATCTCTAGCATCCCTTTTCTGGCAAAGATAACTGAGAAGCTAGTCCAAACACAACTTCAGAACTATATTGATGATCACTCCCCCCTCGACTTATTCCAACATGGTTTAAAAAAAAACCATGGAGTCGAAACCCTCCTTACCTCCCTACTAGATTCATTATACCTCCACACCCAGAACCCTTCCCAAGGATGTCTTCTCATATTCCTTGACTTATCCGCTGCTTTTGACTCCCTTCCCCACCACCAACTCCTAAACAGACTCTATGATATCGGACTGAGAGGCACGACCCTAAGCTGGTTCCGTTCCTACTTGGAGGACAGAACCAAACAGGTTCGTATTGGAAATGATACCTCCCTTCCTTTTAGCCTAAAACAGGGTGTCCCCCAAGGATCTAGTCTATCTGCTTTTCTCTTCAACCTGTCTGCAAGATCTTCCAAAACCATGGCATTCAGTACCAGCTATATGCTGATGACATGATGTGCTTCACCCCATTTAACCTCTCTAACCCTAACTTTTCTAAACTAAATGAATGCCTTACCAGCCTTAAATCTTGGCTCTCCCAGCACAACCTCATACTCAATCATTCCAAAACTGAGGTTCTTCAGGTATTATCCAACCCTGCATACACCCCACCTCCCACCCGTTCTATTGGTGACCTCACACTCACAATAAAAAACCAAGTGAAATATCTTGGTATTATTCTTTTTTTTTTTTTTTAAACTTTTATTTTCATTTTGCAACAAACAAAAGAAACAACACACCAAAGGAGACAAAACAAGTATACAATAAAGAAAAGTAAACCCAATTACCCCCCACCCCCACGCTTCTTCTCTAGCTGATTATGTCAGCATGTGAGCGCTTCCAAACAACAGTGATTATACATCAAAACAATCAAAAGAGTATCTGCGATACAGAATAATCATGGGACAAAGATATATACAAATTTAGACAGTCAGATGAGAGCATTGAGCAGAATGTACATAGTCATTGAGCATCTTCCATTTAGACCGATGATGAGGAGTCTGAGTGGGAGAAGCAAACATACGAGGTATTTGTTCATATTTACTGTAGAGACAGACATGATTCCACCATTCATTGGGGCTCAGCTGGGAGCTATTTTTCCAGTATTTCGTAATTAGGGAAATAGCAATGCCAAGCATAAAGTCCAAAAGGAAGTAAGCCGTTTTTGGAAGAGAGGGGATCCCCGCAGCTGAGCGAAGTCCCACTATCCTCCAAGAAAGGGGCTCTTGAAAGTGCAAAATAGACTGGATACGACCCCAGACCCGACGCCAGTAATACTGAAGTGCGGGGCATTCATACATAACATGAGGTAGTGAACCAATGGCCGCATGGCATGTCCAACAGCTATTGCCCTGAGTAGTGTTCCATTTGGCTAATCTGTCAGGAGTGTAAAAACACCGGTGGGCTAGAAAGAAGAGTGTCTGAGTGAGTGAGGCGGATCGGGAGACCCGTGTCACTCTACTCCAGACAAGGCTCCATTGCTCCGGGGTCAAAGTCACATGCAATTCTCTCTCCCATGCTTTCTGCGCTATAGGGGTATCTCTAGTTATAGCATTACATAAGGTTTTGTAAAAATTGGATGCTACACCCGGTGAACTACCGATAGATCGGATAGTCTCCAACCAACCTTGTGTAGGGGAGGCCGATGGCGGGAGCACCCGAGCACTCCGAAGGCAATGCTGAAGTTGCACCAACTGAAAGTAATGTTTCGCTGGGAGACCAAATTCAATTTGCAATTCACTAAAAGTTTTCCAGCGACCTTCATGGAACAACTGACTAGGAAACCAAATGCCCCTAGTGTACCAGGGGCTCCACGCCATCGGCTTATTTTGTATTCGAAATCGAGTATTATACCAAAGTGGGAGCTTGTCTAACGGACAGAGTCGGGAGTCTAAAGAGTGCATAAGAGTAGTAAAGGCACCTAAGGTGTCTAAAAGCATTGGTGGAAAGTAGGAGTCTGATGGGAGAGTCATACCAGGGAGAAAAGTAAGAGGAATCGGTTTGCAAAGATCCTCTTCTATGTCTAGCCACACAGGTCTACTCGGTACTGGATCTTCCAGCCAGCGAGCGCCTTGTTTGAGAAGAAAAGATTGATGATACTTCAGGAAATCAGGGAATCTGACACCCCCATTTTCCTTATCTGCTTGCAGCTTATGTTTCGCTATCCTAGGTGTCTTGTTTTGCCACAAGTATCTAGTCAGAAGGCCCTCTATATCTTTATATGTACGTCGAGGGAAGAGACAGGGCAACATTTCTAAGATATAATTCACTTTCGGAACAATCATCATTTTTATGGTTTCTAATCGACCCCACCAGGTAAGTGTTAAAGGAGTCCAACGGTGAGTTAGCGCCCGGACTTTAGAGATTAAGTCTTTGGCATTGAAGGAGATAGTGTCTTCCAAAGGAGAACAATAGTGAACCCCAAGGTATTTGACCATGCGAGGTTGCCATAAAAAGGGGAAGGGTTGCATATCTGCCTGATGAAGCAAAGGATTTAATGGAAAGGCTACCGACTTGGTCCAATTTATCTTATAACCGGACAGTTGTGAGTATTTACCAATTTGCTCTAGGACAGCCGGTACTGAGTCTATAGAGACAAAAAGCATAAGGTCATCAGCATACGCTGAAATTTTGATTTCCCTATGGGTGAAGGGGACTCCATGAATCTCCTCCGATTGCCGGATTAGTAAAGCCAAGGGTTCAAGTGCAAGATCGAAGAGAAGTGGAGACAGTGGGCATCCCTGGCGAGTGCCGCGTTGAAGGGGAAAAGGCTGAGACTTTAAAGCATTGGCACATATACTGGCTGTAGGCTGTGCGTACATGGTGCGAAGACAACGGAGAAAACCTTCCCCGAATCCGTACCAGCGGAGGACTGCAAACAGGAAGGGCCACTCTAAGCGATCAAAGGCCTTCTCAGCATCAAGTGAGAGGCCAACAAATGGGCGATCAAGATTAACTGCGGTAGTCAATACATGGCATAGAGTCCGAGCATTGTCAGCAGTTGATCTACCAGGAATGAAACCGCATTGATCTGGGTGTATTAAGGTAGGCATCCTATCCGAGAGCCGGGTAGAGAGAATGGTGGCAAATATTTTATAGTCCGCGTTTAGGAGGGAAATTGGACGGTAATTAGCTGTTAGTTGCGGGTCTCTCCCCTCTTTCTCAAAAACTACTACATTTGCCATTGAAAAGGACCCAGAAGGAGAACCCTCCTCGGCCAGAGCAGAAAAATAAATTTTCAAAACTGGAGCTAAGTCAGCGTGAAAAGTTTTGTAGAATTCAGCAGGGAGACCGTCTGGGCCGGCGGCTCGACCTGAGGCACATTTCTTGATAGCAGAATGAATTTCTGAGACAGTAAATGGTGTGTCCAAGGCCACTCTATCTTCGTCAGATAGGGTCGGCCTTTGTACCCCTGAAAGTAAGCGTTCAAATACATCTGGCTCAAAATCACATTCAGATTGATAAAGCCGGGTATAAAAATCACGAAAGAGTTCTAAGATTTCGGTATCTTTAGTGACCAAGCCCCCCCCCGACGGATTACGGAGGGCGGTAACACGCTTGGCTTCTTTTTGACCTTTTAGGGCATTTGCTAATAATTTGCCAGCACGATTATTTTCCCGATAATATAGCCCTTGTTGTGATTCGATATTTTTAACAGCAGCAGTGTACAAAAGCTGATTGTATTGAAAACGCAAGCGTTGTAAACGGAGTAAAATACATGGGTCAGTACGGGACGTGAGGAGACGCTCCCCAGCTTGTATCTGCTGCTCTAGAATCAGTAAATGCTGCTTTCGTTGTTTCCCCTGCCGAATTTGATAGCTAGTTATAGTGGCGCGGATAGATGCTTTAAAACCCTCCCACCAAGCCCAGCTCGCTGTGTCATGGGGTGAGTTAAAATGAAAATAGTCTTGGATAGCGGCCTTTATATCAACCTGAAAATCTTTTTGACCCAGTAGGGATCTATCAAAAAACCAAGCTCGGGGAGAATCATCCCGCGCAGTGACACGTAATGATAAAGATATGGCAGCATGATCTGAAATATGGAGAGGATGAGTCCTAGTCGTGTCTACTTGAGAAATCAGTGCTTTGGAAATGAGAAAGAAATCTATTCTAGATTGGGAGTGATGGGGGGCAGAAAAGAAAGTGAACTCTAAGTCGGAGGGGTGAAGCAGCCTCCATATATCTACCAGCGCAAGATCTTGCATCAGAGCTTTAAGGGTGGCAAGACTCTTGGGTGGACTACTCGTTCTAGGCGGCTGTCTATCTATCAGAGGGTCTAACACTTGATTAAAATCACCACCAAGTATTAATGGAGTATTGGCAGAGGCCTGTGCCACCTGCGCAATACTTGCATAGTAAGCAGGGTTGTCCACATTCGGGGCATAAATGCAAATACATGTAAATTCACTATCTCCAACCTTAAGATGTACGCGGGCCCATCTACCCTCCTTGTCAGCGCTAGTATCAATTACAGTAGCTTGCAAAGATTTCTTAACCAAAATGGCTACCCCGCACCGTTTGGAAACGGCGGGAGAATAGGCAGCCACCATGTAAGGCTTAACATTGAGTTTCAGTGTTTCAGCAGAGTTTAAGTGCGTTTCCTGAAGAAATGCTAGATCAGCATGCTCATGGCTAAGATAGCTAAGGATTTTCTTTCTCTTGATTGGACTATTAATGCCCTTTACGTTGAGTGATAAGATTTTACATAAAGCCATTCAGACAAGTTAACAATTCTGAGCATGATAACGCACATAATTTCACAATGTCCCTCATATTGACTGTATCTGGCTGTACATATGGCATAAAAGAAAATAAGCTTAGATAATACAATGAAGCGCCCCACATTAAAAAAGAAAAACCGCAGCGCGGTAGAGAAGAAGCAGAACCCCAAAAATTACTGGCGACCATGTGTCTGCGGGGAGAAGCCCCAGAGAAGGCCGAAATTGAAAAAAAAAACACATAACCTGTAGGACTGTGCGTGCTCCGAATCCGACCGAGGCACACATCATGGAGGGATAGGAGACCACAAAACAAAAGTCATAGAAAGAAAGAAAGAAAGTCCAGGTAGTCTCCGTGCTGAACTATGACCGCCGCATCGGGCCCTTCAAAATGGCGGACAGAGCCGGCAAATAAAAGTCCAAGTCGTTGGATTAGCGCATCTGCTCTGCTTCTTTGGAGTCCAAAAATGTTGATAGAAGATCAGGATCTTCGAATGTCCTGGTTTGGTTGTGGAGAGTCACTCGGAGCTTCGCGGGATACAACAGGCCAAAGCGAGCCTGTAGCTGTTGAAGTCGAGGGCGAAAAGCAAGGAGTTTCTTCCGTCGGTCGACTGTAGGCTTTGCCAAATCAGGGAAGAAGGAGACTTTGTGACCTTCAAATTCCAAATGATGGTTCGCCCGGGCAGCATTTAAAATTTGTTCCACTTGTTGATATCGTAGCAAGCGAAAGATAATAGGCCGGGGGGTCGTTCGGTTGAGCGCCATGTGGGTAGGAACACGGTGTGCTCGATCGATTTCCAGTTCTTTATGAAAGGTGATCTTCAGCAAGGAGGGAAGAGTTTTGAGCAGGAATTCTCTCATATCTCCCGCTTCCACCCCCTCCGGTATTCCAATGAGCCTCACATTGTTGCGACGGGCTCGATTATTGCTATCTTCTAACTCCTTTTGAAGATTCTGTATCTGGCGCTCAGCCTTGTCCAGTGTGCCCAAGCGCACCGCGTGCGAGTCGAGGACCCCCGCCATATTGTCCTGCCGTAATGAGAGACTTTCAAGTCGGTCCTGGAGTACTCCAAAGTCTTCTCGCATGGCTCTAAGCGCTTCTCCATTGGACTGCACCAATTCTTTCACGCCGCGTATTTCCTCTAAAATCTCCAGGTGCATTTCGGGGTTCTCCCGAAATGGAACCATCTTCTGTGGGGAGGACACCTCTGTTTTGGAGCGTTTTCCGTGAGAAGAAGAAGGAGACCCGAAGTCCAAGCGCGCTGGTTTATGGGCCGCCATCCCCCCCGAGGTACCCCGGTCAGCCCGGAGCGAAATAGTAAGTTTGTATAGGTATTATGTCAGGATTCTAAGTAGGCCTCTCGGGAGCTTCAGCGCGAAGCGTCTTACCCGCTGGACATCAGGCTCCGCCCCCCATCTTGGTATTATTCTTGATCAGTCCCTCTCCTTCACTGGCCAGATAAAGAGAACCACCAATACAATATACGCTAAGCTACGTACCCTCCAGAACCTCAAGCCTCTCTTAAACCCAGACTCCTTTCGTACTGTCTGTCAGGCCCTCACAATCCCTTTTCTTGATTACTGTAACCATATCTATCATGGCCTTCCCAAGAACACTATACAACCACTTCAACTAGCCCAGAATACATTAGCGCGACTTATAACCAACAACCCCAGACGAGCCCACATCACACCAGTTCTCTACGATCTCCACTGCTCCCCATTCAATACAGAGTTAAATTCAAGGTGCTTACTCTTATACATAAAATTATTTCCAATGAATCAGCTCCATGCCTCTCTCCACTCCTTCCCTCCTCCAACAACACAAGAACACGCCGCTCCATTACCAAAAACTTACTCACCATCCCCACAACTAAAAGACATTGCAAACAATCTACTAATAACAGGGCATTCTCCCTCTATGCTCCATCCTTATGGAATACCCTTCCTCACGAGCTGCGGAACTGTTCAAACCACGCCGAGTTCCGAAAGAAGTTAAAAACTTATCTCTTCCTCGAACATTTTTCCCTTCCACCTTAGTACTTAACCCTTATCACCCTCCTCCCCACATTCACCCTCCCAAATCCCATCTTGCAGCCTCTTGGTCTCCTGTAGATACCATGTAAATAGTTGATTATTGTTCATTGTAGTTAGTTCTCCTCGTTATCCTATGTATTTTTGTTACATTGTTCCTTGTAAACAGTTGAAACATACTGCCAAGAAATGTTCTATGTAAACCGTCTTGACTTGTAGAAAGACGGTATATAAAAATTGTTAGTCAAATTTATTTATTTATTTATTTATTTATCTTCTCTGCTTTGAACTATGTTCCCAAGTTGGTGCCTCTGATGATGGTGTTTGAGATGAATAGATCATTGGTATTGCAGAATTCTGTCAGTCTTTCTCCAGCTTCGTTTCTGTTGCCAAGTCCATATTTTCCAACCACTTTGCCTTCTTCTTTGATGCCAATGTTTGCGTTCCAGTCACCCATGACTGTCAGCATGTTCTGTCAATTTCAGCTTATACTTCTTCATATAACTCATCAATGTCTTCCTCTTCTGCTGCTGCCATTAGGGCATATACCTGAATTATAGTTGTGTTGGTGGGCTTTCCTCATAAACAGCAATTAAGTGCTCACTGCATTGTATTTTATTATAGTTCTTGCAAGTTTCTTCTTAATTATAATTGCAACACCATTTCTTCTTTGTCTTTCATTTATTAGATTTAAGAGCCTATAAAGCTAAGATTATGCCTGGGGTGGGTGGGAGTTGGGATAGATTGTAGTAAGTTATCACAGACTTAACCCAACTCAGGAAGGCCCTAAAACATCACTTATTCACCACATATTTCCCGGTGTAGCCCCAATAGGAGGACCACACCCACCATGTACATAACTGTAAATACTAGGTTATATAATTGTTGTTAATTACCTGTTATCCAAGTTCTAACCCCTGTTCAACTGTAAATGCCTCTTCAGTAACCCTGAATGCATACGTTTCTGTTTTGATGTACACCACACTGATGATAATAGCGCGGTATAGAAGTAATGCTAAATAAATAAATAAATAAATAAATTTAACACTTAGTAAAAGCTAGCTTGCCACACAGGTCCCAGACCTGTGCTTCTGAGGTCATCTTTTAATTTCCTGAGTGATTCACACCGCCCTTGCTTTGATAGAGGGAACCTTTCAAATTGCCCCTTTGATCTGTCACTTGGCTTTACTATTGCTACTACCACTACTACTACTATTAATCATTTTTATAGTGCCATAAGGCATATGTAGTGCTGTACAGATACATGTAAAAAAGACAGTCCCTTCTAATCAGAACTTACAATCTAATCAGGACAGACAACAACAGCTGAGAACAAGGGTACAAAAAGGGAAAGGCAAGGAAACACACAGGAGAACAAGGGATCAGGATCCAATAGCAGCTTCAGAGAGGTGAGTTTTTAGCATGTATTTGTAAAAGGGCAGAGATGAAGCCTGATATACAGATTTGGGTAGTTTGTTCCAGGCAGAAGATAAGCAAGGTGAAAGGATCAAAGTCTGGAGTTGGTAGTGGAAGAAAATGGCATTGAGAAAAGCAAGCCAGTAAAAGAGCGGAGTTCACAAGGAGGGGTGTAGGGAGAGAGGAGAGGTGGAGAGAAGCAGTAGAATAAATGCATTTTATAGGTCAAAAGGAGAAGTTTGAATTGGATAAAGAAACGGAAGGGGAGACAATGAAGTGACCTGAGAAGAGTGGTTATATTGGTATAATGGGGTGATGGAAGAATAGCCATGCAGCTGAGTTCTGAACAGATTGAAGAGGAGCGAGATAACTCAGAGGAAGACCATCAAGGAGGGAGGTGACTAAAGAGTTGATACGTATCCCAGTAGTGTGTTCAGAAAGAAGGGGGTACATTTTGCTAATTTTATAGA
Organism: Ichthyophis bannanicus; assembly: GCA_033557465.1. NCBI lineage: Eukaryota > Metazoa > Chordata > Amphibia > Gymnophiona > Ichthyophiidae > Ichthyophis > Ichthyophis bannanicus. Next base: position 1,036,161,070 of record CM066032.1, on the reverse strand, counting down.
AAAGAAATGATAGGGTTTAGCAAACAGTTGGATGTGTATGGAGAAGGAGAGAGAGGAGTCAAAGATGACCCCAAGGTTGTGGGCAGAGAAAACAGGAAGTAGAAGAGTGTTATCCACATAGATAGAGAAAGGATGAAGGGGGAGGTGGGATTAGGGAAAAAAATAAGAAGTTTGGTTTTGCCCATGTTCAATTTCAAATGGCAGTGAGACATTTAGGTAGTGATGTCAGATAGGCAGGCAGAGATTTCTGTTTCTATAGAGGATCTCTAAAGGAAAAAAGGGGGCAGTTGTAGTTGTTGATATGGAAGGACAGACTAGATAGGCCATGCAATCTTTTTCTGTCGTCATATTTCTATGTTTCTATAGAGATTTGGGTCTGGAGTATCGGAGAAATATCAGGTGTAGAGAGATCTGAGAGTCATCAGCATAAAAGTGGCACTGAAAGCCATAGGAAGAGATGAGTGCATCAAGGGACTGGGTATAGAGAGAGAAAAGGAGAGGGCCCAGGACTGAGAGTGGGGTAGGAGTAGAGGAGGAACCAATGAAAGAAACACTGAAAGAGCGATGGAAGAGAGAACACCTATTTAAAAAAAAATTCACATATCTCTTGCCTCCTAACTGGAAAGCCTCTTTGTAAAAGTCTCTAGAAAAAAACATTCTATGATAAGCTATACTCTGATTTGATTTAAATTAAAAGCTCTCTGCTGATATTAAGGCCTGACTGAGTTTTAAATTTGAATTAAAGCTCTCCGCTGATACTAGTCAATAACTGAGTCAACAAAGACACCCAATTCTAAAATACACAGATTTATCAGCTTTAACCCAAAGAATTCTCTTTTCCCCAAGATTTAGAGAATTTCTCTAAAAAATGACATTTTCCAATTACTTAATTGAAAATAAAATTCTTTTCTCTACCTTTGCTGTCCTGCCATTTTATTTTTCTAACCACATTGGTTCCAGTATCTGGGATTTTTTTTTTTTCATTTACCTTCTCTTAACTCTTTTCAGGGTCATAAGAACATAAGACAAGCCATACTAGATCAGACCAAGGTCCATCAAGCCCAGTATCCTGTGGCCAATCCAGGTCACAAGTACCTAGCAGTTTCCCCAAAGACACAGGTTCTATAATTTTGTCCCGGGGCAAGCAGTGGATTTCCAGCATCCTCTTTAATAATGGTTAATGGACGTTTCCTCCAGGAACTTGCCCAAGCCTTTTTTAGACCCAGCTACACTAACAGCTTTTACTACATTCTCCAGCAATGAAATCCAGAGTTTGATTACACGTTGAGTAAATCAATATTTTCTCTTATTAGTTTTAAATGGGTTATGTTGAAGCTTCATTGCATGTCCCCTAGTCTTTCTACTTTTACCCAGATCTACGTTTACCCATCCCATTCATTAATTTATAGACCTCTGTCATAGCTCCCTGCAGCCTTCTCTTTTCCAAGTTGAAAAGCCCTAACCTTTTAAGCCTTTCCTCATAGGGGTATCCCCTTTACCATTTTGGTGGATCTTTCTGTCTGAAGTCCATCTGTCACTTCTTCTCTTGGATCTTTTTCCTTTCAGTTTTATATTTATTTTTCTGTCTCTCTATGGACTTAGATTTTATTTCTCCTTCTTACCATCCAGTCCTTAATCTACCTTCTGCTTTTTAGCCCTAATCCCAATCCTCTCAATTCCCCATCTCTCTCTTTCCCTAGACTCTTATCCCTCCATCTTTCACTAACTCCCACCTTTCTCTGTTCCCTGCTGTGTCCTGCATCTCCCTATCCCCTCCCTCCCTCCCTTGTATGCAGCATATCCCCTCCCTCCCTTGTGTCCAGTAGCTCATCTCTCTCTTCCCTTCTCCTGCCATGTGATCCTGCGTTTCCTCTCCAACCCAATCCCCCTCCCCCGAAGGTGCACATCCCACAACTCTCTCTCAATTCCTCATCCCCCTCACACACCACACCGTAGTGCTCTAAATCATCAAAATGTCTAATAAATTCCCACGCCCTAGCAGCATGCACCCCCTGTAGTTCTCTCTCAATCACCATATCGTTATCCCCCATTACATGCTCCCATAGCTGAACTCCCTCGCAACCTCATCAGCTTTCCTCTCTTGTCTCTCCTGGCACATACCCAGCTCCCTCCCCTCCCATTGCACAGAAAGTCGTCCCCCCCCCCCCCGGGTTTGCTCTTCTACTCCTTTTCCACCTCTCAGGTCAGCAGCAATTGTCATAAAAAGTGGAAGAGAGGTCTGACTGTGCATCAGTCGTATTCTGTCCATCTACCATCATGGAACTAATTGCAGCATTTGAACCACGCAAGACAACATAGAGCTGCACAGTTTATATTCTGCAGTCAGTGCTGGAAGAAAAGAAAGGCAAGCTCGGGGAGGGAGGGGGGAGGGACGGATGTATGTGCTTTCACCAGAGGTGTCATGCAGAATTACCACAGGCCACTGGTGCTGGATCATGAAGGATCCAGACTCTGTAGATGCACTAATCCTGGGAAAAGTATGGACAAGCTGGCAGTAACCTGCCAGATGAGAGGCAGAAACATCAGGAAGCAAAGCGGCCTACCCTGTTTTCAGTAGTAGCAATTGCATCACAGCGCACTGTGAGTCTGTGCAGGATTAGACTCTTTAAAGTCCCACCCAAGAGGGTTGGAGGCTGGGAGCAGCCAACAAGATGGTAGAAAGGTCTGCCAGCTACACTGTAAATCCATGAAGGTATTGAACATTCAGCATCGGTGATGGTGAGGAATGGCACATGGCAGGAAGCTTGTAATGGTGGTAGTAGTAGCAGGCTCAGTCCTGCCTGTCGGGCCCAGGGAGGCTTCCAAGAGGCTGTGGCTGGGCTTCTCCTCAGAGGGGCTTTGTGCAAACAACATGCTGGCACATCTGTAGGACCAACTCTGTCCATGAGTATCGAAAGCATCAGGGTACATAATGATGCAAGCTGGAAATTAACATGCAAGCCAGTAGAGCAATAGGTCATAAAGGGACTAACTCTTGTTGCTCGGGAGGTGGGACAAGAGGTGAAGGAGGGTGGCCAAGGCAATCAGGCCACCCCCAAAATGTTGCTGCCCTAAACGACCACCTACTTCACATACTGTTAGGGCTGGCCGGCATTGCTTTGCCACGATGTGTCCATGACTCAATGCATTTCCACATGTCCATATGGCACCACCTGGGGTACAGTACACATGCACCAGAAGCATGTCAATATGGCTCCACAAGGCAATGTGAAGATGCAATCAGGCACAGGCATTTTGATACCCAAATGAAATTTACACATGTAATATAAATATGTGGGACCTGAAAACTTCCAGCTGTGTACATACAATCACCCATTGGGCTCTAGGGCTCCCTTTGTCAGCTGGCTGCATGTCATCCTGTATTTTCAAACAAAATTGCAAGTTTTTGCTGCCGGTCTATCATCCACTTTCCCACGTGTAGGCTCCACCATTTCACAACATGCACATGTGCAAACCTCCTCTGCACATTGTAAAAAAATATATTGATGACAGGTGACCTAGATTGGCCACTGTTGGAAACAGGATACTGTGCTTGATGGACCTTGGTCTGACCCAGTATGGCATATCTTATGTTCTTATGTTCTTATGGGATGGCGATATGCCAATTTTAGAAGGGTCACATACATGCATATCGCCTCTTTTAAAATTGGCATTGATTATCAGACATTTTCACTTCAACATCCCATCCAAATCCTAAATGGCCTTTCTAGTATGTGCCTTCACACATATATATCAATAAACTGTCACATTGTTTGGTACAGCTATTATTGCCTATTGCAACATTTTGTTTAGTTTCACCATCTCAAATTAATTCCATCATCCACACATCTAGGCCCTGGAAAATTAAAAACAGTTTGAAGTTCTTCCGAGCAGTGAACTAACAAAATAGTTTGCAATTTATTATATATAATCAAATCTTATTCAATATTTGGAACCACTTCTAATTATACATATATCTTCATTTTTTAACCTGAATTATATTTAATCACTTATAAATGATGCATAATTTTCTAATTAACACACAGTCCAAGCTATCTATCAAGAAGACATATTCTGCTCTCCACGTATTAGCATTGTTCGTCCAAATATTTAGCAATATAAATGATAGAGTGTGTGCTATTCCTTGATATAAAAATATGTGCCTTGGTTTGTACTGTACTGCTAATACAGCCTGTTTTTTTAGGTGTTATAAGCATTTTATGGATTAGGATTTGTTAAAGTGTGAATTTCCAGAACTGATGGGGCAGTTGTATGATAATTATATTTTACAAAGGAAATGTAGGCACTAGGGGGAGAGAGGTTGGTGTGCACGGACCAGGAGAGGGACCTCGGAGTGCTAGTGTCTGAGGTATCTGAAGGTGGCAAAACAATGCAACAAGGCAGTAGCCAAAGCGAGAAGGATGCTGGACTGCATACACAGAGGAATAACCAGCAGAAAGGAGGAGGTATTAATGCCCCTATACAAGTCATTAGTGAGGTCTCACTTAGAGTATTGTCTTCAGTTTTGGAGACCATATCTCATAAAGGACGTAAAAAGACTTGAAACGGTTCAGAGGAAGGCAACCAAAATCATTTGGAACCTGTGCCAGAAGACGTATGAGAAGACACTTGAAGGCCTAAATATGTATACCTTAGAGGAGAGGAGGGACAGGAGAGATATGATACAGATGTTTAAATACTTAAAGAGTATCAATGAACAAACAAATATCTTTCAAAGAAGGGAAAGCTGTAAGACTAGAGGGCATAGGATGAAGCTGCAAGGCGATAAACTTAAAAGCAACATCAGGAAATACTTTTTCACCAAAAAGATGGTGGATGCATGCAATGTCCTCCCGATGGAGGTGATGGGGCCAAATACAGTGAAGGAATTCAAAATGGCATGGGACAGACACAGAGGATCCCTTTAGAACAAGAGGATGAAATCAAAGTAAACTTAGATATCTTTTAATAGAGGGGTGGAGACCTGCACGGAGCACCAGGTGCAACCCTAAACACAGGAATAGAAGGGGATGACCTGTACGGAGCTGCAGTTACAACCACTCTAGTCACCTTAATGGGCAGACTAGATGAATCATACTGGTCTTTATCTGCTGTCATATACTATGTTACCCTGGGGATCATCCAGAACTCTTAATAGCTTCGATGTCCAACACTCACTATTCGCAGGGACACAATTCTGGCCCCAGAGCTCCCCGCATGTACAAGGTCTTTGTGCGAGGAGCTCTGGATGGGGGCGGAAGGAGGCGTCGATAGGGCAGAGAGTGGGTGGAGCATGGGCGTGGCGTGGTGCACATCTCAGATATACAGAGCCAATTCGGGTCATGGCCCTGTACATCCTGCATTATCAGGAAGGACATGGGACTTATTCCACCACAGAGGTGGAATAAGTCCAATGTGTGGCAGGGATCAGTGCATGCAGGGCCGCCAAAGACACAGGGCTGCCAAAAGTAAGTCTCCGCCCAGTCCCTGCCCTGACTGCCAGGGGCAGCCCAAGGGGAGTGCGGGGCCATTTGCGGAGACTCGGTGCGGGGCCTCATTTGCATAAGGTGCCTCATTTGCATATATATTTGCATAATGTTACCATACACTAACTTTTAGTAAACATGCCTCTTAATGAGTGTATGGATAAAGAAAGACTAAAAGATTTCTACATTACTATAATCCAGTGACAACGGCCAGACACATTAGGAACTACTACAAACACTGCCCATTTAGAACCCATAGCAAACCCGCCGTATCCTAACAGCACTACCAGGATTCACAAAGCACCATACCCTACCTATCAAAAGGAAACATGCAAATATTAAACCAATACATTTCAGAGAATAACAATACATGACCTACTGGGGAAAGAGAACAGGTGGCAATGTCAAATAGGAATTACTTAAACAGAATACCTGAGCTCAGTTACACATGCAGAACATAGACCGTCACCAAACAAGAAATCACAATGTAGAAACAGGAAGACAATAATTAAACTGGGAACCCCAAAAGCCCAACAACAGTGTAGAAATAAAACTATAAATTAATTTTCTCTTGTACTAAACAAAGCGCAGACGTTAATGATGCACGTTTCCCAGAGCTGGCATATTTCAGTTAATAAATTCAATAAAGAGATATTTTTCTACCTTTTGTGCATTTTTTTTTCAGTTGCAATTGCTCCAGCCACTTTCTTCTAGTTTCTTCGTGTCTTCTGCTAACTCTCCATCGTCTGCTGTACATTTGTCCTTTCTTCACTCTTCTAGTTTTTTTCCATTCTCTCTGTACATCTGCTTTAACATACTAATCTTTTTCCTTTTGCTCTTTCCTCATTCCTATTTCATCCACTCAAATTTTACCCCGCCATCCTCAATCCCCACTTACTCTCCCAATATCCGGCAAATTGTAGATTTGTCTTCCCTCCCACACAAAATATTTTTTCCCTCTCCATTTCACTCTCCCAGTTCTATCCCATTCTAATCCTCCCCCAACATCAGCTCCCTTCTAGTTCCAGCCCCACCCAGCATCTTCTCCCTTCTAGTCCCCACATCAGTCCATTTCCAGTCCTAGCTCACCCATCCGAGTCCCTCCATCAGCTCATTTCCAATCCCAGCCCCCCATAAGCCCATTTCTAGTCCTTTCCTAGCCCCACCATCAGCCTATGTAAAATCCTAGCTCCCCTCCACTCAGCCCATTTCCAATCCAAGCCCCCCATGAGCCTACTTCCAGTTCTAGCCCCTTCATGAGTCCATTTCAATCCAAGTCCCACCAACAGCCCATTTACAGTCCTATCCTAGCCCTCCATCAGCCCATTTCCTGTCCTAGCCCCCCTCACTCAGTCCATTTCCAGTCCTAGCTCCCTCCCCTCACAGCCCATTTCCATTCCAAGCCCCCCTCCCCATCAGCTATTTGTAGTTCAAGCCCTTCTTCCACACAGCCCATTTCCATTCCAAGCCCCCATCCCCATCAGCTATTTGCAGTTCAAGCCCTCCTTCCACTCAGCCCATTTCCAGTCCTAGCCACCCCCCCCCCAGCCCATTACCAGTCCTAGCTCCCCCATAGCCCATTACCAGTCCTAAGCCCCCCATCAGCCCATTACCAGTCCTAACCCCCATCAGCCCATTTCCAGTCTTAGCCTTCCTACAGCCCATTCCAGTCCTAACCCCCCATTAGCCCATTTCCAGTCCTAGCCCCCCATAGCCCATTTCCAGTCCTAGCCCCCCCATAGCCCATTACCAGTCCTACCCCCCCATCAGCCCACTTCCAGTCTTAGACCCCCCATAGCCCATTAGTAGTCCTAACCCCCCCATAGCCCATTACCAGTCCTAATCCCCCTCCCCCCATCAACCCACTTCCAGTCTTAGCCCCCCCCCATAGCCTATTACCAGTTCTAACCCCCCCCCATAGCCCATTACCAGTCCTAACCCCCTTCCCCCCATCAGCCCTGATAGATTTAAAAAAAAAACCGGCTGCTGCTGCCGCTGCCGCCGTGGCAGCAGCAGAATCAAATGTCCCGCCACGGGGCCCCGCCTACCCGGCATAGCCTCCCTGCAGCATCAGCTCCCGAGTTCCTCCCAATGCGCGGGCTTTCAGAGCTGCGAGAGTTTCCCTTTCTTCTCGCGGCTCTGTTAATCTTGCCGGGGCTGATGGTATTTCCCATCAGCCCCGGCGGGATTAGCAGAGCCGCGAGAGGTCAGAGAAGCTCTCCCTTCATGGCTCTGAAAGCCCACACATTGGGAGGGACTCGGGAGCTGATGCTGCAGGGAGGCTCTTCCGGGCAGGCGAGACCCCGCGGCGGGACATTTGATTCTGCCGCTGCCACGGCAGCAGCGGCAGCAGCAGCTGTTTTTTTTTTTTTTTAATCTACTTGTGCTAATGAAGAATGTTTTTTGCGCGGGGCCCCCTGAAATGCGGGGCCCTGTGCAAAAAGCATTCTTGCTCAATGGACGGGCTGGCCCTGCTGACTGCCCCCACCTAGGGCCGGATGGCGGGGAAAGTAGAGCGGGAGGTGTTGGATCATTTGGCACTCCTGCATGGTGTCCTGGTGCCATGGTGATGAGATGCCATGGCAGTGGGGCTCCGTGCGGGAGTGGAGAGTGGTTTAACTGGGGAGAGCGCTGCATTTCTCAGCCTTCAGAATCGGGGCCCGTCCGGCCCATCCAAGTGCCAAGATTCTGCTCCTGCAAGAACTTGTAACTCCTGCGGGTACAGAATCGGGTGCAAATCCAGCCTGTCCAGATTTTGGACATCTGGACAGGTCAGACATGCCCCGATCAGAATAGACCTCCACGTTACTATGTAAGCGTTATAATGTATCAATAGTGATAATAATCTAAGTTTAATTTTTTTCTCTTAATATTAAACACTTGAGAGTAGATTCTGAGGCCTAACAGGGATCCTCTCTCAATTCCTTTCTGCATTACACCTCCTCTTAACAGGGACAGGGACTTCACCCTATTTCTCAGAGACTTCCTCTGTACTCTCTTCTTTATTACACTGGAAACTATGGCCCCGATTCTGTAAGGCGAATAGCGGGGCTGGATGTCCCAGTGGGAATTCCCTCTATCCACCCTCAGCCGATTCTGGTTCCCGGTCCCTCTGCACGTACAGAGCCGCTGTATATGCTGTGGGGGTTGGGGGCAGCACAGGGCAGAGAATAGGTGGAGTGAGGGTGGTGTTAACCCCCGGACGAACAGGGCTGATTCTGGTGATGGCCCTGTACATCCAGGAATTGCTGGGAGATGGCCATCTTATTCCACCTCAGAGGTGGAATAAGCACTGACTATCCCCCTGGATTGGTTGGCCAGTCACCCAGTGGCGACAGCGGAAAGCAGGGGGAGTCCCCACTGCCTAATCTGGGTCCTGTCTGCTCCCATCGGGGTTGAGCAGTGGCAAAACGGGGGGTCCGAGGCAGTGGGCAGATAGAGCCATGGGGAGGATGTCCTCGCGGCAATGCAAGGGCATGCCGGGCTATCTCCTTGGACCCGATCCTGCACCTGTGGGGCCATTTTGTTCCTGCAGTATAGAATGGGATCCTAAGGGGCCCATCCTGCTCGTGGCCATCCTGATGGCCCACACGTGCCCCTTGCTGAATCAGGCTCTATATGGATAACTTAGGACAACCTTTTTGATATCCTAAGTTTATCCAGATAATTAGCAATATAGCAGCTCTGCATATCAGCACTGTCTGGATAATTTGCCACTCTTCTTTGCTCTGCCCACAGAGTGCTCCGGAACTCTCCAGACAGAGTCAGGGCAGTCTGTAAGATATTCAGTAGCACTATCTGTATAGTGCTGTTGAAGATCCATGGATATCTCTGGTCAGAACCACTTATCTGGATAGCAGCACCTGCTATATGGATAAGTGGTTTTGAATATCAGGCCATAACGTTTAGCTAAACATCAGGCTGTCCAACCAAAAATTATGCAGCAAGTGGCCTTGCATTTTGAAGACTTACAATTTAAGTGGTTAACTATGAAGTTAACCAAATAAGTAATTTTGAATATCAACTTCACAATTTATAGAGGCTAGTTCACTTATGACTGGGGATGGACTACAATTATTTCTAATGTGATCCGTTGTCTGGTTTGGATTACCACAATCACACTTTGAGCTGGCTTTGAAACTCTACTTGTAGAGAAGCTGTGGAGGCCCCAACTTATGAGGCACTAGATCTTTCTTGGGAGGTCAGAACCATATGTGGCTCTTGTAGGTTCCTCAATGAGATCCAGTTTAGGAACATAAATGAGCTTCACAATACATGCCAAAATTCAACAGCAAGCTCACTTGCTTCCAGTTGTTTTATATGCTCTCAGACTAAGTGACAGAACTAAGGCAGTGTCAGAAGGGTCTGAACAGATATTATGAAAGCTCTTGGTGTTCTCCGATTATTTTGAGCTCTGTTTATGGTATGTTATCTTGGAGAAGAATGGTAGGTGTGATAATAATTAGGACAGGTGAACACCATTGGAGTTGTTATCCAAAGAACACAAATTAAATTTATTTTTAAATTTTTCATGATCATTATGTACCATAAATTATGAAATGTAGTTTCTAATATTGTAAACAGCTGCTGCTTTGATAAGGAAGGGTATAAACAAAATACAATATAGAATATTAATCTGGATATGTAGGGGAGAACTATTGATGCACGTCAACTACATTCAAATATTTGCTACTCAGAGAAAATATTTCAGGAATACTCAGGTGACCTTGTAGTAAAATGTGCTATGCAGTTAGTGCATGAATTAGTTTGTGGTACTGTTGGCGCATAGCCATGGTAAATGTTTCTATGCTGACATGACAACTAGTGGACACATATTCATGGCAGTTAGCTTCCCCTCTTCCCTCTGTTATCCAGGCTTCTCTCTTTGGGCTGTGGCGTGCTCTTTCTCAGGACCTCCAGTCACCAGTTGTCTGGGCAGTTCTATAGCCATGTTCTGGAGAGACCTTTTTTCTGCTGCTCCTTGCTACCGGGACACACCCACTGCTTCCTGGATCCAGCAAGCTCTCCTGTCTGTGACGTCTGCTTTCCGCCTGGTTTCTCACTCCTCCCAGGACGCTGCCCTCTCTGTCCTGAGAGACTCCTGCACTCGTCTCAGAGACTCCTGTTCTGCCACCCCCCTCTGCTGGGATTTCCCACGCACTCGTCTCAGAGACTCCTGTTCTGCCACCCCCCTCTGCTGGGATTTCCCAGCAGCTTTTATCTTCCTGTTTCTTGCATGCTGTACGTGCTTCCCTGAACAGGTGCTCCTGATTAGCTTTTTGGTTTTCTGCTGCATCTTGACTAGTGTGTGGAAATCTTGCTCCACTACTCTTTTGCTCCTTGTAATCTGAATATGCTTGCTGCCTATGCAATTCCAAGGTAAGCTCTTCTTTTTCCCCTATTACCATAGGTTCTGTACCGGTCACTGCATCACATATCCCCCCCTTAAGCTATTATGGGCTGGAGGACTTATGTTCTCACAGCACGCAATTACTGAACGGCCCGGGAGCTTTACTTTGAACCGGCTAAAAGCCACTGTCCGCTCCTGCCAGGGTTTTAGGACATTAATATGATACACTTGACAGCGCCCTCTGTCGTTTTCCACTACATACGAGACCGGTCCCTTATGCTCCACGACAGTATAGGGACCTTTCCACTGGGCCTCAAACTTCGGCCCAGGGTCTGTCACCAATACCATGACTCTCTCACCTATGGCCAATTGACGGGGTTTCTTCCCCCGGTCATAGTATCGCTTCTGATACTGCTGACTGTCTTGTAAGTGACGTTGGGCGGCTTGCGAAGCCCTCTGTAATCGCGACCTTAATTCGTGAAGAAACTGAGGTACTCCTACTTCTTCCCCTTTTGGCTCTGCCCATTGTTCCCTTAAAATGTCCAGGACTCCCCTTGGCGCACGGCCGAACATTAGCTCGTAAGGAGAAGCTCCTAATGAGGCTTGTGTGCGCTCCCTACTGGCGTACAAAACGAACGGGAGCATGAGGTCAGCCATTTTCCCGTCCAGCCCCCGTCTTAACATTTGCTTGAGGGTCTGGTTAAAGCGTTCCACAAGTCCGTTAGACTGTGGGTGTTAAGCTGCGGTCTTTATATGCTGTATTCCGAAAGCGTCCCATACCTGCGCTAGGTATCGTGACAGGAAATTGCTTCCCCGGTCCGTCAGCATTTCCCTTGGAAAACCAACTTCACAAAATAACCTAATTAATTCCCCCGCTATGGTTTTGGCAGAAATGTTTCTTAGAGGTACCGCCCAGGGAAATCGGGTGGCCTGATCCATTATTACTAATATGTATCGGAATCTCCTAGGGGTCTTTACTAGGGGACCGACTATATCCATCGCCATCCGGCACACTGGTTCGGATATGGTAGGGGTAGGTATCATAGGAACCGCTTTGGGTTTTGTGGCCGTGACCCTCTGGCAAGAAGGGCAGGCCTCGCAGAAACGTTTTGTCTCCTTAAACACTCCTGGCCAGTAAAAACGGGCCAGGATCTGCTCTAGAGTACCTAGAACCCCTTTATGCCCACCCACCGGGTAATCATGGGCTAATCTCAGGACGACCGCCTTAAAGGTAGTTGGCACCACTAATTGTTTCCTGACAGCCCCCGTTTGGGGATCATTATTCTCCCTATACAATACGTCTCCTTCCATCAGGAATCTGGGAAGAATGTCCCTGTCTGACTGGGCGTACTCAAAGGCATGTTTCAAAGCTGGATCCTCCTTCTGCTCTTTTGGGAATGATGGGAATTTTTGGACTAGATCAGCAGGCACCCATGGAAAACCTAGCCCGTCCCCTACTCCTGCCCTCAATTGAGCTCTGTGGTGTCGCTCCCGGCGCTTTTCCCCCTTGCTCTTCTTACCGCTTTTTGAAGGTGGATTGACCAAATCTTAATGTTGGGGCAGCTCTCCTAAGGTTTCATCTGTGGGCCTATCCTCCCCCTCTAGGGATTCTGCTTCCTCCTCTAAAGGATTAAAATTCTCCTCCGGGAGTTCCGCTTGCCCCAGCGAGCCTCGGGCTTGCGCCCTTGTAGACACCATCCCCTTCTTCCCCTGTATGCCTTCTCCTATTCCTTTATAGAATGGGGGCCAGTCTCGGCCTAGCACTATATCGTAGGGCAACCTGGGTATCACTGCCACTAGGACCTTTCTCTGGGTCCCCAAACCTTTTACCGTCACCCTATAGAGAGGGTAATAGGTGGATGACCCGTGTACGCAGCGTATCTTAGTCTTACCCTCTGGTTGGTTCAGTGTGGACTCACTACTGGCTTGTAGGATTTGCCAGAACTTCTTTGAATCCATGGTTTGGTCTGCCCCCGAGTCAAGCAGGGCCCTTGCTACCACACCTTGCACTTCCACAGTTATACGAAAACCTTCCTGCCTATAATTTTCATCACCAGTTATTAGAGCTGTTCGCCTGACACAGTCACTCTTCCTATGCCCTCGCTTCCCACATTTAAAACATTTTATGAGTGTATCCTTAACCTCACCTTTAGGCATACCTTTCATTACATTTGGTACACATAACACAGGGTCCTTAACTACTTTGCCAAAATTGGCTACCCCACACTTGTTTCCAGTGCCTCCCTATGGTTTATGGGCTAATTCAGCCTCCATGAACCGTTCGGTGAGGTGAGCTGTCTCAGTTGAGGTTAGACAATTTTGCAGAGTTAGGAATGATCTCACCTTGGGAGGAACAGCCTCTGAAAACTGTTCTAGTACAATCATATCAAGAATACTTTCAAGAGTTTTCCCCTCTGGTGCGAGCCATTTCCACACCAGGTTACGCACTCTTTGGCAAAGTGCCTTAGGGGTTTCACCTGGCTGGAGTCTGGTGGCCTTAGCATACGTCGGTACACCATAGGCGACAAGCCTAGCCTGTCTCGTATGGCTTTCTTGACCTCCTCGTATTTTGTTGCCAGGGCAGCGGGCATGGCCTTGTAAGCCGCCAAGGCTTCTCCCGTTAGGGAGGTAGCCAGCCTAACTGCCCATTGCTCATGTGGCCAACCTGCATTGTGGGCTACCCTTTCGAAAGCCTCCATAAAATCGTCTATGTTATCAGCTTCAGTCAATTGTCTGAAAGATAATACCCCACAGCTTTGTGGGCCTACCCCACAATAATGTTCATCAGGTGTTTTCTCGACTGCTCGTTCCGCCAGCAAAGTCTGTATCAAGTCTGTCAGGGGCTTCTGCTGGGCCTGCAAGGCTGCCAGAGCTTGCTCCTGGCTCAGCTGTGCTAGCTCTCTCTGCTTCTCGAACTGGAGGCTTATCCAACGCAGCATTTCCTGGGGATTCTCCATGTTCGACCACTGAAACAAAACAAACAGACACAAACACCAAGTGTGGCACTTTTTACAAGCCTCTTATGCCTAGACTCTTCCTTCTTAGTACTCCTTCTCACTGAAATCCCCCACCGCCTGTGCCCAGATACTGTTTACCTGAGTCAAGTGGTGATTCACACTTTGAGAAGGTACTCTTTCATCAGGGATTCTGGAACCCTCCGGGCGTGGCCAGCAGTAATCCTCCTCCAACTCTTTGGCACTGTTACTCTGCTGTGTTCCCGCTGTATTCCTGCTGTCTTCTTCTCCAGGAATCATCCTGCCGACTACGTCATTTGTGACGCACCTCCACGTCCCTATCAGGCAGCCGCCTAAGGCCGTGAGGCGCGAGTTGGCTTCTAATGTAAGAACAGTCTGTAGTCAAGTGTTATAGGCAAAAATAAATACAGGGCTTTATTCCCCTTCCCTTAAAGACTTCCTTTTTAACAGCAACAGAGGATAAACAAAACAACTGTTTCTTCACAGCAAAATAAACTCTTTTCTCCAAGTAATTATCACAGTGCTTCAGCTTGCTTGTTCAACATAAAGATTCAATCTCATCTGAGAAACATAGTGTGCAATCCATGGGACTGAATTCCAAATCACAGCTAGCGTTTTCCCACTGCATTGGCTCACAGTCTGGGTTTTCAGATGGGTAACAATCCTTACAGCTGGTATTATCCCAACTCCCTCCTTGTGAGACACCGGTTATTCTAGCAGGAAACTGCTCTATATAGACATGGTTCTGGGCACCTGTACCTTGGGCAGTTTCTCCTGGGAATTCTCTCTCTTTCCAGTAATGAGGATTTTCCTCTAAGCTTCTAGCCTTTGCTTTACTGATTGTGCCCACCTCTTGCCCTCTAGGGAAAATAGAGTACTTAGCTTTTCCTACGTGGCAGTTAGTTCCCCTCTTCCCTCTGTTATCCGGGCTTCTCTCTTTGGGCTGTGGAGTGCTCTTTCTCGGGACCTCCAGTCACCAGTTGTCTGGGCAGTTCTATAGCCACGTTATGGAGAGACCTTTTTCCTGCTGCTCCTTGCTACCGGGACACACCCACTGCTTCTTGGATCCAGCAAGCTCTCCTGTCTGTGACGTCTGCTTTCCACCTGGTTTCTCACTCCTCCCAGGACACTGCCTTCTCTGGCCTGAGAGACTCCTGCACTCGTTTCAGAGACTCCTGTTCTGCCACCCCCCTCTGCTGGGATTTCCCAGCAGCTTTTATCTTCCTGTTTCTTGCACGCTGTACCTGCTTCCCTGAACAGGTGCTCCTGATTAGCTTTTTGGTTTTCTGCTGCATCATGACTAGTGTGTGGAAACCTTGCTCCACTACTCTTTTGCTCTTTGTAATCTGAATATGCTTGCTGCCTATGCGATTCCAAGGTAAGCTCTTCCTTTTCCCCTATTACCATAGGTTCTGTACCGGTCACTGCATCACAATACCTACAAAATAGGAGACGGTAATTATATCCATGCTATCTGAAATACACTTAGGGACATGTTTACTAAGCTTCACTAGCAGTTAACATGGTGTTAATTTTGAGCTATCTGCTTAGCACATGACAGAGAGAAATGGGTGTGGTAGGGGACATATGGGCATGTCTGTACATCATAGTTAATGCAGGCAATGACAGCATGGACATAGTTAACGCCACCTCTGAATGAGTGTGCTATCTGCTGAAATCATGCTGTGAATTTTGCATGTATCATGCATTGAAATCTACACTAAACGTGCGATACCTGCAAAACCCTAGCACACTTTAGTAAACATAGACCTTACTGTATGGTAAATAATTTTTCTGCTTGATAACTGTATGTCCCCAACACTTAGAGGGTCATTCTGAGGCGTGAATAGCGGGGATGGACGGCCCAATGGGACATCCATCCCCACTATTCGTGCCTCTTCCCGGTCCCATTTACCTTCCCCGCTCTTGTACGGGGAAGGTAGACGGGGGGCGGGAAAGGGGTGGTTCGGAGGCAGTGTTAGGGCGGGCAGTGGGCGGTTGTTGGCCCTGGACGTACAGGGCCAATTCTAATGTCGGCCCTTTATGTCTCGGGCCGGCAACTTGCACAGGGAACTTATTCCACCTCTGAGGTGGAAAAAGTTCCCTTATTTGGCAGGGGATGGCAGGCCCAAGGTGACGAGTGGAGGAGTGGCCTAGTGGTTGAGGCAAGGTACTTCAGGCCAGAAGGTCAGGGGTTCAAATCCCACTAGAGGACAGCAACCTTGGGCCGGAAGGACTGGGGTTTCTAGTCCCACAGGTGCTCCTTGTGATCTTGAGCAAGCCACTTAACCCTCCATAGCCCATGTTCCCTGTAAAATAGTTATCTCCAAGTTATAATGCTCTGTTCAATGTAATTTCAGTTTGTTCAATGTAAACTGCACTGATGCAGAATAGCACGGTATATAAGAGAATGTAAATAAATAAATAAGATGGGGCCAGATTTGGGGGTCGGGCTGTGGTGAATTCTCTTCTGGAGCTGGTGGCTGGGGATTGAGGCTCTTCAATGGAGCCATGGTGCCATGACAACCGGAACCCATGGTGCCACAGCTCCATTGAAAAGCCCTGACTGAGTTAGCCAGGGAAGGCCTGTTCATGCAGGCCAGACGGAATTGTGAGTCACAGCATGCATGTACAGGCCTGTTTGCGATTCTGATCCCATGGGGCTAGACGTGCCCCACGGATTCAGAATCATGACTCCCTCTGTGCATCCGATTCTGGCTGGAAGTAGAGAGGACCTTTGCACTTGCCACACAGTAAGGGCAAACTTTTCTGCACTTGAATAAAAGGACCTTTTAAAGTCAAAACTTGCATTCTACTCTTTCAGTCTCTGAACTATACCAGATAAATTAGAGTCATTGGGCCCGATATTCAATAGCATTTACAAGGTATAAATCCCTGTAAACCATGTAAATACTGCTATACACTAACATGGCTAGTCCTGATGAATATCCCCTGGTTCCGCTGCTACATGCCCTAATACAATCTACATAGAATCAGGGCATGTTGTGGTCGTTCTGGGACAGAGCAGAGGCTGTACCATTGCTAACTTGGCTACGGTGATATTGAGCCGCTCTCTGGCTAGCAACCCGCGGGTAAGGTTAGTGCGGGAAAACCTCAACTATCTTAATGATGGGAGCTAACCAGGCAGAAGCTGAATATCGCTGTTGCCTTGTTAACTTCAGCAGCAGGCAGAGCATTTCAGAGTTGTGAAAGACCCGGATATTCAATTCTAATGCCTGGATATGGGCCTGGATTGAATATCCAGTGTTAAAGTTTGGTGGCGACGGCTATGCGCTTTAGAGATGCATAGCCATCACAACTTATTATCAAGCCCATTAATAATAACAACAAAATTAAAACAACTATAAAATTGCAACAGTTAACAACAAGCAAAAATGTAAAAAATGAAGATATCGGTGGATTTCAAAGCCCCGTTTTCTAACCATTAGGTCCCAAGTCAATAAACCTTATTTGGGGCACGTTTACTAAGGTGCGCTTACCAGTAGCACAGGTTTTGACGGTGCACTGAGGGAACTATGATAACAGTTAGAATGGGGTCCCACACTAAAAATCCTACGCTATACAGTCAGCATGTGATTGTGTGGGGACCGGGCAGGTAAGAGCCACAACTTGGGCATTGAAGGCACACACTGTTAGTATGGTCATTTTGAGTGCACATTAACTGCGTCTATTGCAGTGACATTAAGTGCCGACGCATGCCGGTTAGCATGGTGCTGCATGTTAGCATCAGCAGGGGGACAGACACCCCCCCAACCCCCAAATATTATCACTTGCCTCTGCGCTAATTTGGTTCTACAATGCTGTGCTACCAGTGCACACCTTAGTAAATATGCCCTTTTCTGTTCATACATTTAAAGTATTTGAAGATATCAAACCAAACAGAAAGTGGTATTCCAGGTTACTTTTCAGTCAGAGAAATATCCAACATGGACCATGTTTCAGGGGGATTCTGTATGAGGAGTATAATCACTTCTGTGGCATCTTCTTGGTGTTGCCAAGTTTATACCCAAAAAAGTAAAAAAGCACAGCAGCTAAACCTTACGTATTATTGCTAGCATCTTGTAAACCAATCACAGGAAGGTAGGTAAGCATAGACACCCAATTAAAATAGAGCAGCAGTGAACCATATACAGCCAATGACAGTCATTTATAAAAATAAATGAATGGGGGTGTGGAATTCCTTGGCGGTTGCACTGCATTGAACCTCTCCAGAATAATTTTGGTTCATATATAGACATTGATGCCATTGATTTTTATAGCATTCAGCATACCCACAAATCACCATAGTACATTTCTGGTAACACAATATTCTAATGTTGCTCATTACACAAGTTCTCTGCTCAAAAAACCTTAAAGTTCATTCAGCACTTATATCACCATTGAAAACTGTATACATCTTGTGTGTTTTTCTTCCTATCTTTTATACTGAAATCTGTCTCCTTATAAAACTTAATTAGTCTACAGTTAGATTCCTTGCATTGCCCCTTCCCAGCCTCTCACATCATATAAACATTTCAGGCTCTAATTAATGTGGTTATTCTTTTTCCATGAAGCCCTCCTGAGATTCCTTCTTTACGGTTCAAAGCATGAATGAAGTATTGCCCTATATAAATAGATTTAAGACAGCTTTATGTTTCCATCTTCATATGTAACCAGGGAACATGAACCGTTCTGAAATATAGGATAAAAAAAGATTTACCTACTTTTATGATTACATCATACTATTGGTGTATCCCAGATGGGTTAAGTTTCTTTGAGGTAATAAGACTTTTTTTTTTTTAATTGAAAGACATAGCTGTGGCTGAAGAAACTGCTGATGGTCCACAAGTTATCTATTTCTAAGGTTTGGTGACTATAGTGTGCACCCCTGTATGAGGAAAGAGTTCTGTGCCTTGCCAGTTCCTCTGATATTACAGGTAGAGCAAAATATGGTAAGCTTTTCTTTCCTAGAGACAAAGAGGAACATTTCCATAGCCATTTAGCCAGATAGATGGCTGGGTTTGAACCTTGTTCCTCTGAAGCGGCTAAAAATATAGATTTGGTTTTAGCACCTATATACTTTTAGATGGATTTAGTGGGATCCAAGGAGATATTCCCCATCAGAGAGGTTTGTTGAAAGAGAAAAAAATACGTGAATGTTTGATTTTGAAAAGCATATGGCTATTTTACACTCGATTGACCAACCTGCAGAAAGAGAAGACACAAAGCAGTGCATTTCTACCTGCATAGTATAGTACACCTCAACAACATGCATGTATACTTTGCAATTAGGCAAGCAATTGAATTTTTGTTTTTAAGTGCTGTCAAGTCAATGCTGACTTCTGGCAACCCAGCAACCACTGGCTTTTATAGCTAGGTATGAGTAGAGGTAGATTGCCAGGTCTTCTCTTCCAAGGAAATTGAGGGTAAAGTGACTTGTCCAAGGTCACAAGGAGTGTCATTGGGAACCAAACCCAGATCTTTTGGATATTAGGCTGTTGCTCTAACCACTAGGCTGCTTCTCCGATTGAATATTAGTCTCAGAAGGAGAAAAATCCTTTAAAATATCTAATCTTAAGTTTCTTAGAGCCCATATTCAAAATGGTGAGCTCCAAAATGTGAGGGACCATGTTAGATCATGGAAAGGGGAATTGAAATGCCTAAGTCAAGACATGCTAAATTCTCCTGATAATTTACAAAAGGATCAGCCTATAGAAGAGCCTTTTGTAAAAATTCTTATATGGACACTGGCTTTTAGCAGTATTTCAACAAAGTATTTCTGGAGGTGAATATAGATTTGGGAAGGATAATAACACATATATATTACAGGACTGATATTCAAAGGATATATGCTCCTAAATTTGAAAGTTAGGCTCCTAAATTTTCATTAAAATCCTAAAGTTATGAGCATAAAATGTGAATGTCAATGGGGGATGATTTAAGGCAGGGAAAAAATGTCGGGATCTTAGTGCTTATTTTCAGCATGACACCTAAATTAGGCTCACAAACCTAGGTGAATGAATGCCAGGCCTAAATTTAGGAGTATAGTGCTTGATATTCAATTAGGATGGCTATGTGCTGCTATGGTGCATAGCTGTCGCCGCCAACCTCTAACCACAGTATTCAATGCCGCCGTCATATGCAGCCCCCGCACTGAATATCTGGGGTCACCACACAGCCTCCAATGCCACAGAAGTTAACCGGGTAGCAACAAAATTGTATCACTATGCAGTTAACTCCCGCGGGTAAAACTAGGCCAGCTTTTGTTTCTCCTAGTTTTACCCGCGGGTTGCTAACTGGGTAGCGGTGCAATATCATCATTACCTGGTTAGTGACTGTCGCCACCGACAATACACCCTGGAACACTCACGACATGCCCTGATGCTAAGCGATTAGCATCAGGGCACATTGCAGTGTGTGTTAGGGATATTCAGCTGTGCTAACCGGGTTGATGCTATTGAATTTCTCGTTTAGTGGTATTTACATGGTTTGTTGTTGTTGTTGTTAAGTGCCGTCGAGTCGGAGTCGACTCATGGCGACCCTCTGGATAGCTATCCTAAATTGTGTTTGGTCTTGAGTCAGGCGGCTCATTGTTGACAGACTGGTACCCGTAGCTGCTGCTATTGTATCGATTCATCTCATTGCTGGCCTTCCTCTTTTGCATTGACCTTCTATCTTGCCAAGCATGATGTCTTTCTCTAATGATCTCTCTCTTCGCATGATGTGTCCAAAGTATGAAAGTCGAAGTCTTGTCATCTGAGCTTCTAAAGAAAGCTTAGGTTTGATCTCCTCTAGTACCGACTGGTTTGTTCTTCGGGCAGTCCATGGTATATACACAGTATTCGCCGCCAGCACCATAATTCAAAGGCATCAATTTTCTTCCTGTCTATCTTTTTCACTGTCCAGCTTTCACATCCATATGATGTTATTGAAAATACCATGGCTTGAACAAGTCGAATCTTTGTATGGAGAGAGACATCTCTGCTCTTGAGAATCTTATCTAGGTCTTTCATAGCCATTCTGCCAAGAGCAATGCGTCATCTGATTTCTTGACTGCTTGTTGCTTCTTTATTGATACTTGATCCAAGTAGGTTAAAGTTGTTCACGATTTCAATTTCTTCTCCTTCAACGATGAACCTGTTGATTATGCCAGTTGTAATGATCTTTGTCTTCTTTACATTAAGGTGCAGGCCCATTTTGAGGCTATGTTCTTTGATTGTGAGAAGCAAATGTTTCAGATCATCTTCACTTTCAGCCAGTAATGTGGTATCATCAGCATAGCGAAGGTTGTTGATGAGTCTTCCACCAATCTTCACACCTCTGTTGTCTTCATACAATCCTGCTTCTCTGATGATTTGTTCTGCATATAAATTAAACAGGTAGGAGGAAAGTATGCAGCCTTGTCTTACACCTTTGCTTATTTTAAACCATTCTGTTTCTCCTTGTTCCGTTCGAACTGTTGCTTCTTGATCAATGTACAGATTGTGCATGAGTACGATCAGGTGTTCTGGTATACCCATGCTTCTTAATGTGGCCCAGAGTTTCTCATGGTTTACACAGTCAAAAGCTTTGCTATAGTCGATAAAGCACAAATAGATATCCTTTTGGTATTCTTTAGTCTTTTCAAGGATACATCTCACATCCGCAATGATGTCTCTCGTTCCTCACCCTTTCCTGAACCCTGCTTGCACTTCAGGTAGTTCTTGTTCCAGGTATGGTTGTAGTCTCTTTTGAATAATCTTCAGTAGAATCTTGCTGACATGTGGGATCAGAGCGATTGTGCGATAATTTCCACAGTCGGTTGGATCACCTTTCTTTAGTATTGGTATAAACACAGATCTTTTCCAGTCAGTTGGCCATGATGTTGTCTTCCATATTTCTTGGCAGAGCCTTGTAAGTATGGTAACAGCTGCATCAGATTGCTGTAATACTTCTATGGGAATGCTATCAATGCCTGGTGCTTTGTTCTTTGATAAGGCTTTCAATGCTGCTTCAACTTCTTCTTTCATCACCAATGGTTCCTGATCATAAGGTACAGGTTGAAACGGCTGTTGGTCCACTTGATCTTTATCATATAAAAACTCTGCATATTCCTTCCACCTTTTCTTGATCTTCTCAGCATCATTCAACATAGAACCTTGAGCATCTTGTAACATTCCAATTCGAGGCTGGAACTTTTTCTTTAACTCTCGTAGCTTTAGGAAAGCCGATCTTGTTCTTCCTCTAACAGTTTCTGCTTCTATTTCCTTGCATGCGTCGTTGTAGTACTTTTCCTTGTCCTGTCTTGCTGCACGTTGGAAATCTGTGTTGAGTTCTGTTATTGTCTTTCTTTCTCCTCTGGCTTTAGCTTCTCTGCGTTTCTGGGCAATTTTCAGAGTTTCTTCCGTCATCCATTTTGGCCGTTTTTGCTTTTTCACCTTTTGTAGAGACTTCTCACTTTCTTCCAACACAACCTTCTTGATGTTATTCCATAACTCTTCTGGAGCTCTGTCATTTGTATCTAAAGCAGCAAATCGATTTTGCAGGCAGTCTTTAAATTCCAGTGGTATATTCTGAAGGTCATATTTTGCTGCATTCATGAGTGGTTTGCTCTTTTTCAATTTTAGCTTGAGTTTGCATACTAGTAGTTGATGATCTGTACCACAGTCAGCTCCAGGTTTTGTCTTTGTTGATGTTATAGAACTTTTCCATCGTTGACTTCCACAGATGTAGTCAATTTGATTTTTATACTATCCATTGGGTGAAGTCCATGTGTACAGTCGCCACTTGTGTTGATGGAAGAAGGTGTTTGAGATGAATAGATCGTTGGTCTTGCACAATTCTATCAGTCTTTCTCCAGCTTCATTTCTGTTGCCAAGTCCATATTTTCCAACTACTTTGCCTTCTTCTTTGTTGCCAACTTTTGCGTTCCAGTCACCCATGACTATCAGGATATCCTGTTTGCATGTTCTGTCAATTTCAGCTTGTACTTGTTCATAGAACTCTTCGATTTCATTCTCTTCTGCAGCTGTTGTTGGGGCATATACTTGAATTATAGTTGTGTTGATAGGCATTCCTCGTAGACGAATAGAGATTAAGCGTTCGCTGACTGCATTGTATTTCATTACAGTTCTTGCAAATTTCTTCTTAACTATAAATGCAACACCATTTCTTCTTTGTCTTTCATTTCCAGCATAGTAGACCATGTGATCATCTGATGCAAAATGCCCGATGCCAGTCCATTTCAGTTCGCTGACACCCAACAGATCAAGTTGTACACGTTCCATTTCATTCTTGACCACCTCCAACTTCCCTTGGTTCATGCTTCGTACGTTCCATGTTCCAATGCGTAAGACATCTTTACAGCTTCTGACTCTCATTTCATGCACAGCTACATCAGCAGTCAGAAGTCCCGAGGGCTTTGATCCAACCACATCATAAATGCTGGCTTTACTCTGAAAAGTCTTAAGCTCTTCCCCAGTAGCTAGTTGAGTGTCTTCCGACTTGGGGGTCTCATCTTCCAGCACTATAGCACAATTTGTTTTGTTGTAACTATCCATTGGGTTTTCATGGCAAGATACAGAAGTAGATTGCCAGGCCTTTCTTCCGCGCAGTTTAAGTTTGGTATTGTTGCCGTTGTCACAGAAATGTGATCCTCCACCATCAACACTATCCCATTCTGCTGCTGCCCAGATGGGTGGTTTGTCTTGGTCTGGCACCTCAGCTGAGACCTTTCCATCTTGGGAGACCCTGCCAGTAGTTAAACTACCGATAGTTTAGCTCTCAGCATCACTGATGCACACAAGCCCTCACAGCACGACAAGCTGCAAACCAAGTGAGGGGGTCTGGCACCTCAGCTGAGACCTTTCCATCTTGGGAGACCCTGCCAGTAGTTAAACTACCGATAGTTTAACTCTCAGCATCACTGATGCACACAAGCCCTCACAGCACGACAAGCTGCAAACCAAGTGCAAACCAGTAAACCATGCAAATGCCTTTAGAATATCAGGTCCATTAATTTTAAACTCCTAAACTAGGGGGAATTTTCAGCTGAAAATTTAGAGGCCCTTTTACTCAAAGGTGCTGGGTTCTCACACCTAACGTGCCAATAATGCAGTGATATTCCAAACCTCTTGGGCACCCAGAGAAGACGCCTCTTTCATGATTGCCCCCCCCCCCTTGCTGGGCCCACACAATGGAGGCGTGTGTGGGCCCAGCGGGGGGGGGGGGGGATCATGAAAGAGGCAAACATATCTTAATGTCAAACATATCTTAATATCTTTGTTGGCATGCAACGCTGCCTCCACTCCAGGCAACTGTTCTCTTCCAAACCCATCCACCACCCTGGCCTTGGTATGCCACTGCAATAACATGTAAATCCATGGTGCTGTAGGTAAACACCACAGTGTTAACTACTGGGAGTATGGAAAGCATGTTCCCAGCAATTACTGTGCTACACACTGCCCTGCTGTGGCGTGACAGCAGAGTAGATACACCCGTGCTACTAGCCCACCGTGCAAGTAGTGGGGGTGCACTGCCTGTGCAGTATTCACCCCTCCCATTATCTGCCTCTAACCTCACTTGCAACCCTTCACGCTGTGGACAGTTAGCACCAAAATCCCACAGTGCTAATTGTCGTGGCCCCATGCTGTCACTGTGACTCCAACTTATGCCTTTACCGAATGCCAGACCCACACTGATAGCTAGTGCCCTACAGTAAAAGGACCCTTATGCTCCTAAATGTGGCTGAAAATATGGCACAAATGAAGAAGCCTAATTTAGGAGCCTAAATTAAAGAGCTCAACATTTTTTGAATATTGGTCCTTTAATACATTTTCATCTCTTCGGAAATTACTTCCCATGGAAAATATTCTCATACAAAAAGTTAGGGTACTTCATCCTGCAGTAGGCTTTAAAGTAAAAAGTTCCTCCAGTGTTTGTCCAAATGCAAATAAAATGAATGTTGCCTCTACAGGGAACAGTTTTCAAATGTCTGCAGTTGGTGACTTGCTGCTATAGAGTAAGCTTCTTCTAACATATTCAAAAATAAGACACAGACAGAATCAGAAAGGATTTTACTCTATAGGGCTTTGCTCTTCTTACAGCTTGAGGCAAGGAATGAGTGGCATCTCCTGTGCAAAGCAGCAAACAAATAATACAAAGATGCAATAGATAAAACAAACTCCCTCTTACTTGAACCACTAAAACAGAACAGTG
Source organism: Ichthyophis bannanicus (assembly GCA_033557465.1). NCBI lineage: Eukaryota > Metazoa > Chordata > Amphibia > Gymnophiona > Ichthyophiidae > Ichthyophis > Ichthyophis bannanicus. The sequence goes on along the minus strand of CM066032.1, from coordinate 1,036,136,063 downwards.
CTACCTGGTGGCCACCTTGTATATTACAAGCTTTAACTTACGGCTCTTTTCTGTCAAGTTTTGTGTTATCATAATTTCAAAATAACTACTGTTATAATCTTGAGCATGCTGCTCTGTCTGCAGAGTAACTCCTTCCCTCTGCTCTACCCCCAGGACATTTTTATAGACTATGAGTTAGTTGTTTTATCACCACATGTTATATTAGTACTGCCAGCTGTTCAACTTGGAATGAATGTCTCATTCTCAAACGGAATCCATTACCTCTGGATTTAAAACAGGAGAAATCTGAATAATATCAAAGAGCATTAATAGAGAGAATTTTCAAGTTTGGAGAAAACGTGACCTTATGATAATCAATCTTAGTAGCTCTCTAACCAACCAAACATCAAATAAGCCCATATACAACTTTCTGTGAGCTCCCCAGTCAAGCAAAGAGTTTAAATTGTATTGTCATAGCATGAAATAGCTGGAAGTCCCCATTTAGCCCAAATCAATGTCTCAGTCAAGCAGTGTGTGACCTCTGTACCTCTATCTTGGATAGCTTGAAATGTCATGAAATGTAGTCATTAATGAAACAAAAGTGAGCTCATATCGATTCTTGGCTAGAACCTTGCTGATAGCTTCTTTTGGTCTTTCTACTCTTTCACCAAAACAAAAATTCCCTGGTATTTTTTTCTAGTCAATGAAAGAAAGACTTTAGGTTTGCTGAGGGTAGAGAGAGAGAGCCGAAGGATAGTTCAATGTTTTATGCTGCTATATCAGACAGTCAAAGCTGAAGTCCTGACTATGCAGAGAACAGAACATTATTCAGAAATGCCATACATAGCAATTATGTTTTAAGAGTGAAAAAGCACAGAGGGGATTTGGGAGGTTTAGGGAGGATAGGAAATGTTCATTGTGGATGTGAGAGGAACCGTTGTAGAAGGTGAGGGATAGAAAATGGAGAAGCATGAGAATGCGCGGAGGAAATACTGAATAGTTACTAGTCATTCTGTAAAGAATAAAGGGCAAGTTTTGTTTAACTTGATTCAGGATAGACATATTTCTTGTTTATAATGGAGAATTGGCTGAGTGATGCAGCTATTGTTTTGATGATCGAAATGACATTCCCCTTACACACCTCTCCTGAGCTAGTCATGCACAATTCTCAACAGGGAAAACAGGATGGGAGTATGACGGTGATTTTAAGGGAAGAATTTGAATTTGTTTGGTCACCCCACTGGCATAGTACTGTGGGGATTGAGTTTGACTGTGGCAAACTGTGGGGATCTTTTACCAATGGGTGCTAGATGACAGTGCATGTTTGTACGCATTTTGTCAGCTAGTGCAGGGCCATGACAGCGTAGGATGAGTTCTGCGCTAACTGTGCAACCCACGTTATGCTCAAAAGTTGACAAGTTTGGGCAAAGAGTGAGCTCAGCACAGTTAGCACTGTGTTCACACCGCACGTTAACTGCATTAGCATGGGTTCACCTCCACTACCTCAATAGATGGTGTTAGGTGCCCCTGCGCTATTGCAGTACATGCTAAGGGACAAGGCTATGCATTAACTGATGGGGAAATGCTTCCATGTCCCCAACAGTTAACGCAATGGTGTTGCATATAACGCTTTTGGCTTGCCACATGCAACAAGACCCCTATCTGTTTTCATTAATGCATGAATTTTTGTTTTCACATGAAACTCCATAATATGTTAGTCAATACCAAACTAATAACACCTCAATTGACACTTTTGGTCAAAACAAATATTTTGACGGCTATTTTGCACAATATTTCAGCGTCCCCATATCGGGGATGCTATGCATGAAAGGGTAGGCAAAGCGGCTGTTAAATAAAACAAATGCAAATAATGTCAAACAACTGCAAATAAATTTCCAAAACTTACTATAAATGAAATGTAATTAATATTATGTGGAAATGATCTATATGTATCAAAATTGTGTAGCCAGCCACATCGCATATGGCAGCAGTGCGTGACATGTACAGGGAGTAGGATATGGAGAAGGGAATGGCCCAGAGTAAGCCATGGATGTGGCAGACTCAAGTCAAGTGGGTGGCCCAGATGTGTGGGTATGCCCAAGAAGGGATGTGGAGGGACCCATGGCAGGGTGGGTGGGCTGGAGGAAGGGACCACATCCTGCCACAGACACCTGTCCTATGCATGGGGCCACCTGTGCGGCAGTCTTACCACCCCATGGTGACAGAAACAGGCCTGGGGCCGCATCTGCAGTGCCCGATGGCTGACATGCAATGCATGCCCTGTTCAGCAAGATGGTTATGTGCTGGGGATACCATGTGTATGCAACACACCATGCACATGTCCCGCCCCCCATGACAGCCACCATGTGTGTGGCACTGGCATCATGCAATGGGCAGGTGACGCTGCACCCTTGGCATATCGCAGCAAAAATATTGGCAGAGTGGGCCTCGAACCCCCGTACCCAGAGGCAGTCCCCATACCAACAGCCCACGATGGAACACTGCTGTGACCAATGTCCCAGGCAGGCAATGTGCATGATGCACAGACACATGGGCCAGCCACACATGGTGTGGACATTCACAGGCCCGTGACCGCTGCTGCACATACTGCAGCCCCTCCCCAGGTGCTGACATGTGCATTGAGTGGTATGGGCATATGGCTCAGGCAGTCATGCAAAGTAATGTATATGTCGGCTGCTATCCATTCATCATCATCCTCCAGCATTGAAATAACTTCATGTAATTTGTAATGCCTTGACATTCTAAAGTTGAAAAATGTGAAAAATCATAAACAGACAACACAAAAACACCAAATAGCATGGTTTGTGGAATAATTGCATACTGCACATGTTCTGTTACACTTAATTACTCATATTATCGCTCATCGCAAACGCCCTACCCATTCATGCATAGCGTCCCCATAACGGGGACGGTAATATGTATCACACTCAGAACGGAATCACTGTAAATTCTACATACAAATATATTTGATTAAAAACAATATATTAAACAAAAATCAAGCTTACTTGAGAGAATAACTGATTGTGTTCTTGTCGAAAAAACGCTACTTTTCAAGCGTACGATAAATTTAGCAAATTTTACTAAACTCTTACTTCAAGTTCTTTTATCGGTTCTGCAGATGAAAATATCACAGAACGTTTTGTAATGCATTCATTCTACATTTGTTCCTAATAATATATTGTGTGATTGAATTGTTTTATGTGTGGTTTAATATGACCTGAGGCATAAAATTTGAGCGTACCCATTTCGGGGACGCTATGCATGGATAGGTGATCTCAAGGACATATTGAGAGAAATAGAAAAGCTATTGAGTTTTGATGTAAGGGATAGACTTCTTTTTTATTCTGGGGGACTTTAATGTCCATGTTAAAGAGGGAAAGGATAAGTTTGTATTTGAATTATTGGAATCTTTTGTGATCGTAGGGTCCAATATTCAAAAAAATCTGAGCACCTAAATTTAGGTTCTTATGTTAGGAGCCTAAATTTGATGCTCCTATATTTAGGGCTGCCATTCTTTTGCCAAGATTTATGAATCTAATTTAGGTACCTAGTGCTGAAAATCAGTGCTAAGCTCCTAACTTCTTTTCCCTGCCCTAAATCCGCTTCCATTACCACTCACTTTTTATACTCCAAAATTTAGGAGATTAGCAACATTTTAAGAAAAAATGTAGGCACTCAGCGCTAATAAATTTTCAAAGAGGTCAATTTAGGAGCATAGGACTCGATATTCGGAAAGGCACCCAAGGCAGCGATATGCACTGTAAAACACCCATGCAAAAAAAGGCTTCAATCCTCAGAAAGGTGGCAGATAAGCAGGAAAAAGCAGAATATGAGGGGACAGGGCTCTACGTGAGGTAGCATACAAACTCATGTATGCAGCTGCAATTGGGCAGCCATATTGGACAAACCCACACAACCCATCAACCCTCTGACAATGCCTGTGTAGTAAGTGCAACCCGTGGATCAGTACCTACCTGTGTACCATGCAAAGCTCCACTGGTGTACGAGTATGTGCAGTGTCACAAGGTGCAAAAGTCCAACACGGATAATGTTGCAAAACCCATGCAACATGGAATACGCTCCTGTTAATACCCGTGTGAAACTGCAATTCCACGCCTGGCTACCCTAAGACCCAATTGTCAAAGTCTGCTTCCGATTTGCACACTCCATGAGTTGGAGAACTCCGTGGAGCACTTATGAGCAAAATGGCATCCTGAAGGAGCAGGAAAACTTCATCAGGGAGGAGACTGAGGCTCTAGCATGCATGGTACTGCAGTGGGAGGGGTTGTTGTAACCTAGGGGCCAATATACAGCTGTCCCTGTGAATATGGAGGGAAATTCAGTTATGGCTGCACATGTGAGTAAGCCATAGGTATCAAGCAATGGTTGGGGGAGGGGCATGGCAGTAGGCAGGCTAGGAGTAACTGCAGCAGGCACAGGTGAGGAACAGTGGTGTGACATCAAAGAGTGAGTGCAAATGAGCAATAATGGCAAATCAAGGTGGCACATCAATACATAGAGCCATCAACCCGGAGGTGCACATCTGACACTCAGCCACCAAAATGTGCTATAAGGCCAAAGTAGTACCAGTAAATCCATCTGGCTGCTGGAAGATGAATATATTAACCTGAGTGTGTGTGTCCTTGGAACCTGTATGGCACCATACAAAGAAATATAACCTGCACTAGAGGGGAAGGCAAGCACTCAAGGGTCGTAGTGACCGTAGTGGGCTGTGTGGGTATGTCATGGGCTGGCCCAGACAAGTGAGAAAGGCAGCTTCACAGAGAGGGAATCAGTCACCTGAGAGCTCGAAGAGGAGAGCGGTGCCCAGAAGGGGACAGGAGAAGTCCGGAAAGGGTGAGAGGATAAGGGGAGGTAAGCAGAAAGGTAGAGGCAAGGTATGGAACTGTGTGGAAGAGAATGAGGGAGTGTTGGTTGAAAGGGTGGGTGTCAGTGGGCCCACTATTTAAGTGTGGAGACTGCAAACCTGTAGGGCAACTGAGGTGCTGACACTGGGACAACCAAAAAGAGAACAGCAGGGGCAATGGTGGAGGGATGAGAGACAGCAGTCTAGAAGACACCGTGGATGACAGATGAGGTGGAGGCTATTGGGAAGAGTGTGCAGGTGTGGGCAGGGGAGGCACAGGCCCCAGGTTTTGTGTAGGGCCAGAATGGCCACCCCCTGATGTCATATATTCATCCCATAGGGACTCTGGTATGAGGCAGACTCTGGAGGACCTGAAATGCAGATTTAGGAAGATGAGGCAGCGAAACCCAGACCTCATTCAGCACTTGCAAAAGGAGGTGGAAGTTGTAGCTGGTGAGTCTTGCCTCTTACATGCCATGCACACCCACATGACAAAACCGCATGCAGTCAGTTAACTGCATCAGGGGGTGGAGTCAGGTGTGATGCAGCCACATGCCCTGCAGGCCATACAACTGCCACTACCCTCTCCTGATGACATCCATGCCACCAGTATGCTTGCAGGTAACTCTGGTTGGTAACACAGAACAGCAGACCTCAACGCATCATACAATGTATCATCCCTCCACTAGGGCCATGTGGAGATAAACAAGGCCCCACACTGCCCATACAACATGGCATCATGAGTCAGGTCATGGGTCCAACCACCATAGATACCTGATTCCAAAAGTACCAAGTCCAGGTAACAGCTACCTGTCTGCTATCCACAAAGGGTCAGAGTAACATAGTAACATAGTATTTGATGGCAGATAAAGACCAGTATGGTACATCTAGTCTGACCAACAAGGTGGCAAGAGTAGGTGCACCTGCCACTCTGTGCAGGTCACCCCTCCCCATGCCTTTGTTTAGGGGTGTACCCACTGCTCTGTGTAGATCACCCCTATTTGTTCAGATATAAGAGATAGTTATGTTTATTTTGATTTTATCCCGTTGCTATAAAGGGATCCACTGTGTCTGTCCCATGCCATTTTGAATTTTGTCACTATATTTGCCCCCACCACTTCCATCGTGAGGGCATTCCAAGCATCCACCACCCTTTCAGTGAAAAAGTATTTCCTGACATTGCCTTTCAATTTACCCCCTTGCAGCTTCATGTTATGCCCTCTAGTGATGCCATGATGTACAGTGTGGCGTACAGTTTTGCAATGCAGATCCTATCTCCATCTCATGCACAAAAACACTGCAAAATCAAAAATGGGCCCCCTTTGAACCTAATTCAGCATCCACAGGTCTGGACGTGCCCGTTGGAATTGGGGATATAGACATGTTCAGCTGGCACGTACAAGTGCTATTTAGCCAGCATTCTCAGAAGTTCTTGGTAAGGGGGCAGAAAGGCTGCATCACATAAACTACTTAAATACATGGCTCCAAACTTGGAGCAAATAAGAAGGATTTAGATATATTGGCAACTGGGGAAACAGATGGATCAACAAGAGGCTATACTGTGCTGATGGACTACATCTTTCTGTGACAGGGGAAAGGATCCAAAGTGAAAAATTCAGGCAGTATGTGGACAAACATTTAAACTTGGGAAAGGGGGTGACGGATGGAGAAGGACAAGTTCAGGACGTCACTCCCCCCACCACGACCCCCCCCCCCATACTTCCATTTTATCCATATCCAAGCAAAAGCATAATAACATTGGAAACAGCCACACTTTAAAACAACACATCAATGGCAAGAGATATGTAGAACAAAATCCATGTAAAATGCAGGCAAACCAGTCAACAAATGCTGGAAGGCAATGAGCAAAAATGCTTGAAGCCTAGCTAACAAAGTTCCTGATCTGGAAGCCCTAATGGTGGAAATAGAATTGGGCATTGTGGCCATTACAGAAACATGGTTTAACGATTCACATGAATGTGATATAGCCATAACTGCTTATAATTTATTTAGGAGAGATAGAGAAGGCAAAAAAGGAGGAGGAGGAGCCTTATATGTCAAAAGCAATATTAAAACTGCTGAAATGCAGGAGACATGGGGAAAAGAAAAAGTGCTGTGGATTGTGCTAGAAAGAGGAAATACGCTATCATCCATGCTTGTGTAGTTTACGGGCCTCTAACTCAAACCAAAGAATGGATAGAGACTTGATTATTGATATTGCAAAAGTAGCCATGAAGTAGGAAGTGATCATTCTTGGTGACTGTAATCTACCCGATATGCAAATCTGGAAAGAAGTAAAAAAATTGTGGATGCCTTCCAAGATGCATTGCTTAGACAAATGGTGATGGAACCGACCAGGGAAAGTTTGATGCTGGATTTGGTACCCACCAATGGAGAAAGTATGTTGAATGTCCAGGTGGGTGCCCATGTGAGCAGCAGCAAAAATTGCACGGTGTGGTTTGAGATAAAAGCCAAAGCAGAGTCCCCTCACACTGACATCATGGGTCCTAAAGCTCTCAGTGCCTGCCATTTCCCTATGGTGATGAATTTCGCAAAATGTAGGGGTGAGCGAAGCCTGAGGTCCGTTAGAGCCAATTGGATGTGTTTTAGTGAATTTTGTCAATATTTATAAGTTCTAAATGGTTAAAATTAGGGTAGTTACTAAGGGATTTTTTGATATATTGTGTTAGGTATTCTCCCTTAGGCGGTTGTTGTTTTTTAAATTTAGCATACAATTTTTCCGTATGCTTATGATTCCTTTTTCTTTTCCCAGATGTTCCACCTCATGTTTATTTATTTATTTATTTATTTATATTTCAGCATCTCCTCCCTCTTTCCTCCTCCCCATCCCAATCCCCACCCCTCCTTTCCTCTCTAAAAAAAACCCCTTTAACCCCTTCCGCTTCCCTTTCCCATTCCCCCTCCCCTCCCCTGCCTATCTATTCTTTCCCTTTCCCTCTCTTCCCTCCCTTTCCTCCCCTTTCCTCTTTCCCTTCACTCTCTCTCCTCTCCTCCCCACTGCCCTTTCCCCTTCCCTCGTTCCCTACACCAACCCCCACACCACTCCCTTATCCTCCCCCTCTCCCTCCACCCTTTCCTTCACCCCTCTTCCTTCTCCTCTTTCCCTTTCCTTCCCTTCATACCTAACCTCCCCCTCTTTTCCTTCCCCTTCTTTCCCATACTTTCCCCTCCCCCCCCCACGACCCCCCCCCCATCCTTCCATTTTATCCATATCCACTAGTTGGTTTTAATACATACGAAGGGCTGGTTGTCTCCTTTATTACCTCATGCTGCACTATCCACGGATCAATTTGTTTGCTTTTTAATGACCTTTATTAATGATCAAGATTTACTCCTCACATAACATGCACATTCAGTTTAATATTTAGTTTCAGCTTTTTCAGTCAATTCATTTTAATAGCATTTTATTGTTTTTAACCCCTATTTAGTATGTTTTAATTTGGGCTTGGGAGTTTTATTGTGCTCTTTGTATTTCTATTTTAATTTGTACGTATATAGTGCCAGTTCTTAAGCATGTTCTTTTAAGACTTTTTAAAATTGCTTTTATCATCCCTAACATTGAGGGACACAGTTGGCCTTTTTTGTTTTAAGCGTCTTTTAGCTGGCAATCACCTTCGGTCCTCTGACAATTAATACTCCATCGATTATTATTTTTAGTTTGTTCCATTTTTAAAAGGTTCTTTTGTTTTTACTAAAGGGTTGTACTTGTGTCTGACCTTTTACTCTGGATTGAGCCATCCCCTTTTTTTTTTATTGTGCTACGATTTATTGTTTTACTTTTAAAGTCATTTTTATGTCATAATCATATGCTCAATTTTGTTTTATCAGTTTTATATTTTCATAGTGTCATTATTTATAGTCTTTTTACGACATCATTGCCACAATTTTTTTTAATATACAATGGTATTTTTTTTGAATGTGTCTCTTTTCTCCCCTTCTTTAATGACTCTTGTTTGCCTTTGAGGCTCTTTTTATTACAATAGCAGGTCAAGTTTGTTCTGTCCCTTTCGTTGTCAACACATAACTTTCAAACTTCACCTGGTCTTTATTCATATGACAGTTACATTCAGCTTAGCTCATATCGCCGTATGTTCTCTTCGTGTTTATTGAGCCAACATTTTTTTTTATGTTGGTTTACACACTTTCCTCGATATTGGTCATTATGCTTAAAGTTTGTTAGTTTCTCACCAGGCTTCCTGCTCAATGAGTTTTTATTGCTATATATTTTTTTTATATTTTAATGATTGGATTTTGTTTGAAGATATGTTTATTTTAATCTGTGTGCCTTTATCTTATGTTTTTGATGGTTTTATGGTTTTATATATTTATATTTTTATTTGAGGCCAGTACCCTCTGAAGAAGGCAGTTTTGCCAAAATGTGCTGGGGTGTTTCCTAATAGAGCTGCTCATATCCAGGGCCGGCCCGTCCATTGAGCGAGAATGTTTTTTGCACAGGGCCCCGCGTTTCAGGGGGCCCCGCGCAAAAAACATTCTGATCCTAAAGTCAAATTTAAAAAAAAAAAAGCTGTCTTCTCCTGCTGCCGGGGCCGCCGCGGCAGAATCGAGTGTGCCGCGGGGACCCCCCTGCCCAGCAGAGCCTGCCCTCCCCTGTATCCGCTCTCTCGTACAGCTGCCTGCAGTCTCACGCGCCGACTTTCAGAGCGCGAGGGGAGAGTTTCTCCCTCGCTGCTCTGTTAAGCCCGCGGGGGCTGATGGGAAGTTCCCATCAGCCCCCGCGGGCTTAACAGAGCCACGAAAGGGAAACTAGTCCCTTCGCGCTCTGAAAGCCGGCGCGTGAGACTGCAGGCAGCTGTACGAGAGAGCGGATACAGGGGAGGGCAGGCTCTGCTGGGCAGGGGGGGCCCCGCGGCACACTCGATTCTGCCGCGGCGGCCCCGGCAGCGGGAGAAGACAGCTTTTTTTTTTTTAAATTTGACTTTAGGATCAGAATGTTTTTTGCGCGGGGAAATGGGCTGATGCAGGGACTAGAAGGGAATGGATGCTGGGTGAGGCTGGAACTAGAAGGGAGCTGATGTTGGGGGAGGATTAGAATGGGATGGGGCTGGGAGAGTAAAATGGAGAGGGGAAAAATATTTTGTGTGGGAGGGATAAAAAATCTACAATTGGCCGGGTATTGGGAGAGTAAGTGGGGATTGAGGATGGAGGGGTAAAATTTGAGTGGATGAAATAGGAATGAGGAAAGAGCAAAAGGAGAAAGATTAGTATGTTAAAGCAGATGTAGAGAGAGAGAATGGAAAAAAAACTAGAAGAGAGAAGAAAGGACAAATGGACAGCAGATGATGGAGAGTTAGCAGAAAACATGAAGAAACCAGAAGAAAGTGGCTGGAGCAATAGCAACTGAAAAAAAAATGCACAAAAGGTAGAAAGATATCTCTTTATTTTGAATTTATTAACTGGAATATGAAAGCTCTGGGAAATGTGCATCATTAACGTCTGCGCTTTGTTTGGTACAAGAGGAAATTAATTTATAGTTTTATTTCTACAGTGTTGTTGTACATTCCAAGTTTGGCTTTTGGGGTTCCCAGTTTAATTATTGCCTTCCTGTTTCTAAATTGTGATTCCTTGTTTGGTGATGGTCTATGTTCTGCATGTGTAACTGAGCTGAGGTATTCTGTTTATGTAATTCCTATTTGACATTGCCACTTGTTCTCTTTCCCCAGTAGGTCATGTATTGTTGTTCTCTGAAATGTATTGGTTTAATATTTGCAGTGTTGCCTTTTGATAGGTAGGGTATGGTGCTTTGTGAGTCCTGGTAGTGCTGTTAGGATACGGCGGGTTTGCTATTGGTTCTAAATGGGCAGTGTTTGTAGTAGTTCCTAATGTGCCTGGCGGTTGGCACTGGATTATAGTAATGTAGAAATCTTTTAGTCTGTCTTTATCCATACACTCATTAAGAGACATGTTTACTAAAAGTTAGTGTATCTTAGCATTATGCAAATATTTATGCAAATAAGGCCACTTATGCAAATGAGGCCCCGCACCGAGTCTCCGCACATGGCCCCGCACCCCCCTTGGGCCCCCCCTGCTCATATCTACCACTGCTTGGCGCACCTGTTCCTTGCTTGTGCAATTGTCAGCCATTGCTGTAACTAGCCCTGTGCAAATACTGCATATGCACAGGACACAAAACAGGAGGGGCCACTTTAGGGGCGACTGCTGATCTAGCTTAACCACCACAATGCCTGCCCTCTCTCGACTGGTGCATTCCTGTTTCCCTTGGTGGTGGTGTCAGTGGTGTTGAGATCCAATCACCTATAGTATAAACAATTGGTTGTTCCGGACCACACACTTGCAGGGCTGTTCTGATCACTTCCCCCTCTGATGTGAGCATACATCAGTGGATGGAGGTATGAGATGAGGGCTGCAAAAACAGACTTGCAAAGATCCATGCAGGTCCTTCCATATTTGGAGGTCCACTCTGCTAATTTCATTGCTGCTGCCACCAAAGGAACAGGAAAAACAGTGGTTTGGCAAGAACTTCATGGGCAGGAAGTGCAGGACTGAACCAGTTATAGAAGAAGAGTTGTAGAGTAAGACGGGCCCATGCTGGTGTGCTGGAATCAAGTCATGCTGTAAGTAGTGGTATGTCAATGGAGAAATCAGACCACTGTGCACAGACACCACCATGTGACAACTCTGTGAGGCAAGATATAGCAATGGGCAAATGGAAAACGCTGCCAGGTAAGGAAGGGTTGTCACAACTCATGCACACACATCCTGTGGTCCCCATGTCACATCCTTGAGGACACAGGCCATTGGTCACAGCTAACACTACAATAAGGAATTGACACAACCTATTTGGGTATGCAGCATTTATTCTAGGGTGAAATACCCTGCCTGCTGTTTCAACCATTACACTTGTAGTAAACATGAGTTCTACCTGAAAATAAGAGGTATCCTGTGTACAATATCTTGTGAAAGACAAGGAAATAGGCAATCTATATGTCCTCATCATGTCAATTGCATAGGAAAAGGTCCACAACACCAACAAGATCCGCAAATGACATGTATTCATTGTGGCAAAATAAATATTACATTAGCAGCACAGAATGACTAGCAGCCCTCACCAATGCAGTTGTGGAGAGCATCATTGGCACCCTTGCAGGTCTTGGTATGCTGTGTACAATATCTTGTGAACAACATCGAAAAAGACCAACTGTATGTCCTCATCATATGTCAAGTGCATATGACAAGGTCCACAACAACAACAAGATCCGCAAATCACATGTATTCATTCAGATAAAATAAATATTACAATAGTGGCACAGGATGAGTGGCAGCCCTAACCAATCCAGTTGTGATCATTAACATTGGCACCCTTGCAGCTCTCGGTATGTGGTGAACAATATCTTGAGAGGCAATTCTGAAGATTCCACATATATGTCATCATTATATGTGAAAGACACTGCAACTGTGAAGTTTGAAAGTTGCACAAAATTATGCTAAAGTTATGGATGTCATCAATAGCAACTTTCATGATTATTTGTTTGCACAACTCTTGACAATGATGATAGTCTCTAAACATTTCATGTTGCCATTTATGTTTTACACAGCTGTCTGCTGGTTGTATCTCAGACTTTGCCACTGTGAAGTCTTGCAGTTCAATGATGTTTACATAACAATGGCAGAGTTCAGCTCTGTCTAACCCTTCTCCATTGGATTTAAATCTGTATTTATTGACGGGCAGTTCTAAATGGTACATTTTCTCCTTCTGCTTTCCAAAATATATGTACCTTTGGATGTATGTTTTGGGTCATTGTCCACCTGGAATACACCTGACCACTGATCCAGATCTAGCCAGGTAGTAAATCCTACTCCAAAGTACCTTGGTAGTCCCCTGAATGCATGATTCCTTCAAGATGTTCCAGGCCTGCAGTGTTGGAGGCGGCAGAATAGGTTGAGAACCACATGGAACCACCACAATACTGAACTGTAGAAAGTGTTTTTCGGAATCCGCAGACGTGTCTCCTCTCTGGCTGCCAATGTATCAGTGGAGTGCATTGCTACAGAGCTCATGTTATGTTACCATCTGTCCATAGAACATGTCCATACTCTTTGTTTCTCATGATGGATTTGGACAAAGATTATGGTTGACTTTTCATCTTTGTCTGTGAGCAGAGGGCTCCTCCTTGCCTGTCGCCCATTAAGCCTTTCCTTGGTTACTGTGCAGCACATGGTGTATTTGGAAAGCAATAATCTGCATGGCTCTAGGTCAGTCTTCAACTCATTAGATGTTGTACATGGTGTTTGGCAAGCATGATGGCAAATACAGAAGGATGGCTTGCAGTAATTCATCTCTTTCCAGCATGTCCTGGGAGATTGCAGACAGTTCCATTAGCAGAAAATTTATTCACATTGCCAAATGTTGACCCAGGAATTCTAAGTTCTTTGCAGATGTTCTTGTGCTCACTTCCACTTGGATATTTGGAAAGAATGGCTGTTCTGATGGTCCCTTAGATGGCCTCTTGTCCTCACCAGTGTGAAAGGGGAACAGGAAGTGAATGTGGTCATCTTAAACCATCAATCAGTGTTTGATCCAAGTCATGCGCTTACTGACAGTAGATGACTGTGACATCACATCTTACAGCAATGGGAATGTGGCTATTCTGTACTAATTTACATGGTTTTTCTCTCAGGGTGGCAATAGGCATGCCATGATAAGGTGGTAGTTCTGAGACTATATCTGAGGATATCCTATGCAAATAGGTTTGGTTATATGTGAATCTGCTATGTGTGCTAAAAGGCATTTAACAGATCACTAGTTTTATTCTGAGACTGGACATTAATGTGTTGAAATGCAAGGGTGCCCATAATGTTGACTACAACTGTAGGTCACCACAACACACAGAGTGCTCAGTGCTTATTTCTTTCTGGGTCTGCCAGGTCCCCTCTTTGGCTTTTGTAGGACAGCCGGTAGCTGCTGGGAGTTAGGGCCCAGTGCCTCCTCAGATTGTTGCTGTTGCTGGGCCAGCTGGTGCATGGCTGCAGTGAAGCCTTGCAGATTCTGATTTAATATTGAAAAGCCACTCCTCACTGCATCTTCAATGCCTTCCAGCCTCTGTTCCATTCGCACCCTAGTATGATTGAGAACTGTAAAGATGGTGGTAAAAGACTTGGTCAGACTCTAGTAGCATTTGCCTAAACTCTCTAATGGTAAATGCTGACAGAGAATCATATGCTAGGTGACAGTTCATAGTGATCTAGAACAATGTGAAGTCCCCAGTATACCCAGTGCTGGCAATGTGAAGAGGTATAGGTCTGCAGACATATTGCATGGCTGGAGACATCCATGAGCCCATGGGGTGCAAACTTGGAGTGGGGTTACCTAGGCAGAGCATGAGCACAGAGCCCTGTCTTGTATTAGACCTATGGAGCCCCACCCTCCTGTACCCATGTCTTGTATGCAGCTGGCTAGCTACGACTGTCCACCATGGCAATCCTGGCCCCCAATAGTTTCTAATGCAGTTGTGACCACTCTCCTTGCCCTCCTATGAAAATGGCATATTGTAAACACCTATACTCTCCTCCCCTTCTGAATATACTACACCATCACTTCATTTGCTGCTTCTCTGTCCACCTCATACTGTATGTGGATCTGATGATGCCCAACATTCAGCCATGGACCTCCTCCACATCTCTCTATATGGGAGCTGTGCAGTGAAATTTGGATAGGAAAATGCAAGTGGAAGAGCTGAGGCACCAACTAGCATCACAGCTATGTCTCTGGGACCTTTTGCATCTATATGGCCCCACACAATCTCCTTGCCTCATGCATCCTGCCTCCCACCAACATTCTTTCCCAGCAGTTGTGCAATCACAGCTCACCCAGCTACACCCAAGCGTTTAGCCACACCTCTTGCCCCACATCATCATAATCAAATAATGGCACCCCAAACCAATGAAGTAGTACCAATAGTGGATAGATATCTAGCCAAGAAGCCTTTTATCATGGCAAACCTCTAGCTGGGGAAGGAAGATGTGGTGGTCTCACCTGTGGAGAATATATTGTATCACATACACATTTAATGTGCTTGCAATGTCAAATAGAGTCTGTGTCTCAGCCAAGGACTGTACTGTGAACTGTAGAGCAGCCCCCTTGGCCAACACTTCTCCATCTGACATCACGTAGACAGTGTAAATGCCCATGCCACACTGGAGATACAGAGTAAAATATGCCAAAACAGATCACATGTGGGAATTGCCTGGATAGATGTGGACATGTGTCGTGGAGCAGCCCCTGTCTAATAGCCTAGGTGGCTGGCAAAGCTATCTCCATATCATCTATTCATCCCAGTACATCACTTGATTGTAGTCAGAATCAAAGTGTCAGCATACCCATGTGCCCCCAGTATCATCCCCCAGGTGCTCACCTGAACCGAGTTGTAACACAAACACTGCATACCCATGCATACACAAGCCACCTGCTAGGTGTTCATGGATGCCACTGGTGTACACCCTCAGGTCTTCCTGTATCCCATGTAGGATCCTCGTCTTCATACTTGCCTCAGGCTGTGGAGGGGCCATAGGCACATCTATGGTGAGGGGGGCATCCTGCACAGCTCCCTCCTGTGCTGGCAATATCTTGGGGGTCCTCCCTCCTCCTCTTCCAGGGAGCTGAACAACTGCATCTCCTCCGTGATGATGGCTCCTTGGAGAGATGCTGGTTCTGTTCCTCCTTGTTCCCAGTAGCTGATTCCCATGCCTCAGGTTCTGATCCCTCATCTGGGCCACCCTCTGCCATGTGGGTGGTACTGAGCCCTATATCTGCTGCCCAAGAGCCTGGTGCCTCAGCCCCCTGCGGTATCTCCTGCCTGGCAGTATGTGCAGGCTTGGCTCCTGAAGCTGGGGCAGCTGCAAATGGCAAAACACAGGCAATCAGAATTCTGCCATGCACAAAGCATCTCTACAGATAACTACTGTCTATAACAGGGGGTCACAGACTAGCCTCTCAGTCAGTCAAGGTATCAGCATATGCACAATTAAAATGCATCAGAGAGATTTGCATAAACTACCTCCATTGAATGCTAATATCGCTCATGCTTTGTAATTGTAGATCTGCTGAAAACGTGACAGGCTGTGGAGGGCCAAGAACTGGTATGGGAACCTCTGATCTATACAGACATCCCAATAACTCAGCTATGCGCAAAACAGTCCATCTGCTACTGCACACCTAAGAGGCAGGCTCAGTGTCAATACAACTGCCCATCTGCATTGCGCAATAGCTGTGAGGGAGTCACCAGTACTGATGTCTCCCCCCAGCCCTTCAATGTATTGGGTAGGCTTTGAAAGTACCGTTCTCCCTCTGACCATCAGTTCTGTGTCTCGCAGCTTGTACCACAGCTGACGGGGGTTGGGGGAGAGCGTCACACAATGACTTCATGGGAACATGAAAACTGAATGCTATTGGTAATATCTTGTACCACAAACCACATACTGCATAGGATACACATGATCGTGGAGAACTGTGAAACCAAGTAACATCTGGCTGTGGGCATATGGCCAACTCAGAATGTCTGGTAGTGTGACATTAATTGGGTGGATGCACCATGCTGCACTGCTCAAACACCCAGTCTACTAATGGGGCAACTTGCCCTTTCCTGGTCTTATGTCATTTGCATCTTAGGACAGTTGTGGTTAACATTATTACTACACTTTCACTTCAGCCCCTCACTGTACAAGGGCTCAGACAATTAAATATCCCAGGACATGGCTTCCAACTATATATAGTATGCACACATATCTGATACCTCAGTTCACCAGCTCACATCCAACAATCCAAAAGAATACATAGTAGGACATAGGCTATAAATGGAGACATTGCCAGCACATGAGTATTGCAAACTTTCAGAAAAAGGCCACATCAGCCTGACCAGAAGAAGCACCAACACATTGCAGTACATTATTGCACACTGGTGATCAATAGTCACAAAACACATGCCTTCATTCACAAAAGGCATGCTGTGCATAATGGCAACAATGTCTACATTCATGCCCTGTGTCCGGTTGACAAGGGAGAACAGAGAAGAGCTACAAGAGACCATCTGAGAAGCCATTATCACACCAGAGGAAACTGTAACTGGGTACAATGGCATCTACAAAGACTTGTGGTTTCTTGTGTGCACAGTCTACTATGTTATTCAGGATAGTTTGAATCACTGGAACTGTGCAGTAACTGCCAGGATGTGGTGGAAATGCAATACCTAATCCCATAAGCCAGCAAAGGTTAGTGACAATTGTCTGCCAAACTGCACGTACAACATCCAAAGAACTTCAGGGTGAATTGGCGCTCTATGGAATGGTGGTTACAATGCACACCATGCACTGTACAATAAACAAAGACGGACCTCCTGTCTGAGACTAAGGAGGATGCCACTGTTCAATGAGGAACCTAAAAAAGGCATGTCCAAGCATTTCCCAGGCACATTATGCCAATCCACTATCTTGTTTGGCCAAATTAGTGGTGAGAGATGCAACTAAACTGCAGTTCAGTGCCAATGCAAACCAGTGATACACTTCCAGGCAAGGAAATGAAGCATGTTCAGGAAACACCCATCTCACTGTGAAATATACTGGATCTTCCTTTAGGGTGCGGTGCTGTTTTGTGACCTTTGGTACAGGAGGGCCTGGCATGTCTTCACAGAGTCAGCATCTCAGGACAACCAAGGTTTTTCAGAGGGAGATGTGTTATATAATGTCATAAAGCTATGTCTGGCTCCAGGGCCGGATTTACCTATATGCCATGTACGCCATGGCGTAGGGCCCACAGCTGGCAAGGGCCCACCCGGGGCCGGCCCACACACCGCAGGGCTTCAGAGGGAGCCGGGTAAGCTCGCGCGAGGCCCCGGCTCCCTCTGTACAGCCGCCAGCGTGAAGAGCCTTTTCCTTCACGCTGGTGGCTGTATCTGTAAAGCCGCGATTGCTGGGAAAGGTTAAAGGCAATGCCCTTTAACCTTTCCCAGCATTCGCGGCTTCACAGATACAGCCGCCAGCGTGAAGGAAAAGGCTCTTCACGCTGGCGGCTCTACAGAGGGAGCCGGGGCCTCGCGCGAGCTTACCCGGCTCCCTCTGAAGCCTCTCAGACAGCCGCGGTGCTGGTTGGGGGGCCAAGGACTGCATGGGTTGTGATGGGGGGGGGGGGGACCTGGACCAGAAAAGGGCTATGGGGGGGGGGACTTGGACTGGAAAGAAATGGGCTGTGATGGGGGGGACCTGAACTGTAAAAGGGCTATGGGGGGGGGGACTGGGACGGGAAATGGGTTGTGAAGGGGGGGGGGACCTGGACCGGAAAAGGGCTTTGTGGGGGGACTTGGACTGGAAAGAAATGGTCTGTGATGGGGGGGGACCTGAACTGTAAAAGGGCTATGGGGGGGGACATGGACTGGAAATGGGTTGTGATGGGGAGGGGGACCTGGACCAGAAAAGGGCTATGGGGGGGGGGCCCTTGGACTGGAAATGGGTTGTGATGGGGGGGGACCTGGACCGAAAAAGGGCTATGGGGGGGGTAACTTGGACTGCAAATGGGCTGTGATGGTGGGGGGGAGGAACTAGGACTGCAAATGGGCTGTGATGGTGCAGGGGGACTCGGACTGCAAATGGGATGTGATGGTGGGGGCTAGGACTGGAAATAGGCTGTGATGGGGGGGGGCTAGGACTGGAAATGGCCTGTGATGTGAGGGCTAGCACTGGAAATGGGCGGATGAAGAGCTAGAATAGGACTGGAAATGGGCTGATGTGGGGCATGGGAGAATGGGACTAAAAGGGAGTGGATGCTGGGTGGGTCTAGAACTATAAGGGAACTGATTTTGGGGGAGGACTAGAATGGATGGGGAATGAGAATGGAGAGGGGAAAAATATTTTGTGTGGAAGAAAAGTCTATGATGGGCTGGGTATTGGGAGAGTAAGAGGGGCTTGAAAATGGAAGGGTGAAATTTAAATGGATGATAAAGGAATAAGGAAAGAATTGGAGGAAAGAGCAAAAGGGAAACAATCAGTATGTTAAAGCAGAAATAGAGAGAGAATGGAAAACATCTAAAAGAGAAGAAAGGACAAATGGATAGCTTGCAGAAGACACGAAGAAACCAGAAGAAAGTGACTGGAGCAATTGCAACTGAAAAAATGCCCAAACAGAAGGTAGAAAAATACTTTTTATTTTGAATTTATTAACTGGAATATGTCTTTTTTAATGTATTTCTTGAATTCCGATGCTGATTTTGTCCCTATTGCCTCTTTCTGTCAGGCAATTCTATACACCTATTGCCATTTCTGTTTTGGTAAGTTGATCTTGTTTTTATTTTTTCTGGGGGCCCACAATTTTTGTTGGCGTAGGGCCTCACTCAAGGTAAATCCGGCCCTGTCTGGCTCAATGGTCATGGTTCTGACAGCAGGACACTGATCCAAAGCATGCATCCAAATGTAGCCCAGAATGTTTCCACAGGATCTAATGGCCTCTTCTTAACAGGCAGCTATGAATGTTGATCTCAATCCAAGCACAAAATGCTGTAAACTGTTGAGATCTACCCTTTCTAAAAGGTATCCTGGAAACATAGTGGAGCAGCAAAAAACTGCAGTGGACGAGTGGGAGCAACAAACATCAGACAGATGTCAGGGACATGTAGCTGGCCAAAATACATGTTTGGAGCCTGTTATCATTGCCAAGGGTTGTGAGACCAAATCTGCCAGAAGGGTACCATCATTCATGGCCATGTCGTAATTGTGCTTTGGAAACAAAAAGAACCAAGTCTACACTGCCAAGACATTAGTAATGTGTTGTTTCCCTGTGAACATACTATAAGAAGACTATCATGGTTGAGAGTTGTCATACTTCATAGGCATTTTGAAGAGATATTTTACAAGACAAGAAAGCAAGGGTGCCAAGAAAGTTCACCACAACTGCACAACATGGAACTGTGTGAGACATACACCTGTATGACACCACAGTTCTTCAAAAAGATGACTGAGGTACAACTCCTAGGTCTGCAGTACCAACACAACCCCTGTTAATTACCAACACTGGGTTACTAGAAAATATCTTGGTGGCATACATCTGTCCCTGGAAGCCACCAGTCACCTGTATGGGTGCACGTTTCTTTGGCGACCCTCAACTGAGCTCATGGACAAAACAGACGTTGTCTGTCACTAATGCATTGTGTAACACCAGTGGCAGGATTTGATCTGAACAGGAACCAGTTCAGATTGATCCTGCCACTGGCAGGACTGAGCAGGCAGCAGCACGGCATGTGTTTGCATTGCCAGCACCACACGCTTGGGCCACTGGTGGTCACTGCAGGGCAGCAGCTCCCTGGTGGCCCAGTAGCCTGATCCCCCTGCCTGCAAGTGGTTTGACGACATTGGGGGCTTCCCGTGATGCCATTAAACCACAGGTGGGTAAGGGGAGACCTGACAGTGCAGCTCTGACATCTGGATGCCTTTTTAGGCCCAGTTTGCCAAATGTGGCCCATGGCAGGAACCAGTTCATGTGAACTGGGCCAAACCGGCTGGATCCCACCACTGTGTAACATCTATAAACATATTAACACAGGAACCTAACATACACATATACCAGTGCCCCCAATGAAGCCTATGGACCAGGCATGTGCAGGACTAGGAGCTGCTGTTCTTGCATCTGCCCATGGTGCATGTCAGTGAGTTTCATCCCAGCCAAAGGCACCTGCTAACACATTAGCCTTATGCTATGTATGGAGGTAAACGTTTGATTCAGGCTCTATCATGCTGAGACCACACATCTGTAACATCAGCTTAGAAACTGCAAGTAGTGGGGTCCAGTACACATCAGTGGATGAAGAGGTGTGGCAGTGGAAAAGGGCTACAAAGCACTTTTCAGAGAGTAGCTTAAGGGAACCCCAGGGTACCGTTTGAGAGCAAGACAGCTGCACTTATAACTGGCCAATATTGTTCTGATTAGTCCCCGCCCAAACACCAGATGCAGAGTAGTCATATCACTGGGGGATGTTTGCACAATTCTAGTACTCTTCCCATATTTGCTGATGCTGACAAATGACTCCAGTGTCCATCAGCTTTCAGCCACAGTATAAGTCACATTGTTGACAAGGCATGTATAATGAAAAGGTGGCTCCGCTTGAGTGGTTTGCAGCCACTGATTTCTTCAAATTGCTCAGTCCTACATCTCCTCACCCTCATTTACTCCCATATCTACATATAGGGAATCCTGGATGTATCCGCATTGGCCTGAGGATATGAACAGTATATGGCACAGACCTAACAATCTGTGGACGGCACCTCCTTGCAAGAGGAGGTGTAGCCCAGTGGTTGTGGCACTACCTTTCAAAGCAGAGAACATGAGTTTGGTTACCACTGCTGCCAAATATGAGTTTGGGCCAGTTAAAGACACAGCCATAGGTAGTAAGAGATGTCTACAGATCAACTTGCACACAGAACAATTTCAATACTGATCCAGGTTGACTGCCAGTAATGGCTCACAGTGCAAGAAGTGTTCATATTAACCACCCTGTAGCTGGGCTCCTTATCATGCTGTATGAGTGTTACAATGTGCATGCATGCCCATTTGTTATGGGTGTGGCCAGTATGTATTGCAGCTATATATGTCACCAACATGGGATGATATGTGAAGATAGCTGCCTGCTAGAGAAACCCAAGATTCTCTGAAGTTGGCTGGGCTCATTGCCTCCAAGCAGCATGTGCTTTTCTCCTGCTCTGGTGCATACCAGGAAAAGGAGCAGCTGGCAGCACGTGCTACGCCGATTCAATTGAAAGGATGACTTTTCCAGAGCAGTGAGTATCTTCAAACAACTTCCCCTAAGGGTGTGGAAAGTTTCCCAAATTGCTCCAGATTAGCCTATCATGTTTTCAGCATTCCAGGTTTTATGCCATTGCTTGCATGAACTTGTAGTTTCCCATTATGAATGGAGTACACTGGGGGGATCGGACCCACATGTCCTTGCATGCCTTGGGATAAAGCCAGAACTGCACCAAGGTTGATAGGTGCATCTCGAGACATTTAGAAAACCTTATGACTAGCCCAGTATTGCCACTTTTTTGCTCCTACTTACATTGGGGGAGGAGTGGCCTAGTGGTTAGGACATGGTACCTCAGGCCAATTCCCACCTGGTGACAGCAATCTCAGGCTGGAGGGACTGGTGTTTCTAGTTCCATAGGCATGCCTTGGGCAAGCCACTTAACTCTCTGTTGCCTCAGGTACACATAGATTGTGAGCCCCTTGGGGACAAGGGAATGTATCCAGTACCTGTCTGTAGTGATCACATAATTCTTTAATTGAAGGATAAGGTTTTATAGAAAACTGGTTAAATAAATTGCAATGGCATATGTGCTCACTGATGTGAACTATTTGCCATCACTGCTGCTTGTAGGCTTTGCAGGTGTGCCATAGTGCCTTAAACCATTCCAGGGTTGACCACAGTGCATGCAGGAATTGGTAGTTCTGGTTCCTCCATGGCCCTCCATAAACAAAGTTAGCTTAAATGTCCTTGCATCCAATGGGGTCAACCATGGACTACATCAAGCCTATCAGGCACATCTGCAGACAGTTGTGAACCCCAGCTGCATATCCTCCATTGCATCTGGATAGTCCTTCCACAAATATGGCTGTGGATTACACATAAGTTCCTGGAAATGGGTGGGTGCATACATCAGGGTAGATGCTGCATGATTTGACTGATACATACCCCTTGCTGCAACAGGGCTCCTCCAGGCATATTAGAGAGTTTTCATGTTAGGCACCTCCATGACAGCCAGGTGTGACCACTCCTGCATTTCCAACAATCCCGTCAGATGCATCATCATATCTGCAGCACTGATTCTATAGAGTCTGAGGAGTGTCATTTGCCACCTACTACAGTCACAATATCTAACTAATGGCACTGCATGCCTTAGCTACCTGGCTGAGTGCAGCTGCCAACAGTCTCACAACACACTGAGCAGGCCTGATCCTGTCATACCTTTCCCTCAATACAGCCTGACAATACACCTAAAGACCTTCACCTATGTCCCTAATCAAAAAATGGACAGAAAATATGTCTCACTATCTTTCCCAAAGCTCGTTATGTGTTCCTTATTGCTCCATGGTCTTTCATATCATGTTGCTGATATGCCTCCAACATTATACATGTGACAAATCACAAATATCAGCAGTATATAAACGATGTCCCAAAGGACAATGTACTGGGGCTCCACAGGTCACATATGAAACCTCACATAGATATTCCATTATCATTGCCCCAATTCATGACATTTATATGGATTCGACAAGTGCTTCAGCTTCTCAGAGGATGTGTGGAAATAACTTATCTTACATTACAAAGTGGCTGTAACTGGCAAGCACTCACTTCTTAACAGCCAGTATTTCATAAATTTATTTAACAGGTTTTTTATACCACTTTATTGTTTAGTCAAAGCAGTTTACATTGTAACTTAAACTTGGTAATGTGCATTAAACAGGGACATTGATAACTTGGATTTTTCTGAGGCAATGGAGTGCTAGTGAGAATTGAAGCCTGGTTGCTTGGTTCCCCAGCTAGTGCTCTAACCATTAGGCTACTCCTCCACAACATATGATCTGTTGTTTCCAAACATCATCATCAGAATAGTGGAAGTGCTCAGATTTCATATCAATATGAATATGTGGGACAGTGATGATAGAATGGGATCAGTGGGTTGAGTATTTTGGGTCCACTTGTCTGTGTGTTCCTTTGCAACCTTGTTTATGCACTGCAAAAGTTTGTGTCTTGCCATGTGTATGATGTTAGAATGATCTTTGAAACATATGATATGGGAGACCATAAAGGCATATGTAAGACATGATATATTTTGCAGAGATACTGACCTATGTTTTGGCCACGCCAATATATGCTGGGATATGTGCTTTTCATGTCTCTGAAATGCTGCCTCTGAAAGGCCAGCTTATATTTTTTCTGCATATGTTGCTATCCCATCAAGATGGCATACAAAACAACAATTCACAGAACATATAGGACCTTGCCATACCAGTTGCTTGGGACAAGTCCGCTTATGAGGCAATACTGATTTCACACATCTATTTGTACATAAAAGCTCTTACACATGTACATATCCAATGCCTTCACATACATTTGCATCCTCATAGTTCAGAGTTGTTTGGTTTCTCAGGTCCAGGATTGAGCTCTTTACCCAGTGCTGATGTTGGGAGTAGCTCATCCTGATGCATTTAGGGACTTGCAGCAGAATATAACAAGAATGCAAGCAGGCTGTACACATACCTTTCAGCGTTGCTAAGTGACATTTGCATCACAACTGTCAACACAGCTCAGTCCTTTTCTTGCTTAAGTTGACCACCATATGCTTTCCAATATACACCTGGCTATTACATCTCATGGGGCTAGATAATTGTGTGTGGGCA
The DNA here is from genome assembly GCA_033557465.1 of Ichthyophis bannanicus. Classification (NCBI taxonomy): domain Eukaryota; kingdom Metazoa; phylum Chordata; class Amphibia; order Gymnophiona; family Ichthyophiidae; genus Ichthyophis; species Ichthyophis bannanicus. The sequence continues at coordinate 1,036,111,764 of CM066032.1, read as the reverse complement.
CTGGCTGTGTACATGTTTCTGAGGTGCTTGCTATGAATAGATGTGCATTGCAGTACATCGCTGACTAGGGCACACCTGTCTGCCACATCCATACTAGCCACATTAACACAAAGCAGCAGTGAGATGGGTTGCCACTTCCAGTTTCACCTGTGCTTTGCTATGCACTCTGGTATTTGTACCCCCAGGTTTAAACTGTGACAGCAGTGCTGTGTGTCACATGATGTTTCAGAGTAAGCAAGTCAGAAATCCTGGATTTAGATCAATGTGCACTCTTGAAAGTGGGTGATTTGCTAGGGCGACACATATTGGCACAATGACCGCCCCCAGCAGCCACTGTGGGGAGGGAGCAAAGGATTACACTACATCATGGTGAGGCAGTGCAGGTGCCCTGCTACGCCTTGCTTGCAGTCAACTATGCCTGACCATATTTGTTATAGCCTAGATGCAGCTGAGTTGGCAAGTGTTACAGTTCAAAGAATGCTTTAGGGATACTTTGCTGGGGACACGGGAATCCTGTGGATATGCATTTTGGTCTCTGGCACAGTGATTTACCAAGATGAGGGACAGGACTAAGAGATCCAACACTTCCTGACAGTAGGAATGTGAGTCCCCATGATGGAGCATATATTCCATCTCAGGGATTTGGGCAGAGGTTCACACATACCCTGTTCCTGGAGTGATATCAGAATGCAGGTGAGGATGTCTCATGATCTGCACCTTGTGCATTCTAGAAAAAGCTGGGCTCATTCACATGCCAAACATCATCCATAACACATAAGAGAGAGTCTTTGCCGGCACATTCACACCTACATCTGACCTGAGTTATCATCTATGCAAGTATGTGACCACACACAGCCAAACGCACAGAGTTGATTTTATGTGGCCTTATCCAAGCCCATGTGATTGTCAAGTGGTGGCCACAGCACAGGTCTGATGACACACAGGCCTCTGGACTGTGCTCCAGCTAGATTCAGCCAGTCCACAGTTCCTGGCCCATGCATTTGGGGCACATTAACATTCTCGACCATTTTTACAGTTGGGATGATGTTGGATACAAAACATATGGTCTATGTTGTAGTACAGACATATGTTTAGCCAACACACTGCTACAGGACGCATATGTTGACATGTGGGTCACATCTGAGAGGCAGGAAGGGCACCTGGTGGCACAGGGGCGCATTGTAATGTGATGGCAAGCATAGAGGGAACAATGTGCCTATAGACAGATATGCATAACACATCTGCAGTAATCCAGCAACCGAGCACACTGTATAAGCTATTTAGCCTGGTCTGTTTTAGGAGTGTAGCATATAATATGCGACACCTATGTGAGGAACATGTAACTCAACTCTGCACTCTTTCCTTGACGGCTGGAGAATTTGTGGAAGAAAAGCCAGGAGCTGCAACAAAAGCAGCCGAGGGAGTGCTGGAGGAGCTTCAGAAAGTTGAGTCCATATAACTCTCATCTCCACAGCCATGCATACCACACTCAGCAGTGCATAAATTACCAGCAATTGCCTTTACCAAATTGGCCATTGGCCATGTCTTCATCCAGCTGTAATGTATGGCTACTTTGCCCAGAGGGATGTTGTGAGGGTCATGCAGCCATGCCATGCCATGCTGCACATGGCACATGTTTGCCAGTGCAACCAGTGGGACTTGCTGTTTTACTATTTGGCTGTGAGCTCTAAAGGCATCACATATCATGTGTGAACTCAGCCCCTTCTGAGAAACATAGCAACACAAAACATTACAGCAGAAAATCAACTACAACGGTCCCCTTTTTTCCTTTAGAGATCTTCTGTGTTTGTCCCATGCTTTCTTGAATTCAGATACTGTCCTCATTTCTACTATCTCCACTGAGAGACTATTCCATGCATCTACCACTCTTTCCGTAAACAATATATTTCCGCATATTACTCCTGAATCTATCCCCTTTCACCCTCATTCTATGTCCCCTCGTAGCAGAGCCGGCTTTCAATCAAAAGAGGCTCTCCTCTTGTGCATGGATACCATGGAGGTATTTAAAGGTCTCAGTAATATCTCCTCTATCCCACCTTTCCTCCAACGTATGCATATTAAGATCTTTAGGTGTGTCTCCATAGGCGTTATAACGAGGACCACTAACCATTTTAGAGGCCATCCACTGCACCGACTCCAAACTGTTTATATCCTTTTGAAGGTGCGGTCTCTAGAATTGCAAACAATACTCCAAATGAGGTTGCACCAGAGATTTATACAGAGGTACCATCACCTCCTTTTTTCTGCTGGTCATTCCTCTCTCTATGCACCCAAGCATTCTTCAAGCTTTCACCATCACTTTTTCTACCTGTTTAGCCACTTTAAATTCATAGGCAACAATCAGGTCTAGGTCCTGCTCTTCTTCCATTGACAGAGGTACTTCGCCCAACAAAACTGTAGCACTCCCTTGGATTTCTGCAGCCCAAATGCATGACCATGCATTTTTTAGCATTAAATTTCAGCTGCCAAATTATTGGTCATTGTTTTTGGTACATGTGCAACCAGTGGTGATGACACAAAGTTCTTTCATGTTACACATCTTGTCACTGTCTCATCTGTGGCCATACAGTGGCTCACACTGTCCCAAATTGGGAAGTACAGTAGGGAACAAGGTATCTAGCCCTCACATGTGGTTTGGTCATTGCACCAGAGATAACTGCTGCTGCTCGTATCTGTCATGAAGCTGTGGTACTGAGTGTCTAGTGCAGGTCATAATGCATCTGTTCCACTGCAGCCAGGCCCTGGGTGTGATTTCCAGCATGTTCAGAATGTGCCTGCCAGGTTGTTTGCGTCCTTGCTGGCAGGGACCTGTGATCTTGTGTATTGTTAGGTGTGCTGTAATTAAACACATGGGGCTGTGGATGAATGGTTAGGGCACTGGCTCAGTAAGACAAAGCCCAGAGTTCAAATTCCACCTGTGACCTAGATGCTGTCACTGTACCCTCTAACATCTCTGTGGTACTGTTTGTTGTGTTTTGAAAACTTAATAAAGATATTTGAAAGAAAAAACTAGTCTAGGAAATACACTAAAAAGTTCACATTTTGTGGGACTTTTTGAGACATAGAGGATTGAACTTCTTTCACTTTTTTTTGAACAGATAGTTTGGTCAAATTTGTTTAATATGTATAAGGCATCCACTAAGTGTAACCAGTAGAAGTGATAAATGTGATAGTACATTAGAGACTTGCACTGATTCTCATCAAGGTAATTTAGAGTTGGTCGTCACTAAGCAGGTCTACTGTGCTCATTACTTTTATTTCTTACATTCTGAATAATAAAATAGGAATAGTTATCGCCTTTCATGAATTGATTCTCACTGTGCAGATGTTAAGAACAGTTAATTGGAAAAAAATATAGACTACGCAGTTGAAGGTGCATCACTTAAAACATGCCATCTGGTGTGAAAAATGTGGCTACCAGGTTCAGTCCTGATCTGCATAGCAACTTCCAAATAGAAGAGGAGTGATATAAGTACAGTATGTTATTATTATGAATGTCTAATTGAAGCTAATTAAAGAATAGATAAATTGCTAAGCTTGTTTTGACTCAGCAGGTGTGCAATGTATAAAGAATGAATGGGAGGAATATGTCTGACTTTTCTTTTAATATATATTTTCATTGCAGTAAAAACTGTTAGTGTAGCAGGGTTTTTAGAAAGGTTTAGGCAAGTTCCTGGAGGAAAAGTACATAAAGCATTATTAAAAAGAGTAGGAGAAATCCACTGCAGCATGGAATTTGTCTACCTTTTGGGATATGCCAGTTACTTGTGACCTGGATTGACCACTGTTTGAAATAGGATACTGGGCTTGATGGACTTTAGGTTTGACCCAGTATGGCAAACCTTAATCTCCAGGAACAAGCAGGAATGTAGTCTTCACATATGGGTATCGTCGGTACCGACGAAGCCTGCGCAGGAACGCTCCCCAGCATCCAATTAGAAAGCTTTTGGGAGCATCCCACAGCGCCTGCGTGCTGCCTTACTGCTTTTCCCAACTGTCTCTCTCCAGTTCTTCGTTTTCCGTGGAGCCGGCAGGTCGCACTTCCTGTCACCGCAGAAAATACCCCATTTCTTCTTCTTTTTTGTGGTCGCGTCTGCCTTCCTTCAACACTACACCGGTACCGCCGGTTCTTTCTTTCTTTTCCTTGTAAAAAAAAAAATCTTTTCCTGGAGTCTTCCAGCTTTTTTCTCCTCTGGTGCCATGCGCCATTTTGGGCACTAGGCCCAATTTTCCTCTACAATGGAAAAACTCGCCTCTGGTTTTAAAAAGTGTTCCAAGTGTGGGGGTACCATCTCCGTCACCGACAGCCATGAGTGGTGCCTCAAATGTTTAGGTCCTGACCACTCTATCTCCGAGTGTGTTGCTTGTGGGATGATGTCAAAGAGGGGTCGGCAAAACCGAGCTGCTAAACTTAGCACCCTTTTTCCCTCCGATGCAGCATCTGTGGCATCAACATCTTCCAGGGCTTCGTCTTCCTCCCATGGATCTCAGGTAACTAAACATAAGTCTAGCCGGTCCTCAAAGAGTAGATCTCCTTCCAAGTATCGAGATGCCTCGATACTTGGAGGGACTCACACCGGCAAAATTTCCCCGGCGGGAGGCTTCGGCTTCCAAAGCATCATCGGGGCTCCAGGATGTTCTCGAGGCCCCAACCTCGGCAGAGCTACTGGTGCCATGCTCTGGGGTTCCGGCCACTTCGCTCGGTACTGATACCCAGGCATCGGCGACGTCGATAGACCAGAGATTCTTGGCTATTGAACGTAGTCTGGCGGCTCTTCTCTCGGCATCAATGCCCCCGAAACCACTTCAGACAATTCTACCGGTACCGGTACCGGTTCCGGGGCCAATTGCATCAACGTCGGCAGGTGGATTACTGGTACCGACGCAGGCTATGCATTCCGGTACTGACAAGTCGGTACCGGACCCTGTCGATACCAATTTCGATTACCCGGACAGGAGATACTTTGAATCCTCCGACGAGTCTGAAGACTCTGACAGCTCTGTCGATATCAGAGTACTTCTTCCTGAGGATTCTTCCTCTCCTAAATGTAGGATGTCTCCTCCAGAGGATATATCCTTCCAGGATTTTATCCAAGATGTGGCTCGAGGTCGTTCCATCACAGTGGCTCCTGAAACAGAGCTTAGGGCGAAGGAATTGGAGATTCTACAGTATCCTAAAGCTCCCAAAGAAGCAGCTACTTTGCCTATTCATGAGATCTTGCATGATCTCATGCTAAGGATGTGGGAAACACCTCTCACCACTTCTCATCATTCTCGTAGACTCGATACCATGTATCGAGTTCCTCCCTGTCCTGGATTTCAAAAAACTCAGCTGCCCCACCATTCCATGGTGGTGGAATCAGCTATGAGAAGGATCAAGAGTGCAAAAAAACATGCATCTAATCCTCCAGGACGTGAATGTAGAACTCTTGATGCCTTTGGGCGTCGAACCTTCCAGGCCTCTATCCTTTCTGCCAGGATTAGTTCCTACATTTTATATATGGGAATGTTCCTTAAGGAAGTTACAGGAGATCTAGAGCTTATGAGCCCTCTCCTTCCTGATGATAAGAGACAAGATTATCTTGCACTTATCAAACATGCTTAGGATGTTTCCAAATTCGTAAATCATGCAGCTTTTGATTGTTTTGAGTGCATAAGCAGAACTTCTGCTATTGCCATAGGCGCACGTAGGATTGCCTGGCGCCAGGCATCTGACTTGGAACTTTGGGTACAGAACAAATTGGGGAATATTCCTTGCACTGGAGAGAATCTCTTTGGCAAAAATTGGCAAGAGAAAGCTAATGAGTTAGATGCTGATAATCTCGCCTTGGATAGATGATCAAAATCTACAGCTGATCCTGCAAGGAAAAAGTCCTACAAGAAACCATTCTTCACTAGAAAGAAGAAGTTCTACCCCTCCTATACCCAACAAGGGCATCGTTCAGGTCAATCTGCCCAAAAGGGTCAGCAGCAACCTAAACAAAGAAAAACAAAGGCTGCTAAGCCTCAACCGGCTCATCAGACTCAGCCTCCACAGGGGCTTTGACTCCCATCTAGAGAACTTTGTCTTCCTGGCCCTGAACGGGCCAGAGCCTTCCACCATTCCAGGAAGGCTATGTTATTTTGCCCTCAGATGAGGGCAGATAACAGCAAAAAGTTGGACTCTGTCCATTGTAAGAGAGGGATACAAGCTTCACTTCCTCAGCATGCCCCCTCCTACAATGGTAAGACAGTTCAATTCTCAGACTTCTCTCAACTCCCAGTTAGATCACAAGGTCAGTCTACTTCTTGCCCAAGGGGCAATAGAAGAATTATCTATTCATCAACAAGGTGCAGGGTTCTATTCCCCCTTTTTCCTTATCCCAAAGAAAACAGGAGGGCACAGACCCATTTTGGACCTCAGAGAATTGAACAAATTCCTGTTAAAAGAGAAATTCAAAATGATTTCTCTAGGAACTCTACTGCCATACCTTCAGAGTCAGGACTGGCTTTGTTCTCTAGATCTCAAGAATGCATACACTCATGTTCTCATCCATCCAACTCACCAAATTTTTCTTTGCTTTCTATTTCAAGGGGGGCACTACCAATACAGAGTTCTTCCTTTTGGCCTGGCCTCGGCACCAAGGGTGTTCACAAAATGCATGGCTGTGGTGGCAGCATTTCTCCGCACCCTAAAAATATTTGTCTTCCCTTACTTGGACGATTGGCTCATTCGAGCCCCATCAGAGCCAGAGGCCAGGATTTCCCTATCTCGCACAATGCGTGTCCTCCAATATTTGGGACTTGTCATAAACTTCCCAAAATCCAACTTAGCTCCCACTCAGTCTCTAGAATTCATAAGAGCCCTGCTGGATACCAGACAGACAAGGGCCTATCTTCCACAGTCCCGCTGCCTTCGCATTGTGCAGTTAGCTTCCCAAGCAATGCTAAAGTCTCACCTCACTGCTCGGAAAATGTTACAATTGCTAGGCCACATGGCATCCATCGTGCATGTGGTCCCTTATGCCCGCCTCCATATGAGGGCAGCCCAGTGGACTCTATCCACTCAATGGACTCAGGCGTCAGGTTGCCTGTCAGACAAAATAGCAACCTCAGATCATCTTATGTTGTCTCTCTAATGGTGGCAGTCACCCCAGAATCTGTTGGTGGGGTCCCCTTTTCAGCAACCCCCACCCCAAGTACCTCTAACAACAGATGCCTCACAGGTTGGTTGGGGAGCCCATTTGCAAGGCCTCTATACCCAGGGTACCTGGACTCCACAGGAGACCAATCTACACATCAATCTTCTAAAGCTCAGAGCAATCTTTCTTGCTCTTCGAGTGTTTCACACCCAGCTCAGCTACAAAACTGTCCTAATTCAAACGGACAACCAGGTAGCCATGTTCTATGTGAACAAGCAGGGCGGAACTGGCTCTCTGTCACTCTGCAACGAAGCTTTGCGACTTTGGGCCCTCGCCAGAGAGCATCAGATTCATCTCCTTGCAGTGTATCTTCCAGGCATTCAAAACTCTTGGGCAGACAGACTCAGTCGAGTTCTGCTTCCACACGAATGGTCTCTCCATGCAGACCAGGTGGCCAAAATTTTCCAATTTTGGGGAACCCCGGACATAGACCTCTTTGCAAGTCCGCTGAATGCCAAACTTCCCCGGTTCTGTTCCAGAATTCCGGCTCAGGGTTGTCAGGCCAGGGATGCCTTCCTCCTCCATTGGGGTCGGGACTTTCTGTATGCCTTCCCACCCATTCCCCTAATTCCCAGAAATTTATTCAAGCTTCAGAGAGACAGAGGCCATATGATTCTCATAGCCCCACATTGGCCACGACAAGTGTGGTACCCTCTGCTTTTACATCTCTCTCAAGCTCCATCTCTGGAGTTAGGATCTGCTCCAGATCTCCTATCCCAGGAGGACGGGATGCTGTGGCATCCCAATCCCCAGTCTCTACATCTCAGGGCCTGGTTGCTGAAAGCCTAGAACGTCATGGTCTTAACCTTTCTCAGCAGGTGAAGGATATCCTTTATGCTTCCAGGAAACCATCCACAAGACGCTTCTATGCTTTCAAGTGGAAAAAGTTTACCATATGGTGTTCGCAGAAGGGTCTTAATCCTCTTGCAATACCTCTGGAATCATTACTGGAATATCTCCTTCATTTGTCTAATGCAGGGCTTAAGACCAATTCAGTGAGAGTTCATTTGAGTGCTCCTTAGGTGCGCTCCTTGGGGCCGCTCCAGCTGCGTAGGCCGTGTAGGCTACGTAGGCCCTGCTGCCACATGGTTCACCCTCCTGTTTGCCTTACTGGTAACCTCCCGGCACTCCGAGTATCTCGCTCTTCCTCTCTTGGTTTGTCCCTCATTCCTGCCTGCCGGACCACCGTCCTCTCTGTTCCAGGTGAGTCTCTTTACCCCTCCCGTCCTCACACTTTCCTTGGCTTCTTCCTTCCCTCCCCTTTCGATGGCCCACATACCCGTTATTTGGGGGCACCATCCAGCTTTGCCTGCATCCACGCGCTCGCGATGCTTGGATCATCTCCTTCCCTGTCATACTACTACTGGTACCTCCCACGTTTCACTTCCTGTTTTCACTCCACCCCCCCTTCAGTTGGGGCTCCTCAATTGCAGATCACTTAGGAATAAAACTCTCCTTATTCAGGACCTTATTGCTCAATCTTCCCTGGATCTTCTTCTCCTCACAGAAACTTGGTTGAAGGACGGGGAGGACGCCCTCCTTGCCCGCTGCCTTGCTCCTGGTTTCTCCGCGATCTCTGTTCCAAGGTGTGGCCGCTCCGGTGGAGGAGTGGCTGCCATTCTGCACCCTGCTCTTTCCTTCACACAAGTCTTTTCCCCATTGCTCACTACCCAGAAGCTCTACTTCTTCACCTCCACTCATCTCCCCCACTGCACATCCTTCTTGTCTACTCCCCACCAGCCTTATTTATTTATTTATTTATTTATTTATTTACATTCTCTTATATACCGCGCTATTCTGCATCAGTGCGGTTTACATTGAACAAACTGAAATTACATTGAACAGGGCATTATAACTTGGAGATAACTATTTTACAGGGAACGTGGGCTATGGAGGGTTAAGTGGCTTGCCTCTGACCTCTGGGACTCCTTAATTCTTGCGCTCTGACCTCTGGGACTCCTTAATTCTTACTGTCTCTGACTTTACCCTCGCTTTCCCCCAGCTGCTTATTGCAGGAGATTTCAATCTGCATCTTGACTCTCCAACCTCTTCAAGGGATCAGGCTTTCGTTTCTCTTCTTGATGATCTCTCCCTCTTTCAGCATGTTTCTTTCCCTACCCACATGGCTGGTCACACTCTTGACCTCCTTCTAACCCCTCTCTCTTCCTCCTTACATCTGTCTGATCTCTCCTCGCTTCCCCTCCCCTGGTCAGACCATCACTGTCTGCTTTTCTCCTGTTTTATCCCCGAACTTTCCTCTCGTCCGCCCACCTCGGTACCATCTTTTCAACGTCTCTCTCGTCGCATTACCTCTTCTACTATTCAGCAATTTCCCCCTGCACCTCATCTTTTCCCGGCTGACTTTTCCTCTCGTTCCCCTGACTCCCAAGCTACCCTCTGGTTCTCTACTCTTTCTGATGCACTCAACAGCCTGGCTCCTCTTCAGCCCCATCCCCCAAGGCCTCGCCCCTCACAACCTTGGTATCATCCTGGCCTTAGACTGCTCCGCACTCAGCTCCGTAGAGCCGAACGCCTCTGGCGCAAGGCATCCTCTCCAACCACCCTCTCATCATTTAAGGCTCATCATTCCCATTACCGCTCTCAGGTACACTCAGCCAAAAGAAATTACTTCTCTACTGCTATTTCGAATGCTCCTAATCAGACCCGACACCTCTACAACACACTCCACTCCATCACTTCCCTTCTTCCCCCTGCCTCTGCCTCCCCCTCTCACCCATCTCCCCCTCCTTCGCTTCTAGCTACATTCTTTAGTGATAAGATTTCCAACCTCGGGTCCTCCCTTCCCTCCTGTCCTTCTCCCATCCTCCCTCCCCCTCCCATCGCATCTCCTCCCCATCCCCTGGCCATTCTCACACCTGGTCTTCTTTTTCCCTAATAACTTCGGCTGGAGTTCACCAACTTATTTCCTCCTCTAATAAGACCTTTTGTTCTCTCGACCCCATCCCCTCCTCTTGGTTATTAAACTCATCACTGGCACTTCTCCCCCCTCTTCTTTCTATGCTTAACTCTAGTCTCTCCTCTGGTATTTTTCCCCACTCTTGGAAGCACGCTCTCATCCGTCCCATTCTCAAGAAGCCCTCCCTTGACCCCATGGTTCCCTCCCACTATCGCCCAGTATCTAACCTTCCCTTCATCTCTAAACTTCTAGAAAAATTCATATTTGCCCAACTCTCTCACCACTTAGATGTTGTCAACTTTCTTCATCCACAGCAATCTGGTTTTCGTCAGGGTCACAGTGTGGAAACTGTCCTTCTTGCTTTCACTAATGCTCTTCATGTTGCTCACGATCGTGGTGATATTTCGATGGCGGTAGCCCTCGACCTGTCCGCTGCCTTTGACCTCATTGACCACTCCCTCCTTCTCACCCGTCTCCGAGAGGCGGGTCTTCACAGCACGGTGCTTCACTGGTTTCATTCTTTCCTATCTTCACGGTCCTGCTCAGTCCTCTCTTCCTCCCCTTCTGTTCCTTCCTCTGATATGTGGTGTCCCCCAGGGTTCAGTACTTGCACCTCTTCTCTTTAACCTCTTCTTAGCCCCCCTCACTCTTCAGATTCAGCAAACTGGGATCAACGCCTTTTACTGCGCTGATGATATCATCCTCCTACACCACACCTCCCCTTCTCATCCCGATCTTTCCCCACTTAATTCCTGTCTTTCCATTGTCGCCGATTGGTTGTCACAAAACTGTCTTCACCTTAACCTCACAAAGACTATCACTATCTGGTTCTCCCGCGGTGGCCCCTCTCCTTCCCTAGCCCCATCCTTCTCAGGCTCCCCCATTCCACTGGTTTCTTCTTTCCGTTACCTTGGCGTTTTCTTTGATTCTAATCTATCTTTCCATGATCACATCTCTCACGTCACTAAGACCTCCTTCTTTTTCTTGCGTCAAATTAGTGATATTCGCCCCTTCCTCACCCCTCCAGCACTTGCTACATTACTCCTATCTTTGGTCATGTCCCGTGTTGACTTTGCTAACTCTCTTTTTCTTGGTATTTCAAAATCTCAGCTTCATCGACTTCAACGCATCCAGTACACCGCTGCCCACATTGCTACCCACTCCTCTGCCCGCAATCACGTCTCACCTCTCCTCTCCTGTCTCCATTGGTTGCCTCTACCTTTCCGCTCCCAATACAAACTGCTCACGCTGGTACATCGGGCCTTTCACGCTAGCACACCACAGTATCTGGCAGACCTTCTCACCTATCACACCCCCAGGCACACGCCTCGTTCATTTCACCTTAACCGTCTCACTCTCCCTTACCCCTCCCTTGCTCACCTTCAGTCCACCCGCTCCTCCGCTTTTTTTTTTCGCAGCTACCGCCCTTTGGAACTCTCTCCCTCTTTCCCTCCGCCTTGAGCCCCACTACCTTACTTTTAAGTGTAATTTGAAAACCCACCTCTTTTCCCATGCCTTTGACCTTCCCTCCCCTTTTGCCTAAGCTCTCTTTACTGTGATTTATGTTGTGTTCTTTTCTCCTCCCTCTTTCCTATCCAGAGATTGTAACTTCCTTTTCCTCTCTTCTAGCTTAATATTTTTATTATTGTTTTTATGGCTGCTTTTATGATTGTTTTTATATTGTAAACCGCTCTGGTCCCCCTAAAGGGCGGTATATCAAGCTGAATAAAACATAAACATAAAACATAAACATATTGCAGCTTCTCTCAAACCTTTAAATGGGCAACCTATTTCCTCTCATCCTATCATAGCGAGATTTTATGAGAGGCCTTCTTCTGACTAAGCCTCCCGTTAAGCCACCACCGGTGGCATGGGATTTAAATCTGGTTCTTGGCCAGCTCATGAAGCCGCCTTTTGAACCATTAGCTACTACCTCTTTGAAATTCCTTTCCTGGAAGGTTATTTTTCTTATTGCAATCACATCAGCACGTCGCATCAGTGAATTGCAAGCATTGGTGACTGATCCTCCTTATACAAGGTTCCATCATGATAAGGTAGTTCTTAGGACTCATCCTCACTTTATGCCAAAGGTGGTTTCACCTTTTCATTTAAACCAGGCAGTTTACCTTCCTGTTTTTTTCCCAAGGCCTCATGCCTCTAATGCAGAAAGGAATCTTCATACTTTGGATTGTAAAAGAGCTTTGGCCTTTTACTTGCAAAGGACGCAGCAACATAGAAAGTCCTCTCAACTCTTTGTTGATTTTGATCCTAGTCATTTAGGGCTTCCAGTCTCCAAAAGAACACTGTCCAACTGGATTTTGTCTATCGGAGTAAGAATCTTCCTCTCGAAGGCCATGTCACAGCCCACAATGTGAGAGCCATGGCAGCCTCTATGGCTCATCTTCACTCTGTGTCTTTCGACGACATCTGTCGAGCAGCTACCTGGGCCTCGGTTCATACCTTCACAGACCATTACTGCTTGGACAAGGACTCCTGCCAGGATGACTTGTTTGGTCAGGCTGTTCTTTAGCACCTGTTCCATACTTAATCAACTCCTACCCACCATCCCTGGTAGGATGCCAAAGATCCATGGGGGGAAGTGGAACCCTTTCAAAAGGGTACACAACTTCTGGGGTTTCTCCCTGGCATCTGCAGCTAGGGAGTCCCCATATTTGAAGACTACATTCCTGCTTGTTCCTGGAGATAGCATAGTTACTCACCTGTAACAGGTGATCTCCGGGAACAGCAGGAATTTAGTCTTCACAACCCACCCACCTCCCCTAGGAGTTGTATCTCTCTATCTCTCTCTTTTCTCTCTCCCTCTCTCTCTCTCTCTTTGTCTCAGCTTTAAACTCAACTGGAGAGAGACAGTTGGGAAAGGCAGGAAGGCAGCATGCAGGCACTGTGGGATGCTCCCAAAAGCTTTCTAATTGGATGCTGGGGAGCGTTCCCGTGCAGGCTCCGTCAGTACCGACGATACCCATATGTAAAGACTAAATTCCTGCTGTTCCCGGAGATCACCTGTTACAGGTGAGTAACTGTGCTTGCTCTGTGTATTAGACTCCATCTACTTTAAAAAGATTCACTACTGTCTAGTACCCACACCACTTATGGATCATGAGTTGTGCCTTTGATATTCTTCTCAGGGGTACACAATTTGCCTGTTTCCGCTGTGTACTTTTACTCACTTCAACAAGATTGCTTCTCAAGCCTGGGATGGGAAACAGGGAATAATTTAAAAATTACAAAAACTAAATGTTCTCAGTATTCTGTTAGTAAACTCTAGCAGGTTTTAATAATTCTGCCTGCCAACAAATTCTTTAGAAAAATTTCAAAATTGTCCATTCAGAGTCATTTAAGTTGGCTTAACTCTTCAAAGAAATCACACTCAGGAATGCATGGTTCGGATTAAGGTATCTTTGGTACCATCCAAAAAGGGAAGTTAGTGAATCCTAATAGAGATGTTACATAAGAACATAAGAAATGCCATACTGGGTCAGACCAAGATCCGTCAAGCACAGTATACTGTTTCCAAGTGGCCAATCCAAGTCACAAGTACCTGGCTGGTTCCCAAAAAAAGGTAAATAAACACACCATAGGGTGCCATAGTGAGTACAATATACATGCTTCTCAATAGGTTTAATACACTACCTTTCTATTTAATTTCAATTTTCAGCTATAGTATCCTGTTCTTAGCTGCCCTGCGTTTTTACATATATTTTTTATATATTCTTTACATATTTGTGTGTAAGTGTTTACCTTTTTATATTTGTTTTTAATGGATGCATATTAGTTTAATATGTGGTCACACAGTTTTATATTCATTTTTAATATACACGTTATGATTTTTTTAATTTTTAAATTATTTTTGTGTACAATAAGGCATTGTAATTATCTTATTTTATGTTATTTTATTTTATAAGCTGCATACCCCCTGAGGAAGGCGTTTGCCGAAACGCGTTGGGGTTATCCAATAAAAGAAACCTGCGACCATCATACGTCTCTTGCTCTTTGTGTTCCTCTGACTTTTACAGCAAGAGTGGTTCTCCAGCTCTTACTTGTGTTGACTTGAGCAGGTATAAAAGTAGACATGACACAGGACATATAGGGCATTTCCACAATTAAGCAAGGATATCCTGGTTCTTTGTAAAACCCCGGACACGCCTACACCATGCCCCCATTCAGATTTGGACATCATCACACTGGGGCCATCCACAGAATGGACTTCTAAAATGGCTTCAGGAAGTCAACATTGGGCAGTCTGAGCAGACAGAAGCAAACAGCCCTGCAGCGCTGAAGTTGTAAGGTAAGTGCCATGGGGCTTTTTGTGGCCATTGCCACCTCTGCAGGTCCTAGAGAGGGGCATCAGGGGTGGCAATGGTGCCCCTTGGGGGACCAGCACTCTAGGCAATGGCCTAGTTTGCCTAATGGTAGTGCCAGCCCTGAACCTATTCCTTTCCTCCCACCCTCTATTCTTCCATTGTTCTTCTTATTCTCTTCCTTTTTTTTTTTTGCTTTTCCTGTCAAGGGATTTAATGCTCTCCCATGGTTTATATCACTCTGATTCAAGAGAAGAGATTGAAGTAACTTTCACCCCCTCTCAAGAATCTCTTCTTCTAAATATTCCCTGTAGATGGTGATTTTGGTTTTTTCGCAGCCCCTGTATCTGGCTGGGAATTTCAAATGCAATTTGTTCCCTTCAAACAAATCAGAATATAGACTTTCTGATAGAGCTTATGGGGGTAATTTTATGAAGTAATTTTCATGAATATGTGGTCAAATACATACGTAAATGGCCTCATAAAATATCAACTGACGTAAAAGTATGCATGTCGATATGAATGCGTGTATCTTGTTGGCAGGGCCTTACCGAGACTGAAATGCGCCCTGTGCGACTTGCATATCGGGCATGCGCCCCCCCTGCACCTCCATTTAGACACTTTATGGGGGTGCGGGAGGGGGGGGGGCGCGCGCCCGATCTGCAAGTCGCTGGCACGCTAAGCAGGTCTGGTCCCTTCCGTCTCTCTGCTGCTGCCTGCCTCCAAAAATGTGGCGGCGGCAGGCAACGGCAGAGAGCTGAAATGCACCCTTTAAGTCTTTGCACCCTGTGCGGCTGCACCACTTGCACAGGGCTCGGTACGGTCCTGCTTGTTGGTAGGTATAGCCGGGGACAGAGTGTGGGCAGAGTTTGCAAATATGCACATTCATCATGAAATACCTTATTTTAAGTATATACTTGGTGTATTTTACATATGTTCATTTATATCAATAAAATAAAAATATGAATAATAAAATACATTTTGTGCAATAATCTGCATTCAATTACAAAAGTTACAATAATATAAGATATATTATGCTTCCAGTACACGGAGGGGATAGTTAGTAAGCTGCAGTAAAATATTGGATATTACTTCAGCTTAGTTTTCAAGGGAGTCACTAATCTGCAATAACTCAGTACACCTCAGATTAGTGACTCCCATGGTAGACAAATAACACAGCTTGTGTTGCATTATTTCAAGGGAAAAATAATGCCAGCTCACAGTTGACATTATTTTTCCAAGCCAGCAGCATCTGACTTCTAGCACGAAACCCAGGGTGTCTGTACACTTAAAGGGACTGCATGTATAACATGGAACTTGTAGTATGGGAGTTCCCATCCCCTGAAATCACTAAGTAGTCAGGTCGCCTCACCCAAATGATTCCCCTCCCCACACTTGGCTCCCATCACTAAAACGACACCATCAAAGTCCAACCTCTCTCTTTTAAAATTCCTGCTGGAACATAATCCAAAAACTTCCACCCCCTTATAACCCCCTGGATCTACATTAACTCAATCTTGGTGGACTAATAGGACCTAGACAGGAGCCATCTGTATTCACTCCTGTCCAGGCCAGTGCTCGGTTCAAAATGGCACCCATGATCCACTAGGGGTAGTCTTCCAGTACTACTATTGGGGTTGACTTCTAGCAATAGCACTGTGACATAGAGGAGCAAACATGTAAACATATAAAATGGCACCAGATAAAGACCACACAGCCTATCCAGTCTGCTCATCCATATAAACAATTAACTTATATAATCCCTTTCTCTCCTTCAGAGATCCCCTATATCTGCCCCATGCTTTCTTGAATTCAGATATACTGTAGCTATCTGTAGAGGGAGGAGTGGCTCAGTGGTTGGGACAGGTTACCTCAGGCCAGAAGGCCAGGGGTTCAATTCCTGCATGGGGACAAGCAACTTCAGACCAGAGGGACTGGGGTCTCTAGTCCCATGGCCACTCCCTGTGGCCTTGGGCAAGCCACTTAACCCTCCATTGCCTCAGGTACACTTAGATTGTGAGCCCTTCAGGGACAAGGGAATAAAAAGTACCTCTAAGTATACATGTAAACCGCACTGATTCTAAATAGCACAGTATAAAAAATAAAATAAAAAAATCTTTGCCACCACCTTAAGTGGGAGGCTGCTCCCTGGGTTTGTTTTATTTTATTTAAGTTCTAAATTTTCCACAAGAATTCAGCTTACACAGATTTTGAGTGTGTAAACTGAAATTCAGGAAAGAAAAGAAACAATTCTTCGCAAACCAGGCTTCTAAGTATCTGAATGAATTAGCTATTTGCAAGTTCAAAGACAGGTTGTCATTCTTGAATAGAAGTTGAAGAGTTCTGCAGTCTAAACCTCCCTATGTCTCTTTAGAACTTGGAGAAGGTGGATCATTAAAGATATACTGCACATTTTAATATTTTATCACACACTTGCCAGAGGAAATTTAACCAGAAAAGAGCACCAAGTTGCAATAACTCAGATCTCATTAATAAGAATCTTCTCCTCTTAACCTGGCCTTAACCACATACAGAAACATTCAAACTTTAAATTTTTATTATTTTATTATTTTTTTTATTTAAAAGTTTTTCTATACCTCCCCTTCCAAAGATCAAGGGTGGTTTACATTGAACATAGAACAGGTAAGTTACATTATAACTTCGAACAATTCAGGATCATTCCGAGGCATGAATAGCAGGGATGGACATCACGTTAGGATGTCCATCCCCGCTATTTGGGCCCCCTTCCGACCCCGAATAACTTCCCAGCTTGTTGTACGGGGAAGTTAGATGGGGGCGAGTAAAGGACGGATCAGGGGCGGCATTAAGGCGGGCAGTGGGTGGTCGTTGGCCCCGTGTGTAGAGGGGCGGTCTGAACAGGGAACTTATTCCACCACTGAGGTGGAATAAGTTCCCTTAGTCGGGAAGATCTGGCAGCCCCGGGGCTGTAAAGTGGCAGGAGAGGGCAGAGAACATTCCCCACAGCCCGACCCTGGCCTTGGGAGGCCAGATTGGGGGTGCGGGGAATACACTTTTTGATCCGGCGGCCGAGGATTTTGGCTTTTGAATGGAGCTGCGGTGCCATGGCAACCGGACACCATGACACCGCGGCTCCATTCAAAAGCTCTCACTGAGCTATCCAGGCAAGGCCTCTATGTGCAGGCCGACCTGAATCCGGATCCCAGCCTGCATGTACAGACTTGGATGCGATTCTGTTCCCACGGAGCTAGACGTGCCCTGTGGGATCAAAATCCTGGCTCACTCTGTGCGTCCGGCTCTGACCGGTTGCACAGAGGGCCGGGACGTCCATGTCAGAATCTGGTGCATTAAATCTAAAAAATAAAATCATCCTTATGATGGACGAAAAAATTTTAACAAGAAATTTTGATAAGAGCCCAATACGAAGTCACCACCAGCGTAGCAGGAGTGCATTTATCCTCTATAGATGTTTCCAAAAGGATTGTCCAGTTTATTGTATCAAGTCCCAAGTTCCTTTTTATCCATTCCAAGCATCTTACTTCCATTCTTTAAAGCAGGAGGAAGTTAATATGTTTTAGAAATCTTAAGACAAGCCTTTCTGGAATCTTAAGAATCTCCAATATTTTTTTTAAACATTTCTATCTGGAGAATAATCCTTGACCTTGGGAAATTGAGCAGTCTTATGTTATGGTAATGAACAACATTCTCTAGTGCTTCAGTTTTATTTTGTGGTGACAAGTTCTCCTTAACCAAAGATCCTACACTATCATGTATTTTTCAACAACTTGTTCAATATTACTCACTCGCTTAAGAAATGTCTTTAAGTCTTCCTCTTGTACTTGAATTAATTGAGACTGAGAATGATACCATTCAGAAATTAAGATTATCTGAATAGAGATGATGGCCAAAGCCTCCCAAATGATCTCAAAGTTAATAATTTTGTTTTTTTGCAAACAAAACTCTGGACTCACCACAGATGAAATAAAAATCTCAGGTCTGTACCTGACAGAACTCCGGACTGCTCCAGCATTTGCAGAGTCCTCCTATACCCACATCACTGACTGTTGTACTTCCTCCTACCTAATCTTCTCACCCCTGCCTTCAGCAGAAGACTGAATCAATCCTCCCCTAGTTTCTGCACTGTTGCTCGATGCTCTTTCAGGTTCAAACATGGTGCCAACCTACCTCACAGCTGACAGCAAAGTCGGATACAATCTTTCTTCCAGGCATTGGACCAGCTGGATGTTGGAGAGACTTGCAAGACAAGGCTGGGAGAACCTCCTGTCTCTGAGAGGGGCTGAGGCTCACCTCCTCACTCTGTCGACTCTAGCAAGACCCTTCTACCTTCTGTTTGATCTGTTGATTCTTGGTAAAGATGCTTGTCCATCAGGCCCATAGGCTTCCTACCTCCAGATCCAACTATATGTTCCTGGACCTTGCTCTTCCATTTGTGCTTCCCTATCAGAGTAACAATTCAGAATCAAAACTTGGAAAAAGAGAAAAAAAGATCAATGGTTCATTGGATCCTCAGGTAGCAGTAGTTCTGTCTTGCCCCCCCCCCCCCCATTATGTTTTGGTTAATGTAAAACTTTAAGCACACATTTTATAATCCTAGATAGAAACATAGAAACATGATGGCAGAAAAAGACCATATGGCCTTTCTAGTCTGCCCTTCCATATCAACTACAATAGTTACCTTTTTTCCTTTAGAGATTCTCTGTTTGTCACATGCTTTTTTGAATTCAGATACTGTCCTCATCTCTACCACCTCCACTGGAGACTATTCCATGCATCTACTATTTAATTAACATTTCTTATATACTGCCTTTCATTATATCAAGGTGTTTTACATTGAACAAACTGAAATTACATTGAATGGGGCATTATAACTTGGAGATAACTATTTTACAGGGAACATGGGCAATGGAGGGTTAAGTGATTTGCCCAAGGAGTAACTGTGGGACTAGAAACCCCAGTCCTTCTGGCCCAAGGTTGCTGTTCTCTAGTGGGATTTGAACCCCTAGACCTTCTGGCCTGAGGTACCTTGCCCCAACCACTAGGCCACTCCTCACTCCCTACTCTTTCTGTAAAGAAATATTTCTGGAAATTACTCCTGAGCATAACCCCTTTCACCCTCATCCTATGTGCCCTCGTAGCAGGGGCGGCCCAAGGGGGGTGCGGGGTCATGTGCGGAGACTCGGTGCGGGGCCTCATTTGCATAAGTGGCCTTATTTGCATAAATTAATGCATAATGTTACCATACACTAACTTTTAGTAAACATGTCTCTTAATGAGTGTATGGATAAAGAAAGACTAAAAGATTTCTATATTACTATAATCCAGTGCCAACCGCCAGGCACATTAGGAACTACTACAAACGCTGCCCATTTAGAACCCATAGCAAACCCGCCGTATCCTGACAGCACTACCAGGACTCACAAAGCACCATACCCTACCTATCAAAAGGCAACACTGCAAATATTAAACCAATACATTTCAGAGAATACTGGGGAAAGAGAACAAGTGGCAACGTCAAATAGGAATTACATAAACAGAATACCTCAGCTCAGTTACACATGCAGAACATAGACCATCACCAAACAAGGAATCACAATTTAGAAACAGGAAGGCAATAATTAAACTGGGAACCCCAAAAGCCAAACTTGGAATGTACAACAACACTGTAGAAATAAAACTATAAATTAATTTCCTCTTGTACCAAACAAAGCGCAGACGTTAACGATGCACATTTCCCAGAGCTGACATATTCCAGTTAATAAATTCAAAATAAAGAGATATCTTTCTACCTTTTGTGCATTTTTTTTCAGTTGCAATTGCTCCAGCCACTTTCTTCTGGTTTCTTCATGTTTTCTGCTAACTCTCCATCATCTGCTGTCCATTTGTCCTTTCTTCTCTCTTCTAGTTTTTTTCCATTCTCTTTCTCTACATCTGCTTTAACATACTAATCTTTCTCCTTTTGCTCTTTCCTCATTCCTATTTCATCCACACAAATTTTACCCCTCCATCCTCAATCCCCACTTACTCTCCCAATACCCGGCCAATTGTAGATTTTTCATCCCTCCTACACAAAATATTTTCCCCTCTCCATTTTACTCTCCCAGCCCCATCCCATTCTAATCCTCCCCCAACATCAGCTCCCTTCTAGTTCCAGTCTCACCAAGCATCCATTCCCTTCTAGTCCCTGCATCAGCCCATTTCCAGTCCTAGCCCCCCATCAGCCCATTTCCAGTCCTAGCTCCCCTATCCATTTCCAGTACAAGTCCCTTCATCAGCTCATTTCCAATCCTAGCCCCCCATCAGCCCATTTCTAGTCATTTCCTAGCCCCACCATCAGCCCATGTCAAATCATAGCTCCCCTCCACTCAGCCCAATTCCAGTCCAAACCCCCCCATGAGCCTACTTCCAGTTCTAGCACCTCCATGAGTTCATTTCAATTCAAGCCCCCACCACAGCCCATTTCCAATCTTAGCTCCCCCCAACAGCCCATTTCCAGTCCTATCCTAGCTGTTCCATCAGCCCATTTTCAGTCCTAGCTCCCTTCCCTCACAGCCCATTTCCATTCCAGGCCCCCTCCCCATCAGCTATTTGCAGTTCAAGCCTCCCCTTCCACTCAGCCCATTTCCAGTCCTAGCAACCCCCCAACCCATTACCAGTCCTAGCCCCCGTCAACTTCCAGTCCTAACCCCCATCACCCCATTTTCAGTTTAAGCCCCCCCCCCTATAACCCATTACCAGTCCTAACCCCCATCAGCCCACTTCCAGTCCTAACCCCCCATCAGCCCATTTCCAGTCAGCCCCCCATAGCCCATTGCCAGTCCTAAACCCCCCCATCAGCCCACAGCCCATTACCAGTCCTAACCACATCAGCCCACCTCAAGTCCTAACCCCTCCCCATCAGCCCATTTCCTGTCCTAGCCCCCCCATAGCCCATTATCAGTCCTAACCCCCCCATAGCCCATTACCAGTCCAAATCCCCCCATCAGCCCACTACCAGTTTTAACCCCCCCATAGCCCATTACCAGTCCTAACCCCCCATCACTCCATTTCCAGACAGCCCCCATCAGCCCACAGCCCATTGTCAGTCTTAACCCCTCCCCCCCATAGCCCATTGCCAGTCTTAACCCCCCTAGCCCATTGCCAGTATTAACCCCCCCCAGCCCGTTGCCAGTCTTAACCCCCCTCCTAGCCCATTGCCAGTCTTAACCCCCCCTAGCCCATTGCCAGTCTTAACCCCCCCCTCCTAGCCCATTGCCGGTCTTAACCCCCCCAGCCCATTGCCAGTCTTAACCCCCCCCTAGCCCATTGCCAGTCTTAACCCCCCCTCCTAGCCCATTGCCAGTCTTAACCCCCCCAGCCCATTGCCAGTCTTAACCCCCCCCCCCATCGGCTCATGGCAATTTAAAAAAAGAAAAAAAGCTGGCCGCTGCCACTGCGGTGGCATGGAGGGTCCCGCGGGGCCCCCTCTGCCCGGCGGAACTCTCCCGACGCGGCTGAGCCCCTCTGCGCCGGCTTGCAGATACGCGAAGGGAGAGTGTCTCCCTCGCGTCTCTGTTAAGCCCGCAGGGGCAGATGGGAACTTTCCCATCAGCCCCTGGTTCCCATCAGGTCTCCCTTCGCGTATCTGCAAGCCGGCGCAGAGGGGCTCAGCCGCGCTGGGAGAGTTCCGCCGGGCAGAGGGAACCCCGCGGGACACTTCATGCCACCGCGGCGGCAGCAGCCAGCTTTTTTTTTTTTTTTAATTTAATTTAAAAAAAAAAGCAGAATGTTCTTTGCGCGGGGCCCCCCGAAACGCGGGGCCCTGTGCAAAAAACATTCTTGCTCAATGGACGGGCCGGCCCTGCCTCGTAGCAGAGCTTGCTGTCAATCTAAAGTGGCTCTTCTCCTGTGCATTTATGCCATAGAGGTATTTAAACGTCTCTATCATATCTCCTCTGTCCCACCTTTCCTCTAAAGTATACATATTAAGATCCTTAAGTCTGTCATCATATGCTTTATAACAAAGACTACTAACCATTTTAGTAGCCACCCACTGCACTGACTCCAACCTGTTTATATCCTTTTGAAGGTGTAGTCTCCAGAATTGCACACAATACTCCAAATGAGGTTGCACCAAAGACTTATACAGAGGCACTATCACCTCCTATTTTTTACTGGCCATTCCTCTTCCTGTGCACCCAAGCATCATCTCATAAAGACTCACTTGGTTTATGGGGATCACATATCTGCTGGTACTAATGTAACTACCCTCTTCCAACGTATCAGAAAGTCCATGCTGGTTTCAGGGTGTTGTACTGTGCTGATAATGACCCAGCTACCCTGTGGCTTACAGCATTTCTGATTTGAGAATGGTATGGTGCCTGAGAATGCTATGGATCAGTTTATGGCAGCCTTAGATGAATACCACTTGCCTCTGGTGATGCAACAGAGAAACCTCCAAACATATTGGTTCTCAAAGTGTGTCTCTTTGAGAAGAGTTCACAGAGCATCAGCTGATGAATCAAATATCTCCTTCTTTGAAAGTCCTGTCTATTGTCTTTAAATCTCTTGTGTGAAGAGGCACTTTCAGAAGAGATGACGAGTTGTTTTCTCTGCTGTGCAGCTCTAGCAAACTGCCTGCACTTCATGTAGATGCATGCCCTTGTGTGTCGTCAGCTGCATACAGCCATCCACATGACATCTTTGTGCGTGCTTGTCAGCCACTTTCACCTGAAACAGATATTTTTGTTCTAAGAATTGCCTTCATACCTAATTTTAGCTTTTGTTTGGCTTTCTACTGTTATTTAAATGCAAATGAAAAAAAAATCATCAGCAAAGAAAAGAAAGGGTTAAAATAGCTAAATGGTAAAAGAACACCATGAAAGAGCATAGAGTCAAGCACAACTCAAGTCTGTCACTTATGTATTTTGAAAGGGTCTCTGGGATGGAGATCTTAGAAATAAGGGGGCCAAATTCCATTTCACTTGCATAGAGGAAAGCAGAAACACAAGAAAGGCACATCAGGGTTGATCTCAGCAGGCTAACAAAATCTGTGCCAAGGAAAGGACTGTTGGGTTGAATACGAATATTTGATCTTTATGTTTAAAACTCCTTATTGGAAAAGTTTTCCTAAAGTTGAACCTGCTTTGAAACGGTGAGTTGTAGAACATTGTTTTCTGCTCTAATGTGTTTAAATTTTTAAAACGTAGTGCCCTTATGGGGACATTTGGACAGTACTGGCAAATTTATACAGTAGAATCTGAAACAAGCATAACACTTTAAGACACATTATTATATCCTAAGGAGCTTTGTAAAAAAAATTAGCATCTTGTAGAGTTATTGTCTCTACTTCGAAAAGCAATGTCTTAGCAATATGGCAAAACCTTTAAAGTAATAAGAAATACAGGGGTGATTTGTTATGATATTCTGCTGAAAGATGAAAGGCACCCATATGATTTTTGTATTCTTCTGGAACTCTGCTGGAAGAAAAGATTAGAGATCTATTCCTATCAAAGAATGAATGAGCAGAGTGATAATGAATGAGCAGAGTGAAGCCAGAAGATATGGTTAGAGTTACAGTTTGACTGTCTTAGTCCTTTGAGAAGGTGTGCATGTGTAAATATCCCATTTACATGTGGAAATCATCATACATATATAAGGAGGGATTTTAGACACCAGTTGAACTGTATGAATCTGACAGACACAGATTTGAAGGGAGTGTGTTCTGGGCGTGCTTAGGGAGCACCTTAAATTATACATAGGTTTTCTCTTTTTCAATGGAAATGCATGTACCCTTCAGAATATCTCCCTGTTGGCATTTATAGCTGCTCCTAGCCACACGTAACTGTCAGTTATCTGTTTATTCAGAGGACTGATTTTAGGGGGAAGGGGGGTTATGCTTACCTTTCTGGTGTTCCTTAATTGGTTTCCTGCGCATGTGTGGTTTTGTTAAATATGTAACTTGTATAGGTAAATAGCAAAATCCATTATGGGGCCAATTCCGTTTTGCACGTCCTGCCCCTGTACAGCCAGGCAGAATCAGGGCATGCACCGTGCAGTGATAGCACCCGATTCCGATCCCACGAGGGCTGTACATGCTTGTGGGATCAGAATTAGGCCTACCGGCCTGAATTTGCAGGCTGGGCCCCGATTCTGATCGGCCGCATGCCCAGACACATACCCGGAAAACTCAGCCAGGCTCCTGAATGGAGCTTCAGTGCCATGGTGTTCCATCAGGAACCGCGATCCCCAGCCACAGAAAATAAACATCTTTCCCTGCAGCCTGACCCCCAGTCTGGCCTTCCATGGCCAGGGTTGGGCTGTGGGGAACCCTCTGTACACCTTACCTCTTGTCCGTGGCCCAGCTCTGCCATCCCCCGTCCACCTGGCTGACCCTGGATATACAGGGCCAACCTCGGAATCAGCCTTGTATGTCCAGGGTAGCATTCCTGCCCACCACCTGCCCTCGCTCCTCCCCCAGCCCATCCCCTCCCACCCATGAACAGAGCTCTCCACACAATTCGATTATATGCGTGGGGAGCTCTGTGGCTGCCAGCATGATCCAGACATTTAGCAGGTCTGGACGTCCTGATCGGACATCCAGACTCGCTATAGCAGATTGGAATGACCCCCTATAGGGGTTATTCTGAGCCACGAATTACTTCTCTGCCGGTTGTGCGGGGAAGTTAGACGGGCAGGGAATGGGCCGCACAGGGGCAGAGAGTGGGCGGGTGGGTTGGCGGTCACCGGCCCTGGACATACAGGGCCGAATCTAATGTTGGTCCTGTATGTCAGGGGCCAGCGAAATGTCTAGGGAAGCTTTTCCACCTCCAAGGTGGAATAACTTCCCTGGACGTTTTGTTTTGGAAGGCTCAGGGCACGGATGGGGCAGGGGGAGCCAAGGTTTATTCCTCGCAGCCCGACCCTGGCCTTAGGAGGCTAGATTGGGGGTTTGGCTGTGGGAAATAAACTCTTTTTCTTGGCGGTTGGCATTGCAGCTTTTAAATGGAGCCACGGTGCCATGGCAACAGGACGCCATAGCTCCGTGGCTCCATTTAAAAGCTCTGACTGAGTTAGTCGGGCTACTAATGTACATGCAGGCTGGACTGAATTGCAGTCCTAGCCTGCACGTACATTGCTGTTCGTGATTCTGATCCCGTGGTCCCTATATGTATAAATACCCCACTTTAAGGTACTAAGCCCCAAGGGATGATCTTTATTTATTTATTTAACCAGTTTTGTATACCACTTTATCCTTCAATCAAAGTGGTTGACAAGACAACAAAGGCTTACATACTGAGGGTATGGGAAAACAAAAACGATACATTACAATATAAATACAAAACAGTATGTTATAATACTATATCATAGTGAAATTAAATAACATAATGGTTAATTTAAGTTATTTCACCAAATGATTCTATAAATAAATAAGTCTTCAAAGATTTGCGAAAGTTCTTAATGTCTTCCTGAGTTCTTAAATCTTCAGGAATAGAATTCCATAACTCTGGTGTCATAAAGGAAAACACTCTTTCAGAAGTCATTTGTTTTGACTTGTTGAAGTTCAAAGGAGTATTACGTTTATTGACATTTTGAGATCGTCTTGGTCTTATGCTCTTGTCTTTTGAAATTATAGATTGTAGAAGGGCTAGAAAAAGGGACTGTTACTTCTGGAGAGAGATCTGCAACTGTGAGTATATACTTCTGGTAATTTTCTAAAAGGAATTCTTTGTATTAAAACTAATCTGTGAACCCACTATTTTTGTTAAATTAGTCAGGGCCTAGTAGCAGCAGTTTAAGTTTAAATTTAAAACACAGAGGAGAACTTTCTGGTTACATTACATACCCAGCAGAGAGCTTGTAGTTTAAATTTAATAGTCACTCAGGGCCTAGTAACAGCAAAGTACTTTTAGTTTAAATTTAAAACACAGGGGGGTGGAGCTAGCCAAGGTGCAGAATGGACGTGTGATTTAATGCTCCCGAGGCTACTGAAGAATCCTGAGCTAATCCGAGGCAAAATTTGAGATCTTTAAGCCCCTTTTGCGGCATCAATACTGGAGAATTATTTAGGATGTCAACTTTGAAACCAGCGCAGCTGGAATTTCAACAGGCGACGGGGTCGGCAGCGAAGCGCTCCAAGTCCGAGGCCGGGTCCCCACACAAAATGGCCGCGGCGGAGAAAGAGAGTGCAGCGGAGGGCCTATGAGAAATACTACTGGAATTAAGGAACGTAAATTACATGATTGCCACTAATGCGGCATCGTTGTTGGCGATTCAAGAAGATATGAGCGAAGTGAAAGAAAAAATGACGGAAATGAGCTCGTGCATTAACGTGGTGGAAGGGAAAGTGCAGAGGCATGAGGCTGTGCTCAGTCAAGTGGGCCCATTGATCAAACGCATCAAGCGCATGGAAGATTTAATGGAGGATCAAAATAATAGAGCCCGTCGCAATAACATCAGGATGGTGGGTGTTCCTGAAGGGGCGGAGGGCTCCGATCTGGTTGCCTACTTAGAGAAAGTCATACTGGAGGTGTTACAGCTTGCCTTTTTGAGACCATTTGAACTGGAGCGGGCTCATCGCATTCCTACACATAAGGCTGAGAATGTCAGGTACCCCAGACCTACCCCGATTTGAGCAAGCAAACTATGGATCGCAGGAGAGAGTTGTTGGCGTGTAGGCCCATGCTACAGAGTTTGCAAGCGAGATACGGCCTGTATTACCCCGGATCCATGCGAGTGACGCTGCATAACACAACGAGAAATTTTGTGGATGCTGATAAGCTGCGTGCCTTCCTGCAAGAACACAGCGGTATGGAGTCCTAAAAATATACGCCCTTATGGCATCGGTTTCTGATAGTAACGGGAACATGATGGAGGGGCAATGGACTAGGGTTCTCTGGACACATTTAGCTTCTTACTTTGGGTGGCATTGTATCCCTGTATATTTTGGCTACTGCTTTGTAATGTGCTTGATACTGTAAATTCATTATGTTTCACTTACTAGTGATCTGATCGAGGGGGATGTAAAGGAGTTGAAAACCACTTAAATAGAATTTTTGGGGGACAAATTATTGTAATTATGGTAATTTTATATACTGTTTCGCACGGAATTTAATTGATATTATGAAGGGTAGCGAGGAGGAGGATGTAGGAGCTACGTTCTGGCACAGGAGGTAGTTTTCACCTTGAAATGTCTATGTATAAAGTTTGAATGTTTGTTGTGGCCAGTCCAACCCAGTAAGGCGCTCGTGCTCCTAGGAATAATGGATAGGGGAAAAATCAATAGACCCCCTATACGTATTACCATGCCCATTATCCGAGATGGCCCTTGACTTGAATGTGCTCACTTTAAATGTGAAAGGGATTACTGACCCCATAAAACGAAAGAAAATACTGTCATACTGCCAACAGAAGAAAGCAGATATAGTATATTTGCAGGAGACACACCTATCGGAGAAAGAATCATGGAAAGTAACATCTCATGTATATCAAGTAGCAGTGGCTGCTCCAGCAGCGGGACGGAAAGGCGGGGTGTTAATATTGCTACGAAGAACGCTAAATTCCTCTCTGAAAGATACGAAAGCAGATCCTTTGGGTAGATGGGCTAGAGCTACACTACAAATAGACCGGACTCTGGTCACGTTCATGAATATTTACGCTCCAACCGTTGAAGACCCCGGTTTTTTTAGAGGTGTTGTTATGGAATTAACTGAAATGGCTAACACAAGTATAATCCTGGGTGGAGATTTCAATCTAATAGTAGATCCACTGTTGGATAGGACCCCATACAAAGCAATTGCCAAGCCTAAATCACATGCAGTACTGCAGGGAATGATAGATGAGTTGCACTTAGTGGATCCGTGGCGACTTCTACACCCCACAGCTAGGGAATACACGTTCTATTCTATGCCGCACAACACCCAAACTAGAATTGATTACTTTTTGATCTCTGCTGGTCTGCTCAAGCAAGTGGTAGCGACTACAATTCATGCTGGGACGGTGTCAGATCACGCGGCAGTTTCCCTGGTCTTGGAACCGGGACAGCTACAGAAGGTACCCTACAGATGGACCTTTGATAAATCGCTGTTGATGGATGAGGCCTTTGACGTCTACATAAATACAGTCATAGAGACATATCTCCAACATAATGACCCTTCTGATACCTCTATATGGGGGTGGTGGGAAGGCTTTAAAGCGACGCTCCGTGCACATATCACAACGTATACCATACGAAGGAATAAGAACAAGAAGGCAGAATGGAAGGAATTGGAGGTACAGATAAAAGCTGGGGAACGGTTATTGGCAAAGAAAGCTGATCTTGATCAAATTGCAACGATTGAGGTATCGATATAATACTATACTGTATAAGGAAGCTCAGGTAGCGGTTCTCACCCAACAAAGTACCTATTACCATGAGAACAATCGGTCGGGCTCACTGCTATCCAACTTCCTCAAAGCTCGGAGGAACATGACGCGTATTGCGGTGCTGCAAGACTCAAAAGGGGACCTCCTTGTGCGAGATGAACATATATTAAAGCGCTGTAAAAACTTCTATGAGACATTATACCACTTGGAAGTAGACTGCAGTAAAGAAGCCTTTGCCGACTTTGTATCCAACATAACCGGACCCAAACTCCTCGCAAGCCAGGTTCAGGAATTGGAAGGAAACATATCAACGGTGGAGATACGGAGAGCGCTTGGACCGATGGCTTGGGGCAAGGCATCAGGACCTGATGGTATCCCCTTGGAGTTATACTATAAATACCAACAATTGATGATACCGATGCTGCAGATTTACTATAATGGGCTACAGGAGACAGAGCCGGATGTTGGTGCACTGGCAGAAGCCACTGTAGTTATCCATCCGAAGCCGGGGAGAGACCCACAGAAAATAGAGAACTATAGACCCATATCACTAATAAATGCTGATTACAAAATTTATGCTAAGGTGCTTGCCAACCGGTTGAATCCGATCCTTCCCGATCTGATATATGCAGATCAATGTGGTTTTGTGCAAGGTAGATCTACCACGGATAATGGACGACTGTTGGCCCATGTCTTAATTGCGGCTCAGAAGATGTCAGATCCTCTTATAGGATTGTCGCTAGATGCTGAAAAGGCATTTGACAGACTGGAATGGTCCTTTTTGTTTCAAGCTTTGCGATGGCATGGGTTTGGCGAGAAGTGTCTTAGAAGAATAGCGCTACTATACGCTAAACCAACGGCACGCATCGCAGCAAATTCTGCTGTATCGGATCCCTTTGAACTCCAGAGAGGAACCAGACAAGGCTGCCCTCTATCTCCACTCCTTTTTAACCTGGCACTGGAACTATTGGCGATCGCGATTCGGCAGCATGAGAATGTCGTGGGAGTAGAACTTGCAGATGGGCCATGTAAACTGTC
Organism: Ichthyophis bannanicus; assembly: GCA_033557465.1. Lineage (NCBI taxonomy): Eukaryota > Metazoa > Chordata > Amphibia > Gymnophiona > Ichthyophiidae > Ichthyophis > Ichthyophis bannanicus. The sequence goes on along the minus strand of CM066032.1, from coordinate 1,036,081,948 downwards.
AGCATATGCAGATGATCTTCTGCTCTTTCTTCGGCCTGAGGCCTTACTAGCGGTCTTACAAGTTATAGACTGTTATTCGGCCATATCGGGATATAAAGTAAATCTCTCAAAGACAATAATAGTCCCGTTGAACACGCATGTAACCGTGGATATGTTGCATACCTATCCTTTTCAGTTTGCACCATCATCCTTCAAATACCTGGGAGTGGTCTACGGCTCTACCCTTCAGGAGACATTACATCTCAACATGCCCGCTTGTAAAAAAGTGGTCAGTGATTGTATTAATAAATGGACCCCGCTTCACTTAACCTGGTGGGGACAGCTGGAAACCATAAAAATGGTGCTCGTCCCCAAGATCAGCTACCTCCTGAGTATGATCCCCGTTCTTTTTTCTCAGCGTTTCTATAAACAGATCAACAGTATGCTGGTATCCTTTCTATGGAGCAATAGAGTCCCGCGGATTGCCGCATGGAAATAAAAGTTACCAAAGGCCAAGGGAGGGGTTCATTTTCCAGATGTTGAGTGGTTGCACCTGGCCTCACTACTGCGACAGGGTTCACAATGGGCCGCAGTGGAAAATGAAGAAAATGGACCTAGGTGGCTGAAGGTTGAACAAGCTTTGAATGCCCCCTTGCGGACTTGGATGATGATAGGGATGGCACAGATACTGGGTATATCACAGAATGTGGTAGTGGGAGCAACCCAGCAAGCATGTAGGTGCTTAGAAAAGTGTATCGAGGACGGAGATGTCTTCTCATTGGAAATGCCTACATGGATGAATCCAAAGCTTTGTATAGATGGAAGATCAGTGAGATGGAAGAAGTGGATAGAGCATGGCATTCAGACACTCGGACAATTGCTGAGGGGGAAAGAATTCAAGACCTTCGGAGAGCTGAGGACGGAATTTGGTCTGCCTCCCGCATGCTTTTTTCAATGGTGCCAGATTCGGCATTGTTTGAGCAGAGCGGGCGTATCCCCTGTTTTGATGCAGCCGGGATGGCCATTGATGCAAAAACTGCGTGAGATACAAGAAGGCACACGGGCGGTATCAAAGTGTCTGATGCTACTTCGGTTGCGAGGAGAGAAAGAATGTACGAAGGTGCAATCGGAATGGCTTGCTGATACAGGGGATTATCTGCCTATGGAGCATTGGAGCACTTTTTGGGACTCTCAAATGCGAATCACTAGAGCCGCATCTCTAACGCAATCTCTGTACTTCCTGGCACATCGTGCCTACCTCACGCCACAACGAAAGATGAAAGGGGCAAAGCAGGAGGGGAACCGCTGTTGGTCCTGTGGTGCAGCCATTGGAACATTAGCCCATATGCTTTTCTACTGTGATCAGTTACAGTTATTCTGGAGGGGAGTCTGGCAACGTGTGTCAAGCATACTGGGCCTACAGGTCCCGATCACATATCAAATTGTTATATTCAAATCCGAGATGATTAAGCCCAAGCTATCTAAGCCTGACAGCCAGCTACTGGATCTTATGATAAGCTTGGCTTTGAAGGTCATCTTGATGCATTGGAAGAACTTTGAGAAGGTGCATTTTGAACTCTGGTGGAACCTGCTGTGTCTGCATAAGAGTTATGAAGAAATTTATATAACTAAATGACCCTGGGCAGGTAAATTGGGCAAGAAATGGGACACCTTAAATAGCTATGTCAGAGCATGGCATTAGAACGTTTTTATTTGTCTTTCTGCATAGATAGCGGGACTGGGCGCAGGGTTTGGACTGGTCATGACTTGTTTTCCTTTTCTATTTGCTTGTGATTTTGTATTGATTGTTCACTTGTTTGTTTTTTTTTGCATGCAATGGATGAATATTGAAGATTGTGAAGAGATATATTATGTAATTCCCATTCATTGTATGTGTGTTATGAAAATTTTGAATAAAGAAATGTTACAAAAAAAAAAATTAAAACACAGAAGAGAGCTTTCTGGTTACATTTGGAACCCAGCAGAGAACTTGTAGTTTACATTTAATAGTCACTCAGGGCCTAGCATCAGAAAAGTACTTTTAGTTTTATAACACAGAGCAGAACTTTCTGGTTACATTTCATACCCAGCAGAGAGCTTGTAGTTTAAATTTAATAGTCACTCAGGGCCTAGTAACAGCAAAGTACTTTTAGTTTAAATTTAAAACACAGAAGAGAGCTTTCTGGTTAAATTTAGAACCCAGCAGAGAGCTTATAGTTTAAATTTCATAAGAAGATAGAGCCTAGCAGCAGCTAAGAGCTATAATTTAAATCAAATCAAAATATAGCTTACCTCAGCAGCACAAGACAGGGTACTGTGTAGCAGCCCTCTTTTAATAAGTGTTATTTCCCTCCCTCCCCTGGGATAATCGTAGCTTTATAGGTACTCAAACATCTTACAAGACAGGAGGTGCTCTCAGGTGAAGCTCATTACCCAAATCAGTCATACACTAAGGGCCTGAGATTAGTTAAGCTTCAGGTGAACAAGGTATATTACACGTATTAGGTACAGTTTTATTAGTATAAATATCCATAGCAACCCTTAGTAAGTAAAGAACTTAGATCTAAACACAAACTTAAAACTAAGATGCAGAGAGCAGTCCAGCAGCGGGATGGGGGCTTTCCAGTCTTTTGCATTGAGTGTCACATGTATGATTTTCTCCCAGTTGGTGAGAGGTCTTACGTGTGCACTTGGTGCAAGGAGCTCTTTGCTCTCAGGGAACGAGTCCGTTCTCTAGAGGCTAAAGTAGCAGACTTGGAAAGCATAAGACAGACAGAGGTACATAGACGAGACCTACAGGGATATAGTCCTGAAGTCCCACCTCCAGTCTGGCTGCATCCCTGTTGCCATGGAGGAGAGAGGTCACGTGAGAGGAGAGCATCACCCTGGTGTGGCAGGAAGTGATCCTGTAACTAGGACCTGTCCTCCAGGTGATGTAAAACCCTCTTGCACCGAGGAAGTTTCTCCAGGGCCATGTGCCCATGAGGGAAGGGTTAGGACAGCCGTTATAGTTGGTGATTCGATCATTAGGCATGTAGATAGCTGGGTGGCTGGTGGACGTGAGGATCGCCTGGTAACATGCCTGCCTAGTGCGAAGGTAGTGGACCTCACACGCCACCTAGATAAGGTCTTAGATAGTGCTGGGGAGGAGTCTGCTGTCTTGGTACATGTCAGTACCAATGACATAGGAAAATGTGGTAGGGAGGTTCTGGAGGCTAAATTTAGGCTTTTAGGTAGGAAGTTGACATCCAGAACTTCCAGGGTAGCATTCTCTGAAATGCTTCCTGTTCCACAGGCAGGACCCAAAAGGCAGGCAGAGCTCCGGAGTCTCAATGCGTGGATGAGACAATGGTGCAGAGATGAAGGTTTTGGATTTGTTAGGAACTGGGGAACATTCTGGGGAAAGGAGGGGCTCTTCCGAAGGGATGGGCTTCACCTCAACCGGGATGGAACCAGGCTGCTGGCATTAACCTTTAAAAAGGAGATAGAGCAGCTTTTAAACTAGATATTAGGGGAAAGCCGACAGTCGCCCAAGAGCGGATGGTTCGGAAGAATGTATCTTTGAAGGATACTACCAAAAGCAGGGAGGTTCCACAAAAGAGTAAAGTAGCCCAAATGCCCTCAAGTACGAAGTGGAGGAGTGGCCTAGTGGTTGGGGCAAGGTACTTCAGGCCGGAAGGTCGGTGGTTCAAATCCCACTAGAGGACAGCAACCTTGGGCTGGAAGGACTGGGATTTCTAGTCCCACAGGTGCTCCTTGTGGTCTTGGGCAAGCCACTTAACCCTCCATAGCCCATGTTCCCTGTAAAATAGTTATTTACAAGTTATAATGCCCTGTTCAATGTAATTTCAGTTTGTTCAATGTAAACCGCACTGATGCAGAATAGCGTGGTATATAAGAGAATGTTAATAAATAAAATAAATAAATACATGGAGCAGACAGAGCTTAAAGATCCTAAATTACCCATGTCTAACAATAGCCAAATTAATATGAATAAAATACATTCTCTAAAATGCTTGTATGCAAATGCTAGAAGTCTAAAAAATAAGATGGGAGAGTTAGAATATATAGCACTAAATGAAAGGTTAGATATGATTGGAATATCAGAGACATGGTGGAAGGAGGACAACCAGTGGGACACTGTGATACCTGGGTACAAACTATATCGTAATGATAGAGCTGATCAAATTGGTGGAGGGGTTGCTCTCTATGTTAGAGAGGGCATTGAGTCAGAAAGGATTAAAGTTTTGCAGGAAACAAAATCTGCTGTAGAATCTATATGAATTGAAATTCCATGTAAAAGAGGGAAGGCAATGGCAGTGGGGGTGTACTATCGAGCGCCTGGCCAGAATGACCAAATGGATGATGAAATTCTCAAAGAAATCAAGGAAGCTAAAAAAAGTTACAGCACAGTAATAATAATGGGTGATTTCAACTACCCCGGTAGCAACTGGGTCAGTGTCACGGCAGGACATGCTAGGTAGATAAAGTTCCTAGATGAAATAAATGACTGCTTCTTGGAGCAGCTGGTTCATGAACCGACCAGAGGGGAAGCCATATTAGACCTAATCCTTAGTGGAACACCAGATCTAGTGCAAGAGATAAGGTTGTTGGGGCCACTTGGCAATAGTGATCATAGCATGATCGCCTTTGATTTAATTAGTGGAGGAGGGATAGTAAGGAAATCCACAGTACTACCTTTTAACTTTCGAAAGGGAGACTATGATAAAATGAGGAAAACAGTTAAGAAAAAACTAAAAGGAGCAGTTGCAAAGGTTAAAGACGTACATCAGGCTTGGCTGTTGTTGAAAAATACTATCTTGGAAGCCCAGACCAGCTGTATTCCACGCTTTAAGAAAAGTGGAAGGAAGTCCAAAAAACTGCCAGCATGGTTTAAAGGTGAGGTCAGAGAGGCTGTTGTTGCCAAAAAAGCATCTTTCAGGAAATGGAAAAAAGAGCCAAACGACGAAACCTGGAAACAGCACAAACACTGGCAAGTCAAATGCAAGGCATTGATAAGGCAGGCAAAGGGAGAATTTGAGAAGAAGCTTGCTGCGGAAGCAAAAACGCGAAGTAAAGACCTTTTCAAGTACATTTGTAGCAAAAAACCTGTGAGAGAGTCAGTTGGTCCATTAGATGATAAAGGGGTTAAAGGAGCACTAAGAAGCGACAAGGCGATAGCGGAGAGACTGAATGAATTCTTTGCTTCGGTCTTTACTGAGGAAGATGTAGGGATGTTACCTATGACTGAAGTGGTATTTAAAGGTGCGGAAGAATTGAAGGAAATATCGATACATCGGAAAGATGTATTACAACTATTATATAAACTGAAGAGTAGCAAATCACCTGGGCCGGATGGTATACATCCAAGGGTGTTGAAAGAACTGAAATACGAGATTGCAGACCTCCTATTAGTAATCTGTGAACTATCATTAAAATCATCTCTAATACCTGAAGATTGGAGGATCGCCAATGTAACACCAATTTTTAAAAAAGGTTCCAGGGGTGATCCGGGAAACTACAGACCGGTGAGCCTGACATCAGTACCGGGAAAAATGGTAGAAACCATAAAATAAAATTACTCAGCATGTAGATAGTCATGATCTAATGGGAGACAGCCAACATGGCTTTAGACAAGGAAGATCTTGTCTTACTAATCTGTTATGTTTTTTTGAAGGAGTGAATAATCAGGTGGACAAAGGTGAGTCGGTTGATATTGTGTATCTGGACTTTCAGAAAGCCTTTGACAAGGTCCCTCATGAGAGACATTTGGCAAAACTAAAGAGTCATGGGATAGGAGGCAGTGTACTATTGTGGATCAGTAACTGGTTAAAAGATAGAAAGCAGAGGGTAGGGCTAAATGGCAAATTTTCCCAATGGAGAAAGGTGAATAGTGGTGTACCCCAGGGATCTGTGCTGGGTCTGCTGATTTTTGACATATTCATAAATGACCTGGAAAGTGGAATAACGAGTGAGGTTATCAAATTTGCAGATGACACAAAACTATTTAAAGTTGTTAAAACCCAAGAGGATTGTGGAACATTGCAAGAGGATCTTGATAAATTGGAAGACTGGGCATCAAAATGGCAAATGAAATTTAATGTGGACAAGTGCAAGGTTATGCACCTAGGGAAGAACAACCCAAACTATGGTTACACGATGCAAGGTTCCACATTAGGAACCACCACCCAGGAAAAAGATTTAGGCTTCATTGTGGATACCATGTTAAAACCCTCAGCCCAGTGTGCAGCGGCGGCCAAGAGAGCAAATAGAATGCTAGGTATGATAATGAAAGGAATGGAAAATAAAACAAAAGATATTATAATGCCTCTATATCGTTCCATGGTGAGACCGCACCTTGAATATTGTGTGCAATTCTGGTCGCCGTATCTTAAAAAGGATTTAGGGATTTTAGAAAAGGTTCAGAGAAGAGCCACCAAAATGGTAAAGGGGATGGAAGGATACTCCTATGAAGAAAGGCTAAAAAGGTTAGGGCTCTTTAACCTGGAAAAGAGTTGGCTGAGAGGAGATATGATAGAAGTCTATAAATTAATGAACGCAGTGGAACGGGCAAACGTAGATCGATTGTTTACTTATCAGAATATAGAAAGACTAGGGGAAAGCAATGAAGCTACATCGTAAACTATTTAAGACTAATAAAAGAAAATATTTTTTCACTCAACGTGTAATCAAACTCTGGAATTTGTTACCAGAGGATGTAGTGAAGGCTGTTAATGTAGCTGGGTTTAAAAAAGGTTTGGACAAGTTCCTGGAGGAAAGGTCCATAAACCATTATTAAGAAGGGACCCAGGATATCAATGCTTGAACCAATACAAGCATTGTGGAACCTGTGTCCCTTGGGGAAATTGCTAGGTACATATGACCTAGATTGGCCACTGTTGGAAACAGAATACTGGGCTTCATGGACCTTGGTCTGACCCAGTATGGCATATCTTATGTTCTTATGTTCTTATTAGTCATTAGGTTTTTATATATTGCTCTTGCACTAACTGGAAGGAAATGTAATTGTTTGAGGACAGGAGTTATGTGTTCAAATTTTGTAGAGTCAGTTATTGCACTTGTTTCTTCATTAAATCACTGTTCCCTCTATATGTGCCACCAAAAACTGATATCTTTTTCCACTGATCTTATAACTATTTTCCCAAAGGCTCCATGTTCAGCAAGTCTTTAGAAAAATACAGTGTAAATTGTGACCACCCCAACTCGAAGGTCCCTTTTCTGACCTAGATAAGCTTTATAAAATTGGGTATTGCCTATTAATATCTATTAAATTTAGTGCACAAGCTAAAAACATTTAGGGGCATGTTTGCTAAGTCCCCTGCTAGTACCATGGGTAAGGGCCATATTACTACTGCAGGGCTTTGCGGTAACTGCAAGGGAAGCCTGGTACGGCCATTCCCTTGCAATTACTGCAGGTTGCCATGGTAAAACCACCACTGAGTGCAGGCCCATGCTAGCAGTGCTAAGACAGGAATACTCTTGTCATGACTCGTCAGGCCTAGCTGTATGCTATCAAGTAGCATGGGATTTTAACATGGGGACTTGTGCTACTTTTTAGCGTAGTGCCAAAACCACACACTAAATCTTGTGCTACTCAGTAGTGCTCTTTAATAAACCCTTAGATTATTTTAAATGGATCATGCAGGATATGGATGGATAAAAGGAGATACGTGCAGACAAGGAAGTTTGCTCAAGCCAGTTTTAAAAGTTTAACATTGTGTACATATCTAAGAGGCAGCATGGAACTGTGCATTCCTAAATAACGAATGGGTCAGTCCATAGTGATGGTATGTTTCTGAAGTATGCATAGGCTATATCTTATAATGCCAGTACACAAATATATCATAACAAATGTTTGCCTGCATTTATGTCTATGTAACCAGAGGACTTGATGGTTGGATTGGTGGTTAGTGATTATGGTTATGGTTTATTTCATTTAATACACCATCTTTGAATATATGGCAAAGTGGTGTGCAATAAAAACAAAAATAAGAAGGATAGGAGCTACTGTATATTGGCAGGAAAGCAAGCATGAACTAAGGACAAAAAAGAAAAAAGTGACAACAGAGCAGACACATAATCTAAATTCATAGATTCACTCTCAGTCACTAGGGCTGCTCTCATTCATAAATGTACTTTAGGGCTATCTGGGCACCATTACTGTGTGCCAAAAAGATGCGTGTTCAGGTTAGCCTTAAAAGCCTTATAAGAGGGTTTAAGGCAAAGTTGGATGGGGTAGTTCATTTTACAAGCCGAGGAATAGAAAAATGCTTTCTAGCTTGCTTTGGCAGATAGGGGGAGATGTAATCTATTTCTATGGGTAGACAGAAGTATTCTAACTGGGCATGTCAAATCTCTCTTAAAAGGACCAAGCAAAGGGAACCCACTTGATAAAATATGTCCACAGAGCAAGGCAAACTATCTCCTCTCAAAACAAAAGGCATCTACCACTACAAGCTGCCACCCACCTACTATGGCGCCTCAGAACCAGCCTAAAAAAACATGGTCACTTTTCAATCTACCTTCTCTTGGAAACATCAAGGACACAATAAAGAGCCTTAATATGATCACCTCGTCACTTGACCCATGCCCTGTCTCTTGGATCAAGATATCTAGATCACACTTCAGCCCCTATCTGATGTCCATCATACACACATCTCTACTACAAGGCCTTATGGTTATGGTTATATTTTATTTGATATACCACAACATTGTATAGCAGTCTATGCATACAACCCTGAAGCAGAGCTCTATCCATCCACTCCTGAAGGATACAAAGCTTGATCCCACTTCCCTTAAGTCCTACAGACCTACTACTAGTATATCATTCATCTCAAAAATAATTGAAAAAAATAGCCCAGCTCCTATTTCAAGACCATCTCTCTACCTCTGCCCCCTTAGACCCTCACCAACATGGGTTCAGACAGAATCAGGGAGTTGAAACCCTTTCTCTCCCAAAAACACTTTTAACCTGCTCTCAGAACCCCTCTCAGGGATTCATCTTCATATTTCTTGACATCTCTTCAGCCTTTGACTCCCTCCCTCATCATCTACTTTTGCAACAACTTGCAGATATTGGACTTCAGAATACAAGAGTTAAATAGTTCCACTCTTACCTAATGGACAGAAGATAGCAAGTAAAAATAGGACAGAGACTATCCCCTCCATTTACCCAATCCACAGGAGTGCCTCAGGGCTCAAGTTTTTCTGCCCTCTTATTCAATATATTCATTCAACCAATATGTAGAATATTTAGAAAGCAAAATATACTTTATCAGATCTATGCTGATGATATCATGTTTTTCACCCCCTTCAATATCTCGGCTTCAGACTTCACCACCTTACATAATTGCTTCATAGAGGTACGAAGATAGCTCAGCTTTCACAGCCTTCACATCAACATGGATAAGACAGAAGCTCTCTACATCTTCTCTAACCCATCCTTCTCCCCATCATGAGCTCGGAGACTAGACAAAGTTGAGTTACATCTGAAGTTAGATATCTCGATATGATAATAGACGAGCAACTGAACTTCCAAACTCATATAAAGAAAACTTCATCATCCATTTACCACAGATTAAGAGTTCTGAAGAAAGCCTTTGACAAGGTCCCTCATCAGAGACTTTTGGCAAAACTAAAAAGTCATGGGATAGGAGGTGATATACTATTGTGGATCAGGAACTGGTTACAAGATAGAAAGCAGAGGGTAGGGCTAAATGACCAATTTTCCCAATGGAAAAAGGTGAATAGTGGAGTGCCCCAGATATCTGTGCTGGGTCTGCTGCTTTTTAACATATTCATAAATGACCTGGAAAAGGGAATAACGAGTGAGGTTATCAAATTTGCAGATGACACAAAACCATTTAAAGTTGTTAAAACCCAAGAGGATTGTGGAAAATTGCAAGAGGATCTTGATAAATTGGAAGACTGGGTGTCCAAATGGCAGATGAAATTTAATATGGACAAGTGCAAAGCTATGCACCTAGGAAAGAACAACCCAAACTATGGTTACACGATGCAAGGTTCCACTTTGGGAACCACCACCCAGGAAAAAGATTTAGGCGTCATCATGGATAACATGTTAAAACGCTCCACCAAGTGTGCAGCGGCGGCCAAGAGAGCAAATAGAATGCTAGGTATCATAAGTAAAGGAATGGAAAATAAAACAAAGGATATTATAATGCCTCTGTATCATTCCATGGTGCAACCACACCTTGAATATTCTGTGCAATTCTGGTCACCGTATCTTAAAGAAGATATAGCGTTATTAGAAAAGGTACAGAAAAGGGTTATGGAAGGATACTCCTATGAAGAGAGGCTAAAAAGGTTAGGGCTCTTCAACCTGGAAAAGAGACGGCTGAAGGGAGATATGATAGAGGTCTATAAATTAACGAATGGAGTGGAACGGGTAAATGTAGATCGATGTTTACGTCATCAGAATATAGAAAGACTAGGGACATGCAATGAAGCTACAGGGTAACCTATTTAAGACTAATAAGAGAAAATAATTTTTCACTCAACGTACAATCAAACTCTGGAGTTTGTTACCAGAGGATGTAGTAAAAGCTGTTAGTGTAGCTGAGTTTAAAAAAGGTTTGGACAAGTTCCTGGAGGAAAGGTCCATAAACAATTATTAAAAGGGACATGGGATATCACTGCTTGACCCAATACAAGCATTGAGGAACCTGTGTCTTTTGGAGAAACTGCTAGTTACTTATGACCTAGATTGGCCACTATTGGAAACAGGATACTGGGTTTGATGAACCTTGGGCTGACCCAGTATGGCATATCTTATGTTCTTAAGTTCTTATGTTCATCCTCTATTAACTCCCAACCTCTTCCAAACCATGTGCCACGCCATGATCATTCCTATCCTAGACCATTGCAATATCATTTATCAAGGTCTGCCTAAGCATTCCTTCCACCCCTTACAAACGGCTCAAAACACAGTGGCCAGAATAATCTACAGCACCTCCCATCAAGACCATATTACCCCCATACTAGAGCATCTCCACTGGCTACCAATTGCAGTGAGAACCAGATTCAAAGTACTCAACTTACCTTTCAAAGTCTCACACAAGGATTCAGCTGCCTGCCCACAGACCTTGATTTCCAGACCTAAAAAGGAGAGATTAAGGTGACATGGCACCAACAACCTTCTCTCCATCCCTCCTTAGAAGAGAAAGAGTAAACAGTCATAGTAACATAGCAACATAGTAAATGATGGCAGATAAAGACCAGCATGGTCCATCCAGTCTGCCCAGCAATACGGCAAGAGTAGGTGCACCTGACGCTCTGTGCAGGTCACCCATCCCCATGTCTTTGTTTAGGGGTGGACCCACCACTCCATGTAGGACACCCCTATTTCTTGAGAAGTTAGATGGTTCAGTTTATTTGGTTATTATCCTGTTGCTGTAAAGGGATCCACTGTACTTGTCCCATGCTGTTTTGAATTCCGTCACCGTGTTTGCCCCCACCACTTCGATCGGGAAAGCATTCCAAGCACCCACCACCCTTTCAGTGAAAAAATATTTCCTGACATTGCCTTTCAATTTTCCATCTTGCAGCTTCATGTTATGCCCTCTAGTTTTGCAGCTTCCCCGTCTTTGGAAGAGGTTTGTTTGTTCATCATTCCTCTTTACGTATTTAAAGGTCTGAATCATATCTCCCCTATCCCTCCTCTCCTCCAAAGTGTACATATTTAGATCTTCAAGTCTCTTCTCATAAGGTTTCTTACGCAGGCTCCAAATCATTTTGATTGCCTTCCTCTGAGCACTTTCCAGTCTTTTTACATCTTTTGCAAGATATGGTCTCCAAAACTGAACACAGTATTCCAGGTGAGGCCTCACCAGCGACCTATACAGTGGCATAAGTACCTCTTTCTTTCTGCTGGTAATCCCTCTTTGTGTGCAGCCCAACATCCTCCTGGCTTTTGCCACCGCCTTGTTGCACTGTTTTGCCACCTTGAGATCATCAGAGATAATCACACCAAGGTCTTTTTCCTGAACCATGCACACCAACCTCTCGCCCCCTATTGCATACATTTCCCTTGGATTTCTGCTACCTAAGTGCATGACACTGCACTTTTTCACATTAAATCGTAATTGCCAAGCATTAGACCATTCTTCCAGCTTTTGTAGATCTTTCCTCATGTTATCCACTCCCTCGGGGGAGTCCACTCTGTTGCAAATTTTTGTGTCATCTGCAAAAAGACAGACTTTTCCATTCAGTACTTCAGCAATATCACAAATACATTGTACAGTGCTGGGCCCAGGACCAAACCCTGGGGCACCCCGCTAATCACCTTCCCCTCATCCGAGTGAGCTCCATGTACCATCACCCTCTGTTGTCTGTCAGTCTACCAATTTCTAATCCAGTTTACTATCTTGGTACCCATCCCCAAGCTACTGAGTTTATTGACAAGCCTCCTATGAGGAACAGTATCAAAGGCTTTGCTGAAATCCAGGTAGATGACATCCATTGCATTCCCCTGATCTAGTTCCTTGGTCACCCAGTCAAAGAACTCAATCAGATTAGTTTGGCAAGACCGTCCTTCAGTAAAACCATGTTGCCTCGGATCTTGCAACCTGTTGGTTTTGAGAAAGTTCACTATTCGCTCTTTCAGGAGCGCCTCCATTACTTTTCCCGCCACCAAGGTAAGGATCACGGGTCTGTAGTTTGACACTTCTTCCCTGTCACCACTTTTGTGTAGAGGTACGGCATCAGCCATTTTCCAGTCCTGAGGAACCTCTCCTGTTTCCAAGGATCTGTTGAATACATCCTTTAATGGCTCTGATAGAACTTCTCTGAGCTCTTTCAGTATCCTGGGATGTATCCCATCCGGTCCCATGGTTTTGCCCACTTTCAGTTTAGCAAGTTGTTCCAACACCTCATCTTCTGTGAATGGTGTGGTATCTACTTCGTTCCCATTTTTATATTTGGGAGTCCCAGTTGGTCCATCTCCAGGTTTTTCTTTAGTAAAAACAGAGCAGAAGTATTTGTTTAGCAATTTCGCTTTTTCTATGTCACTTTCCATGAGTCTTTTCCCAGCACTTCTGAGTCCTGCAATTCCAACTCTGATCTTCTTCCTTTCCCGAATATACTTGAAGAAAGTTTTGTCGCCGCCCTTAACATCTTTAGCCATCTTTTCCTCTGCCTTTGATTTTGCTATCCTTATTTCTCTTTTTGACTCTTTGAGTTTGATCCGGTATTCATTTCTGTGTTCTTCTCTTTGAAAGCTTTTGAATTTTGCAAAAGCTGTGTTTTTTGCCTTTATTTGAACAGCCACTTCTTTGGAAAACCAAATAGGTTTCCTTCTCCTCTTGTTTTTGTTTCCTTTTTTAACATATTTGTCCGTTGCCCCTTTTATTGCTACCTTTAGTTTATCCCATTGCAATTCCACTTCCTTTATCTCCTTCCACCCTGTCATCTCCTCCTTTAGGTACTTGGCCATTTTATTGAAGTCAGTGTTTTTGAAGTTTAGGACTTTGAGCTTGCTATGTTTGGCCTGTACCCTGGCTTTTATCTCAAACCACACTGTATAATGATCGTTGTTGCTCACAGGGGTACTCACGCAGACATTTGACACGCTATCACCGTTGGTGAGCACTAAATCCAGCGTTGAGCTTTCCCTGGTTGGTTCCATGACCATTTGTCTAAGGAATGTATCCTGGAGAGAATCTACAATATTTTTGCTTCTTTCCAGATGTGCAGAAGGAGTAATCCAATCCACATCAGGTAGATTAAAGTCACCCAAAATGATTACTTCCCCCTTTGTGGCTATCTTGGCAATATCTTTAATCAAATCGTTATCTATCTCTTTAATTTGAGTCAGAGGTCTGTAGACTACAGCAGTATGGATGACAGTGCCATCTCCTCTTTCCAACGCAATCCAGAGTGCTTCTTCTTTTCCCCATGCCCCCTGCATTTCAGTAGCTTTAATATTGCTTTTGACATACAAGGCCACTCCTCCTCCTTTTCCATTTTCTCTGTCTCTTCTGAATAGATTATAGCCAGTTATGGCTACAACCCAATCATGTGATTCATTGAACCATGTTTCTGTAATGTTTCAGTCCACTTGTAACTGTGCATTCCCCCTGTTTGCAACTACACTGGAACTCCCTACCCCTGGACCTTAGAGAATATTACAGAACACTTCATAAACCATAATGAATCCCATCCATCCCCCATACTACATCTCCATAACAATCCGCCTTAGCCACAGATCAAAAAGCCTCAAAACTCAATACACTTAAGAAAAGGCAACTCTTACAAACTATGATCAATAACGAATGATTTATGTAAATAGTTACAGCATTACTAGCCAAAGTTAATTGTATATAGTTATGAAAAGTTAATTGTACATAGTTATGAAAAAAACACTGTTCCATGTAAAAACCATGTTCATTATATGTTAAATGTAAACCGCCTTTGATCTTTGGAAAAAGCGGTATAGAAGAAAAGCATAAATAAATAAAATAAATAAAATATTCCAAGCTGAGTATTTCCAGGAAGAGACTGAAAACATATCTCTTCCAGGATGACTTTAGCACATATTTTGTTACAGAGACATAAACCTACCGCAGTTATTACGAACCCTTCCATGAATTCCCACCATCAGACTCAAGAAATGCTCATCACACAAACTTTATTTATTAATTTATTTAAATTTTTGACTAGTTAAACCCATATATTACCTTGTACATAGTTGTCTCATTACCATTCTATTAGGCCTCTTTATGTACAAAGCTATTTTCATTACCATGTTATATTTGTTCGCAGTATTGTTCACCAGAATGCATCCTGATGCCCTGGCGTGTTGATATTCGATGTAAATCACCTTGAATAGTAGAAAGGCGGTATAGAAATAAACTTTAAATATACAGCCTTATGAGTCAGTACTAGAATTTTATACTGAATATTATATATAATTTGCAACCAGTGTTGTTGAAAGAGCAGTGGGTTTATGTGGTCAAAATTGGAAGCATAACTTAGAATGTGGACAGCTGAGTTCTGGTTAGTTTGTAAACATTTGAGTTCAGCTATTGAGAGACTGGCATGGGTTGTTGTTGTTAAGTGCCGTCGAGTCGGAGTCGACTCATGGCGACCCTCTGGATAGCTATCCTAAATTGTGTTCGGTCTTCAGTCAGGCGGCTCATTGTTGACAGACTGGTACCCGTAGCTGCTGCTATTGTATCGATTCATCTCATTGCTGGCCTTCCTCTTTTGCATTGACCTTCTATCTTGCCAAGCATGATGTCTTTCTCTAATGATCTCTCTCTTCGCATGATGTGTCCAAAGTATGAAAGTCGAAGTCTTGTCATCTGAGCTTCTAAAGAAAGCTTAGGTTTGATCTCCTGTAGTACCGACTGGTTTGTTCTTCGGGCAGTCCATGGTATACACAGTATTCGCCGCCAGCACCATAATTCAAAGGCATCAATTTTCTTCCTGTCTTTTTCACTGTCCAGCTTTCACATTCATATGATGTTATTGAAAATACCATGGCTTGAACAAGTCGAATCTTTGTATGGAGAGAGACATCTTTGCTCTTGAGAATCTTATCTAGGTCTTTCATAGCCATTCTGACAAGAGTAATGCGTCGTTTGATTTCTTGACTGCTTGTTGCTTCTTTATTGATAGTTGATCCAAGTAGGTTAAAGTTGTTCACAATTTCAATTTCTTCTCCTTCAACAATGAACCTGTTGATTAGGCCAGTTGTCATGATCTTTGTCTTCTTTACATTAAGGTGCAGGCCCATTTTGAGACTATGGGGTATGTTTACTAAACTGCGGTAATCATGAATAATGCGCGTTATGATGCGCTAACGATCGTAATGCCCCGCGGCGCGGTAAAACACCGCAGAAGGTGGAGAGAGGGCGGAGAGAATGGGTCAGTGGGCGGAGAGTGGCGGGGAGAGGCTCCCCTCACACTAACACGCTGATTTTCAGGGCTGAATTCCAACGCTAATGAAAACCTGCCTTTAAAGGCACATTACAGAGGGGAGAAACCATTTCAGTGTCAGCAATGTACAGCCCAGGCAGGGAAACCAAAAAGAAGTGATAAGTGTGATACATGTGCACAGAACAAAAGGGCACAGAAACACTGAAAATGACCCCAACAAACTGGAAAAAAACAATAACCAAGCTTGCCAATAGTGGTATCAATGAGAAACATCAACCCCTCCCCCCCTCCGAGTAAGCTCCATAGAACAGATATAAATCGTGGAAGGGTATATACTCTGTCCCAATACAAGGTGAATGAGCCCACAGTGAAATAGCGCTGCTCAGGGTTTTCCCCACCATCGGACAGGGTTCCTATGGTGTGCACATGTCCCGCAACATCAGGGCGGGCATGTCGGAATGGAAACTGGACAGATGCCGGAGAAGGGGATACAGAGGGCCGCAGGCGGCACATGCTGTGGTGGAGCTGGGCCACAGTGCAGACTAGGGTGATCCCTAGCTGGCCCATACGAATACTGAAACAGCGGAGCAGCCAGACAGCAACTTCTGAAGGCCCAACATGGGCACGAGTGTGTTTCCCAAAGTGTCACAGGGGATAGTACCCAACAGCTACCCCCAAGGGCACGGAACATTGGCAGGCGGGGCTGGGGGGGAGCGTGGACGTCGATGCAGGCACCCCTACCCCAGAACCTGCACCATAGGCAGCCACCTACCTGCACACTGGATGGCCTGAGACTGCGCACCACCAGCTCCACCAGCAGAAGGGCATGTCAGCATGGTGGCTGAGGGATACTGGTGGTGGAGGGGGCAGTGGCAGCTGGCCAGAGCAGACTGTGGCCTAGCCCTGTGTAGGTGGGTGTCATGCACTGCAACAGACAGGCCCTGTCTGACCAACAGTCATGGTATCACCAGGGAATGCACCATCTCTGTGATAACATGGTGGTGCAGTGCACAAAACCAGTGTATTTAGAAGCAGAAGGTCACAGGTTCAAGTCCCAGCTGTGGTTTCCACCAACCCAGTCCTCATATTGTACAGACAGAACCTTTCTTGCAGATGACGTAAACATGCCCAAAACATCTACATTTTACCCTACAGAGCACAGACACCATAAACATGCACAGTACCTAGAGCAGAGCCTCCCAAATGCAGTCCTGGAGGGCCAAACACCATTCCGGTTCCATGCTGCCTCTGATAAAGATGCCTGTGCTGCATTTCTATGCGCCACCCCCATGGTATGCAGATGTATCTCATGCATATTCATGAGGGACAGCATGAAAACCCGAACAGTGTTTGGCACCGCAGGACTGGAGTTGGGAACCTCTGCCATAAAGCAGCAGCCAATAGGGGCAGACACACCCGCACCCACAGGCCCCATTATCCAAAGCCTCCTGGAGAGGCAGGACTTTGGGCTCTGTGTGCATCTCCCAATACTAGCACTTGCATACCTTAGTAATGCCACCCTAAACCTGGGAATATGGTACACATCTTTAAAGAGGTTGCTATGATTACTGGCAGATAGCAAGTCCTAGGTTAAGTACAATTTTCTGAGTGAGCTGCATCATAGCAACATTTCTGATGTCTGTGGAGTGTGCTACAGGTCTTGTGTCTGACAGTGTTTACCAACCTGGGGAGTGACTCCTACAGTATTGCGTACCATAGCCATGCCTGCACTGTGCCCAGGACTTGTGTGGTGGCCTGGGCTGCCCAACACATCTATAGTTGCACAATGCTGGCATAGGCGTGGGGAGTGTGTGTCTGTCTATCCAGTGTGTGGTGGCTGCCAACACCCTCCACAGTCCACACTGCTAGCACTGTTGCCAGTATTGGCCGGCCAATGTGCATAATGAGGAGCAAGGTACCGTGGGAATAACCTGGATAGGGTGGCCTGGCCTGGATGCATCTGCACATGGCATAGGGCAATGGCAATTGTAGTGACTGGCCACCACCTGCACAGACAGGGTGGCCATAGCATGTCCTGCTGGGAGGTCACTCTCACCCTGACTGAGCAGTGACCATGGCATGGCTAGGTTCCCCCATAGTGCTTTATAGTATTTCTCTCATGTGATATTTATGGGTTTCCTTTTGGGGCCCAATCACTGACTTATCTGCTTGGTGTGTATGCTGACATCCCCGTTCTGGGTACATGCATCTTCTCCAGGACCATGCACTATGGACTAGCTGGCGGACTGTCTGCAGCTAGTATGTGTCTTGCTGGAACACCTTGCAGGGTGCAGCGGCTGGAGGCTTGCTGCTGGGGAATATCAGATAATGGTGGGGGGCAGCTGTGCATTTCCAGGCCTGCCATCTGTCTGCTATTGCGTTATGGATGTGTACCGCTCTGTCTGTTCCCCTCTACTGCTGCCATTGCAGGGAGGTAGACTGTGGATCTATTGGTGGGTGATCCTGTTTCCCACCCTGTGCCCCAGAGGGTGGGTTGTGTGGTGGTACATGATCTGCCCATGGGTCCATACACCCCTTCACCTACAGCAGGTAACCATGGCACCAACACAGGATATGCACTATTCTGGGTGCATCATCGCCCATAGGGACTAGACATGACCGGGACATACAGGAGGGCACAGATGTATCCTAGGTGTGTCTAATGCAGGGGTGTCCAAACCTGTCCTGGAGGGCCACAATCCTGCCAGATTTTGGGATAGCCCTAATGAATATGCATGAGATATATATGCATTAGAGATAGCCTGCCAGCCTGATTGGTTTGTGGCCCTCCAGGACTGGATTTGGAGACCCCTGCTTTACACCTCTGTCATTTAAGATTGTGAGTGGGCAAGGTGCAGATGTCCAAGACATCAAAAAGGTTAGATAGAATTTGTCACATTCCTCCTCACTTCTCGCCACCACCAAAATATTGTCCATTAGACATCTTTTTGGTGGTGGTGAGAATCGAGGATGAATGTGACACATTCTAGCTACCCTTTTGATGTCTAGGACATCTGTACCTTGCCCACTCACCATCTTAAATGACAGAGGTGTAAAGCAGGGGTCTCCAAATCCAGTCCTGGAGGACCACAAACCAGTCAGGTTGGCAGGATATCTCTAATGCATATATATCTCATGCATATTCATTAGGGCTATCCCAAAACCTGGCAGGATTGTGGCCCTCCAGGACAGGTTTGGACACCTCTGGTCTAATGGAACTACCTATCACACACTGATGGGGACCTGCAGCATGGCGTAGTTCAGCCATGAATGGTGCTGTGGACCTGGTGCTGGGCGCCCCACCTCAACCTTAGGGTGGGCACAGTACCCACACAATGTGACTGTCTGTGGCTACTCTGTGGCAGTACCACACACGGTCTGTTCCCCCTACCTAGCCGAGGTGCTGTGGGGGGTGCATACCCAATCTTGTGCCCATCTCTCGACTGCTGATGGGTACGGGTGGGTTAACCCTATCCTGGTAACCACAGCATACAGTTTGTGTGGTGACGTGCAGTCCTGCAGCCAGCCAGGGCTTTGTTCACAGCCTTATAAGGTGTCCTATAGGGGACATTATAGGGTGCCTTGGCGGACAGTACACTTTATAATGTGCCCTATGGAGTGCGTTATGGGGTGCCTTATGCGGCACCTTAGGTTATGCCACCGTGAGGGTGTGTTTGCTGGCAGCACAAATTAAAATACATGTCAAATGCCTCACCAATCACAACTTAAATGTAAAGGGTGCTGCTTCAGCCAGCCTTATACATTAGGCCCACTGGGGAATCGAACCCATGACCCCTGTACTATCCATCAGTGTTGTAACCATTGTACTACAGCTCTGTTGCTGTGATTGTATGCCTGCGCGTCTTCATAAGATTAGCGCGCGGTAACGTTCCCTGTAGCGCTCTTTCATTTATGGTGCCTTGTAACGCGCGTTCTTGGTGCGTTCTCGGCAACGATGTAACGCCCATGTCCTTATTTGGGATTTCTGTCTCTAACGCGGCTCCTAACGTGAATCGCACTAACGCAGTTTAGTAAACATACCCCTATGTTCTTTGATTGTGAGAAGCAAATGTTTCAGATCATCTTCACTTTCAGCCAGTAATGTAGTATCATCAGCATAGCGAAGGTTGTTGATGAGTCTTCCCCCAATCTTCACACCTCTGTTGTCTTCATACAATCCTGCTTCTCTGATGATTTGTTCTGCATATAAATTAAACAGGTAGGGGGAAAGTATGCAGCCTTGTCTTACACCTTTGCTTATTTTAAACCATTCTGTTTCTCCTTGTTCCGTTTGAACAGTTGCTTCTTGATCAATGTACAGATTGCGCAAGAGAACGATCAGGTGTTCTGGTATACCTGGTGGCATGGGTTACATTACAGTAATTTGGTCATGATATAATAAAACTGAAAGCAATAGTTTTTAGTGCAGAGGAGATAAGAAACGGACAGGGTGCACGAAATTGTCAGAGGGCAAAATAAAATTACTTTTATAGATAACATTGATCTATTTTTTGAAAATGACATTTGTATCTAAATACACACCTAAATACTTAAGAAATGGTTAAAACTGCACTGGTAGCTTTTGAAGAATGGGGGTGAGATTAGGAGCCATGGCCCCTCTAGTAAGCCAGACTGCCAGAGGTTTGGTAAGATTAAGTTTCAGATGATTCTGGTCAAGCCAGGATAAAAATGTTGAAGATATCCTAAGAATAGGATATTACCCACATAATGTGTTTGTGGGTGGTGTTGCTGAGGGACTGAGTGGAGGGGTCTGTCTTTTTGCAGATGACACGAGGGTTTGCGGCAGAGTGGGCTCCCTTGGGGAGTGGATGACATGAGGAAAGATCTACAAGGGCTGGAAGAATGGTCTAATGCTTGGCAATTACGATTTAATGCGAAAAAGTGCAGTGTAATGCACTTAGGTAGCAGAAATCCAAGGGAAATGTACGCGATAGGGGGCGAGAGGTTGGTGTGCATGGTTCAGGAAAAAGATCTTGGTGTGATTATCTCTGATGATCTCAAGGTGGCAAAACAGTGTGACAAGGCGGTGGCAAAAGCCAGGAGGATGTGGGCTGCATACAAAGAGGGATTACCAGCAGAAAGGAAGAGGTACTTATGCCACTGTACAGGTCGCTGGTGAGGCCTCACCTGGAATACTGTGTTCAGTTTTGGAGACCATATCTTGCAAAAGATGTAAAAAGACTGGAAAGTGCTCAGAGGAAGGCGACCAAAATGATTTGGAGCCTGCGTAAGAAACCTTATGAGAAGAGACTTGAAGACCTAAATATGTACACTTTCGAGGAGAGGAAGGATAGGGGAGATATGATTCAGACCTTTAAATACTTAAAGAGGAAGATGAACAAACAAACCTCTTCCAAAGATGGGGAGGCTGCAAAACTAGAGGGCATAACATGAAACTGCAAGGTGGAAAATTGAAAGGCAATGTCAGGAAATATTTTTTCACTGAAAGGGGTGGTGGATGCTTGGAATGCTCTCCCGATGGAAGTGGTGGGGGCAAACATGGTGACGGAATTCAGAACAGCATGGGATAAGCACAGCGGATCCCTTTACAGCAACAGGATAAAAACAAAATAAACTGAACCGTCTAACTTCTCAACAAATAGAGGTGTCCTACATGGAGTGGTGGGTCCACCCCTAAACAAAGACATGGGGAGGGGTGACCTGCACAGAGCGTCAGGTGCACCTACTCTTGCCGTATTGCTGGGCAGACTGGATGGACCATGCTGGTCTTTATCTGCCGTCATTTACTATGTTACTATAATACAGTAGTAGGCGCTGATCTCAATATTTTGAATGAGATGAGTTAAAGAGGCCACAAAAAGATTGAACAACAGCAGTGGACAGTTTATTGTAAATTGATCATTTCTTGCCAATCTAAGCACTTCTGTTTTCTCTTTTTTTTTTCTGTGTGCTCTATTTTTATTTCCAGTTTCTCTCTCAGCTCTGTGCTTTCCCACTCAAGGGGTCTGCCCCTTTATATGAGCCTGTCTTCTCTGTGTGTATACCTGCTTCTTCTTTGTATGGATCTCTGTTACGTGTGTTTATGTTCCTAAAAACTTTTGGCTTGTGGGCATTTGACTGCTCTATAGGTTAAGAATCTATATGCATCAGCAGAGAATCTGTACTGATGATGGGTCTGT
Organism: Ichthyophis bannanicus; assembly: GCA_033557465.1. NCBI lineage: Eukaryota > Metazoa > Chordata > Amphibia > Gymnophiona > Ichthyophiidae > Ichthyophis > Ichthyophis bannanicus. The sequence continues at coordinate 1,036,059,887 of CM066032.1, read as the reverse complement.
GAATATTGCTGATGGTACTATTGTTCCTAAGATGAGTACACTGAATGTATGGTTTGTGTTGGCTCTGGCTCAAAGGAGGGAGTAGCAACAGAGGAGAAGAAGGTGCTTCCTGCAGAGGATCTATGTATCAAAGATCTAATTTTTGGTGTCAGAGCAGCAATGCATATGACATTTAGATTTGGGAATGAGGCCATTCTCCTCCTCTTCCGGGGATTACAAAGTTATCTGAATTATTCCACTCAGAGGATATACTACAGTCCTGGAATTTTTTGTCACTGGAATCCTCCAGGCCACTTGTAATCACAGTTAGAAAAAGCTAGTCAACCACATCACTCTATTAAACACTTTCAAGTGATTTTTTTCTGGAGAACCAATCAATGTATTTTATGGTATTTCTCATTTTTGTATCAGTTCTTATGTCAATACATTGCACAAACATTGCAATTAGGCTAACTTCATGAAGTGAGGCCAACTACAGCAACTGCTAGGCTTTCCACTCTTATAACGGTTAATTTTCAGAGTGGTAAAATATCATAAAGAGCAATAAACACACTCTGCCAAAACAAACTAGGTATGTTGTTACAGAAAAGTGGAAAAATAGATAATCTTCTATCATTCACCAAAGTTTCTTTGTAAAACCAACAAGGGAGGTCTCATAACTAGCGGGCCTTCAACTGATTTATAAAAAATCTGTATAGCTTTTGCCCCATTGCATCAATGACCATCCCTTGTAGATAGCACAAGCAATATATAGAAGAACTCATCCATATAACTTAACTTCAGAAACTTCAATCTGATGCGATCAATCTAATACCCCAACGCCTCAGTCTAGCGCTCTTCAAGCGTTTCGCAACGGAGCTTCTTCAGGGGAATATTGCCAGCTAATACAAAGAAACATAAACACAATATTAGAAATTACATACTCATCCATCGTTATCACATACATGTTGTGGAATCCCTGATGTTTTAAAGATGTTATGGTGCATGTACGGCGGTTTGCACATGCAAGCCGTTTTGTGCATTGAGTTGTGTTTCTCTTTAAGGGGTGTAGTTTCTCTAATCAAGGAATCCCTGACGTCATGAACTTTGCGCATTTGATGGATAGGTTTGTTTGGGAGTCCGCAAGTGTGGCGTTTTTGAGGTCTGATCGGCCCTGTTGAGGAGAAGCCAAAGTTTGATCTGTTGTGTAGCGTGATTTGTTTTTTGGGTGAGTGTAACTTGTGGTTGTGATATGGATGGGTATGTGATAACGATGGATGAGTATGTAACTTCTAATATTGTGTTTATGTTTCTTTGCGTTTATGTTTCTTTGTGGCAATATTCCCACATCTGTGGCAATAATCCACTTGTACATCTGGTTGTACAAGTGGATTATAAATAATGTTATTAAATTAAATTGCTAATTTTTTCTCACAGTGTAGAGGATTTTTTCATGATGCCCTTATACCATCAAAGTCTGGTATACACAAGTGGTTTGAGAGTGGACAAATCACTGGGAGATGGATTTTGCTAAGCAAGGACCTCAGGCAAGCAGTGTGGCTTATCAGTGCTTTCTTCTCTTCATAGAATCTTCTTATAGTTCTGGACAAGGCGCACCAAGGAAGTTTTGTCTATGGCCAGCAGTTTGTACTCTACCTTTATGTCCTCCGTCAGTGACCCCCTCCTCTGCCTTCCCCCACCCTCCCAAAGTGCTATATGTGAATGCTACAATGTGGCCCCTAGATCTACTAGGACCATGATAGAGACAAAGCTTAGTCTGTTGAAAACTTGATTCAGATGCCTTGGATAGATTTGGGAGAATTCACCTATAGCACCCTATCAAGGCACATACTATATTTCTAGCATGTTGTATACTGCATATTTTGGCTATGACTATTAGAAGGGTTTGAGCTTCCCAGATAGCGAAGAGGAGGCTACAGAAGAGATGGAAGGCCAGCAGTAGCATGATCCTAACTGGCAGGAGCCATCCCACTCTAGCACTTCAACACAAGGGAATTTGTTCAGTGGAAAAACCTAAGAGGAAGCGCTTTTCACAACAAGACTTGCACATATTTCTTGTAGTGGAAAATTAGCTGGCTGTGGTCTAACAGAGAGGCATCAAGGAAAAGGGCTGAAGGAAAAGAAAAAAGGAGGAAAGGCTAGCTAACTTGGATACCTACAGAGCTCATTCTTCAGGTTCTGCAGTTTCTATACAAGTTTCTTCTTCTAGTGGGTAAGATTTTTATGCACAGACCATTAGCTGGTCTTCATTGAGAACTTCAGTCAAGGGATCTGACATGTTCACCTGGCTTTTCCCCTCTTCCAGAGGATCTTCTAAGATCCCTGGGGTACACCACTATTCACCTTTCTCCATTGGGAAAATTGGCCATTTAGCCCTACCCTCTGCTTTCTATCTTTTAACCAGTTCCTGATCCACAATAGTACACTGCCTCCTATCCCATGACTCTTTAGTTTTTCAGAGGTAAGCTATATTCTGATTTGATTTAAATTATAACTCTTTGCTACTGCTAGGCTCTTACTTATTATGAAATTTAAACTACAAGCTCTCTGCTGGATTCTAAATTTAACCAGAAAGCTCTCTTCTGTGTTTTAAATTTAAACTAAAAGTACTTTGCTGCTGCTAGGCCCTGAGTGACTATTAAATTTAAACTACAAGCTCTCTGCTGGGTTCCAAATTTAACCATAAAGCTCTCTTCTGTGTTTTAAATTTAAAATCAAAGTACTTTGCTGATGCTAGGCCCTGAGTGACTATTAAATTTAAACTAGAAGCTCTCTGCTGGGTTCTAAATTTAACCAGAAAACTCTCTTCTGTTTTTTAAATTTAAACTTAAACTGCTGCTACTAGGCCCTGACTGATTTAACAAAAAACAGTGGGTTCACAGATTAATTGTTAATTAATTAATTAATTAAAGATTAATTAGTTATTAGTTATTAATTAGTTATTAATTAGTTATTAGTTATTAATTAGTTATTAATTAGTTATTAATTAGTTAATTAGTTAATTAATTAAACGATCCAACGATACTTCATCAGATCAGTTTCATCAAAAACAAGGGGTCCCTCAAGGCTCCTCCCTCTCTGCCCTTATGTTCAATATATACATGCAGCCTATATGCAACCTGATACGATCCTTGTTAACTGCATGATATACGCGGATGATGTACTATTATATTTTCCTTTTACAACAGAGAACCCCGACCTCACTCCATTAACAAACTGCATAAATGAAGTATCCAACTGGCTACAATCCCAAAATCTAAGGATCCAACACAAGAAAATTGAGGTGTTATTCATTACACGGAACCGAAATTTCACTGCTCCGTCCTTTTTGAAAGTGAAGGATGCTAACCTCCAGACCAAGACCACCATCAGATACTTCGGTGTCACTTTAGACCAAAACTTGGATATGAAGGCACACATAGGAAATATTGTAAGAGTGGTATACCACAAAATACGTTCCCTTAGACATCTACGAACCTTGCTAGAGCCAGACGATTTTAGAACCATCTATCAGGCGCTAATCATACCTCATTTTGATTATGCAAACTCAATTTTACAAGGTCTCCCTCAAGCCACCTTACACCCACTTCAAATGGCAATGAATGCTGCAGCAAGAGTCCTTCATGGAGCATCCCAGAAAGACCATATTTCACCTATTCTAAAACATCTTCATTGGCTCCCGATACGAAGTAGACTCACTTTCAAAACTTTACTAATTACATTCAAAGTCATCAAAGAGCTCTCATCTGCATCATTATTGGATATGATCCAAACAACACCCCTCAATAGGGACAGAAGGTCAGTAACACTCAATTCTCTGTTAGTCCCTAAATCAATAACACAGTGCACCAAAACTACTACAGACAGGGCCTTCTTATTCTGTGCACCAAGGTGTTGGAACAGCCTTCCTCAAAACATCTGAGCAATACCAGACCTTTTGCAATTTCGAAAAGCTTTGAAACACTACCTCTTCCTCTTGTCTTATCCAGTAAACAATGCAGATATCTCAACCAACCCACAGACCTTCCAAACATACACATACAATACAGACACCCCATAGACCACCCATACACAAAACTGAAGCCAGGATGAGATCATGACTATGTTATAATTAATTAATTACCCTGTTATCCGAGTTGTATTTCCTGTTTTACTGTAAACACAAAGTACCGTTGAATTGTGTAACTCTTTGTTTATTGTGAACCGCGCTGATGCTGAATAGCGCGGTATATAAGAGACTATAAAAAAATAAAATAAATAAATAATTAGCTTTAATACAAAGAATTCCTTTCAGAAAATTCCCAGAAGTATATACTCACAATTGCAGATCTCTCTCCAGAAGTAACAGTCCCCTTTTCTAATCCTTCAAGACTGAGGATCACAGAGCTCTGGTTGAGCTATTTATGCCTGTGCTGCTGAGGTAAGCTGTGACCAACTTCCTGGGTGATTAACAGTCCTTGCTTGGATAGTTGTACTTTTTTTTTTCTCTGAAATGAAGTGATTGACTTCCCTGACTTTCTCCTCCTTCTTACCCCTCCTCAAATCTATCTTTCCCTGATCCATGGGGGCTGCCCGCTGTTATAATGCAGAGTAGGCCTCACTGCTTGACTGCATTAGGGCAATTTCATGGCATATCTTGTGGCCTGGTACTCTCTTCTCCTGCCTGTAAGAAACATACATAGTCATACAGTCATGTTAATGTGTGTTACATAGCTGATAACTCTGTTAGCTGAAAATAGTTTAATTCTAAATTTGGTGATTCTCTTTGATAAAACTACCATTCTTACTTATCTGTGGCCCATGCTCTCCACTCCTAATAGCCTTAAGGTACTAGTATAATGGAAGCAAAAAAAAAATGTAGGAGGTAATTTTCTAAGGATTTTTTGTGTGGATATGCCACTATATACATGTAAAAGGCCTCTTAGAAAATTAACTCATATGTAAAAGTATGCGTGATACAATCAGGCAAGCACTGCATATGATTTTAGGTGCATTCAGAAGAGGAGTTTGGGAACAGCATGGGCAGTTAGGATTTACATATGTATTTTATAAAATCCATGTGTACTACAAACCTTACATGCTAATTTATACTTGCTATTGAACATAAATGTCCATGGATTCAGTCTAGTTGCTATTTCTGCCAGACTAGAGCTAATATTTTTGTTCAAACAAGTTTTGTTAACAAACAGCAAGCAGGAGACATAGGTGCTTATGGTGGTTATTCTAGAGGCATCCCAACATGTAAAAAAAGGCATGTACAGTACGTATATAGAACAGCATATTGTGTAAATACCACTTTAAAAAGGAGGTATTTACATGTGGTAATGTTCATCACATTTAGTTTGGAAGGAGGCATGTTAAGGGTGTGGAGAGGGAATAGTTTGGGTGGTCCTAAAACATTAATGTGCATTCACCATTTTACAAGGTCATGCTAATATGAAAGCTGCTCCAAGCAAGAATAAGTGCCTGCTTGAAGGGGCAGCTATAAAGGCTAAGGTATGCCCCCCCCCCTCCAAATAATCTCCGTAACATTGAACACCCACAATCACACCCTCAACATCTGATTCCCCCTATTCCTTAGGCTTCTGATCCCCCTGACCTCCCTGGCATGAAGATCCCCCTCCCACCCTCCAGATTAAAGAACCCCCAGAGAACCCGCTGGCAGATCCCCCAACCTCCCCACCTCTCAGTCATATCCCTGGGTTTACTGGAGTCCCTGTTGTCTAGTGGAGCAGGAGCAAACCCCGGTTACTCTTGCCCTGTTGGCCATTGGTTTCTGAACAGTACCCATGACCCCTAAAAGTAATCTTGCACTACAACTGCTAGGGTTCAGGCTGCCAAATAATGGTTTAGGATCTAATCAACTAAGGATGATGACTTTGAAAAGTCATTGGTAAGTAGATTTGATGGAAAGCACCAAGAGTTATCTATAAGGGGAAATGCCTTTAATGAAGATAAATGTACTTACTTTGTTTCATTGCAGAGTGACAGCTGCAGGCAACTCACTGCAGCTATTCTGGCTTTATTCAGTATCCCTATCGCCTAGCACTGCCTGTGAATGAAAGAATTGGCATCATTCCTCTTCCACCTTGTCCTTCTTTAGTAGACTGAGCAAGACAAAGCTTGGTGGGGGAAGTGAACTGGTATACATGTATAAATAGCGTGCCCGATATTCAGTGCCAGCGGCTAGTGCTGTTAAAGTGGCTAGCTATCATCGATGAACTTAAAACCTGGATATTCAATGCCGGGGCCATATCTGCGATCCAGCATTGAATATCTGGGCTGCCTGGACTGCCACAGAGCTAACTGGGTAGTAGTGATATTCAGTCACTGCCCAGTTAGCTTCTGTAGTGAAAGTTAGGCCAAGGTTTCATTAACAGGTCAGCAAGTATCGTTAACAGGTCAGCTCAATATCAATTGGTGCTACCCGGACATGCCCCCAGTACGTCCCAGTGCTAACCATGTAAACCATTAAATGCCTTTGAATATTCCCCCCCCCCCCACCCCAGGATTTTAGATTGGGAAGAGGAATGAAGGTTAAAGACATGAATCTCGTGGGGAGGGGAAGAAGAGACTCAAGGATTAGGAAGGGCTATAAGAAATTCGGAAAGGATGTGTGTAATTGGGGTTGGGGCTAAAGGGTTCATGAAGAAGCACAGAGACTTTAGAAATGGAAGGGAGAGAGAGTGAGAATGCAAATATTTGATGAGAACAGTAATTTGGAGATTGGGGACCGGGGTGGGAGCTCAAATTAAGTAAAGATTGGGGTGGCAGTGAGTCGGTTGGGAGAATGAGTACATGGTGTGCTAGCTGGGCTGGGAGGCTATATGGAGGTTTCAAAAGGCCTATGGATGTGTGATAGGTATTGATAGGGGAAAATAAGACTTAAAGTGTGTGCACAGGAGGACTAGGAGGCCCACAGGGGAAAATGGGAATCCTGTACATATCTATATATGGAAAGGAATGTGCTGTGCTAAGACAAATTGATTGTTCTGCAAGGAAAGGACTAACATCTGTGAAGTTACTGATAAGCTGTGGTGGGCCTCAGGGGATGAGTTGATGACATATGTATATGCTTTTGTTCATGCAGTGACAGTTGTTGGCAGAAAGCAAGTGGCCAAGCGTGCGATTGTTGGATATTAATTAGAGGATGGGGGTCCCAAGGTAAGGGGACTGCTCCAGAATCCACGGGAGTGCGTGCACAGCCAAATGTTGTGATAAGGTTTAAAACTGCAGCTAAGAAGGCATCCTATTCTCGCCGTACCCCGGTCCCTCCTGGTGCATCCCCGGTAGATGGGGAGACGCCAAAGGAATACATAGACAGAGCGGCAGGGGGTTATTATACTAATCCCTGGGTGGATAATATGGCGGGGTGGACAGAAGGTTTACGTAGCTCAAATCCTTTTCCCAGGGAGGGTAGCTTCTCTGCCTGGCATTTAGATATGATTCGGGGATTGTGTCTGGGGGATAAGGAAGCTTTTCCTTTTTATTCCGGAGACCCGAAATGGCCAAAATTTTATATGAAGGAATGTGGTACTGTATGGATACAACTGGCTCCTTATTATAATGGTCAGCACCAACCGGTGCTTGACTCACCCCGGGAACTGCCTCCGAAATCGCTCCAACCGCAAGTGTCCTCTCCCGGGTGCCCACGGCCCCTCTGCCGTATCAGCCCATTTACCCTTCCCTGGTTGGATCGGCCGCCATTGTAAAGCCAGCCAGAGACTCTGATTCACTAGAGGACATTGTTCTGGTGGCAGCTGCTTCTACCGTGCACTCCTCGGTAGTAATGGCGGGGCATGTCCCCACCCACCGGGAATTACCTATAGATAAAATGTTTCATCAGATATGTACCACTTACGAGGCTGTGTGTGGCAAGGTGGAGGAGCCTGCCGGTTCGCCTCCACCGCCGCTCGCTGCCTGGCTAACTTCTCCTGCCCTACCTTCTCACTCAAGCCCATGCTTGACTGAATCTGGGCCCGCCCCTGCTGGTCGGGATGCGCCCAGGGGAAACATGTATTACCAATTGTGTAAGACATCTCAGGAGGTCTCTACCGGGGGTTTGGGGACACGAGTGGGGGCCGGAGGGTCCGCTGCTTCCCTGGTCCCTTTTACCACGCTGGAGTCCCTCATTACCCCCCTAATTCCCCCCTTCAAATGCCTTCAACTGAAGATCGGGTGGGGGAACAGGAACAGAGTAGGGCTAGGGCTCATAGGGATGGGCTTAGCCCTCATAACCCCTTTCATAAGCTGGATTCAAATGACGTGAGAACTTCTAACAGCGATAGAGTGACAAGTGACCCTACCTCTAAGGGCCATATATACACCCAATACCCTTTTTTAACTATTGGTAACCAGCTTGTTGTTAAGCCCCTGGATCCCGCCATCCTTTCTTCTATTTTACAGCATGCCCCGAACCCCATGAAAACACCAGCTGCTACTGTGCACTACTTGCAACGTATGACTCGCGGGTTGCAGTGTACAGCGCAGGACTACCGCCTCATTATTGAGGGTGTCCTGGGGTATGATGAAGAAACCCCATTTGATTTTTCTAGAGTTAAGTCACTGGCGAACCCTTATGAGATGCCGGATGATTCTAATTACCCCCGCCGATATCCCGAGGTGATAGAAAAGATGTGGGACGAAGTGTTAGGAGAGTTTGAGCGTTTATTTGGGGCGAAACAGAATCTTGCTGCGTCTATTGCATGCGTGCAGGAACCAGGGGAAGAAGTTTCACAGTTTGTGCGAAGGTTTCTTAAGTGTTGGAAGGAAGAAGCAGGTTTATCACAGGAAGGCCTGATGGTATATTCAGACGCTGTTTGGGGCTATGCACCCCGAAGTGACTGTAGCGAATGATAGATGCTTGGTTTAGCATGACACCGGCAGAATTGGAGAAGGTAATATTTATTTATTCATTTATTTATTTATTTACGTACAAATTTGTATCCCGCTGCTTCCAATGATCAGCAGCGGTTGCAAAAAAGGTAAGGCTGGCTGTACTGGCCACTAATTATGTGTAGGTACAATTTGATTAGTGAGATGGGTAGCACACAATAAGAAAGGTTACAGATTTACAGTTGATTGAGGTAAGGACTATACACAAGGTGCTTATATACATATTTTACACTTTACCCAAAGGAGGTACATATTTACATGAGCCAGTATGCTAGGACTTCACTTAGGATCTTTATAACATATTTACATATGCCTGAATGAAATTCATGCGGTTAAATTGAAATGGGATTGGAAAAGGTGCGTTTTTAGTTTTTTCCTGAAGTCTTTTAGATCACAGATCGCACGCAGTTCACTTGGTAATCGGTTCCAGAGTGCTGGGGCTATAAAAGAGAAGGCCCTGTTACTGGTGCTTGCATTAGCCTTTCTGAAGGTCTTTGGGAGGCAGAGGGTGTTTAGGTTTGTTGTTCTACGGCTTCTGTTGTTGGGTAGATTGGATAGTAGGCTACTGAGATGTGAGGGTGCTACATTCTGGATGAGTTTGAAAGTGGTAACTAGTAATTTGTATTGAATGCGGGCCGAGATGGGGAGCCAATGTAGCTCAATTAGGACTGGTGTGATGTGGTCAGTTAGCCTTTTTTGCATAATAATTCTGGCAGCAACATTTTGAGCCATTTGCAGAATGTTAATGTTTTTTCTTGGTAGGCCTTGGAGTATGGCATTGCAATAGTCCAGGTGTGGGATGATGAGGGCTTGCGCGACAGATCTGAAGTCGGCATGATCGAGTATGCTACGTAGGGGCTGCAAGACTCTTAGTTTGTGGAATATTGCTCGGTTTGTAATTCGAAGATGCTTATCCATATTAAGGTTGCTGTCCAGTAACACTCCTAGGTATTTTATCTCTGTTTTGATGTTGTAAATGTTATTGTTCATGGTGATTGTTTCCGGGGGCACGAATCCTGGTTTCCTGGAGATACACATTGCTTCTGTTTTCTTGTGGTTGATGGCCATATTATTGCGTTGAAGCCAGATTTGCAGCTCGAGTAAGCATTTCTCAAGGTTGCTGATGTTTGGGTTGTTTGCATCAACTGCGTGTAAAGCATTAGGTCGTCCGCGTAGATATGGTAGTTAATGTCGTGGTCCTGGAAAATCTTGCATACAGGTTGTAGGTATAGGTTGAAAAGGAGGGAGGAGAGGGCGGAGCCTTGTGGAATGCCTTGGGTTTGCGGGAAGGGGGTTGCTTTATCATTGTTGAACTGGACCTGCTGCATCCTGTTTGCTATGTAAGATGAGAACCATTTTAGTGGGGTTCCTGAAATGCCCATGGCCTCGAGTCGCTCTAGTAATGTGGGGTGATGCACCGAATCGAAAGCTGCTGATATGTCTATGAATATGAGCATATACATCTTGCTCTTATTTTCAAGGCCTTTGAGAAGGTTGTCTAATAGGGCTAACAGGAGGGTTTCTACGCTGTGATGTTGCTGAAACCCGTATTGATGTACATCCAGGGCGTTTGAGTCGTCAATGTGGTCCTGTAGTTGTTGCTGAACCGCTTTTTCGATGATCTTGGCGAGGAAGGATATGCTTGATAGTGGGCGGTATGAAGTTGGGTCGTCCTTGTTGAGCGTCTTGTTTTTCAAAATGGGTCGAATGAGGGACTTCTTGAGAAGAGATGGCATGAGTCCTTGCCGAAGTGAGAGGTTCACTATGTGAGAGATGTGCTGACCCAAGTCTTGCTTGGCTGCCTTGATCCAGGAGGCTGGATATGGGTCAAGAGGGGAGGTGGTAGTTTTTAGGCTGGTAATGATGTCTTTAATCTGCTGGACATCCACTCTCAGGAAGGTTGACCATTTTCTGGCCTGGACTGGTATACCCTGGGTGTTGAACTTTTGCAGGGGATTAGTTGCGTCCATGTTTGGAGCAGGGAGGGCAGGTGCTGTGGGGTTAAGTTTGCTGGCATAATGATCCGCTAGCCGTTGGGCTGTTATGGAGCTACTGGTATTGTTGTCCTGCTGCGCCTTGGTGAGTGAGTTGACGAGTGCGAAGAGCTCCCTGGGCCTGTTGAGGGCCTTGTTGAGTGTATTTGTGTGGTACGTTTTCTTTGCCTGGTTGACTGCATTCTTATATGTTGATAGGAGGTTGAGGTAATCCTTCCTGTGCTCGTCGGTTTTGAGCTTTCTCCATTTTCGTTCCTGTTTTCTCAGGTTCTGCTTCAGTTCTCGAAGGGTTGTGGTGTACCAAGGTTCCGTCTTTGATTTTGATGTGGTCCTTCTGCAACTCCAGGTGGGTTTTGAGGTAGCCTCGATACCTACGTTCCAGAGGTTTGCGAGCAGCTCGAGGTCCGAGAGGTCCATGTGTATGTGGTTTGTTACGGATTCAATGAGAGCTTCTTTGTTGTATTTTTGGAAGCATTTATGTTGGGGTGATGCTTGGTCTATTCGTGACCGGTCAGGTCTGGTGGGGAGAAGTATGGAGAGTTCAATTTGATGATGGTCTGACCATGGCACTTGTGTTATTCTTGGTTTGGATTTCAACAGCTTAGGATGTTTAGAAGGGAGAAAGACCAAGTCTAGTGTGTTTCCTTTGATGTGGGTTGCGTCGTGGATGATCTGCTCATAACCCAGTTGGTCCATAGCTTCATAGAAAATGCTTGCTTGTGCTGCGGGGGTGGAGGCTAGGTTCAGGTCACCCAGGATGAACTGGATCTTTTTGGGAGCCGTGGTGGAGATGACTTCCAGAGCTGCTGCCAGTGATTCCTGCGGGGCGGTTGGCGGTCTATAGATGAGACATATGGATATGGTTCTGTTTTCAATTTTCAGTATGTCGATGCCGTCGAGCACACTTAGTGGTGTGCTTGTTAGAGTTAAGTCTGATTTGGCCATGATTAGGACTCCTCCTCCCCTTCTCTTGGAGCGGGGGCAGTTGTAGGTCGTAAATCCGGGTATGCTTATCTGGTTGATTACAGGGTCTGTTTCGGTTATCCATGTCTCCGTGATGCATAGGATATCCGGTTTTGCATCTGTGATGAGGTCATGAATTACGTGGGTTTTGTTTCTTATGGATCTGGCATTTACTAGTATAATGGAGAGCGTGGACTGCGCTGGGTGGACAGACTGCGAGTCCTTGCCTTGTTTGGTGGTTCGGGGTTCCTTTGAGCGGTGTTCCTTTGAACGGTGTTCCTTTTTCATTTTGGGGGAACGGCGGGGTCTCTGTTTTGCACCGGAATCATTTTTGGGCCCGTGACTGGGTTATATGGTAAGTTGCGTGGGTGCAGGCAGGTAAGTATTGTACATTGGAAGTGCAGGTGGAGGGTTGTATACAAATAGTGGTTGCCAAGTATAAGTGTGGATGCAAGGTATGGTGTTAACAAAGGAAGCAGCGGGATGCTTTGCAGATATGCATGTTAAGAAAGGTAAAATTTCTCATGCCTGGCAACAGGATATTGGTTATCAGCAATCCTACCCTAGGGGATATCAACCCCCAGGGCCTCAGTGGTCGCAATCTCAGGGGTAGAGAGGACAGCGGGGCCGGTTTCGAGGCAGACAGTGTGGTGGACAAAGAGTAGGGTAGGGAATATCTAGGAATCAGATTTGTTTTCATTGTAAGCAACCATGACATTGGAAAAATGAGTGCCCTTACGCGGCAGGTAGCAGCCCCGGGCCGACTCAAGGGGGGGGGGCTTTGCCCCCTCCCGCGATGCCATAGGCACCACTCCCTCCCCCATCTAGTAGCCCCGCAACCCCTGTTATCTAGTAGCCCTGCAACCCCTGTTATCCCTATTACATGGCAACAGCCCCCGCAACGCCCATAGGGCTGCCCTGAGGCAGCGGTTCCGATCTGGGTTCAGTTAACGGGTGGATGGAAGGAGCCCCCTTGTTGTATGTTGTGCATTAATGACCAGCAAGTCTCCTTTGTAATTGATACAGGAGCGACTTGCTCTATGTTGCATGCCTCTATTTGTAGGGAACCCTTAACGCCAGGTCCTGCCTCAGTTGGGATAAATGGAACCTCTACCACCACATGGATTACACCCCCGTTGTCTGTCTCCGCGCTTGGTAATAATACTGTTCTGTTTATGGTTATGGTTTATTACATTTGATAGACCGCTCAGGCCGAAGCATTAGAGCGGTTTACAATACTATATCATTTAAGAAAATATGAGATAGGACAGAATAGAGGACAGAAATAGCTAAAAAGATAAGGGAAGGAGAAGGAAAGGGAACAGCTACTTACTCTTATTCGTACGGAAGCCAAATGCATTGATTACATTGATTCCCCGGCGGCGTATTCTCTTGTTCTTAAGGCATCAATTGAAATGTGGCATCCACCTTGTTCCTCCACCCTTCTCCAGTATATGGACGATTTGTTGTTATGTTTGAAAACAATCACATAATGTGAAAACGACTTTGTATCCTTGCTCTGCCATTTAGCCTCCCATGGACATAAGGCTTCTCTAAAAAAGCTCCAGTGGTGCTGCGAGCGTGTTACCTACTTGGGGTTTGTGCTGTCCCCTGGAAACCGGGCGCTCTCTCCTGCCCAAGTACAGGCAATTATAAAATTATCTCCTCCAACAACAGTGACACAAATGCTGGCTTTCCTTGGATTAGTATCCTTCTGTCGCGCTTGGATCCCGGACTGTGCTTATTGGGATTCCATATTGCGAAGGGCTACTTTGCAGTTACCAGGCTCTGCATCTATTGAATGGACCGAAGAAATGTTTTCTGCATTTGCTACTTTGAAAAAGCTGCTTATCTCGGCTCCTATACTTGGACTACCTGACTATGGGAAAATGTTTTACTTATATGTAAGGGAAGAGGGAGGAACTATGGCAGCTATTTTGGCTCAAGACCATGGGGGGGGGGAATACGCCCAAAAAAATTGCCCCTCCAGGTACAGGGTATGCCTGCATGTTTGTGAGCCCTGGCGGCTTCGGTTATTGCCATACAGATGACTATCCCGATTACTCTGTCTCATGAGACTATCCTGTTTTCAACCCATTCTGTTTTGAATGTGTTAAAGAACCTCACTACGCAACATATGACAGCCCAGCGCCTTCGTGGGTATGAGGTAATTTTAACAACTATTGAAGGGTTGTCGGTTAAACAGCAATCCGCTGCCTTTATCCCGATGCTATTAATAGCCAAAAAAACCTTTTAGGTCTCCCACATAAATATTCAAACAGACAAGGGAAACACATACAAACAAACTATTTTTGTTGGAACTCACACGTTGAAGGAACCTCCCTCTCATAGTGTATTGTTCCATTTTTATCTTAAATTCAAACATAGGGACACAACCCTAACATGGACTGAGGGAACCTCAACCCTCAATACCAACTGGTTGAAATTCACTTCTCATAAGGCATGAGCCAAATTTAATTCACATAGGGCAAGAGCCCAATTAAAGTCACTTAGCTTGAGTAAAACTTGCCCCGATAGTATTTCAAATGTTCAACACCCCAGTGGAGAGGACAATACAACCACCGAGACTCATTCCTCAAAGCTCCATTTCTTTTCAAACGGCAAGCTGTAGCAAAAAAACATTGTGCACCGCGACTTCTACATTCAATGATGAAATCTTGCTGGTTGGAGGAGCCCAAATCTCAGCTGAGAAAGTACCAACACTCGCCCAATGTAAAAATGTCTACTTCTCCATTGATAGTAATTTTATCGGGGAAAGCTTCTCATAGTGACTCCATATCATTCCTTGTAGCAACAATATATAGAGGAAACCTCTTCTCCATATAAGAATGTAACCCAACGTTGTAATAGTTTTGAGCCTCTGTACATCCCGGCTCTTCTTCAAAAGGAGCAACATTGTTTTGAAGTGTTGTGTCCCTATGTTTGAATTTAAGATAAAAACGGAACAATACACTACGAGAGGGAGGTTCCTTCAAGGTGTGAGTTCCAACAAAAATAGTTTGTTTGTATGTGTTTCCTTTACCCCGATGCTCACATTACAGGCCTTAATGTACCCAGTAGATGACTCCGAGTTGCCCCAAGAAGAACATGATTGCCTAAAGTTGATCAACTTTGAGACGTCAGTGTGTCCCGACCTGTCCTCCTCCCCGCTCCCGGACGCTCCACATATATTTGTGTACGGGAGCTGTGTCCGTCCCGCAGACAACGCCTACATTGCCTCTTATGCCATTGAAGAACTCCCAAATATTCTGCATGAAGCCCAGTTACTACCTTATGGCTCTGCACAAGCGACAGAATTGGTAGTGCTTACGCCTGTGAATTATTTGCTGATAAACGTGTTAACATTTATACAGATTCCAGGTATGCCTTTGGGGTGGTGCATGATTTTGGTCTCTTATGGGGGCGTAGGGGTTGGAAAATGGCAGACGGTAAACCAATTTCTCATGCACAATTGGTTAATGAACTGCTGGCTGCCTTATGTAAACCCAAAGAAGTCGCCGTTATTAAATGTGCCGCACACAGATATGACACTTCTATTGCCTCTCAAGGCAATGCCTTAGCTGATCTTGCAGCTAAACAGTGTGCACAAGCCCAAATTGAACTTTTACATACTAATAATATCTCTCAGGGCATGACGACAGTTTGTATGATCCTCCATTGTCTGAATATTATGTTTCCCCTCTTGAACATTCTTTTCCTATGCACCACTTGCAGGCTGCTGCAGATCCCGAGGACATTATATATTGGGAACAACATAATATGAGTTTAAATTCAGCACAGATTTGGCAGGAAAAAGGGGGGGGGGGGCGAAGAGGGCTACCGAAAGCGGCAGCCCCTCTCTTAATTGGTCAAGTACATGGGGTAGGGCATAAAAACAGGAAGACGATTCTTAAGGAGTTACAAGAAATATTTGATTGCAGAGATTTTCCTCACTTAGTGGAATCACAACTGAGTCAATGCTTAGATTGTGCTAGGAATATATTAGTGAGAAGAGGAAGAGCAAAAGTGGTATTGTCAGACTCAAGGGTGCAGGGGGGGAATATGTAGAAGCTGATAAGGATAAAGCGGAATTGCTTAACAAATATTTTTGTTCTGTGTTCACAGATGAAGAACCAGGAGCAGGACCTCAGAAAACACCCACAAATAAGAACAGAAGCGAGGGACATCTTGAACTATTTTCAGAAGACTGTGTACGTGAGAAACTAGCTCAACTTAAAGTAGACAAAGCGATGGGACCGGATGGGATACACCCTAGAATACTGAGGGAACTTGGGGATGTTCTAGCAGCTCCACTGACTGACCTTTTCAATGCCTCATTGGAGTCAGGAGTGGTGCCAAAGGACTGGAGAGAGGCTCATGTGGTGCCTTTACACAAAAGCGGAAGTAAGGATGTGGTTGAAAACTACAGGCCGGTTAGTTTAACTTCGGTGGTGAGTAAATTATTGGAAACGCTGCTGAAAGAGAAAATAGTGAGGTTTCTGGAGTCCAGCGGATTACAGGATCCGAGGCAGCATGGATTCACCAGAGGCAGGTCTTGTCAGACAAATCTGATTGATTTTTTTGACTGGGTGACCAGGGAGTTGGACCGAGGGAGAGCTCTAGATGTGGTGTATTTAGATTTCCGTAAAGCCTTTGACACTGTTCCTCACAGGCGACTTATAAACAAACTGAGCACCCTAGGGATGGACCCTAAAGTTACTGCTTGGGTTAGAAATTGGTTGGGTGGGAGGCGACAAAGAGTACAAGTAAATGGAGCTCACTCTGAGGAGAAGGATGTTACCAGTGGTGTGCCCCAGGGATCTGTCCTTGGTCCAATTCTTTTTAACATCTTTGTTAGTGATATAGCGGAAGGGCTGTCGGGTAAGGTTTGCCTCTTTGCGGATGATACCAAAATCTGCAATAGAGTAGACACCCAGGAAGGGGTAGATAACATGAGGAGGGATCTAGCTAAGCTTGAAGAATGGTCTAGAATTTGGCAGCTGGGATTTAATGTTAAAAAATGTAAGGTCATGCATTTGGGCTGCAGCAATCCAAGGGAGCAATACAGTATAGGAGGTGAAGTACTTTTGTCCACTAAAGAAGAGCGGGACCTAGGCGTGGTTGTGTCTGATGATCTTAAAGTAGCTAAACAGGTGGAAAAGGCGACAGCAAAAGCTAGAAGGATGCTTGGGTGCATACGGAGAGGAATGGCTAGCAGAAAAAAGGAGGTGATAATGCCTCTGTATAAGTCTTTGGTGCGACCTCATTTGGAGTATGGTGTGCAATTCTGGAGACCGCACCTTCAAAAGGATGTGAACAGGATGGAGTCGGTGCAGAGGGTTGCTACCAAAATGATTAATGGGCTTCATTATAAAGCATATGAGGACAGACTTAAGGATCTTAATATGTACACCTTAGAGGAAAGGCGGGATAGAGGTGATATGATTGAGATGTTTAAATACCTCCGTGGCATAAATGTTCAGGGAGAGAGCCTCTTTCAATTGAAAGCAAGCTCTGCTACGAGGGGACATGGGATGAGGGTGAAGGGAGATGGATTCAGGAGTGATATGCGGAAATATTTCTTTACGGAAAGAGTAGTGGATCCGTGGAATAGTCTCCCAGTGGAGGTGGTAGAGATGAGGACAGTAACTGAATTCAAGAAAGCATGGGACCAACACAGAGGATCTTTAAAGGCAAAAAGTGGACTGTTGTAGTTGTTATGGAAGGACAGACTAGATAGGCCATGTGGTCTTTTTCTGTCGTCATATTTCTATGTTTCTATGAATAATGTTCAGCAGGGAAAAGCAATAGGACAATTGCAACATTTACCCCCACCCCAAGGCCCGTTTCAGGTCCTACAAGTAGATTTCACATGTATGCCACGATCGATAGGGGGCTATAAGTATTTGTTGGTCATTGTAGATAGGTTTTCAAAGTGGCCAGAGGCTTTTCCCACGACTAAGGAAGATGCTAGAACAGTAGCAAAAATTCTCTGTAAGGAAGTTATTCCCCGCTTTGGGTGTCCCCTTTCTATAGATTCTGATCAGGGACCAGCGTTCACCTCTAAGGTGTTACAACAGATTACTCAGATGTTTGCCATTGATTGGAAATTTCATGTCCCTTATCACCCACAGTCATCAGGGATAGCAGAACGAATGAATCGAACAATTAAAGAAAAATTTAAAAAGGCTACACAACACGCCCCAGGAAGGTGGCCAGTGTATCTGCCAACTGTATTGGCAGAAATTAGGCTAACCCCCGGGGCATCTGGATTCTCTCCTTTTGAAATTCTGATGGGACGACCCTTCCCCTTCCCCTGGAAATGGCCCGAGGGAACGGTGATAATGGTGGATGACTTGCTGCTAGCGCAGGAAGAATATGCCACACAGTTAGCTAAATATTTGTGCATGGTGTCTGAACAAGTGTATAATGCTTTCTCTTTTCCTTCTGCAGAACCGACGCACCCGTTCCGCCTGGGAGACCATGTGCTGGTAAAGCTGTTTCGTAAGAAGGGCCAGTGGAACCCGCAGTTTGGAGATCCGGAGGAGATTATTGCAGTTACTCGCACAGCTGTGCTAACTGATAAGCATCCGACCTGGGTACACGCCTCACGCGTCAAGAGTGCACCGGAGGATTCCTGGAAGACGCCTGACTCACCCCAGCTATGAAGTCTGCCTGGCTGGCTCTGTTCTGCTTGTTATTGATCTCAGTTGTCATTGTGCTGACTATATATTATTTTACAAACGAAGGACCTTGGACACAGGCACATCAGACAGAGAACAATGCAACTTGGATTCAGGCCTTGCAGAGCTCCACCACTTTTATGTACTCTTATACACCTGTTTCCACGGTGGCTGATGTACCTGAGCATGCCACCACTGACCTCCAGTTAATAATGTCTGCTTAACTGTCCTTCAGAAGATTGTTTGGCTGTTCTTATAGTGGGCCTATGCAGGCCCAAAGGGGGGATTGATAGGGGAAAATAAGACTTAAAGTGTGTGTACAGGAGGACTAGGAGGCCCACAGGGAAAAATGGGAATCCTGTACATATCTATATATGGAAAGGAATGTGCTGTGCTAAGACAAATTGATTGTTCTGCAAGGAAACGACTAACATCTGTGAAGTTACTGATAAGCTGTGGTGGGCCTCAGGGGATGAGTTGATGATGTATGTATATGCTTTTGTTCATGTATAAAAGACAGACAGCCCCCTCTAACCTGTGGAATAAACTTACATACTACTTATATGCGAGTGTGTGTGTGTCTGTTCCCCTGGAATTCCAGACAGAGAAGGTAAGGTGGTTCCTCGGCCCAGGGGATTAGCAGATGTCCTGAGGGTAAGTGGTATGTAGTGCTGGGAAAGGAGTAACCCACACTTACAGGTATAAAAGAAGCAGCTGAAAGGCAGGGATAAGTGGACAGTCGATTTGAAGGACCTGTGTGATGAGACAGTGGGAATGAACAAGGAGTGAGTAAGAGGCAGGCAAAGTGGGAAGGGAAAGGGAATTGGATTTAGCTCACACTTTTTTTCAGAGATTCAAGGCAAATTGAATTCAGGTACAGTAGGTATTTTCCAATCTCCAGAGAGCTTACTATGTAAGTTTGTACCTAAGGCAATGGAGGGTTAAGTGATGTGGCCAAGATAACAAGGAATAGCAGTAAGATTTAAAGCCTGGTTCCCCTGGCTCTAGCTCACTACTCTAACCATTAGAGGAGGCTGGGGAGTAAGTAAGAGACAGTAGAAAGGGATGAATCTCTGAAGCGATGAAAGAGAATGGGAACTGGAGAGGTGGTAAAAGTGGTAATGGGAGACTGAATAGAAGATTAAGGGCTGAAGAAAAAAGAGGAGAAGACTAAAAGGGAATGAGCTGGAGGTTGGATAAAAGAAGAAAAGCAGGGGAAAACTGATTGAAGCAGGTGTGAGCAAGTATGGATGGTAACAGTGAGGTACCAGAAAGTGGACGAAAGATAGGATGGGGAAGAAATAAAGAGAGTGAAAAGGTTGCGAAGAGGGTAAGAACGTGGGGAGATGAGCTGTAAAAGGTGTGAAAGAGGGATGGAAAGCTGGTAGGTAGGTAGGTAGGTGAGAAATTAAAACAAGGAAATTGAGGAGTGTATGGTGAAAGAGAAAGAAAGAAAAGGAGGGGTGATATATGTGTGAATAGAGGGGAAGAAAATAGAGAAATGAGGAAAAAGTTGAAAGGGAAAGATATAGCGAAAGAAGATAGGATGAAAGAACTGGCAAATAGGTGCTAATTTTAGTAGATATTGGCTAAAACAAAGTTTTCTCATGTTTGATTATAAGTAAGTTTATCTCCTGTGACAAGAAGTTTGACTTTCTCAGGTGTGCCCCTTTCATTATAGCCATTATGTATTTATACAGTCAGTTATGAAAGAGGGCACAATCAGCCACTTATTATGCACCTATATAACTAATTGATGGTATGCATAAAAAATAGGTATTTAATTTATAAATTTGGTGCAAAGTATTAGGATGTGCATGGCTAAAAACAAAAAACAGTTTCAGTTTGTATTCATTTAAACCAATTTGTCCAGATTTTTAGAACTTATTCATGTTCATGTGAAGTGGCATTGTAGAAAGTTTAATCAGGGAACTCCAGGGCAGAATGTGCTGAGAAGCACCAGGGATGTCTGTCTCCACCTGATTGTAGTAACATAGACATCCTCGATGTGAACATCTGTGCTGGTAGCCACATAGATGTCCCCCTCAGGAAAGCATGGAGCAGAGATGTCCATCCATGCAAGTTTCCATAAGGGGACATCCAGCAGTGAAGCAAATTGAAAACATGAGCCCTTGTTCCCTGCCAGTGTTTGTTATTAGCATGGAAAATATAGGGAACATGAGCAGAGCTCCTTCTCCACACTCTCCAGATGGCTGTCTGACAAAATGAGAACTTTTCCAATGCCTATTTATGCCTTGAACAGGTATAAGCTTGAATGCGGCTCAGACGTCCAGGGCATTTCTAAAATCAGGTGAGGACATCCAAGTTCTGGGAACATTCCAGACACAGTTACTCCATGTCCCCTTTCAGACTTGAATGTCCTTGCCTCGGTGGCATCCGCAGAGCTGGCTTTTAAAATAGCTCTGGGGATGTCTCCATGCCTGTTTTGAGACATCAAAAGCATAAATAGGGCTTCAAAATAACCCCCTTTATGTCTATTTTTATGTTTATTGTACTGCTTGGTATACCACCTTTCAACCAAATAACAAAGCAGTCTACAATTACAATTAAAACTGAAAAATAAATAGGGAACTCTTATACATAACAAGATGGAAAAGTTAAAAGAAAAAAAAAAGCCATTGCATACTGGAGTGGCTCAATCTACCTGCCATAGCAAACCTCCAGTCCCTTCCTCGAATTTTGTGCCTCATCAAAGGCCAAAGTAAAGGATAAGTCTTCAAGCCCACCTTGAATTTCTTTTATGAGGATTCTGAATGTGGTGAAGAGGGCAATGACTTCCAGACAGAAGATGCCGTGAAGAAAAAGGTCTCCTCCCTTGTAGATTCAAACCTTGCTCAAGCAACAAGAAAGCTAGACACATGAAGGGCCAGAACATCTGAAAAAAATGCAGGTACATCCCAGTGCAGATGTGATTTCACAAACCCGGATGTGCCTGATATGGACATCTGAGGGGGCATCTACATAGACATCCCCAGAACAGTTTCACAGGACCCATATGTCTAGGACAGCCTAAGGGTTAGAGTAGTTGGTTAGAAACAGGACAGTAGAGTTCAAATCCTGCTACTGCTGTCATTGACATTGTGCTGAGCACTGGGGATGAGTCAGTGCATTCTTTTCTACATCCTCTGGATGTTTTTCAGCTAAAACAAGCACTTTTCAGATGCTTATTTGTCACTATTCATGCCTCGGAGCAGGTCTAAGGTTAGACGTGATGCTAGACATCCATGATCAGGTGGGGATATCCTGGTCCTGGGAATACCCTAATCAAGCCTCCACTTTCCTGGAACATTCTGGCCATGCCTCCTCCATGCCCCCATTCAGATTTGGATGAGCTCATGCCAGGGGCATCTTCAGAGCCAGTTTTTAAAGTGGCTTTGGATTTTTCTAACACCTTTTTGGGACATCCAAAGCAAGAAAAGTCTTCCAAAATGATCCCCATGGTGATTATGTGAGGAGTGTAGATGCTGAGAGGGTGCAGAGTGTATAAATAAAGTGGAAAGATAGGACTATGCATCTATCTTTAAGGCTCAATGTTTCAGAAGTAGAATCTTAAAACAAATTATATAAGCAATGGGTAGCTAATAGTTCTTTATTAACAAGAGTACTATGTTGTGAAATTCCCATACATGGGAGAGAAGTTGAATTGCTGTAATCTGGACTATTAGAAGATGCTTTATGTCAGACAACCTAAGTGCAGAGTAAACAGATTTACAGTAGTCAAGGCATAATGATACCAGTATATGAATAAGAGTATTCTGGTCAGATACATTCAGATAAGAACACAAGGAGAAAAATAGCCAAAGGGCAAAGAAGGTTATTCTGTTCCTGAGCTCCGAGCCTTAGTGAATGATCAATAATACCACCAAGATATTTAAATGACTCAACCAGAGAAATCAAAGTATCTTGATAAGGTTTGTCTGTGATCCAGGATGCCATGATCTTGTTGAGAATCAATCTGAGAAATTTGTTCCTAGCTAGGTGGCTACAACATCAAAGCACTATTCATTATAGTTAAATCAGGAATGTTGGGTTTGCTATAAGTGACCAGTAAAATGTCATCCGCATAGTAGAAATAAATAATACCAAGATCTTGTATTAAGGCAACCAGGAGGCAAAGTAAGATATTAAATTTAAAAAAGTGCAAAAACAGAGCCCTAGTGGATTCCACAAGATAGGTAAAAAGAGCTTGAGAAGGAAGAACGAGTCGACAGACAAAAGGAACATCCTCGAAAAAATTAGATGAACCACTGAAGCACTATGGATTTCTCCCAGTAAGGCTGCTAAGATTCGTTTCAGTACATTGTCCAGGCCTAAAGACAGTCTGCTGAGGGTGAAGAGCATTGATTTTATTGACAAAATTCAAAAACAGAGAAAAAGGCTATCTCCTCTGTTAGACTGAATATGTGAACCAACTTGGATATTGAACAGTAATCTGCTGGAAATGCTGCTTCCGATTTGGAATTTTTCAAGATGAAGTGTACTATAAACTGCTTCCAAGGGGCAGGCATGATGTCAGAGTAGGCAACTATTGATATTATAAAACTATAAGGCAATAGACCCAGCCCTGGATCTTTTACCCATTTGGAGGGGAAGGGATTTAAAGCACAAGAGATAGATTTGGGGGAAGACACTACTTTAGCTAGGGTAAAGTCTGTACCTGGATTAAAAACAGAGGCAGTTTAATGTACTCATGATGGTGGAGATCAATAAGGGCAGTTTTCACACATGATAATGGCACTTGATTAAGACAGATCAGAGGGAGCATTCATGACAGACAAAAGAGAGAAATTACCAAGAGTTTCTTTTACCTTTAAGCTAAAATGGAGAACTAGGTTGTCTGCAGTTGATATTTGGTTGGACTCTGTTGCCAGAGAGGTCAGAATTGAAATCATGGGAAAACTTTTTCATGGGGCAATTAGCAGAGATAATTATAATTTTAATAAAATGGGAATTTTTTTTGCTAGTTTTACTTCACAGTGGTATAAACATTGGTGATGTTTTCAAAGGGCAAAGGAAGAAGGTGTTCATTTTTTTCTCCAGCCTTTAGCTGAAGGACACTATGCTACTGTGGCTGAGATTGTGGCAGACGTCCGGATCGGAGAGGGCAGAAGCAACAGGTCATAGAGAGAAGGAATAGCCACACAGCACCGGAGAGTACAGGTATGTGCTGTGTTGCTGTAAATGCCCAAAACCACCTAACAAAAAATCCCTACACTATAAATATCAAAAATCAAAAGTAGAGAAAAAATCCCAAAATTGCTAGCATGAAAATATATGTATTTTATGTCGGAAGCGCAGCCATGAGGCATTAAATACCTCTTGAAGCTAACATTTCCATTTTGCTCAAATTTTTGAGCCCCTCACGGAGCCAACAATAAATAAGGTAAAACACCACAATCTTAGTGTCACCAATAAAACTTCTTCAAAAACGCTGTATTTCAGCATATGTAATCAAAAAAGAACCACAAAAACTACTGTGCAAAACTGCTGAAGAAAACGGAGGTCACTTATCTGAGTCTCTCGTTTGTTCACAACGCTTAAGTAGTTGAGTCTCAAAAGTTCATTTCTTTTCAAACGTGCTCCATGAAAGAAAGACTTGCAATCCAATGCATTTAGAAAGAATGGCGCGGACACAGCACTGCGTTTCGGGCGGTTAAGATTCTCTCGCCCTGCTTCAACGCTCAGCCCACTGCACCAGAAGCAGTCAGTCCAGCAACTGATCAAACACGCCAGCGCATGCTCAATAGCAATCTGAAACCTGAAGCAGGGTTCACCTGTTTAAATAGCCCAAAAATCATCAGCAAGTCCTTAAAGGTATAAAACATTGCAAAAAGCGGCAGAAATTGTTATTATTAGTAAACTCCTGATTCAATAAGTTGAAAGATTAAAAAATTAAATTAAAGAACACTTTGCCAGTCCAATTCTCCGCTTAAACCCGAAGGCTCAACTGTAGACCATCGGAAAATCCATTGTTGTTCAAGCAATTGAAGTTGTTGCTCACGATCTCCTCCTCTAGGGTGTTGAGGCACAACATCCAACACCCTCCACTTGAAATCTTCAAATTTGTGTTGGAAAGCCAAAGAGTGTTGAACAATCGGAGCTGACAGTACAGAATTCTTGAGCCGAGATGAATGTTCATTCAAACGAATTTTCACAGGTCGGATAGTAGGACCTATGTACATCAAATGGCAGGGACAGATAAGCACATAAACAGCATAAGGAGTAGCACAGTTAGTATACCAGCGAGCTATGTGAGTAAAATTTGAATTAGGAACAGTCCATTGAGCCCCCACTATAGTATACTGACAATGAGAACAAGACTCACACATGTAATGTCCAGCAAGAAATGGTCTCTCTACCATCCTATCCAGAGGAGAGGAAGTGATTTTTTGATTACATATGCTGAAATACAACGTTTTTGAAGAAGTTTTATTGGTGACACTAAGATTGTGTTGTTTTACCTTATTTATTGTTGGCTCCGTGAGGGGCTCAAAAATTTGAGCAAAATGGAAATGTTAGCTTCAAGAGGTATTTAATGCCTCATGGCTGCGCTTCCGACATAAAATACATATATTTTCATGCTAGCAATTTTTGGATTTTTTCTCTACTTTTGATTTTTGGTGTTGCTGTAAATGGCACTGTCATGACTGCAAGTCCCAGAGAGGGTGGCAGTGGCAGCAATGGGTGTCTCAATACCGTTTGCACTCTAGGTGACTGCCTAATTTGCCTATTGGGTCACACCAGTCCTAGGAATGCTCCTTTTTTATCTCTTTGCATTTCCTTCACTACAAGATGAATGTTATTTCTCTCTGTATCTCCAGTATTGCACTACATGCAGAGTGTGGCTTCTTAGGGTTGCAGTTCAATTTTTGTTTCAAAATAAAATCTGTTGGGACCCTCTGTAAATATTACAGAATTTTATTATTACAACTGCAAACTCAAAAATAATTATTTTCCACTCTTAAGAACATAAGAACATAAGATATGCCATACTGGGTCAGACCAAGGTCCATCAAGCCATATGTACCTAGCAGTTTCCCCAAGGGACACAGGTTCCACAATGCTTGTATTGGTTCAAGCATTGATATCCTGGGTCCCTTCTTAATAATGGTTTATGGACCTTTCCTCCAGGAACTTGTCCAAACCTTTTTTAAACACAGCTACACTAACAGCCTTTACTACATCCTCCGGTAACAAATTCCAGAGTTTGATTACACGTTGAGTGAAAAAATATTTTCTTTTATTAGTCTTAAATAGTTTACCTTGTAGCTTCATTGCATGTCCCCTAGTCTTTCTATATTCTGATAAGGTAAACAATCGATTTACGTTTACCCGTTCCACTCCGTTCATTAATTTATAGACATCTATCATATCTCCCCTCAGCCGTCTCTTTTCCAGGTTAAAGAACCCTAACCTTTTTAGCCTTTCTTCATAGGAGTATCCTTCCATCCCCTTTACCATTTTGGTGGCTCTTCTCTGAACCTTTTCTAAAATCGCTATATCCTTTTTAAGATACGGCGACCAGAATTGCACACAGTATTCAAGGTGCGGTCTCACCATGGAACGATATAGAGGCATTATAATATCTTTTGTTTTATTTTCCATTCCTTTCCTTATCATACCTAGCATTCTATTTGCTCTCTTGGCCGCTGCTGCACACTGGGCCGAGGGTTTTAACATGGTATCCACAATGACGCCTAAATCTTTTTCCTGGGTGGTAGTTCCTAATATGGAACCTTGCATCGTGTAACCATAGTTTGGGTTGTTCTTCCCTAGGTGCATAACCTTGCACTTGTCCACATTAAATTCCATCTGCCATTTTGATGCCCAGTCTTCCAATTTATCAAGATCCTCTTGCAATTTTCCACAATCCTCTTGGGTTTTAACAACTTTAAATAGTTTTGTGTCATCTGCAAATTTGATAACCTCACTCGTTATTCCACTTTCCAGGTCATTTATGAATATGTCAAAAAGCAGCGGACTCAGCACAGATCCCTGGGGTACACCACTATTCACCTTTCTCCATTGGGAAAATTGGCCATTTAGCCCTACCCTCTGCTTTCTATCTTTTAACCAGTTCCTGATCCACAATAGTACACTGCCTCCTATCCCATGACTCTTTAGTTTTGCCAAAAGTCTCTCATGAGCGACCTTGTCAAAGGCTTTCTGAAAGTCCAGATACACAATATCAACCGACTCACCTTTGTCCACCTGATTATTCACTCCTTCAAAAAAACATAACAGATTAGTATGACAAGATCGTCCTTGTCTAAAGCCATGTTGGCTGTCTCCCATTAGGTCATGACTATCTACATGCTGAGTAATTTTATTCTTTATGATGGTTTCTACCATTTTTCCCAGTACTGACGTCAGGCTCACCGGTCTGTAGTTTCCCGGATCATCCCTGGAACCCTTTTTAAAAATTGGTGTTACATTGGCGATCCTCCAATCTTCAGGTATTAGAGATGATTTTAATGATAGTTCACAGATTACTAATAGCAGGTCTGCAATCTCATATTTCAGTTCTTTCAACACCCTTGGATGTATACCATCCGGCCCAGGTGATTTGCTACTCTTCAGTTTATCTAATAGTTGTAATACATCTTCCCGATGTATCGATATTTCCTTCAATTCGTCCGCACCTTTAAATACCACTTCAGTCATGGGTAACATCCCTACATCTTCCTCAGTAAAGACCGAAGCAAAGAATTCATTCAGTGTCTCCGCTATCGCCTTGTCGCCTCTTAGTGCTCCTTTAACCCCTTCATCATCTAATGGACCAACTGACTCTCTCACAGTTTTTTTACTACGAATGTACTTGAAAAGGTCTTTACTTCGCGTTTTTGCTTCCGCAGCAAGCTTCTTCTCAAATTCTCCCTTTGCCTACCTTATCAGTGCCTTGCATTTGACTTGCCAGTGCTTGTGCTGTTTCCAGGTTTCGTCGTTTGGCTCTTTTTTCCATTTCCTGAAAGAAGCTTTTTTGGCAACAACAGCCTCTCTGACCTCACCTTTAAACCATGCTGGCAGTTTTTTGGACTTCCTTCCACGTTTCTTAAAGCATGGAATACAGCTGGTCTGGGCTTCCAAGATAGTATTTTTTAACAACAGCCAAGACTGATGTATGTCTTTAACCTTTGCAACTGCTCCTTTTAGTTTTTTCTTAACTGTTTTCCTCATTTTATCATAGTCTCCCTTTCGAAAGTTAAAAGGTAGTACTGTGGATTTCCTTACTATCCCTCCTCCACTAATTAAATCAAAGGCAATCATGCTATGATTACTATTGCCAAGTGGCCCCAACAACCTTATCTCTTGCACTAGATCTGGTGTTCCACTAAGGACTAGGTCTAATATGGCTTCCCCTCTGGTCGGTTCATGAACCAGCTGCTCCAAGAAGCAGTCATTTATTTCATCTAGGAACTTTATCTCCCTAGCATGTCCTGACGTGACACTGACCCAGTCAATACCGGGGTAGTTGAAATCACCCATTATTATTACTGTGCTGTAACGTTTGTTAGCTTCCTTGATTTCTTTGAGCATTTCATCATCCATTTGGTCATTCTGGCCAGGCGCTTGATAGTACACCCCCACTGCCATTGCCTTCCCTCTTTTACATGGAATTTCAATCCATATAGATTCTACAGCAGATTTTGTTTCCTGCAAAACTTTAATCCTTTCTGACTCAATGCCCTCTCTAACATAGAGAGCAACCCCTCCACCAATTTGATCAGCTCTATCATTACGATATAGTTTGTACCCAGGTATCACAGTGTCCCACTGGTTGTCCTCCTTCCTCCATGTCTCTGATATTCCAATCATATCTAACCTTTCATTTAGTGCTATATATTCTAACTCTCCCATCTTATTTTTTAGACTTCTAGCATTTGCATACAAGCATTTTAGAGAATGTATTTTATTCATATTAATTTGGCTATTGTTAGACATGGGTAATTTGGGATCTTTAAGCTCTGTCTGCTTCATACTTGAGGGCATTTGGGCTAGTTTACTCTTTTGTGGGACCTCTCTGCTTTTGGTAGTATCCTTCAAAGATACATTCTTCCGAACCATCCGCTCTTGGGTGACTGTCGGCTTTCCCCTAATATCTAGTTTTAAAAGCTGCTCTTATTCTCTTAAAAATATGTGCAATTTCCAACTCTATGTTATGACCCCACATAACTCCCAGGACAAATGCAGCTTAATTCTTTATTAGTAGATAATTCAGTCACTTACTGTATATATAAAAATCTTCATTAGCGGAAAATCATTCACTTGACAGTCCAGGATAGCTGTTCTCTGAACCTGCTTGCAAACTTGCCTCCCAACTTGCTTTTGCACTTGGATATACGTTTTAATTTGAAAGCTCAACTCTGCTCAGCTCGGAGGTTCACTGAACCTGACCCCGGCTGTCAGTTTTACCGTCTCCACAACAACTTTGTCAAAGGGCTTAATCGCCGCCAGCTTTGAACTACAAAAAAGAAATAAAAGAAGGAAGCTTATACATTACAATGCTAAACTGCTCTTCAATGTAGAAACCACAGTGCATTTAAAACAAATCTTTTAAAATTTCTACTTACTCCGCAGACTTTCACTGCTCATTCACAAACACCCGATGCAAGCTTCAAACTCAGTGTCACCCTCCCCTTTGTTTAAAAGGATTAACTCCTGTCTTTGATAGCCACATCACTATTGAGGCTCACCACCTTAGTCCTTCCTAATCACTCGCCTAACATGCATACCCCATTCATCTTCTTTCAACCCAGTAGGCTCTGCTCCTGATGTCATCAGATGTCCCCGGGAAACCCCTATCATCTCTCAAAGTAAATAAAGTTCTTAAAATTAAATCCTATTTTGTGTGCCAGGCAAAGTGTTTATACAATAGATTTGATCACAAACAGTATCCAAAATGAGTTATCAAATTGGCGGCATGTGAATCTCGCTCTGCTCTTTTGTAATAATCATGAAACACATTTTAGTGGCCAAATCTATATTTTACCTTATTTTACAGAAGTGTTTAACATCAAAAGGATCATCCGTAAAAACTGGCCTTTATTGCAGGTACATCCAGTGTTCACTAATGGAATATGGTTTGCGATACGGAGATCTCATAATTTGCGTGAATTGTTGGTTAAAACATGGGGTCAGTCTGTTTGACTCAGATTGAAAGGGTGCCCACCATCGATGTAGACATTGTGTAATCTGTCCTTACACATTGGAGTTGGAGGAATTCATCCATGGCTCCATGGCCGTTCTTATAGATTGTGTGAGTCACAGGGGGTAGTGTACCTGATGACCTGCCCGTTTGACAAACTGTATATTGGACAAACCATTAGGTGATTTAAGACATGAATGATTGAGCACTTGTCCGCTATATGGCAAGGTATTTTATCTGCACCTTTGGTTAAACATTGGCAGCTTTACAAGAAACAGTTGGAAGACCTTAAATGTTGTGTGCTGGATCAGATAAGAGAAGAGGGTGGTGGGGATCTAGCCTCAAATTCATTACAGCGTGAACAGAAACTTATTTTTCAGTGGGGAACTACCATGCCCAAGGGTCTTAAAGCTGTGGTGGAATGGCAGTGGTTTTCTTTAAGAACTTTATTTACTTTAAGAGCTTGGAGATATATGTGTATAGGAGATCTTCTACCTCGTGTTTTTAGAGAGATGATAGGGGTTTCCCGGGGACATCTGATGACATCAGGAGCAGAACCTGTTGGGTTGGAAGAAGATGAATGGGGTATAATTGTTAAGTAAGTGGTTAGGAAAGAGTAAAGCTTTTTCTGATTGGGTGGTGAGCCTTAATAGTGACATGGCTCTCAGGGATAGGAGTTAATAATCCTTTTAAACAAAGAGGAGAGCGACACCGAGTTTGAAGTTTGCACTGGGTATATGTGAATGAACAGTGAAAGTTTGTGGAGTAAGTAGAAATTTTAAAAGATTTGTTTTTATGTTAGAACTGTTTATTGAGCCAGTAACATCCATGATACATCAAACTTTGCCAAAATCACAAATGATTTTCATACAGTATGTTGCAGTATGCTACAAGGTAACAACATATTGTACTGACATTTTCAACTTTATTCCAGTCCCTCCCCTCCCCTTCCCTCCTTCCCTACCCTTGTTCCCACGGTCTCAGGTCTCTCCCTTCCTCCCCCTCCCCATGGGCCTACAATCTAATCCTAAGAACATAAGAACATAAGATATGCCATACTGGGTCAGACCAAGGTCCATCAAGCCCAGTATCTTGTTTCCAACAGTGGCCAATCTAGGTCATACGTACCTAGCAGTTTCCCCAAAAGACACAGGTTCCACAATGCTTGTATTGGGTCAAGCATTGATATCCTGGGTCCCTTTTTAATAATGGTTTATGGACCTTTCCTCCAGGAACTTGTCAAAACCTTTTTTAAACAGCTACATTAACAGCTCTTACTACATCCTCCGGTAACAAATTCCAGAGTTTGATTACACGTTGAGTGAAAAAATATTTTCTCTTATTTGTCTTAAATAGTTTACCTGTAGCTTCATTACATGTCCCCTAGTCTTTCTATATTCTGATAGCGTAAACAATCGATCTATGTTTACCCGTTCCACTCCATTCATTAATTTA
The DNA here is from genome assembly GCA_033557465.1 of Ichthyophis bannanicus. Taxonomy (NCBI): domain Eukaryota; kingdom Metazoa; phylum Chordata; class Amphibia; order Gymnophiona; family Ichthyophiidae; genus Ichthyophis; species Ichthyophis bannanicus. The sequence continues at coordinate 1,036,028,730 of CM066032.1, read as the reverse complement.
TAGACCTCTATCATATCTCCCCTCAGCTGTCTCTTTTCCAGGTTGAAGAGCCCTAACCTTTGTAGCCTCTCTTCATAGGAGTAGCCTTCCATCCCTTTTACCATTTTGGTGGCTCTTCTCTGTACCTTTTCTAATAACGCTATATCCTTTTTAAGATACGGCGACCAGAATTGCACACAATATTCAAGGTGCGGTCGTACCATGGAACGATACAGAGGCATTATAATATCCTTTGTTTTATTTTCAATTCCTTTCCTTATGATACCTAGCATTCTATTTGCTTTCTTGCTTTACCTATTTTATGGTCAGGTTCTTGAAGTGAAGAAAAAAGGAGAAAAATGTGTGAGAGGAGGATACTTTACCTTATCTTCCTCATCTATTCCTCTTGATTCCTCTTCCTCCTATGATTCTACCCATTTTAGTTTCCTCAACACATTCATCTCACCACTCTACGTTCAGTGGAGAGCTCAGGTGGCTGATCATCTTTGCTAGATTCCCCGCCTCTATTCCTTTCCAACTTTGCTTCTCCCCCCCCCCCCCCCCGAGGAGACTCAAGAACTTTAATTATCATGCTCAATGATTAAGTACCCTGCTTTTTCTCAGTGCATTAAGAGCTGGAGGTGCAGGCCCCACACCTCAAGGAAGCCCCTCCATCTCAAGTCATGTCCATATGCCCTTATCTTTTTTGATAGCATCACTGTATGCAAGAGAATTCACCATCGCCCGTAAGTTGGTCCCCTCAGAGATAACCAATTGTTTAGGATAACCTGCCAAGCCACTACCAAGGCTAATCACAGCCATTCAAAAACGGCCCACGGTGAAACCATCGCAACAGCCTCGTATCCCCAAACATCTAGCACCAGGACAGCAGAGGGTAGCTTCAGCATCTTGCCCAAACACTTTCCTAGATATCCTTGTATTTTGGTCCGGTATGCAGATGCTACAGGACACTTCCAGAACATATGTCCTAATGTCGCTGCACTTTCCCTACACTGCGGGCACCGATCCATGTACACTTTCCCAGCTCACCATACCCTTTGTGGGGCAAAGAACATCGCATATTGCAGATCTTCATATGGTACCCAGGGGCGGCCCAAGGGGGGTGCGGGGCCATGTACGGAGACTCGGTGCGGGGCCTCATTTGCATAAATATTTGCATAATGTTACCATACACTAACTTTTAGTAAACATGTCTCTTAATGAGGGTATGGATAAAGAAAGACTAAAAGATTTCTACATTACTATAATCCAGTGCCAACCGCCAGGCACATTAGGAACTACTACAAACGCTGCCCATTTAGAACCCATAGCAAACCCGCCATATCCTGACAGCATTACCAGGACTCACAAAGCACCATACCCTACCTATCAAAAGGCAACACTGCAAATATTAAACCAATACATTTCAGAGAATACTGGGGAAAGAGAACAAGTGGCAATGTCAAATAGGAATTACATAAACAGAATACCTCAGCTCAGTTACACATGCAGAACATAGACCATCATCAAACAAGGAATCACAATTTAGAAACAGGAAGGCAATAATTAAACTGGGAACCCCAAAAGCCAAACTTGGAATGTACAACAACACTGTAGAAATAAAACTATAAATTAATTTCCTCTTGTACCAAACAAAGCGCAGACGTTAATGATGCACATTTCCCAGAGCTTTCATATTCCAGTTAATAAATTCAAAATAAAGAGATATCTTTCTACCTTTTGTGCATTTTTTTTTCAGTTGCAATTGCTCCAGCCACTTTCTTCTGGTTTCTTCATGTTTTCTGCTAACTCTCCATCGTCTGCTGTCCATTTGTTCTTTCTTCTCTCTTCTAGTTTTTTTTTTCCATTCTCTCTCTCTACATCTGCTTTAACATACTAATCTTTCTCCTTTTGCTCTTTCCTCATTCCTATTTCATCCACACAAATTTTACCCCTCCATCCTCAATCCCCACTTACTCTCCCAATAACCGGCCAATTGTAGATTTTTCATCCCTCCCACACAAAATATTTTTCCCCTCTCCATTTTACTCTCCCAGCCCCATCCCATTCTAATCCTCCCCCAACATCAGCTCCCTTCTAGTTCCAGTCTCACCCAGCATCCATTCCCTTCTAGTCCCTGCATCAGCCCATTTCCAGTCCTACCCCCCATCAACCCATTTCCGGTCCTAGCTCCCCCATCCATTTTCAGTCTGAGTCCCTTCATCAGCTCATTTCCAATCCTAGTCCCCCATCAGCCCATTTCTAGTCATTTCCTAGCCCCACCATCAGCCCATGTCAAATCCTAGCTCCCCTCCACTCAGCCCAATTCCAGTCCAAGCCCCCCCATGAGCCTACTTCCAGTTCTAGCCCCTCCATGAGTCCATTTCAATTCAAGCCCCCACCACAGCCCATTTCCAATCTTAGCTCCCCCCAACAGCCCATTTCCAGTACCAGTCCTAGCCCCCCATCAACCCACTTCCAGTCCTAACCCCCCATCACCCCATTTTCAGTTTAAGCCCCCCTATAACCCATTACCAGTCCTAGCCCCATTCATCCCACTTCCAGTCTTAACCCCATCAGCCCATTTCCAGTCAGCCCCCCATAGCCCACTGCCAGTCCTAACCCCCTTCCCCATCAGCCCACAGCCCATTACCAGTCCTAACCACATCAGCCCACCTCAGGTCCTAACCCCTCCCCATCAGCCCATGTCCTGTCCTGTCCTGTCCTAGCCCCACCCCCATAGCCCATTATCATTCCTAATCCCCCCGTAGCCCATTACCAGTCCTAACCCCCCATCACCCCATTTCCAGACAGCCCCCATCAGCCCACAGCCCATTACCAGTCTTAACCCCCCCCAGCCATTACCAGCCCTAACCCCCCATCACCCCATTAACAGACAGCCCCCATCAGCCCACAGCCCATTACCAGTCTTAAACCCCCCCCCCCAGCCATTACCAGTCCTAACCCCCCATCACCCCATTTCCAGACAGCCCCCATCAGCCCACAGCCTATTACCAGACTTAACCCCTCCCCAGCCTATTACCAGTCTCAACACCCCCCCAGCCCAGCCCCAGTCTTAACACCCCAGCCCAGCCCAGCCCAGCCCCGCCCCAGTCTTAACACCCCCCCAGCCCAGCCCAGCCCAGCCCCAGTCTTAACACCCCCCAGCCCCGCCCCGCCCAGCCCAGCCCCGCCCCAGTCTTAACACCCCCCCCAGCCCAGCCCAGCCTAGCCATAACACCCCCCAGCCCAGCCCAGCCTAGCCTAGCCTTAACACCCCCCCCAGCCCAGCCCAGCCCAGCCCAGCCCAGCCTAGCCTAGCCTTAACACCCCCCCCCAGCCCAGCCCAGCCCAGCCCAGCCTTAACACACCCCCAGCCCAGCCCAGCCCAGCCCAGCCTTGCCTTAACACCCCCCCTCCCCCAAATCGGCTTATGGCAAATTTAAAATTTAAAAAAAACCTGGCTCTGGCTGCTTCCGCTGCAGAATTGAGTGTACCGTGGGGCCCCCTCTCCTCGCTGAGCCTCTCTGCAAAGGCTTTCAGATTCGCGAAGGGAGAGTGTCTCCCTCGCATCTCTGTTAAGCCCGCAGGGGCTAATGGGAAATTTCCCATCAGCCCCTCGCGTCTAAAGGGGCAGATGGGAAATTTCCCATTAGCCCCTGCGGGCTTAACAGAGACGCAAGGGAGACAGACACTCTCCCTTCGCGAATCTGAAAGCCTATGCAGAGAGGCTCAGCGAGGAGAGGGGGCCCCGCGGGACACTCCATTTTGCCGCGGAGGCCGCGGCAGCAGCCAGAGCCAGCTTTTTTTTTTTTTAATATAATTTTAAAAAAAAAGCTGAATGTTCTTTGCGCGGGGCCCCCTGAAACGCGGGGCCCTGTGCAAAGAACATTCTTGCTCAATGGACGGGCCGGCCCTGTTGGTACCAACACACTCAATGATGGTATCCCTGCAAAAGCTTTCAATACCATCTCTTCCTTTAACGTTGTTTCCAGATCCTGCATACAAACCTGCGCTAACTCGCATTCTGTCAACGGAGATTCAAGTTCAATCAAAGCCTATTGCAATTAGGTATTCGTGCCTCCCCCCCCCCCCCTCCAGGAGAATTTCCTCTATGCGTGAACTCACACATCTTTGCAGACATTCTGCTGGCAGCTCCTGAACATAGCTCTCAACCTGAAGGTAGGGTAGTAATCATAGAAACATAGAAACATGATGACAGAAAAAGACCACAAGGCCCATCTAGTCTGTCCTTCCATAACAACAACTACAACAGTCCACTTTTTACCTTTAGAGATCCTCTGTGTTGGTCCCATGCTTTTTTGAATTCTGTTAATCATTCTGTCCTAGATCAAACTGCACACATAAACTAGAGAAATCTCTTAGGGTTCCTTCTTCTGTAACCACTTGCTCTATATTAACTATCCCTGCATGCTTCCAATGTAGGAAACCAGCATTCGCTATACCTGCTGGGAAGTCCCAATTTCCACACAGTGGGATTAAGGGAGAGACACGGAAAGGCTCCCCCAAGCATCCACAAAGATAATGCCAGGCATGACAAATTGGAGCCCACAAAACTTCATGTGCCAGAGAATTGGTATCGACCCTTGGCCTAGCATGTGGTAAGTACCTCACATGGAACGGTTTCGCTAGGGTGTTGTCCATAACCATCGACATGTAATCCTCTGTGTCCCACAACCAATCCCTAACGTACCTTAGTAGACAAGCCATGTTATATCTTTTGAGATCGGGTCAACCCATCCTTTCCCATCCCCATGGATGTGTCAATACTGCCAAGTGAACACGCGGATGTCTGCCCACCACACAATAACCTGTTAGTGTACTTTTCAAATAGTCAGATGTCATGCCTTTTTAACATCAGTGAGAATGTTTGCAATACATATAGCCACCTCGGGAAAAGGCTTATCTTAAATAAAGCTATCCGGCCACCCAGTGTCAATGGAAGGTCTCGCCATCGCTGCGTCCTTGTCTACTTGGTATAGGTCAGATAAGCGGGCGGGAATATGTATTCCTAAATATTTAAAGCATCTGACTGCCCATTTTAACGGAAATGCTCCCAGCCACTTAGCTGATAAAGGGGGATCCAAGGGGAGGGCCACAGATTTATTTTTTATTTATTTATTTATTTTATCAAGATTTATCAAGATTTTGTTTTAAGCCCAATAGGGCTCCATATTCCGCAAGCACTCTCAGCAGTGAGGGCAGGCTCTGTATTGGATCATCCAGATGCACTAAGAGGTCATCCACAAACCTGGCCACCCGAAATTCCTCTGTGCCTACCTTAATACAACAAAGATCATCCACAGCTCTAGGAAGGAGGAGTGGCCTAGTGGTTGGGGCAAGTTACCTCAGGCCAGAAGGTCAGGGGTCCAAATCCCACCAGAGGACAGCAACCTTTAGCCAGAAGGACTGGGGTTTCTAGTCCCACAGGTGCTCCTTGTGGTCTTGGGCAAGCCTCTTAACCCTCCATTGCCCATGTTCTCTGTAAAATAGTTATCTCCAAGTTATAATGCCCTGTTCAATGTAAACCACATTGATATCATGAAAGGCAGTATATGTTGTTGTTAAGTGCCGTCGAGTCGGAGTCGACTCATGGCGACCCTCTGGATAGCTATCCTAAATTGTGTTCGGTCTTCAGTCAGGCGGCTCATTGTTGACAGACTGGTACCCGTAGCTGATGTTATTGTATCGATCCATCTCATTGCTGGCCTTCCTTTTTTGCGTTGACCTTCTATCTTGCCAAGCATGATGTCTTTCTCTAATGATCTCTCTCTTCGCATGATGTGTCCAAAGTATGAAAGTCGAAGTCTTGTCATCTGAGCTTCTAAAGAAAGCTTAGGTTTGATCTCCTCTAGTACCGACTGGTTTGTTCTTCGGGCAGTCCATGGTATACACAGCATTCGCCGCCAGCACCATAATTCAAAGGCATCAATTTTCTTCCTGTCTGTCTTTTTCACTGTCCAGCTTTCACATCCATATGATGCTATTGAAAATACCATGGCCTGAACAAGTCGAATCTTTGTATGGAGAGAGACATCTCTGCTCTTGAGAATCTTATCTAGGTCTTTCATAGCCATTCTGCCAAGAGCAATGCATCGTTTGATTTCTTGACTGCTTGTTGCTTCTTTATTGATAGTTGATCCAAGTAGGTTAAAGTTGTTCACAATTTCAATTTCTTCTCCTTCAACGATAAACCTGTTGATTATGCCAGTTGTCATGATCTTTGTCTTCTTTACATTAAGGTGCAGGCCCATTTTGAGACTATGTTCTTTGACTGTGAGAAGCAAATGTTTCAGATCATCTTCACTTTCAGCCAGTAATGTAGTATCATCAGAATAGCGAAGGTTGTTGATGAGTCTTCCACCAATCTTCACACCTCTGTTGTCTTCATACAATCCTGCTTCTCTGATGATTTGTTCTGCATATAAATTAAACAGGTAGGGGAAAGTATGCAGCCTTGTCTTACACCTTTGCTTATTTTAAAGCATTCTGTTTCTCCTTGTTCCATTCAAACTGTTGCTTCTTGATCAATGTACAGATTGCGCAAGAGAACAATCAGGTGTTCTGGTATACCCATGCTTCTTAATGTGGCCCAGAGTTTCTCATGGTTTACACAGTCTAAAGTATATAAGAAATGTTAAATAAATAAATAATCCTGTTCAACAAGAGCTTCAGAGTTAATATAAACAGTATTGGGGAAAGAGGGTATCCCTATTTTGTACCTCAGCAGATAGAAAACTCAGGTGACAGGTTCCCATTAACTAGAATTGCCCCTTTTGAATCTGAGTACAGTACACGCACGGTATCTACAAAAAAACCTTGTAACCCTATTCCATACAGTGCTTGATATATAAATTGCCAGTTCACCCAGTCGAATGCTTTTTCAACATCAAAGCTGACAAGCATGGAAGATCTCCCTTTCGCTAGGCTAGCACACATAGAAGCCAGGACTCTGTGAACACTATATGCTACACTCCTACCCGCGCACGAACCCCACCTGATTGCCATGTTTCAGATCAGGCAGGTGGGTCGCTAACCAATCCACCATAATTTTGGCCAATAGTTTAATATCCACATTCAGGAGGGATATCAGGTGAAAAGAGCCCGGAAGAGTGGGGTCCCTACCAAGTTTGGGGAGCACAGTGACCAGCGCCTTATTGGGCTCATATGGAAAGTTTCCTCACTGGACCAAACCTGTATAGTAGTCCACCACTGGGATAGCCATTCTATTTGCCATCAACTTATAAAATTCCCCATGAAACCCGTCTGGCCCCAGTGCACGTCTGGCTTTTAAATCTTCGATTCATTTCTGGACTTCTTGCACTGAGATAGGGACATTTATTTCTGATACTTATAATGGTAGAACATCAGAGATTTCTTAGCTCTCTGATGTATCAGCATACCTAATTCATTCTGCATGTTGAGGAACTGCATTTTAGTTTCTGCATACGGGTGCAATGAATAGCGGTGACGCACACTCTTCAATTCACATTCAAGCTGTAGTATTTTACTGCTTACCAATCTGCTTTTAAGATGTAGGTAACTAATTATCTCATCCCGCCTTTCCCGCCTCCTGCCTCACTGCCTTACCCGCCTCCCAAAATAAAATGGGTTGAATCCAGTGTTGTCTGTTGTTATTTTCATAGTCAACCCATTTGTCTTTAATGTATTGCTCAAAGTTAGCATCTCCCACTAGTTCAAGTGGGTATCTCCATGACCTCCATCCCCTCTCCACCCCAGTGCACTGTCAAGGTAAGCATCGCATGGTCAGAAACAATTGGGGAGTCGATGTCTGCCTGGACTACCTGTCTGAACAAAACTACAGAGATGAAAAAGTAGCTGATTCTAGACCAAGATCCATGTGCCCACGACAAGTGTGTATATTCTCTGGTCTCTGGATGCAAGACCCTCCAAACATCCAGTAGATCATAACCTTCACACAGACCTCTTAAGCGGCTCATGCTTCACTGGTTTTGAGGTCGCACCCCCCCCACCCCCCAAGTCCTGTCCAGATCCCCATCCAGAGCACAGTTGAAATCTCCTCCCATTATGAGTTGGTTATTTGCAAATTATTCTATACATTGGGTGAGGCGCTGATAGAACCTCACCTCACATATATTAGGAGTACATATGGAAGCCAGGACCACCGGCTTACCATATAGCAGCCCTTGCACAAACATGTATCTCCCCTCAGGATCAGCTTCTACCATTTCTTCCAACCAAGCGGAGCTCTTGACAATCAGTATAGCTATTCCTCTCTTTTTCCCCACTGCCGGCGCTCCATATACTTTATCCACCCAATTTCTATGCAGCTCAGCCTGTTCCTCGGATGATAAATGTGTTTCTTGCAACAATGCCAAGTCAGCTTGTCTTGCCCCCAGCTGCTGCAGCACCTTATATCGTTTGATTGGGGACCCAAATCCGCATAAATTCCAAGACACCAAGTTAATGTCCCTACCCATATTCCCCCCTCCAATTGCCTTCCTATCAAGGTCACTTGTAGGGCAACTCTGGCCTAGACCCCCCCAGCCTAAGGCCCACAACCCCAAGCCCAGCCCCAGCTCTCTTTTTCCTCTTGCAAATATATGGTGTCTAGCCTCTAGCAACATCGTGGGTGCTATATGTATCTCCTTGCTTCCCTTTTGGCCTCCTCCTCCCAGTCCCCCCCTCCATATCTTCTCTCGTCCCTCCCCCTCCTCGCCTTGCCTTTGATCCTCTCCTTCTCTCCCCCAAAAACCTCCCCTATCCCCTCTAACCCTCCATTCCATCATTGCCCCTTAGGAGCCCCGCTTTATTATGTTACCCTGGTACATGTAGACCCCCTCCCTCCCTAATCACTCTTACATTGATACTCACGTCTTGCATGCATCAGTTATGCATCAGCCTGCATCAGTTATGCATCAGCCTGCCCACCCGTTATGTATGCATCAGTTTTCTGGTCCAATTACCCTTCCTATTCCGAGGGATCCCTAAAGATCATCCCTCCCTTAGCTTGCAATGGAGCAGTTGAATGAGATCTGGGGTTAGTTAAGGAAACAAGACCCTGTCTTATGTTTTCCTACTGTGGGACTCGTTAATGAAACAAACACCCTCTCAGTTCTGTGAATATACTTTGTATATTGAACTGGGAGGAGATCTATTAGTCTGCAGTTTCCCTGCAAAAACCTTAATCGATTTAAACATGATATCATAATCATATGGACAAGCATAAAACAAAGTTTCAGCATGATCCACCCAATCCCCTAGGGAGGGTGGATAGATTTCCCCCAATCCACAGTTTGTCTTAAACATATCTTTCCGAAAAATGGAACAATCTCCCATATCAGAAAATAGCATAATTTCTGAAAACTGCCGCTTTTCTATATGCATTATCTACATAAGCGCTACCTGCTCCCTCCCTTTAGTCAGTGGTTACCCAAGTTTCTTTTTATAGAATCTTGCAAAAACTACAAGTGGTGGCATCACTCCGGGATAATAGGTTTTTGAGGAGATCACTCTACAAGCCCCGAGGAGGGCCTCAGAATTCACCTGACGTATGTTGTGTAGTATATTCTTGCTTTCAAGACCAGCACCCTGATATATAGGGTGTGATATTTGCTTCCCAAAATCTCCGGTTCATCACTGCATGTGCATATTATTCACTTTCTCAACAAATGATGCACCGTTTCAGTTCGTGTCCAGTTTTGCTAAATCCATTTATTAGCACTTAGTTGAGAAGCTCTGCGCAGGCCATTGTTTGCTACAGAAGGCCATTGCCTCTGCCAGAGTCGAAAAGTTGTACTGCTGTCCCCCGTGCTCTAGCCTCAGCCGAGCTACTTTAGGTATGCCAATGTGAATCTGACGTTTTGTTGCACCAAGATGTTGCAGGCCTCCCTAAACTCTCTCCACTTCATTGATATCCTGGCGGAATAGTCTTGGAAAATGAGCAGGAGCTACCATTCTTCCTGTGCTGTATGCAAGAAGCTCTTAGAACACACTCTCTCTGGTGAGCATTCAAGAATCGGGCAATTACCGCATGCGGTTTGTTATCTGAGGGATGCTTCTGTCCCAGTCTGTATGCCTGTTCTAGTATTATAGGTCCAATCCCCTCTTCGAGTGATACATTTGGGGGGGATCCAGGCCTCCAGAAACCCTTTTAATTCTCTGTCTGTGACTTTTTCATCAATTCCAATAAACCAGAGTTTTTTTTCTCCTCCCATGGTTTTCAAGTTCCTCAAGTTTATCAGCGTGTTGCTGTACTAGGGCTTCCATGTGTTCCAGTTTGGCCTATATCTGAGTATGCTTGTCCTCTAGGAGCCCGATTCTTTGCTCTGCCTACTCAATTCAGTCTGTGAATTCCGCCACTGTCTGCACCACATTATCCATCTGCGCCACCAGACTACTAAAGCTCTCCTCCAATGCCAGCACTAAATCCCCGGAGATCTCCTTGACCATTCCCCCAGAGGCATTGGGCTTTGGACTATTCAAATGGCCTTCCGCCATTTTGGGGTCTGCCACTCATGCTTTGTCTCTCTGGGTGGGCTTTGTTGCCATTCATGAGCAGCAGACTAATATTGTGCAAGATGCAGCCTTCGGTGTATTCCCTTTGCTTCCATTCCCCTTCGAGGGCAATTGCAGTGAGCAAGTTTCGTGTTGATCGGCCAGGGAAGGGAGAAGGTTCCAGATCCAGGAAAGATGCATCCTCCCTAGCCCACCATGCCACCAGAAGTCAAGATTTTTTTTAAATGCATTGTGGTTTGTAATTGAAGAGTGGTTTAGCATTGTAACTTGCAAGTTTCCTTCTTTTCTTTCCTTTTTGTAGTTGTAAGCCAGTGGCGATTAAGCCCTTTGACAAAGCTGTTGTGGAAATGGTGAAACCAACAGTTGGGGTCAAGTTTAGTGAACCGCCGAGCTGAGCAGAGTTGAGCTTTCAAATTAAAACGTATATCCAAGTGCAAAAGCAAGTTTGCAAACAGGTTCAGAGAACAGCTATGCTGGACTGTCAAGTGAATGATTTTCCACTAATGAAGATTTTTCTGATATAAATGACTGAATTATCTACTAATGAAGAATTAAGTTGCATTTGTCCTAGAAATTATGTGGGGACACGACGCAGGGTTTGAGCTTCAAGATTCAATATGATGAAATTGCACATTTTTTAAAGAGAAGAGTGAGGAATATTTATATTTGAGTTTGTAGTTGTGATATTAATAAAATTGTGTAATATTTACAGAGGGTCCCAATAGATTTTGCTTTGATTCAGACATTTTTTGGCACACTGTGGTGTGTTTGTTTTTGATCGTTCAGTTTTTGTTTGCGTATTTCTGTTTCTATTTTATGTAGCTCTTCATAGGGATCTGTAGTACTATTTTCCCAGAAGCTGATATATTTGTGGTTCTATAACCCAGGTGTAAATGGTGCTCTGTGTGATATTCAGAGGAATTAACGTAGTTAGTGTAGCTGAAGACGCCCAGGTGAAACCATCGGACATCCCGATACTAGCCAGGTAGGATCAGAGCATTCCGGGGCCAGATTGGAAGCATCAGCTGGGGATAACAATCTAGCGATGATCAACCGCCAACCATTCGTCCTATAATGGCAAATGTTAGGCACTGAAATGCTTGCCTTACTTTCGCTGCTGAAGCTAATGGGGTATTGGCTGATTATCGCCGCTGCCCGGTTAGCATTGGCGCTATCTGTCCAACCTGGCTATTCAGTGTTGGTGGCTGGATAGGACTCTGGCTCTGAATATCCAGGTTTAGATTTCAGCGCTGATGGCTAGTCACTTTATTAGTGCTAGCTGCTGCCGCTGAATATGCCTCCCATAGAAAACAACAGCAGATAAAAGCCATATAGCCTATCCAGCCTGCCCACCCATAAGAACTATTGTTTTCTAGTTGCAGCTGTCATCTTCACCACCTCCAATGGGAGGCCGTTCCATGCATTCAACACCATTTCCATAAAAAAATATTTCCTCAAATTATTCCTGAGTTTATCCTCTTTAACCTTCATCTTATGACCCCTCATTCCACACCTTCCTCTCAGCTGGAAGAGGGCCACCTCCTATGCATTTATTCCATGGAGGTTTTAAACATCTCAATCAAATCACCCTCACATGCCTTATGATGAAGATCACTGACCATTTTAGTAGCTGTTCTCTGGACCAACATCTCAGTCTTTCAGAATTACTGCTAATGCTTGTCCCAACATTTGCATTGCTTCAATAAGAACGTCCTTCTGCAGTTCACAAAGTATAATATCCACAGGTAACATGCACTTAATCAGGCTGGTGGCACCTATTAAAAGACAATTTCTGTATCTTGCTGCCACATATGCTTGGTCTCTGATTGAATTTGTTGGTAACGGAGAATCTTTTCTTTCTTTAAATATAGAGCATAATAGTCACTTAATACTAATACTGGGGCCAGTGCAGAAAGACCAAAGTACTCTTTGCGCAAAGATAACGCAAATTATAAGCACAAGTTCTGACAGGCCAAATGCAGAAAAGAGACTGACGCATGCGCAAACAGCAAAGGAAAAGCAAACACACATAGTAACACCAAGCATATTTAAATTATAGGCAAATGAACTGTTCGTATTAAAATGGCATGTAATATTGTCTGTGCCTGATGCAGAGAAATCCATAGAAGATTGTATAACCAGCCAAAGCACCAATATCGCTATGCCTGGGTCTGAGGTGGCTTAAATGCCATACGTGTGCCCCCAACAGTATTTTAATAGCATCGGGGGCTTTCCCTGATGCCTGGATCATCTGAGGTGAAGTGTTAAACTTCCCATCAGATAATCCAAGCATCAGAGAAAAGCATCAAAATAGTGTTGTGTGGCCAATGTCCCAACAGAAAGCAAATCCCTGGTGGCACAGTGGCCCCGATCCCCCCACCTGCCTAATTAAAAATAACCCTGTTGGTCCAGCGGCCCCAATCCCTCTACTCGCCCAAATAAAAATAACCTTGGTGACCCAGAGTTCCCAAACCCCTCTTCCAGTACCTTTACAAAGCAGCGGGAGTATTGCCCAGACGTTCCCTCTCCTGCGCTGCCATCTTGAAAAATGGTGGCGCCTGAGCCCCATGCAGTGCATCCTGGGTAGCCTTATATGGCAGTCTCACTTCACCTGGTATATCCCAGGATGTATCGTGCGGAGCCAGGCATGACCATTTTTCAAGATGGCGGTGCAGAAGCGGCAGTACATGGGCAATGCTCCCGCTTCTTTGTAAAGGTACCGGGAGGAGGGTGGGGGATTTGGGGCTGCTGGGACATCAAGGTTATTTTTAGTTGGGCAGGTGGGGGGAACGAGGCCACTGGGCCACCAGGGATTTGCTTTCTGTCGGAGTCACCTGCACCCCGACAATATTTTGATGGCATCGGGGGCTTTCCCCGATGCCTGGATCATCTGAGGGGAAGTTTTGCACTTCCCTTCAGATGATCCAGGCATCAGGGAAAGCCCCCAATGCCATCAAAATACCGTTGGGATGCACATGCAAATTAGCCAGACAGCGCCCCTGTTTCTCTGGGAGAGCATGCCAAACTTGCACCAACTTCTGTGTGCACGTGTTTGGCTTTCTCTCCCAGTTTAACATGGCCTGCTTCCTTCTTTACATATGTATCGCAATCTCAGCTGACAGCAGGAGAGCAAATTCAATGATGTGGCAAATGCAGTGTTTCTCTAATCAGCCTTTCATGCTGCGGGTGCCTCACTTACCCTGTCACAAGCTTTCGTGAAGTATGCATGCTATAAATCAAACAATGCATGCTAAAGAGATCTTGCCACTTGTAGCTGCTGCTGGAACCACACCGACAGCCTTCAGGAGTCTGCTAATATAGAGAGCGAGAGATTAGCAATTTCTAAATAAAGGATACCTCATAGCAACATTTTGATAGCTTGTTTGAAGCACAAAAGGTAACAAGCTTCACTAGATTTTTTGTAAAATGTGAAGTCCCAATTCATAAATAATAAGTGACTAAATTAACAGCTTTCCTTTGCATATGATCAATGTGATTAGGAGCCATAATGCTCTGCATATTATGCAATTGGGTCTCCATTTTTCAAAGTTCTGACCCACATAATTAACCAAATACTTGGAAATATTCAACCTGTACTTTCTTATATATGTAACATTGGTCATTTAAGTCAATTCTATGAGATTTGCAACTATGGAGCACATTTACTAAAGTTTGGTAAACTGGGACCAAAGGCTTTAGTAGGAGGCTAATATGCATTTTGGCCACACCGTAACTGTGAGTGCGTAGCCAAAAGATCAGTTCTTCTAAGGCAATGGAGGGTAAACTGCCCTGCCTAAGGTCACAAGGAGTGCTAGTGGGAACTGAACCCACAGCTCCTAGATATCAGGCTGTTGCTCTATCCACTAGGCTACTCCTTCCTAAGATGTCAAAGGTATGGGTGAAGCTACTATCAGTCACTGACGAGGCTGTGCCACGAACACATAGTCCAATCACAAATCCAATAAGGTTTAAAGGCCAGAAACAACTCACACACACGCAGCAATAATGACAACACTGAATGTCAATGTGCACGAGTGAATCAGGCGCATACCTAGGTATATGCATGGTATAGCTGCCATGGCAGTGGAGCACTACAGCCAAACGGTCAAAACACCAAGCCCTGCAGCAGACAAGTGTAGCAGCTGGGAGAGTGGGCACAGATCTACATACATAGCAACAGCTGACCTGACAACATGCTATTCATGTTGGCATATGACCTGGATAGATGTGGAAGGGCTGCTGGAGTGATCAGCTGCAGACAAGTTGGGAGATAAGGCCATGCACAGTGAAACAGCTGGTACTGGTCACATAGCTGGGGTTAGAGATAACAAAGTACAGCTGGGAGGCAGGATCTGCAATGGTAAAAGGAAGAAACATAGAAACATGATGACAGAAAAAGACCACATGGCCTATCTAGTCTGTCCTTCCATAACAACTACAACAGTCCCCTTTTTACCTTTAGAGATCCTCTGTGTTTGTCCCATGCTTTTTTGAATTCAGATACTGTCCTCATCTCTACCACCTCCACTGGGAGACTATTCCATGGATCCACAACTCTTTCCGTAAAGAAATATCTCCGCATATCACTCCTGAACTATCCCCTTTCACCCTCAACCCATGTCCCCTCGTAGAAGAACTTGCTTTCAATTGAAAGAGGCTCTCCCCCTGTGCATTTATGCCATGGAGGTATTTAAACATCTCAATCATCTCAGTCATATCACCTCTATCCTGCCTTTCCTCTAAGGTGTACATAATAAGATCCTTAAATCTGTCCTCATATGCTTTATAATGAATACCAGTAACCATTTTAGTAGCCACCCTCTGTACTGACTCCAGCCTGTTTATATCCTTTTGAAGATGCGGTCTCCAGAATTGCACACAATACTCCAAATGAGGTTGCACCAAAGACTTATACAGAGGCACTATCACCTCCTTTTCTTCTGCTGGTCTATACACCCAAGCATCCTTCTGACTTTTGCTGTCGCCTTTTCTACCTGTTTGGCTACTTTAAGAAGGTTTGGTACCAAAAAGCGCTGTCAGACCACTAACTCCCCTGCATGGGGAGCCATGTTGCAGTGCATATGAGCACCTAAGGAGTTCTGCTGATGCCATGGGCCCTGTTCCTGTGGGTATATGGCCTCTCACCCTGACCAAAGAAGGGCATGTCTTTGACCTACTGGCTCAGAGAAGATACCTACATTTTCACATATAATATAGGCTGGTTTGGTTGGAGCTTCCTGATCAGTGTTTCCAATCCCTTTACTTAGGGGATGAGGCACTCCACAGATCTTCGGAGTTGTTGCAGCCTCCCAAGGTCCTATGGGCCTTCGGTTCCGCACTCCAACTGGGAACTGATTGGGGTAGCCTATCCATATGTGTAGAGTGTATTGTGATGTGCCCTCCAGAGCTCTTCTTAGGGTGGGAACAGGCTGTGCCTATTCACCACTCTGCCCTCTATCCTTCACTGGCCACTTTGTACATGCCCTCTTAGTGGGGTTGGGGGTCATGTAATGCTGGCTGCTCTCTCTTCGGGGGTTTGGTTACCTACTGCCACCCACAGCATCACATTGCATAGCAAGCAAGCAAGCCCAGGGCGCACCTAGCATGCATCTTCACGGCGTGTATGTGCACTGGCTGTGCAGTTGTAACGAAAGCATGAGTGACACGGCAAGTGTGGCATTACCTCCCTACTGTAGCTATGCCCCTGTATTTGCCATGGCCACTATGGCCACTAGTATAATCACATGCTAACCGCACATTAGCCCGTGCTAATTGCGGCACTTTAATAAACACGTGTTATATTTTCTCACATTTCTGAATTACACAGCCTCTCTACCCCGTACTCTGCTACTCCTTCTCCTTCCCTCATCTGGAGATATCAACCCCAACCCTGGCCCCCCTAGATCTCTGTCTCACTCTGAAAGAAGATCCTCACACAACTTATCTAATCTTATCCGCATCCCTCTCCTTTCCCTTTCCACTGTCCCTTCCTCATGTGCCTTATGGAACACACACTCTCTCTCTAATAAACTTGCTTTTACTCATGATCTCTTTATCTCTAATGCCCTACATCTTCTTGCCCTAACTGAGACCTGGCTCCTCCAAGATGATACTGCATCTTCTGCTGCTCTCTGCCATGGGGGCTATCAGTTCTCCCACACACCTCGTCCCACTGGCCGTGGTGGTGGTGTTGGGCTTCTACTTTCTCCCTCTTGCCAATTCCAACCCCTCCTGATGCCCCAGTCTCACTCCTTTCCCTCCTTTGAAGTCCACATCATTCGTCTTTTCACTCCACTTCCTCTCCGGGTAGCTGTTATTTATCGACCTCTGGACAAGTTTGCCTCTACCTTCCTTACTGACTTTGACTGATGGCTTTCCTTCTTTCTGGATTCCTCTTCCCCCACTCTTATTCTTGGCGACTTCAACTTCCATGTCGATAACCCCTCTGATCCTTATGCTCTAAAGCTCCTCTCCCTTACCTAATCATTTGACATCCAACTTTGTTCCACTGCCCCCACTCACCAGCATGGCCACTGCCTGGACCTGATATTTTTCTCTAATTCCTCACCCTCGAACTTCCGTAATTCAGTTCTTCCCTTATCCGACCATCATCTTTTAAGCTTTAATCTTCATCTCCTGCTGCCTCAACTTCGTCCTGTCTCCTCCAACCTCTTTAGAAACCTTCATGCTATTGATCCCTTGACTCTCTCTTCCACCATTTCTCTGTCTCTTTCTTCCATTCTGTCATCCAAGTCTGTCGATGAGGTAGTAACCTCCTACAATGCTGCACTCTCCTCGGCTCTGGATGCTCTCACTCCACCTATCCCACGTCCTGTGAGATGTTCTGCGCTCCAGCCCTGGCTTTCACCCACTACCCGCTATCTACATTCCTGTGCCCGTGCTGCTGAGCATGCTTGGCTCAAATTCCACTCCCCTGAAGACTTTCTACACTTCAAATTCATGCTTGGCTCTTTCCAGTCGGCCATAGCTCTTGCCAAACAAGACTACTATGTCCATCTGACTAACTCTCTTGCTTCTGACCCTCACCTTCTCTTTACTACTCTCAGCTCCCTCCTCAAAGTGCCAACGCCTCTTATCCCTCCCTGCCTTTCTGCCCAAACCCTGGCTGACTACTTCCATGACAAAATCCACAAGATCACCCTCCAATTCCCCACAAACTCAGCTACTTCCCCTCCTCCCCCTCCCCACTCCCAACTCTCCCCCCTTTCCATTGCTACCCTCTCTTCCTTTCCTGTCATCTCTGAAGAGGAAACTGCACACCTTCTATATTCCTCCAAACTCACCACCTGCTCCTCTGATCCTATCCCCACCCGTCTCCTAAGCCCCATCTCCTCCACCATTGTCCCTTCCAGCTCTCATATTCTCAACCTTTTGCTCTCCACTGCAACGGTCCCTACAGGCTTCAAGCATGCTGTGGTCACACCTCTCCTCAAGAAACCCTCACTTGATCCCACCAATACTTCTAATTATCGACCCATTTCTCTCCTTCCCTTCATTTCTAAACTACTCAAACGTGCGGTTCACCGCCGCTGCCTCAACTTCCTCTCCTCTCAGGCTCTCCTGGATCCCTTACGGTCTGGCTTTCATCCTTTACACTCCACTGAAACGGCCCTTGTCAAAGTCTCCAGTGACTTGTTCCTGGTGAAATCCAAGGGCCTGTACTCCGCCCTCATACTCTTTGACCTCTCTGCTGCTATCATCACCATTGACCACAACCTTCTCCTCGATACCCTGTCCTCACTTGGCTTTAAGGGCTCTGTACTATCTTGGTTCTCCTCCTATCTCTCCCATTGCTCCTTCAGTGTGTGTTCTGGTGGCTCCTCCTCCTCCCCCACCCCGCTCCCAGTTGGGGTACCCCAGTTCTGTCTTGGGTCCGCTCCTTTTTTCTCTCTATACCCAGTCCCTTGGCATGCTTATCTCTTCCCATGGCTTTCAGTACCATCTGTATGTGGATGACTCCCAAATCTACCTCTCTACGCCTGAACTCTCTCCGGCAATCCAGACCCGGATCTCTGCCTGCCTTTCTGACATTGCTGCCTGGATGTCTCACCGCTGTTTGAAATTGAACATGGCCAAGACTGAACTTCTTACCTTTCTCCCTAAAACCTCCCCTCCTCTTCCTCTTCTCAGTCTCTGTGGACAACTCTGTACTCCTTCCTGTCTCCTCGGCCCGCAATCTGGGGGTTATCTTTGACTCCTCTCTCTCCTTCTCAACACACATACATCTCGTAGCTAAGACCTGCCGCTTCTTTCTCTACAACATTAACAAAATCCACCCTTTCCTTTCTGAACACACTACTAAAACGCTTATCCACTCCCTAATCACCTCCCATCTTGACTACTGTAACCTACTTCTTGCTGGTCTCCCTTTGAATCATCTCGCTCCCCTTCAATCTGTTCAATATTCTGCTACACAACTAATCTTCCGCCAGCCTCGTCATGCCCATATTACTCCTCTTCTCAAGCCACTCCACTGGCTCCCTATCTGTTTCCGCATCCAGTTCAAACTTCTCCTGCTGACCTACAAATGCATTCATTCTGTGGCTCCTCAGTACCTTTCCTCCCTTATCTCTCCTTACAACCCCTCTCAGGAACTCTGCTCTTCTAGCCAACTGCTTCTATTTATGCCCCCCTCTCGTACTGCCAACTCCAGACTTCGCTCCTTTCACCTTGCTGCGCCTTACGCCTGGAACAAACTACCTCTATCTGTATGCCAGGCACCCTCTCTGACCCTCTTCAAATCCAGGTTGAAAGCTCACCTCTTTGCTGCTGCCTTTGGATCTTGACTCACCTAATCTCCTCCCCTCCCCCCCTATTTACCCCTCCCTACACCTTCTGTGTTTGTCTTGATTCGATTGTAAGCTCTGAAGAGCAGGGACTGTCTCTTATTTGTCTGTATAGCACTGCATACGACTGGTAGCGCTATAGAAATGCTCAGTAGTAGTAGTAGTAGTAGTAGATAAGCTTCACACTATCCATTTTTGCAGATATTAATCTAATTTGCTTCTGCCATTTGAAGGTTGCCAGCAAGGAGATCTCTTAGCTTCTAAAAGAGGTACTTGCTGTCGTTACACTGTATTTCCTGGAAGTATTAGTTTAGCAAGGAAATAATTTCTGTGGAATTTTCATTTTCCTAATATAGACTCAGTTAGTTTTGTCACTAAGGCCAACAATAAAATAAAAATAAAAAAAAAACAAGCCCAGAGTTCATTGTTAGTTGGTGGCCTTTCAAATAAGAATAATAGAAATACTGGAGCCTCTAAGGAACGGGTTCTCAACACAGTCCTCGGGCCACCTAGCCAATCAGGTTTCAAGGATAACCACACTGAATATGCATGAGACAGGTTTGCATACAATGATGGAGGCAGTACATGCAGTGTATATTCATTGTGGTTATTCTGAAACCTGACTTGCTAGGTGTATCCTGAGAACTAGGTTGAGAACCTCTGCTCTAAGGGCTGATTCCCTAACTTTCTTTCCCCATAGTGACTGAATGAGAGAAAAGCCTGTAAAAAAAGATCTTGAAGCTCCATATTCAAAGCAGATACAATTGGCTTTCACATGCATAAAACTGGCCCCCCTTTCATCTTAGTAATTTTGTCTGCATAAAAATGGGGTTGAGACTGGAAGCATGCAAAGGGCAATCTATGATATTTAGGCAGAGTAGTTCCATATTAAACACAATGGTCCCGATATTCATTTGCAATGGCTATGCGCCTCTAAGGTGCATTGCCGTCACCGCTGAACTTTAACCCCAGATATTCAATCTGGGACCATATCCGACCACTGGCATTGAATATCTGGGGTTGCCGCACAGCTGCAACTACTTAGTGTGCAAATAAGCAGGGTTAGGGCAGAGTGAAGGTAAAGTGGGTGATTACTGCCATGCACTGGGAGCGCAGTCACGCTAGTGGAGCTGCCGGGGTGGAAGTATGCCGCTAGTATAGGTGCAACTACCGCCTCCTACCAGACAGTAGTTGCACCTGCTGCACCAGCACACCACCAACATATTCCATGGCACAGGAACCTCTTTAGGGACAATCAGAAGGTCACCTAGGGTAATGGCTTCAGGAGAGCCTAGAGTAGATTCTGACAACTACATAGAGCCTGCACACATACATACAAGGCAAAGGAATGTTTCCAAACCACACTGTCAAAGTAGGCACAAATCAATAAATAAAGCAAATATAACCATAAAATTAACAATGACTTTTAGTGGTAAAATCTGAAATGCACAGAGGTAGATAGCTACAACAGCAATTACACAAACTCTCAAAGCTGGTGGGGTATAATGTTCCCTTCCCACTTGAATTTCTAAAGTTTATAGTTTCCTCCATCCTTGCGTTTTAAATTGCAGAAATAGATGTCCTTTGGCAAGTGTTACAATTTATTCTTATGTATGCAACTGTGGGATTTTCTATTTTATGTGTGCTTTCTATTATCGTATCAGTGGTTTTATTGGCTTTAAAAGAAGCCCTTGTTTTTACATTATTTCCTATACTTTTCATGTTATATCAGTTATTTTTATAGCTGGGAGGTTTTTAAATGATGTTTTAAGTGATGTCTATTAAAGGTGTTTTAAGTATGAATTGGCAGCCTTACAATGTCACCTTCCGTTGCCATTAATGTAGTTTTTGCACATCTCTATGATAGTGCCTTTGACCCATATAACTGTAATAATTGGGCAATTACTCTTGTAGCTATCTATGTCTGTGGATTTAAAATTTCACCACTAGAAATCGTTATTCATTTTATGCTTAGATTTGCTTTATTTATTCATTTGTGACATCATTTTGCATATATGATCTTACAGTATATTCATTTTAAATTGTTTCTCTTGTTATTAAGTGTAGTCGAGACAGTGTCGACTCATGGTGACCCTACTACTACTACTACTACTACTACTATTGATTATTTATATAGCACTACAAGGTGTACACAGTGCTGCACAAACACATGAAGAAGATGGTTCCTGCTCAAAGAGCTCAAAATCTAGTCAGGACAGACAGTAAAAGACAGAAGGAACAAGTGGTAAAAGGGGAGGGAGACACAAGGAGAAGAAGGGATTAGGAGAAAAGTGGATTTGAAGAGGTAAGTCTTTAGCATGCATCTCATGAATATTCATTAGGGACATCCCGAAAACCAGGCTGGATTTTGGCACTCCAAGACCGGAGTTTGCCATCCCTGCTTTAGAGGAAAGGCGGGATAGAGATATTTAAATGCCTCCATGGCATAAATGAACAGGAGGAGAGTCTCTTTTGATTGAAAGCAAGCTCTGCTATGAGGGGACATAGGATGAGGGTGACAGGAAATAGATTTAGGAGTAATATGCGGAAATATTTCTTTATGGAAAGAGTGGTAGATGCGTAGAATAGTCTCCCAGTGGAGGTGATAGAGACGAGGACAAATGCATAGAATCTCTAAAGGTAAAAAGGGGACTATTGTAGTTGATATAGAAGAGCAGACTAGATAGGTCATGTGGTCTTTTTCTGCCATTATGTTTCTATGTTTCAATCCTTGAAAAGACAAAAGGATATCTATATTTTTTTTATTGTGTAAAGCAAGAGAAATTCTGGGCCCATTAAGAAGCATGGGTATACCGGAACACCTGATAGTTCTCTTGCACAACCTTTACATTGATCAAGAAGCAACAGTTCAAACGGAACAAGGAGAAACAGAATAGTTTAAAATTAGCAAAGATGTACAGCAAAGCTGCATATTTTCCCCCTACCTTTTTAATTTATATGCAGAACAAATCATCAGAGAAGCATGACTGTATGAAGACAACCGAAGTGTGAAGATTGGTGGTAAACTCATCAATAACCTTCGCTGTGCTGATGATACCACTATGCTGGCTGAAAGCGAAGATGATCTGAAACATTTGCTTCTCAAGTTCAAGGAACATAATCTTAAAATGAACCTCTACCTTAACATAAAGAAGACAAAGATCCTGACAACTGGCAAAATCAATAAGTTGATCATTGCTGGAGATGAAATTGAAATAGTTCACAATTTTAACCTGCTTGGATCAATAAAGATATGACAAACAGTCAAGAAATCTGATGATGCATTGCTCTTGGCAGAAAAGCTATGAATGACCTAGACAAGATTCTCAAGACCAGAGATGTCTCTCTCCATACAAAGATTAGACTTATCGAAGCCATGGTATTTTCAATAACGTCATATGGATGCAAATGTTGGGCAGTGAAAAAGATAGACAGGACAAAGTACTACTACTACAAATCATTTGTATAGCGCTACAAGATGTAAACATTGATAACTATGAATTATGATGCTGGTGAAAAATACTGTATATACTATGGACTGTCTGAAGAACAAATCAGTCAGTACTAGAGGAGATCAAACCTAAGCTTTCTTTAGAAGCTCAGACGACAAGACTTTGATTTTCATACTTTGAATACATCATGCAAAGAGAGAGATCATTAGAGAAAGACATCATGCTTGGCAAGGTGGAAGGTCAATGCAAAATAAGAAGACAAGCAATGAGATGGATCAATACAATAACAGCAGCTCTGGATGCCACTCTATCAACAATCAGCCGCCTGAGTGAAGACCGAACGCAGTTTAGGACAGTTATATAGAGGGTCACCGGGAGTCAACACTGTCTCAACGTGCTTAACAACAGCATCTGGATAGTATTGCTGAATATGTCCACAAACTGGCCTACTTCAGTTAGTGCAGGAGTGGTCTGTGGGCAGAGTGAGGGTGTATCGGTGATATCAGGATAAGTGTTGGCACTTATCTGGTTTGTGCAATATTGAGCAGGCACTTATTCAGACAACTTAGGCAGAGTGAAAAGCAGGCCTAAGTTGCAATTCAGATAAGTGCCATCTCAATATTGCTCTAACCGGATAAGTGCTGGCACTTATCCCAACAGCGCCAGTCAGCCTGGATATTTAGTTACAGTTCCTTTCCGCATATTGCTACTGAATATCCCACCAATATTTAAGCACTACATAAAATTAACCAAATAAGATATCTGTTTAAATGTATGTAATTGGCCTTCCACTTAAAACTGCCCTTGTGGGGATACATTTATAACAGAGCACCTCATGAAAAAGAGCACATAGAGACTTATGGCTTATTATACCATACAAAACCCAAACATTGTCAAGATAGAAAAATCAAGCCAGCACTGCATTTATCTTAGCCCCTTGTTAAAGTATATTATATTTTATAGGAACATTAAAACGACAATGAGAATTTAGTAAGTAAAGATACTTTCTCTCCAGGTATTATCATGGTCAATCCATTTTAATACATATTAAGTAGTTCTAAATTTATACAAGATAATTGTACTTATCTTGTATAAATTTTCCTTCCAAATATTCCATCCAACATGATATTTAGTATTTAGTTCAAGCCTTTCCCATAGTAGTTCAAGGCAAGTTACATTCAGGTACGGTAGGCATTTCCCTGTCCCCAAAGAACTTACAATCTAAGTTTGTACCTGAGGCAATGGAGGGTTAAGTGACTTGCTCAAGGCCACAAGGAGTACCAGTGAGATATTGCATGTCAAAGATTCTTTTCTGACCTTGAGTTGTATGGAAAACTCTTCTTGCATTTTTCGGCTTGTGAATTTATTGACTTCTAGTCTAGAGACTTACTCCAAAGACTTTTCTTGTGCCATGTTGATAACCTTGTCAGTTCTGGGAAACGTATGCTGGAACTTGTGTTAAAATGTTTGCCTTGTTGAATTCTTGGGCATTTGCTAAGCCTACACCAGTCCTGATTGTCACCAGATCCCACTTAGAGATTCTGTGATACCATGTCTAAGAAACTGAGGCCCTAGAACAGATATTTAAAATCCCTGCCTGAGTCAGAGTATCCCAAAACAAGTTGTCACGCTGAGTGGCCCAATGACACAAACTTACATATGGTTTCACAGAATTTCTGGCACAAGAATATGGCATAAGAAAAGTCTTTGGAGTTTCTAGAGTTTCAATAGATTTCCAAGGCAAAACGTCTAGGAACGGTTTTCCATGGAGCTCAAGACCAGGAAAGGAAACTGGGAACAATCATAAAACAAGAGCTAATATTACCAGAAATAGAAGACACAGCTAAGAAGAGGCTGGCTATAACCACCTCCCTAGGAAGTATAATAGCTCCTCCTTGAAGTCTAGTGCCTTGCAACCCCAGGTAAACTAGTTTGAGGACAGGCCAGGCTATGAAGACACTGAAGAAAAAATAAACACATTTTGTCATGTCATTTTTGGATTTAAACTGATATGAAATGACAAAACATTGGAAATGTCATTGATATTTCCCATGCCATTTCAAATGAACAGTTGATGGTACCCATACTGGCATGACAGTTAGTATACACTAATTCACTTGCTAACTGCGTATAATGTTATGGGTTGGAAAATGTATGGCAGTTAGCACACTAAACTTTACAGCTCATTGTCACTTGGGCAGTTGATGTGGATGCACTTACCATCTCCTAAATAAGGATATAGCAAGTGCATACATACTAATTGTCAGTACATTTACACATGGTAAAAAGAGCTTTTCTTTGTGTAAACATGCTGAAGATGTCCCCAACAACTAATGCACAGGCTTTGCACTTACTGCATATTAAGTTTTGCACTTTAGCAAAACAGCCCCTTTGTGCATGCAAAATTGATTTCATGCAAATTAACCTACAAATTAACATGTGATCAATTTGTATGCATTAAATGTTTTAATGCATGTTGGAAATCTTTTAAACCGAAAATGTGTAACAAACAAAAACTGACAGAACATTGAGGAAAAAGTCTGAAAATTGCCCAAAGATGAGCCAAATATTTTCCATATAAATCCCTAGAGTTTGGCTGTGTACTGGAGTAAATCATGGAAAGCCACAAATACCCCAATTGACCCAACTATATTTCTTGTTCAAAAGGAAAATCATTATACATCAAATACTGACAAATACTTATCCATTTACGCAAAATAAAGTGTGGCATTATTCAGACGAGTAAAGAAGCAGATGGATGTCTGCCTGGTTTGATTGCTCCACAATAAAATGCTGGGGAATCTCTAGATTTTTTCATGGCTTTTATACCATTTTGCTTGAAGCTGCACTTTAAAGTAAAAGCTTTGCAAACGATTTTCTCATAGATTTGAAGTTTCTATTTAAATGTCTGGAATACAGAGGAAAAGCACAGAATCTTTAAATATCCTTTCTTCTACTTGAGTAGAATGTCTCTCATACACTTTCCCCTCTCCCCCCATAAATTCATGATCAGTAGCAAATATTTTGCTAGTACCATTTGCATATACACATTTTAGTATAGTTTGCAAGAGTTTGTGCAAGGGCATACATATATTAGTTTTAACAAATGCATAGAAATCTCAAAATAGAATACATATATGTAGCCAAAGCCCCTCTCTACCTGTCAGGGGCGTTTCTCCCTATGTTCATTGAAATCCCCTGCACATTCAGGCTGCTGGAAGTCCCATAGGATGAGCACTCCAAGTCCTGGGATTAGGTTTCTAGGACTACAACCAACAAAGGTTTTTGCCGTTTTCATAATGAATGGATGATAAGTGTATAGATTTTGTAGAATTATTTATTCCATCTCTGCAATGACCCATTAATTTTAATGATCAGTGGTTACTGTCACAAACAAAACAATGCTCGACCAGACATTCCTTTGAAAGAAAACAGGATATCTTAAAACATCATCTAGGCAGAGAATAAATGTCTCACATTTTTATGAAACATGTAATCATTTAAAGCATGTACTAAATATTTCGGTGATATGATTTAAAAGTGAAACAGGCAAGCAAAGCTGCAAAGCAAAAACATTTATTCTCAAATTTTAATACATTTTTAATGGTTGCTTCTGTTCCAGCTTTCTCAATAGCTTTGCAAAATCCATTTCATTGTAAAAAAAAATCTAAATAGCATACTAAACAACACATCAGCAATTTGTGGCATGAGAAAGAGACAGTGGTGTAGCGTGTTATTATTGATAGACAACATTTAACTAGATGGGAAATGAAGCATAATAAATATTCTATTCTAAATGGTGAGAAAATAAAAAAATAGACCTCATTATAGTATAAACCAAGTGACAAACTTATCAGAAGCAACTTTTCTTTCATAATAGAGCTATTTTTTAAGCAAAATCTCAGAAAGTTTGACTAGAGTAAAAAGAAAGCAAGGAAAATTGTTTAAGGAGAAGGAAAGAAAGAGAAAATATAGATGCAATGGAACTGATTCACCCAGTATCAGTGTTTAGAAAAAAAATAATGTCAAACATTAAGATTCAGACTTTGACAAATTAAATAATCACACCTGATTCTTCCAGAAATTGTGAGAAGTGGCTCAATGAATTCCATGGCAAACATTTATAGTAGCCATGCCAATCTATAATATATGCAGAAAGGACAGGATCAAGAATAAATGCAGGTGATGTGATGAATGAGCAAGCCACTATAAGGTACCTTGAAACGTGCATGTCTCCCAGCACATGTAAAAGAGTTAATGTAGGATTTAGGAGTCTATGAAATAAAGCTCAGGTACAATATTTTGGAAGGCAATGGGCAGCCATTGTTAAGGGAAATGGGTGAGAGGCTGGAAGCATGGACTCACTTGTCTTTGAATTTACAGGGGATGGGGGTAAGTGATTCAGTTCTTTAGGATAGTAGAGTTTCCTAGATGATTACTGTATATATGGTGCAGCAGCTCACAAAACTGCTTAAAAAGAAAGAGGATGGAAAATACAGGGAAGTTTTGGGTCATTTTTTATGGCAGAATAGGACTTACAATTTATCTTTAAAACTTGTATACCAGTCATATGATCTTGAGGGTTTGCAGTTACCAGATGTGCAACCTCTGGTGTCTATTGAGGTTTGCTGGTGATATTTTATATTTATTTATAGTATTTCACTCACACTTTTCCAGAAGTAGTTCAAGGCGAGTTATAATCAGGTACTGTAGGTATTTCCCTGTCCCAAGGGGATTACAATCAAAGTTTCTACCTGAGGCAAAGGAAGGTTAAATGACTTGCCCAATGTCACAAGGATTTGAATTCTGTTTTTTCTGGTCCTGGACTGATGCCCTAACCATGTCTACTCCTTCTCTCCATAAGATCCTGAATGGGTCACTCCAATATTGCGAGGCCGCGGGCAGGGTCCCGGCGGCCGACTTTAACAGGGCGCGCGGCCCGGCATGGGAACCCTGCGCGCGGCCCGGGCGGGGCACGCAAGTGCGTCATTTGAATTGATTGGCTCCCATTGGTCGCGGCCGTACGGGAGCCAATCGATGAGGCTATTGTTGGGTGGTGGGGGGAGAATACCGGCCGGCAGCCTCCGCGTGTTCAGTTGGTGCGGAGGCTGCGTTCCGGGTGCCGGCATCCCTCCCTCCCTCCCTGTCTTTGGACGGTGGGGGTATGGGGTGTTGCAGCTTGGGGGGGGGGTGCGGGATCCCAGAGGTTTCCGGGGTCTGGAGCAGCAGGCTACATTTGGGCGGGGGCGGGGTGCCCCTGACCCGGTCAAACCTCGGCCGACTTTTGCTAATAGCATGGCGAAGTCGGGGAGAGGGGCATGGCAACTTGCCGGGTGGCAAGTTATAGCATTAGCGGTGGCAGGCACTTTGCTAAGGTATGGCTGGTGCAGCCGGGTGCCGCTAATGGGGGCTAGGAAGTTTGATGTTGGTTTGTTTTAATTGTTGATGGTTAATAAAAGCTGCGACCAGTTGTGTTCCATGAAGTTATGGTGTGATGTCTTTTGTTGGGGGGGGGGTTGAGTGGGGGGTTGGATGGGTCTGTGGGGGGGGTGGGAAAGGGTGAGGCCCGAAGCACCGGGTCCGTCTGCCTCGGTTACCGTATTTTGTCTGGCATACCAGATTATGGACCCTACTCCCATGGGTCAAACCAACTCATTCTACAGCAAGAAACAAGCAGGCATTGAAAAGGATTTGTGCTAAACAATGGCGGCCCTGGGTTAGCTTGGTCTTCCTTTCCATTTGTGAGAACCCAGATTTTCCCCTGGAATGTCATCAAATGTGTTCAGAAGATGGGCTCAAAAGCAAACACAAAAAGTGTCTGACCTGTAGTTGGAGTACGGTGATACAGTGGTCTAGTTTCAGGAACTGAGGCAGACATTTAACTTAGCTCATAGAGAGTTCTATCTGCAGCTTAGGCACTATATCGATATAGATAGGAAAATGAACTCTGAGTTGTTAAACTCTTCTTAAATAAATGAAGTCCTCTTGGAGGGTCTGCGAGGTGAGAGGTGATATGTGTGTCACTGATGCATGTGCTGAAAGACAACTTGACCTATCTACTTTGACATTAGTTTCGAGTAGATGGCAGAGTGAAGAATGGTTGGGGATCACACAAGCGCGCCTTGAAATAAATTTTACATTGCCGACCTTTAACATATTGCACTGGGGAAATTAATGACAGAAAATATAGCCCTGAGAGAAATTCATTACATTTTTTGGCGACATCTGCGCAGATCCAGGAACTGGGCATATGAGGGGCAATTTATAAGCAGTTGCTTAGATTTAGGTGGCAAGTATGCACCTAAATATCAGTATGTTAGTCATTTACATATGTAAAGTGGCCACTTACAGGCATTAATAACCTTTTTTGTGTATATATTTTTTATTATTCGTCAAAGGACATTTTTACAACTCAAAATATAACACGATAACAACAGTTCTGGAGCTGTCTATAGCTTAGATAACAGTTCAGTAGTTTTGTATACATTCAAATATAAGCGCATTTCAAGAGAAAAACTGACTCTCAGAAGAGGGTCCCTTCTCTTAAAACAGTGCCTCTTCTGGGCACTCCAGAAACCAGACCATTCCCCATTAGACCCATATCCCTCACCCCATGTTTAGCTCAAGAGCCCAGGCCAGACAGATCTGAATAAAGGATGAAAATACCTTGAGATAGGAGGCAAATCTTCGATCTTACTATCGTCTGGAGCTTTTCCCAACAGACAGACATCAGGCTCATTAAGATTGAGGTAGTAATTGGAAATAATTTAGAGCTCTGGCTCAATCATGAACTGTCAAATCCATTGAGTGCATTTATGTCTTCCAATCCTTTGCTTCTAACCCCCTTCTTGCTTGTATGCCCCCACCCCCCTACGTCCTCCTACTTCCCCCCAACCCACCCCTACCCGCTCCCACTCTCCTAAAATAGCCCAGTCATGATAAGACAAGGAGCATACCAGAGGCGAGATCATACCATGAGATGATGCATGAGGGCAACTCGGAGTCAGTGATGCTTACTGATGGCCATGAGCCATAGGAAACGGAGGGGATCGGAAACCTGTGGTGTAGTGTGAAGGGTAACCATATCTAGACTGTTTCAAATGTCAGCAGTAAGTTCCTCCATTTGATATATGTCCCAAACCTTAACCATCCATTCTGCTAGAATCTTAGGTGCACGCTTCCAGTATCGATCAATGACGCTATGTGCAGCTAAGAGCAAGAAGCTGGAGAGCTTCGGGTCCCTTCGTCCGTCAAGTCTGGGAGTATGTACCCCAATACACAGGACTTGAGGGAGAAGTGTTGGGATATTTTTGGCTTAGGGATAGTTTTGCTCCTTCAGCTGCTATCTGTGACTGTAATCATGGCCTGCCTGCAGTTTGCACGATGAAGAAAAGAAAATGTCCTGTGGGCTATCTAAGAAAGTATATGCTACAAGAGAGCTTTGCGGCCTGCTGTAGTCTGGAGACCTTGCTTTGAGTAGAAGTACACAGAGTCAGGCCCAGAAAAATAATTAGCAGAAAACATACTTTCAGCCTTGAAGAAAAGAAGAATGTAATTTAGCACCAGGAGATGAAAGACCATAAAACAGGCCAAGGAATGCAGGAAAGATTTGCTCCACAGCCCAGATAAGAAGCACATTTAAGCAAAGACCAGAAGACCTTGGGAGCACCAGCTGTAGGGAGAGCAGCCCCTAAGGCATAATTGGCATTATTCATGGGAAGGGGCCTCAGAGAAGGAGTTCTAGCAGAGTTTTCTTTCTTTGCAAGTAACTCTGACTTTCTGAGGATGACATCAGAACTTCTAGAAGTTTTTGTGACAGAGAATATCTATATAAGGGGACGGCTCCATAACTCAGTGGGCAGTCTGCTCCCCAATTCCGGTAAGGGAAGTGGACTGTCCACCACCTTTCTCAGACAGAGAAGTTTGCTCAAAGCAGTTGCTGTTTGTTTGTTTTGGTACCCGAATAAAAAGCATTGTATTCGAGCAATTTGTAGTCTGAGTAATTTGTTGCTAATTGGTAATTGGTGATATCTAACAAAAACAGTTGTTGTGGGATACAGGGCCCCACAGAAGGAGAGTGTTGTCCTTAATTATTTGCATATATATTGATGAAACTGAGTCCAGAAAGCCTGAAGCTTGAGACAGTGCCACTACATATGTTCCAGATCCCCTCGCCTTCCGCAATTTCTCCAGCAAAGGGTGTCATCCCCTCTTCCCCATTTAAAAAGAGAAACTGGCCTCCAGAGCATGCTGTGCTGTACCGATGACCCGTGCAGGCAGAGTCAGGTGTTACTGAGGGAATCAAAATGAGGGCATGCCCAGAGATGACTGCCTCAACCAGCTGTGCATGGAGTGAATGGACCACCTCCTTGAAACCCGAGACAACTAGACCGGCTGCAGGCTGCTGCTGCATCTGCCTCTCCTTTCTCTATGCAGAATGTCAGTGGAGCTGCGAAAGAGTTGAGAGAATCTAGGATGTTGCCGCACCACTCAGTGAGGAGTAGGAAGTGGCGGGAAAACTGAGCCGCACAGCTGCCATTACCGTGGAGTACATCTAAGATACAGCCGAGATTGGCGAATAGCTGCTACCTCAATGGGGCTGTAAGTTTCCTCTGCATGCTTGTGGTACACGATTGTAGTGTACAATTCTCAACTACAGGAGAGAGAGGAATTACATTTGGCAGCTCTGTGTGAGTAAAGCCCCAAGACAAATGGATCCTAGGTGACTTCAACCTACCAACATTACAGGATAATCAAGCATCTTCCTTCCTAGATGCCCTTGAGAACCTCGGCTTCAAGCAACTAGTGAAAGTTCCCACTCACACTAAAGGCAACACCCTAGATCTGATATTTGCCCCACAGTCATCCCTCAACCCATCTATCGATCCCATTACATCCATAACGCCTGTTCCCTGGTCAGATCACAGATTGATTATCCTCCAAATTCCTTCAAGCAAAATCCTTACCAAGAGCATCAAGACATCTGTTAACACAGCGAGAACAACCACTAGATCTTTTAAGTCATTTAACAGAGAGCTCATCCTCGCTGAAACTCAACACCTCATCAATACCACCACCATGAACCTTGAGGACCTAGTCTCTCACTGGAACAATAGTCTCAGTGCTATTGCTGTGCGTCCTCCATCAAAAAAGCATTCAAGGAAAAGAGAGAATGCTCCTTGGTACACAGCAGACCTTAGAGAATCCCTCATCCAATTACGGAGACTCGAGAAATGCTGGCGTCGCTCCCATGCTATTGTTGACCTGACAGCATACAATAGCCACCTGGCTGCTCACCGCAAGGCAATCTCTGAGTCAATGAAACAGTACCACTCTGATACCTTGATGAGATCTCTCAATAAGCCACATGACCTTTTTGACCTTGTGAAGTCCCTATCTAAGGAGCCATCCTCTGGACCTCAAATTGAGATACATCCTCAAGACTTTGCAACCCACTTACAATCTAAGATGTGTCTTACCAACAGAACCACTGCAACAACCACCACCCTTGTGCAGGACATTCCAGGAGCCCTTTCTGCATTCTCTATTCCCTCTAAGAAGGGAATTGAAGACACCATTACAGCCCTCAACATCACTACATCCCAGTCCAATCCATGCCCTGCCTTCTGGATCAAGGAGCTCCGCAGTCATTTCAGTCCAGTAATCACCAACATAATGAACCTCTCATTTTCAACAGGATCATTCCCTTCAGCCCTTAAGCATACCTCAATTAGACCCCTGCTGAAAAACTGCAAGCTCGACCCCCTAAGGGTAGAGTCCTACAGACCCATTTCTAGCATACCTCTACTTGCTAAGATCATCGAAAAGGAGGTCCAACGACAGTTACAGGACCATATTGACACGGCTGCACCATTAGACCCCTGCCAACATGGCTTCAGAGAATATCATGGCGTCGAAACTCTCCTTACCACACTCTTCAGCAAGATAATTACCGGCATAGATAACATCCACCAAGGTATCGCCCTCATCTTCCTGGACATCGCTGCAGCATTTGATTCAGTGAATCATGAACTCCTTTTAGCGAGGCTAATGGAGAAGGGCATCAGTGGAACAGCGCTTGAATGGTGCAGGTCCTACCTATCCGGAAGATGGCAGCATGTCCGCTCAGGAGGCAGAACTTCAGAACCCTTCCACCTAGATCAGGGAGTCCCTCAAGGTTCCTCACTCTCTGCCCTTCTATTTAACATTTACATGCAACCAATCTGTAAGATCATACGGTCATTTAATGTCGATTGCATGCTTTATGCCGATGACGTTCTACTTTACACCCCTATCTCCACTGACCATTTAGATCTCTCCCCTCTAATAAACTGTTTCAATGCAGTATCAGACTGGCTTCTCTCCCAAAACCTCCGTATACAACATAAGAAAACGGAAGTCCTCTTTATCACGAGGAATCCCAACTTCATCCCACCTCAATATCTCAAAACTAAGGAAGCAGAATTGCAATCCAAACCCTCAATACGCTACCTGGGAGTTACTCTGGATCAACGCCTGGATATGAAGTCCCACATAGGAAACACAGTCAGAACAATATACTACAAGATCCGTTCTCTGAGACACCTACGCTCCATGTTATAGCCAAAAGATTTCAGGACAATCTACCAAGCACTGATCATGCCCCATTTCGATTATGCTAATATCATCCTGCTTGGTCTTCCTCAATCCACTTTAAACCCGTTACAGCTGGCAATGAATGCCGCAGCAAGGGTCCTTCAGGAAGCTACCAGGACTGACCACGTTACACCTCTGCTAATTCAATTACATTGGCTACCCACCCAGGCCAGAATTATCTTCAAAACTCTACTTCTCACGTTCAAAGCTCTCAATAAGCTCTCCGCTGCATCCTTATCTGCCCTTATTCACCCTACTACACCAAACAGAGCAAGAAGATCCATGACCATCAACTCCCTAAAGCTACCAAAGGCCCTTACAAGTGCTCTTCATCTACAGCCAACAGAGCCTTTATCCTCTGTGCCCCTAGGAGCTGGAATGCACTACCCCCTGGCATCCGGGCTATCAATAGCTTAATGCAATTTAGGAAAGCCCTCAAATTCCATCTCTTCAACAAGTACCTTATAGAGTCACCGACACCCATTGACCTCAGTATTTCCACCCAGTTACTCAATTCCTCGGTGTCTCAATAACACGCCAAGGCTGACTCTCTATAAGTCTGAATACTTTCTTAACTGTTCCTAGTAACATGTATATATGCAGTAGAATTATCCCTGTAAATAGGTTGTAAATAGTTTCCCTTGTTTATCCAAGTTCCTTTCCCTTGTTATCTGTAAACTCATGTATGTTGAATGTACTGAGATTTTTGTTCTATGTGAACCGCGCTGATGCTGAATAGTGTGGTATATAAGAGAGTATAAATAAAATAAATAAATGTATGTGTGCTGATTTCATTGCATTGCATAGAGTTGGGAAGCCAAAAGGAAAATATAATAAAATTATAATATCTACTAAAACTTACTCATCCCTATGGAGTGAATGGGGGCCTAATTTCACCAACACTCTTCACTTGGAGGACCTCTTCCCATCATTCCTAATATGGTCTCTTCATAGTTCTGGTATTTGGAACCGAGTGAACATTACCAGCATAGTGAAGGCTTTCCATCTGTGTAGCTATTCAGAGCCGAACAAAGATTCCTGGGTAAATCATGTCATATAAGGTCATATATGCTGTGGCTCTGTCCAGGTTGTCCCGGACAGCAGAGCCCACAGCCACCATTGCCTTGACATCAGACTCAGCCCACAATCTTCACCTCCCTTCTGAAGAACCTTCCAGTCATTAAAGCTTACATTTAATCACTGGACAACTGTGTCACCCAGAATGAAATTAATATTGGCAAACAGTTTGACGCAACGGCCCTCTTCCAGTCCAAGCTCCATAAATTGGATTAGCTGGCTAAAGACCTCAAAGAATGACAAGACAACCTAGAAAACTGCCAATAGCAAAATAATATCTGTGTCCTTAGTGTCCCTGAACGCCTTGAAGATACGGAGAATATGGAAGAGCTAGCAAAGGAATTGTCTACTTTCTATATCCTTGTGATGCCTGACTCCGTTAAACTGGAGAGAGCCCACCAAAACCTTGGGCCCAGAGCAGAAGCGGGATCCCGACCTTGCCCTATAATAGCTTGTTTCCACTCCTTCGAGGATAAAACTTGTCTTCTCCACAGTCTCAGAGGCAAGGGTTCCATCACGGTTCATGGGCAAGAAATCCAGATATTCCAGGACCTCTCTCAGTATATGCTTGAGAGGAGGAAAAGTTTCAGGCCCATGACTCAGTTGCTGCAAAAGAAGTCCAACAAATATTGCTGGGGGTTCCCTTTTGCCCTAATCTTTGAATGGAATAATGTGCAGCACAAAATATTGGAGCTAACAGACTGTCTGGACATGCTGGACATATCCAAAATGAAGGAGAGTGTACCCTGAGACACAACAGCGAGCAACAGGATTGGGAAGATTCTATGCCTAAGCGATGTAAGATACCCGGGGCCTGAAGACACTCAGACAATGAGCCAGAGGACTGCCAAAGCCACAATATGGACACTACTAAGTCTCCTTGATCTAGCTGGAGATGGTCTCTTTTATTCTTTGTGCTTGTGTTTCTTTGCAGTCTTGTTCTTGCCTAATATTTGAGAATATTTGTTACTCCTTATTTTCATGGAGAGTGTTATGTCAAAATGCCTTTCAGGGCACTCTATTCTACTGATAGGGTTGGTGAGTTTTTCTGAATGGGCCTCTGCCAGGGGTGTTAGAGGTTGCAGAGAGTGCACCCAGTGTGGTGATACTTCTGCTCCCCTGGTAGGGAGGGGGTTCTGGTTCTTACGGAGCTGAGGTAAGGGGGGTAGGGGTTGGTGATAAGGTTGCATTTGATGGGAACGTGATGGGTGGAGTCCTCTCTTAGATGGCAGGGCTCAGTCAAGCTTGTTGGGTTGGAGGGGAGCTTCTGTCGCTGGCCACCAGTGCTCCCTATTATGGCACCTTCGATAAAATAAGAGCAGCTATGGGTACCGGTCTGTCAACAATGAGCCGCCTCACTGAAGACCAAACATGATTTAGGACAACTATCTAAAGGGTCGCCATGAATCAACGCCGACTCAACGGCACTTAACAACAACATACCTTCTAATATTTCTGTCCTTATTTACTAAGACCATAGTTTTTGGTGGGGACAGGGGGGGGAGCAATGGGAGAGGAAGGGGGAGGAGGGGCGTGAGATTTGTAGGGAGTTGATAGTAAAAGGTATTGACCGGGAGAGAGCGATACATCATGAGGAAGTGCAGGGCAACCTGTGGGCATTTTCACATTTCAAGAACGAGCATGCGAGTTCAGTTGCAGTAATCCCCTTGACGGATTATAGTTAAGATTGTTTTGTGGAATATTCGGAGTCTCCACAACCCCATTAAGTGCGGGCAGACCAGTTGAAAAGGGAAAAAGTCATTATAGTTCTGTTGCAGAAAACTTACCTCACAGGGCAGCCTCTGTATAAGTCTCTGGTGGGACCTCATTTGGAGTATTGTGTGAAATTTTGGAGCTCGCACCTTCAAAAGGATATAAAAAAGATGGAGCCATTGCAAAAGGTGGCTACTAAAATGGTTAGTGGTCTTTGTTATGAAGCATATGAGGACAGACTTAAAGATCTTAATATTTACACTTTAGAGGAAAGGCGGGATAGGGATAATATGATAGAGACATTTAAATACCTCCCTGGCATAAACGCACAGAAGGGTCTCTTTCAATTGAAGGCAAGCTCTGCTACAAGGGGACATGGGATGAGGGTGAAAGGGGATAGATTCAGGAGTGATATGCGAAATATTTCTTTACGGAAAGAGTGGTAGATGCATGGAATAGTTTCCCAGTGGAGATGGTGGACACGAAGACAATATCTGAATTCAGAAAAGCATAGGACAAACATAGAGGATCTCTAAAGGTAAAAGAGAACTATTGTAGTTGATATGGAAGGGCACACTGGATAGGTCATGTGGTCTTTTTCTGATATCATATTTCTATGTTTCTATGATAGAGGAGCTGCAGGAACACAGCCAAAGCTGAAGGGCTCAAATGTATTGAAGAGCCTCCTGTGGGCAGCCAGCCTCTGAAGGGTCAGTGGATAACTTGGAGGTGGAAGCTATGGAAAGAAGTCCCCTGGATCTACCTGCTTCAGAGGAAGAAATGGAGGAAGAGTTGGCCAGTAGGCTGGGAACTTTGTTTTGTTTTGCTGCTTTGTTTTTTTCCCTTTTTTTTCTGGATTGTTTGAGGGTGGTGCATGAGGGAGGTTTGACAAGAAAGTAAGTCACAGAGGTGTGAGCACCTCCGCAGGACCAGCCCAAGGGTTTCTGCTGCCCTAGGCAGAAGCCTCGGAGATTCTACCCCCCCCCCCCCACACACACACCGAGCCACGCTGCCCTCCTGTACCTCCACACCAAGCTGCACCACCCTCCGCCCACGCTGAACTGTACCACCATTCCCTGCTGCCATTAATTACTGCAGCAAGGTAAGGGGGGCAGATCAACAGCAGGCCATGTGCTTCAACACACATGGCCTGCCGCATCTGACCCCACACAGTTGGAAGGTCAGAAGTGGCAGGCCATGTGTGCCAAAGCACATGGCCTACCACAGGCCTCTGACGGTGATCCCACTGCTGGGATCAGCGGCAGCAGAGGGGTGGTAGTGGTGCGGCTCAGCATATGGGGGGAAAGGCCATGTGTGCCAAAGCACATGGCTTGCCTCCCATAAATGTCTGCTGCCCTAGGCGGGTGACTAGTGGATGGGCCAGCCCTGCACCTCCCCACCCTTTCTCACCCCACTATTTGAGCCATAGTGGCTATTTTTCACTGGATTTGGGCTAAGAAAGGGGAATTATACTTTGCATTTTGCCTGGAGGAGCAACTGAAAGACTGTTTTGTTTTCTCTGTTGTGAGGAACTGAACTGTTTAGGAAGACTGGGACCATATTGTACCTATCCAAGACAGCCTCTGTAATGCAAACTGTTTTGGAAAAGGTGGAGGACTTTGGGGCTGAACTAGGCGCATGCATAGGCCTCAGTCTACAGTGTGACTGAATTTTTTTGTACTTTTCTGCTCACTCACCTGTAAGGGGAGGATGGGGAAAGTACATCTTCCGAGCTCTGGTTGGGACTTTGGTGAACAGAACTGGAAGGATTCCAAGGGACTCCTGCATAGATCCCTACTCTCGATTTGTTACCGGTGCTGTCACCTGCCCGCCATCTGCACGAGCTGGCAAGACTTGCATGAGCACTACCTGGAGCGGACCAGCAGTGGACAGAACCAGCAATGGGATCCATAAAGCCTACATGCCGGAAGGCCTACTATAGTCAGAAGGCCCAACACTAGTAATAGTGCTTAGTCCTGCCTGTGAGCCAGGTAAGAATACTTGGGCACGGAGAAAGGCGGGAGGAGAAAAGTAGGCAGCTGAAAAGGGCAGTGCTGTCAAAGGGATCACACTTGGGTCTCTGGTTGTTCTATCCACAGGTTCAGGATAGCCTTGGAGGCGACTTCTGGGGCCAGAGTCTATCGCCAGAGTCCTAAGGACAGAGGATAGAGAGACCAGGTGGAGCAGGGGGTTCACAGTCACAGGCCATGGTCAACATTTGCTGTAAAGACTTGCTATAAACTGACATCCAATAAGAGTACCTGGGAGGAGGAGCAGAAGGGAAGTGCAGGATTGGGGAAATAAGCAGTCTGCACTTGGATTATTCGGTTTTCGTTGTAGGAGCCTCCAGGTGAAGAGGAGTGGCGTAGGACAGCAGCAGAGTCCAGTGGAAGACGCCAGCAGCCAGTGGAACCTGGAAAGACCTGAAAAGATCTGCATGTTATAAGAACTCAGAATGTGATTATTCAGACAAGGCTCTGCTGTGGGAAGGCTTTTGTCAGTTACAGAGACTGAAGTGGGCTATGGCCTAGTCAATGTGAGGAAAAATCACAGAGGGTTCTAGAAAGGCAAGAGTTATACTGCGTGCGGGTACTGGGGGTACCGTTGAGTGGATTGTTGATAAGAAGCTGAATCCCAGTGGAAGAAGAAACATGAGGGCCTCTAAGAAGAAGAATAAGGGGGTGCTAAGTGTAGCGGGTGTGGGGTTCAGGCCACAATAAGGAGAAGTGCCTCGTTTCCCAACCAGAGGAATTTTGGAGTGGTCAGACAGGCCATTGGGGGGAGTGTAGGGGAAGGGAGAGTCCTTCATCTTAGTATGAGTGCTAGGGAGCAGCTACAGGGTGAATAGGACAGTAGCACAGAACCCTTTATTGTACCTTTTGCTTGAGAAGGTGTGGTGATTGCTGAAAAAAGCAGTGGGAAGACGTTTTCTAATGAAGAAATACGGGGCCCTGGGTCCACAAGCACTAGGGAACAGAGGCCCTTGAGGGAAAATAAAAGGAGTGAATGTCCCAGAGCTGAAGAAAAGGACCACCAGGTGGCACAAGAGGTAGAAGATTCCCTAGTAGCCTTTAAGGAAACCCCTGTAGATGTAGCAGAAAGAAGCATTTAGGGAGCTAAGATTAAAGCTAGTAGGACTAGGGAGGCGCATGCCGCTGATTTATCAGTTATGGGGAAGGAGGCAGAAAAAAATCTTCACAAAAGGGTCATGTTTAGAAGGTCAGAACCATGCTCAAGAAGGACTCAGGAGGATGATAACTGAGGTAGAAGGTGAGATAATCTAGTTAAAGGAGTTCAGACCTAAGAAGCGAACAGAGTTCAGGTTACAGGAGGCCTTGGAGCAAACCAGAGCCTGCATGCAGGCTCTGGGAATGGCCACAGACTACCTGGCCCAAAATAACAGAGAAATTGCTAGACTGAAGGGGACAGGAGAGTAGTGGAGAGGCCCAGTATCAGAAAGAGATAGGAGATAAACTCCTAAAGGCACTAAGAGTTGAGCTAACACAAGAGCAG
This sequence comes from Ichthyophis bannanicus, assembly GCA_033557465.1. Classification (NCBI taxonomy): domain Eukaryota; kingdom Metazoa; phylum Chordata; class Amphibia; order Gymnophiona; family Ichthyophiidae; genus Ichthyophis; species Ichthyophis bannanicus. Next base: position 1,035,989,033 of record CM066032.1, on the reverse strand, counting down.
GACCTTAAGAAATAGAGAGAGAGATGGAATTAGCCCAGGCAAAGCAGGGCTAGGTGGACATAGAGCACAGGCATGATCAGGAAGTCCAGGATTTGAGACAAGCCCATGCACTGGCTGTAGCAGAGAGGGCTGAGCAGCACAATCAGGCCAAAGGGTGAACCACAAGCCTGGAAATAGATGAAAGTCCTGGAGAAAAAGTGTACAGACCTAGCTATCCAGATAGACAAGCTTTCTGAATGCAAGCTGGAAGGGGAAGCCAGGGTACAGCAGCTGGAGTAAAGCTTAACTGAAGAGAGGCTAAAACATGAAAGAAAAGTCCAGGAATTGGGACATGTGCATGCACTAGTGATAGCTGAATGGTCTAAGCAATTGAAGCCATACAGAGGATCAGACAAAACCTTAGGACAAACCAATTGGGTATTGGAAAGCCTGAAAGGGGCATTAGTCCAGGAGATGAAGGAACTGTCCCAAGGGAAAGCCATGTTTGAACAGGAGAGCGAGCAGGCAGAGGCCTGTATCCAATCTCTCCAAATGAGGCTTAGTGAGAGTGTGCAGGGTCAGCTAGAACTGATGGCCAAGGTAAACAGTCTGCAGGGGAGCCTTGAAGAGCAGGTGGCTTAAACAAATGCCTTGTCCGAAACAGTTAACAGCTTGGAAAAGCAGCTACAAGTGGGGTTACACAGAGAGGCTAGTTTGTTCCTCAATCTCAAACAAAAATAGAACATATCCCCTTTCTAACGCTCAGGGAGGCTCCTGATCATCAGTATGCCCATACCCACAACCCCCTTGCAGAGGGTTAAGGGCAGGAAACAGGTTACTTCACCAAGGTAAGGCTCACTGGCCTGTAGTTTGCCACTTCTTCCCTATTGCCACTTTTGTGAAGAGGTACCACATAAGCCCTTCTCCAGTCCTTTTGAACTTCTCCTGTCTCCAAGGATCTATTAAAAACATCCTTTAAAGGACCTGCAAGAACCTCTCTGAGCTCTTTCAGTATCCTGGGATGTATCCCATCTGGTCCCATGGCCTTATCCACTTTCAGTTTTGCAAGCTGTTTTAACGCATCATCTTCTGTGAATGGTGTGGTATCTATTCCATTTCCATTTGTATATTTGTCAATCACAGGTGGTCCTCCAGGATTTTCTTTAGTAAAAGCAGAGCAGAAGTATTTGTTTAGTGTTTTCGCTTTTTCAATGTCACTTTCCATGAATCTGTTCTCAGCACTTTTGAGCCTTGCAATTTCATCTCTGATTTTCCTCTTCTCCCAAATATACCTAAAAAAAGTTTTATCACCACACTTTAGATCTTTAGCCATCTTTTCTTCTGCCTTTGATTTTGCTATCCTTATTTCTCTCTTTTAGCTCTATCCTGCATTCTTTTCTGTTTTCCTCTATTTGCGAACTTCTGCATTTTGTGAAAGCTGTGATTTTTGCCTTTATTTGTGCAGCCACTTCCTTGGAGAACCAAATAGATTTCCTTTTCCTCTTGCTTTTATTTACTCTCCTTACGTCTGTACCTGTTGCCCCTTTTATTGCCTCCTTTAGTTTAGCCCATTGCAGTTCCACTTCCCTTATCCTCTTCCACCCTGTCAACTCCTCCTTCAGGCATTTGGCCATTTTACTGAAGTCAGCATTTTTGAAGTCTAGGACTTTGAGCTTAATATGAGAGGACTCTGACTTGGCTTTTATCTCAAATCACACCGTGTGATGATCGCTGCAGTTCACAAGGGCACCCACCCGGATATTCGACACACTATCTCTGTTGGTGAGTACTAAATCCAGCATTGAGCTTTCCCTGGTCTGTTCCATCATCATTTGTCTAAGCAATGCATCTTGGAAGGCATCCACAATTTTTTTACTTCTTTCCATATTTGCAGAAGGAATACTCCAATACACATCGAGTAGATTAAAGTCACCCAATATGATCACTTCCCCTTTCATGGCTATCTTTGTAATATCAATAATCAAGTCTCTATCAATTTCAACAAATTTAACAAATTCAATAAAAGACCAAGAAAATGTGGTGGAAAGATACAGAAATCATTCCAATTGTACTGAGTGCCACTGGCCTGATTAAAATGAATTTGTACGTGCACTGTAATATGATGCTTTTGCATTTTATAAATTATAGACTCCAGAAGAAGGCTGTCTTTGGAACTCTGGAAGTGATGAAATCAGGGCTGGCTTAACTATTACGCAGAAGGCAGACTAGAGAATCACCTGGGGTGGCAGCTACTAGAGAGCAGCCGAGCAACCTCAAAGCAAAACAATACAATAGGGGCTATTTTAGGAAATGGAGGGCGCGGGGGAGGGGGGGGGCCGAGAGTTTTGGCAATGGCGAACGTCAAGGAGCAACCTGCATATTGTCTGGTCAATATTCGGTTCTCGTGGTGTTTTTAAAAAACTGATATATTCAGCATCGCTATACAGATAGCCAGTGATGCTGAATCTACAGACGCACCACTGACTACTGTTAGCTATAGGATAATGGTGATATTCAGCTGCTATCCATAGAGCTAGGCAGTTAAGCTCAGGATTGTTTTTCAGCAGGTGTAAATTTAACTCCATAGCTATAGCTATAGAAGCTGAAAATCTCTGCTCTCCATATATCTACCAGTCATGTTCCTCCCTAACTCCATCCCAACACTATAAAAGCAATTAGTTGGTTACAGTGATTATCATTGGTACGTTTTATATCATGCTATTAAAAATTGGTGGCTGGGGATATATATGTTGCCAGCTTCCTGTAAATGTATATGACCTTTTGCAGACTGCCTCAATAAAATTTTTAGAGAAAAATTAGAATGATTATTGCACCAAATATTTTGATATTCCACAACATGGAAGCTGATAACTGAAGAACACGATCAGTGTTAATGTTAAGCAGATATCTTTCTCTGGTAAATCCTCATCTCCTCCCTCCCCCCCCCCCCACATATTCCATGGCACCTGTCCAATTAAAGTGTTGCCAACACTACTCAGTTAAAATTAGCCAAATAAAGCTTTCTGATTAACTTTAGGAAAATCCTCCACCACATCTAATTTGTCTGCTAAGTGTTATCTGGCTATCTTACAGCTACATCCCTGAAATGCCCTAATTGTTGCCTCTTTTAGCCAGATACATTTTGTCTGGCCAACAAAGAGTACTCAGCCAGAGGGGGACATTTTTAAAACAAAGATTTGTCCATGTTACTTCCAAATTTTTCCAAAAAGGTCTTTTGGATATTGGTCTCCTGCAGTTTTAAACACATGTGCATCAAAATGCCCAGTTTTCCTGATCTGTTTATTCTTTCCCTAAATGTGTTGGGGGGGGATACTTCTCGTATCTTTATTTATGCTAAAATCCAGACCTGGAATGAAAAAATTCCTTTGAAAATATTTAAATCATACCTGTAGGAAATGACACATGGCACCTGTCCACTCCTGTTAGTCCTCCTGTGCATAGCATTTTTGACTGGAGGAAGGTGACAAAGATCTATTCAATGTATCCCTGGATTAAGCACTGCAAATCTGGGCTGTCTAAAATCCAGAAGTGGAGTTTTGCAGGAAATTAAATCTGGAGGTTGTACTGCTTCTTGTTCTCTCAGACTGAAGGCCCCCCTGGAAATGGCTTCTAGTCATTCCTGCAGGTTTTAGCCACTCCAATATCCCGAGCATGCTGTCACTCCTCCCCTAATGTAACGTGACCAACCGTCCCTTATTATACGGGACAGTCCCACATTTTAAGGATTTCTCCATGGAATCATATTACTTTGGTTGGGATGCCTAAATATCCCCTATATATCCCCTCTCCTAAACTCTTCCACATTTGTACCAATGGACTTCTCCACTCCAGCTGAAATTTTCAAAGGGAAACTCTATTTATATGAGACTACAGTCAAACCTCGGTTTTCATGATTAATCCGTTCAAAAAAGTCTGACTAAAACCGAAACGGACTAAAACCGAAGCAAGATTTCCCATAAGAAATAATGTAAATTCAATTAATCCGTTCCAGACACCCAAAAATATTGACAAAAAATACATTTTATAGAGAATAACTATCTTTTTACATACAGAAAACAATGAAAATACATATAAATGACTAATGAAATGGATAAATGAGCATGTAACATCACTTTTACCTTTATTGAAGACTTTTGTTGGCATATGGGACGCACTCCAGCCAGCTCCAGCTGCTCTCCCCTCTGGGGATCGAGCAATCACCACCAGCAGCGGAGGTGGGAACAGCCATCTTGGCCGTCTGCACAATCGGGGCTCCAGCCTGCCTTTTAACTTAGCAGCCATCACACCCAGTTACCAAGCTCACAGTGTCAGGAGAGGTAGTGCCAATGTCAGCAAAAGTAAGGGCACCAGAAAGAGGACAGTGCCCGAAGTCACACCAGCCTGTAGGGCAGCCACTCCTACACAGTGTCGGGAGAGGTGGAGAGGCAGTGTCAGCCAAGCAGCAGGCAGTTGAGAAACAGTGGGACAGAGAGTCTTAGGCTGCCTCCGGCCCCCCTAAGGTAGTAGCCTGACACAGGTGAGAGTCAGAGAACAGCGTGGGGCTGTGCCAGCAGGAGCCTGCAGCTGCAGACTGCAAGGTTTCAAGGAGAGGCCGCGTGTGCAGGCCTGCAGGACACCCAGAATCCAATCGGGAGGGCAGGGGCCCCGGCGGGAGACTGGGCCGCCAAGGAGAAGCAGATTCGGTCACCAGCTCCTGTCCCGGTTCAAGGGATGTGCAGGGGAAGAGGCAGCAGGCAGACGTACCCCTCTCAGGATAGATCGTATTGGTGAGGGATGGTGACAAGCGCCGGCGGCTGCCACGTGGATGTCGCTTGGTCCCGATAAATCTCCCCGGATACCGCGGCTGGCAGCAGCGTCAATCGGGGGAGAGTCCGGGGCAGGAAGCAGTTTCGGGCAGGCCACGCTGGAGCGTTGAACTCCTCGGCTCCCCAGAGGTCCCGCAGAATCGCTGGCTCAAGCTCCGTGGGAGATCGCTGGCTCACGCTAATCCATGGCAGGTACGGGGGGGGGGGGGTAAAATGCTGTACGAAAACCGAGACAACGTACGAAAACCGAAACAAAATCTTGATGAAAAAAGTCAACGAAAACCGAATCGTACGAAAACCAGGGCATACGAAAACCGAGGTTTGACTGTATTTCCATCAGAGACACAGAAACATATAAATTTCGGTCACACACATATGCACATGCATTCATTCACCCTCCCCCCTCTCAAATCAGGTACACACATGCACACTAGCACTTTTCAGACAGACAGATTCTCTCTGACTGTCTACTGGTCGGGTCCTGTGCTACTTCTGCACTCCTCTACTTCAATGCCCCAGTTCTTGCTTTTGCTACCAGTTCTTTTTCTCAGCCTGCAATAGCCTCCTCACACTTTACCCCATTCCTCTTACATTTCTGCCCCCCCCCCCCGGCTTGATTGAGTGTCCCGTATTTGAACTTAGAAATGATGGTCAGGTTACCTAATGTCATTTTAGAAAAACTCTCTGCAGTAGATTTATGCAGCGTAGCTCTGTGCATGCAGCGTAACGAGCAAGAGAGTCAGGAAAAAAGAGAGGGCAAGACAAAGAACAAAAGTGACAAGGACAGAAGACAGCAAGTATTTGTTTAAAAGAAAGCCAGAGAAAAAAAAAGAAGAAAGAGGAATGGCAAAGGAGAAAGAACGTATGCATTTTACCCATACATAGCAGTAACATGCCCGGTAGTCTGCACTCCACAGTGACATAGTTTCTCAGTCAAGAGAATGACAATTTTGACAGTGATTTCTTTTTTCATAGGGTTGTGTCTGGTATTGCTATCTAGCATAAAGAGAGAAGGAGCTACTATTGTGGGTCATGGTCAGTCAGTGATTTCTTCCAAGAGTGATGTCAACCAGTCAAAACTCCAAATATGTATCAAATACCAATGACATTGTGTTTCCTTTGGTGAAAGACACATCGACAGTACCATTGTTGATAACATTTCTTTATAAGTGTAAGGCTGGAAGTAAATGGACAAAATAAGAACTGACAGTAACAGGAGAAAAATAAAAAAAATATGGCTACAGTCTTAGGGCTGAAAAGAGAAACATTAAATTAAAATGTGCATTATCTAAATACAATACTGTTTACAAGCATTTTTGAACTGTTTAAAACATAGCCATTAAAGTCATGCTTTGACTAGTATAAATAGCAGAAGGTGATCCCTTGCCCCTGTTATCCAAGACTTTTCCATTCCCAAAACCATCATCAACTTTATGGACTACACAGCTTCAGTCTAAATGTATCACAGGAAGAAAACCAGTTACTATGGAGCCTGTTCATTAAACTGTGGTAAACATTTGCATGCTTACTGACCCCTGTGCCAGTAATGCAAGTACGGGCTGCGTTACCAGCATGAGGGGTCTGTGGTAACTTCATGGAGCATGTTGTTCTATCCCCTAGCAGTTTGCATGGGCCTAGCGCTGACACTGCACTAGCCAACAGTTGGATGCAACGAACACATCCATTGAGATGGTATTAGTTGTACCTGTGTTACTAGCATCCAGTGCATTTAGCATGAGTCATTAACACCGACTTTAGCCACAATGTGCTGGTATAGCCCATGTCCACTCAGTCCCCACCCCAAAGCATGCTACCAGTATAGCATGGGGGCCCTGAGCTACTTTTTATTACAGTAGTATGGCATCCAAACTATACACTAACCCCACATTACCTTGGTAGCACAGTTTAATAAACATACCCCACTATGTGTTGAAAGAAATAAAATTAACATGATAAGCATAAGGCCTCTGCACTGACTGATGGGGGTGTTCCCAGCATATTCTCATACAGTTACCACACAGAAATGTACTTTATCGCTCAGCAAGTGCAATGACTGTAAATTCAGTTCCCATCTCCTATTTTGGAGGCAGTAAGTGCACCCACACTAAGGGTATGTCTGCAAAGGGCCATTAAGGGTGCAAAAGTGCTGTTAGCAGGCGTTATCAGTGCCCATGATCGGTTAACGTGGTGGAAAGCACCGATAACACTGGCTTTATGACCAGCAGCATGTTTTATAGGGCAGTAAGGTAGAAAGGAGTAGAGAAGAGGCATACACTGGGCAGATTGTGGGCAGAGATAGAGGGTACTAACTTAACATTGGGTGCTATTAGCGTGTGTTATAGGCGCAATTTCCAGGAACCTTACCGCCAACTCAAAGCAGAAGTTAAGGGCTCTCTTGGAGGGAGAGACCCATTTTCGCAAAGATGGTTACATACAGGGGCGGCTCTATAATGAGGCAAAGTGAGGCGGCTGCCTCAGGCGGCAAAGTCTTGAGGGCGGCAAAAAATGCCCCCAAAACAACCGCCTCATTTCGCCTTCAAAAGTTAAAAAAATCCCAAAAAAAGAAGTGCACAAGTTGCTGCCGAATCTGCTTCTCAGCAGCGGCAAACTCACCCTCCTTTTCCAGGCAGCTGCGACTCCCTGCCTCTTAGAGAACCGCAGCTCTGCTGTGACTGCAGTTTTAAATAAAAATGAAGACAGTGCAGAGCCTTCTTGCCTCCGTGAAGGACCCTGTGCAGGAAAGCAGTAATGAAGGCAGTAGGAAGAATATAGGAAAGGGACAGAGCTGGACACAGAAGCATGGCTGACTGTGGGTGGGACAAGGGGGTGAGGGGCAAGGGGGGTAAGGGTAATGTGTAGCGCCAAGATCATCATGTCATGGTTGCAGTAGCAGGGAGATTGAAGGCCTGGAAGTAGAGATGGGTTTTAAGTAGAGCTTTGAAATGGGAAACGAAGGTTCAGTACGGAGAGAATGTGGGAGTGAGTTCCACAGGGCGGGGCTTAGGAAGAAAAATGTGGAATGACAAGTGAGTTCCAGGTGGGCTTGAGACGGGGGAGGGGGGAAGTAAGAGACAATTACCATGGGCAGAGCGGAGGAGGTGAGGAGCAGACTGGAGATGGATAAGATCAGACAAATACTGGGGGGTGCCAGTGTGGAGAACCTTGTTTGTGGTGATGAGGAACTTATAAACAAATCTGAATATGATGGGGAGTGAGTGAAGGGTGAGAAGACAGGGAGTGACATAGTCAAAGGAGGAGGAATGAGTAACAAGACGGGCGGCTGTATTCTGGACAAACTGGAGATGCCGAAGCTGATAATGGGGGAGACAGGCGAAAACTGAGTTACAATAGTCCAAACGGGAAATCACATGTGAGAGGACCAGGGTGGTGAGAGAGGAAACAGAGAGAAGCGGTCGAAGAGCCCGAATCCTGCAAAGGTGAAAAAACAGCTATGCACACGGATGGAAATGTGTTGATGGAAAGACAGCAAGGAATCTAGGGTAACACCAAGGTAGCAGAGAGTAGGGACAAGTGGGATGGGGAGGAAGGACATGGTAGGAGCCAGGGTGGGAGGGGTGGCACCGAAGGAGAACCAAATAGTGGAAGACTTAGAAGGGTTGACGCAGAGGAAGTTATCAGAGAACCAGCCAGCAATGAGAGTGAGACAAGCGTCAAGAGCAGTGAGTTCAGAGGCTGAGGAGCTAGTGTGGTGGATGAGGAGAATGTCGTTGGTGTAAAAATAAGCAGAGATACCACTCTGTTGGATGAGCAGGGCAAGGGAAGCAAGAAAAATATTGAAAAGAAGTGGGGCAAGGATAGAGCCCTGGGGGACATCACAGTGCAAAGGGAATGAGGGAGAGGTGTTGGAAGTTGATAGAATGGCAAAGGTGCGGGACGAAAGAAAAGACTGAAACCATTGAAGGACAGTGCCACGAACGCCAAGGTCAGACAGACGAACAAGGAGAGTGCGGTGGTCGACAACATCGAAGGCGGCAGAGAGATCTAGAGAGACAGCGATAGATAAGTCACCACGATCGTGAAAACAATGGAATTTGCTAAGGAGTGCCAGAAGAATAGTTTCAGTGCTGTGACCCACCCTAAAGCTGGACTGATGGGGGTGAAGGGAGAGGGTAGTGTTGAGATGTGCAGAAAGTTGTGTGAACACAAGTTTTTCAAGGACTTTAGAGAGGAAGGTGAGATTCGATACAGGATGCCAGTTTGCGGGAACAGCAAGATCGAGAGTGGGTTTCTTCAGGATGTGTTTCCAGCAGATAGGGAAGCAGCCAGAGGTAATACTGGACTTGATTATGGTGAGGGCATAAGGGAGGAGTGTGAGTGAAGGATCCAGGAACCAGGTGGAAGGAAGGAGATCAAGTGGACAAGTAGTCTTGTGAGATGAGGAGATTGCCTTGACAAGTTCAGAAGAGGTAACAGTCTGGAAGAATTGCCAAGTATGAGGGAAGACGCAAGATGGAGGGGCAAGCACATAGTGGGGGAGTCAGGGAGAGGAGGGGGAGGGGAGAGAGGGTGGGGACAAAGACAAAAGGAAGAACGGAGGGACTGGATCTTATCAGCAAAGAAGGAAGCAAGACTTCTTGAGCTGGGGGTGGCAGAAGGGAGTGCCAGCAGAGAAGGGAGAGTGGAAGGCGAGGAGAGGGAACAGAGTACCTGGAAGAGGCAACGGGAAGAATTAGAGGAAGAAGCAATGAGATTTGAATAGTAATCCTGCTTGGCAGCGGTGATCATAGAATGGTATAGAAGGTGTATGTGGTGAAAAGCAGTGAGGGAAACAGTAGAGGGATGTTTGCGCCAAGAACGCTCAGCACGCTGAAGGTGAGTGCATTGTAGGTATAAGCCCGGATTATACCAGGAATGGTGGGATGGAGAGCGATAGGGGATAGGACGGAGAGGGGCCAGAGTATCGAGGGTTGAAGCGAGGGTAGAGGACCAGGTGTCGACCTGTTGATCCACAGAAAGGGAGAGGAATTCCAGAGGAAAGAGGGAATCAGCTGGCAGAAAGCGCTGAAGGGTAAGTGGGGTGAGATGCTGTTTGAGTACCTGGGAGGGGGGGCCGGCGGTAAGCACTGTGGGAGCCTGTAAGGGAGGAAGGGAAAAGGAGAACAGCAGGCAGTGGTGATCAGACCAGGGAAGAGGAAGAGGTAGAATACTGGATGGTGCATAAGGAGAGTGGGCGGAGGTGAGGATGAGGTCGAGAGTATGCCCAGAGGTGTGAGTTGGGCAGATCACATTCTGAGTAAGGGATAAATCGTCAAGAAGAGACAGAAGAATCCTATCATGGGGTCTGGTCTGGGAGTTCAGGTGGACATTGAAGTCACCCAAGACAACAAGGTGGGAAGACAGAAGGGCTGTTTCAGAGAGTGTGAGTAGAAGGAATCCCAGAGGTCCAAACGCAATGAGGGAGGAACATAAAGGAGGAGAAAGTACACAGGGATTGAGGTCTCAGAGCGCAGCAGCAGGGCTTCTGGGTAGTGGGGAAGAGGCGAGACAGGTGTAAAGGGGAGAGAGGTTTGATGTATGATTGCCACACCCCCGCCTGTCCGATAGAGACGGGGGAAATGGAAGGCAGAGTAGCCAGGAGGAAGACAATAGTGGAGGAAGCCATCCTCCCCCTCGCGGAGCCAGGATTCTGTGAGGAAGAGGGCATCGAGCGAGTGTTGGGGCAGAAGATCGTGCACCAAAGGAGCCTTGGCACGGAGAGATCTGCAATTCAAGAGGGCAAAGGATAGGGTCAGTAGGGGAGCAACTGGCAAAAGGGGAGGTGAAGAGGGACGCTGACAAGAGTGGCAGGAGAGAAGGTTACTCATATTGCGGGTGGCGATCCCGGGTGGGGGTGGAAAGGCAGGGAGTGGACGGTGACCCCAGAACATGGGGATAGCAGCCATAGATAGGGGCTGCAGAGGAGAAGGATCAGAAGATGAAAGTGTAGAGGAAGGCCTACTTAAACAGTCCAAAAGGACCGGCAGGGAAGGTAACATATGACGACAGAAAAAGACCACATGGCCTATCTAGTCTGTCCTTCCATATCAACAACTACAACAGTCCCCTTTTTTCCTTTAGAGATCCTCCATGTTTGTCCCATGCTTTTTTGAATTCAGTTACTGTCCTCATCTCTACCACCTCCAGTGGGAGACTATTCCACGGATCCACCACTCTTTCCGTAAAGAAATATTTCCGCATATCACTCCTGAATCTATCCCCCTTCACCCTCATCCCATGTCCCCTCGTAGCAGAACTTGCTTTCAATTGAAAGAGGCTCTCCCCATGAACATTTATGCCATGGATGGATTTAAACATCTCAATCATATCACCTCTATCCAGCCTTTCCTCTAAGGCGTACATATTAAGATCCCTAAGTCTGTCCTCATATGCTTTATAATGAAGACCACTAACGATTTTAGTAGTCACCCTTTGCATCGACTCCATCCTGTTCACATCCTTTTGAAGGTGCGGTCTCCAGAATTGCACACTATACTCCAAATGAGGTCGCACCAAAGACTTATACAGAGGCACTATCACCTCCTTTTTTCTTCTAGCCATTCCTCTCCGTATGCACCCAAGCATTCTTCTAGCTTTTGCCATCGCCTTTTCTACCTGCTTAGCTACTTTAAGATCATCAGACACAACCACGCCTAGGTCCCACTCTTCTTTAGTGGGCAAAAGTACTTCACCCCGAATACTATATTGCTCCCTTGGATTGCTGCAGCCCAAATGTATGACCTTACATTTTTTAACATTAAATCTCAGCTGCCAAATTCTAGACCATTCTTCAAGCTTAGCTAGATCCCTCCTCATGTTATCTACACCTTCCTGGGTGTCTACTCTATTGCAGATTTTGGTATCATACATAAAAAGGCAAACCTTACCCGACAGACCTTCCGCTATATCACTAACAAAGATGTTAAAAAGAATCGGACCATGGACAGATCCCTGGGGCACACCACTAGTAACATCCTTCTCCTCAGAGTGAGCTCCATTTACCTGTACTCTTTGTCGCCTCCCACCCAACCAATTTCTAACCCAAGCAGCAACTTTAGGGTCCATTCCTAGGGTGCTCAGTTTGCTTATAAGTCGCCTGTGAGGAACAGTGTCTAAGGCTTTACTGAAATCTAAATACACCACATCTAGGGCTCTCCCTCGGTCCAACTCCTTGGTCACCCAGTCAAAGAAATCAATCAGATTTGTCTGACAAGACCGGCCTCTGGTGAATCCATGCTGCCTTGGATCCTGTAATCCGCTGGACTCCAGAAACCTCACTATTTTCTCTCTCAGCAGCGTTTCCAATAATTTACCAAAGTTAAACTAACCACCAAAGTTAAACTAACCGGCCTGTAGTTTTCAACCACATCCTTACATCCACTTTTGTGTAAAGGCACCACATGAGCCTCTCTCCAGTCCTTTAGCACCACTCCCGACTCTAATGAGGCATAGAAAAGGTCAGTCAGTGGAGCTGCTAGAACATCCCCAAGTTCCCTCAGTATTCTAGGGTGTATCCCATCTGGTCCCATTGCTTTGTCTACTTTAAGTCGAGCTAGTTTCTCATGAACACAGTCTTTTGAAAATTGTTCAAGATGTCCCTCGCTTCTGTTCCTGTTTGTGGGTGTTTTCTGAGGTCCTGCTCCTGGTTCTTCATCTGTGAACACAGTATAGAAATATTTGTTAAGCAATGCCACTTTATCCTCATCAGCTTCTACATATTCCTCCTCTTCACCCTTGAGTCTGACAATACCACTTGTGCCCTTCCTCTTCTCACTAACATATCTGAAAAATGTCTTATCCCCCCATTTTATTGCATTGGCTATTTCCTCCTCTTTTTGAATCTTTGCTTTCCTGACTACTTTGCTAGTTTCTCTAAGTTTTTCCAAAATATAGAAGCCTGTCTTCCTCTCTCTGTGATCCCTTGTAATTCATGAAGGCTTCCCTCTTTTTCTTCACTTTTTCAGCTACTTCTTTCGAAAACCATAGCGGTCTCCTTTTCCTTTTACCTTTATTTACCATTTAAACAAAAAGGTTGGTTGACCTTAAAATATCCCCTTTCAGTTTTGCCCACTATTTTTCTACATCCCCCAGCTGTTCCCATTCCGCTAATGACTCCCTTAGGTATTGGCCCATCTTGGCAAAGTTAGTCTTCCTAAAGTCTAAGACCCTCACTTTTGAATGGATTCTAACAGCCCTAGTCCTAATACTGAACCACAACATCTGGTGAACACTGCATGCAAAATGATCTCCCACTATAACATCAGAAACACTTTCACCATTGGTAAGCACCAAGTCCAGTATGGCCCCTTTACGTGTGGGGTCTGTTATCAATTGCTTGAATGGTTCTCCCTGTAGAGAATACAGGATCTCTTTACTTCTAGATGACACTGCAGCAGGAATGCGCCAATCAACATCTGGCATATTGAAACCCCCTATCAGTAGCACTTCCCCTTTCCTAGCAATGCTGTGTATGTCTTCAATTAACTCTCTGTCCACCTCTTCCTCTTGTGAGGGAGGTCTGTATATCACGCCAATGCAGATAGATTTCTCTTTCCCTCTTTCTAGTTTAACCCACAATGCCTCCTCTCACCCTTTTAAGCTCTGTAATTCCAAAGCTTTAATAGTATTTTTTACATATAGTGCCACTACTCCTCCCCTTTTTCCTTCCCTGTCCTTTCTGAATAAAGTATAGCCAGGTATAGTTACATCCCAGTCATGGTTTTCTGTGAACCTTGTTTCTGTAACTGCCACTAAATCCAAATCGGCCACTCCCACCAAAGCTTCAACATCAGGGATCTTATTTCCCATGCTATGGGCATTTATACACACTGCTTTCCATATGTTACTCCTCTTACCCATTTCCATAATGTTATTTAATGTATCACTTACCTGGGGGCTTTCACTTACCTGGGGGCTTTCTTCAACCATCCCCAATGAGTCTAGTTTAAAGCCCTCTTCAGTAGATTAGGCAGTCTACTACTGAAGACGCGTTGACCTTTCTTGGACAGATGGATGCCATCTCTGCTCTGCAACCCTTGGAACAGCATCCCATGGTCTAGAAAACCAAAACGCTCTCCATGTCACCATCCATTCAGCCATGCATTCGTCTCCAGGATGCGAGCCTCTCTACCTTGGCCTTTACCCTCAACAGGGAGGATTGAAGAGAACACCACCTGTGCACCTAACTGCTTCACCCTCTGTCCCAGAGCCATGAAGTCACTTTTGATACGCTCAGAGGGATACCTGGCAGTATCATTTGTTCCGACATGGATTAGCAACATTGGGTAATCAGTGGGCTTGATGAGTCTCGGCAAACTCTCCATTACATCTTAGATTTTGGCACCAGGCAGACAGCATACCTCTCTGGACATCAAGTCTGGTTGGCAGATGGATGCCTCAGTACCCCTCAGAAGAGAGTTACCAACCACCACTACCCTTCACTTCCTTGTGGTCACTGTTTCTGCAACTTTGGGGTACTTGAGCTCTGGTTCTTCCCTTTCCAGGGATGCTTTCACCTCCTCCACTTCCAGGGCTACATAATGGTTCTCCATCTCAAGGGCTGGAGAAGTTGGATTGGTGATTCTGCAGGCCCTGGTGACTTGTGTCCAACCTTTGCCATTCAGTTGGCACCCATCTTCTCCTCTGCTAGAGAGCTTGAATGTTTCAAGAAGCATCTCATCAATGTACTTCTCACTGTCTTGAATGTTCCTCAGCCTCGCCACTTCCTCTCTGAGTTCCTCCACTTGTTTCTTCAGAGCTTCAGCATGCAGGCACCCTGCACATGGAACCGGTCCTTCAATTGGCATTGGGACCTCTGTCTGAACAGAGGCAGTAGCTGTAATGGGGCTACAGCTTTAGCTATATGATTTTTCCAAGACATTGTTCTGTTTGTGGAGCTTAGTTATCTCTTAAAGCAAAAGAGAGAGATCTACCAAAGTACCAGCCGGTTTCTCAGCTGTCCTTTCAGAGAAAAAGCAGTTAAATCTCTTTAATTATATTCAAAATGTGCTGTTCCAAATCCCTGTGCTTTGTTAATTGGGGAGGTGCCCTATAAAGCAAGACTGCTCACTAGGGGTGGGTGGGAGTTGGGGTGGGTAGGTAGGGAACTAACACCTGATTAGGTGTCAGCAGTTCTCAAAAGCTAAGAAGGTTACCAGAGTTTAAAAGCTACTCCACTAAAGAAAGTATTGCTACTAAAGCACCAAAAAGAATGTAACTTTGCTTTAAAAATATACCAAAACCCTTTTAAGAGCTCCCAGTCAGGGAGCTAGCAATTTAATAAAAAATAAACCCTCATATCCTTACTGTTGTTTGACCTGTAGAGCCCCTGTTAGGAATGCCTCAACAGGGCAGGGCTCTGAAGCCTTTTATGAAGGCCTCAGATGCTCTCATCTCATTCACAGGCTAATCAGGCCCACTAACTCCTGATTAGGTGTCAGCAGTTCCCAAAGCTGAGAAGGTTACCAGAGTTTAAAAGCTACTCCACTAAAGAAAATATTGCTACAAAGCACCAAAAAGAATGTAACTTTGCTTTAAAAATATACCAAAATCCTTTTAAGAGCTCCCAGTCAGAGAGCTAGCAATTTAATAAAAATAAACACTCAAATCCTTACTGTTGTTTGACCTGTAGAGCCCCTGTTAGGAAGTATCAACAGGTGCACGACAAGACACAGAGAGAGCCACCTGTGGTAAGGAGACTGACCTGGCAGGTGGTGGAAGACGCACCAATCGTCATCCCAAGGAGCTCATCCAAGGATCTGGTTCTGCTCCTTGGGCACACGCCGCCACAGCACAGAACGCCACCCTTCAGTTCTTTAAATGCAGTGGGGTACATGGAGTCTGATGTGGATGCGTTTCACGCATCCGCGTCACTTCTGGGAGGTGGAGCAGATGTGGATTGGCAGGCAGATGGGCAGCAAGGCTACACAGGACCTGGGGAGAGGGCAGACAGTCAGCAGAGAGCATACAAGCACATATAATAGCAACAGCAAAAGCAAGACACAGCAGCAGAACTGGAACGCCGCCCTTCGGTTCTTTAAATGCAGTGGGGTACCAGGAGTCTGACGCAGACACTTCCAGGAGGCGGTGCAGACGTGGATTGGTAGGTAGATGGGCAGCAAGGCTACACAGGACCCGAAGTCTGACGCGGACGCAGATCCTATATGTAAGACATGAACATCAGTTGTACCAACAGCATATCACTGCAGATGTACATACAGACCTACAAGATGTTCTTCTCCGTCATCTGCCTAACATAACTTGTCATAAGTATGGAATAGAGCCTGCAGAGAGCTACACAGACATAGGCATAGCCCAGCTCATGCCCTCATGCAGCCTGACAGTGACCACATATATACACATGGATTGAGCATCCACAGTCCCACAGGGCTGCTCTGTGGCTCAAAACACATGGCCACTTTGTGCGCAATATGCGTTGAAGACCCACCTGTGGGTCAGGAATGATATGTCCAGATGTGTTAACTTTATCCTACATTTCCAGAGCTGTATGAATATATGCAACTCTCCATATCTCATCCAGCATGAGTCCTCACACTGTAGCCACACTGAGAAGCTGCACCGACAAGAACTGGATGGCAGAGCATGCTATTAACGCCCACACACTGTGCGGGAGTTGACAACATTCATAGATAAGAATAAGCATTGGATCTCCATTGCTTTCCTCTCCCTTGCCACAGCACATTCTTTACACTCACCAGGCCCTGGGGCAATGTGAAGCTGCAGCAAGACCGGCCAAATTACACCTCTTTTGGACAGTGGGTTCATGTCTGTGTGTGTGTGTGTGTGTGTCCAGAGGACTGTGAGCTGCAGCAGTGTGTGTGTGTGTGTGTGTGTGTGTGTGTGTGTGTGTGTGTGTGTTCCAGAGGACTGTGAGCTGCAGCAATACACTGTGCGTGTGTGTGATGCCCAGACTTTATGGCTGTGCATACAACATGCTGCATGGTCAGCGATTCTGCAACACCACATAGGAATTATTTCAGTTAAACTAATGAGTGACAATCCTGGAATTCACAGTTTTTACTAGTGAATATAAATTTCTCTGAGTAGCAGCAGTTTGGCACTGAATTATTATTATTGTCATTATTGCTGAAATGCTTATTATATGTTAAGTGTATGATAAATGTGTGTAAGACAAATGTGTAAATTTTAAACTGTGTTGGATGTGGTGTTCAATATATAAATATATATTGCGACGCTTCCGCTGGGGCCCGAGAGCTTACCAGCTGGAAGTGGCCTTTGAGTGTCCTCTTTTGAATAAAGCTATTTCTATTGTTGCCAGGGATTCTGGGACTTGTAGTTTTGCTTATTTCCTTAAGGACAAATTTGTAGTTATGACACGAGTGTTTCAAGGCTGCAAGAATATTTATTGTGGGGAATTTCCAGCGCATCAAAGCTCAAACCCAAACAAGCATAAAGGATTCATCTCCAACATATAGGTATTTCAGGAACAGAAGAAAAACGTAACAGAAATATCTCAGCACTGCTCAGCTGTTTCTCAGTCCCATAAACTTTCCACAGGACACTGCCCCGTGTGGTTATTCAATGTAAAACAATTAAACTGCAACAGCTGATTTTCTTTCTCACAGCACAGCTTACAGCTGATATAGCCCTTGTTGCTGTATGTCCAATTGCCGTCTCTCCAATTGCTTCCCTTGTTAGCTCTCTTGCTCCAAGGTTCTGCCCTGCTGTAACATCCTCTCCAAGGCTCTCTCTCCATCACCTTCTTCATAAGGTTCCTTTCTTGCTTGCTCTTTTCCTTCCTCTCCACGTCTCGTGCTTGTTTCCTTGCCCCTTCTCGTGCTCCTTCCTGTCCTTGTTTCCTTGCCACTTCTCGTGCCTCTTCCCATCCTAACTCTCTGCTCTGTTTGTGGATTTAAAAAGCATTTGCTTCCCGGCACTCCCTGTCCTTCCCCCAGCTGTGACCAATCAGTGAGGAAGCCTGTCTCTCCCTTTGAGCTGGGGCGTGGCCTGAGCTCAGCAGAGAGCTGTGTTTTTTTTTTCTTATCTGGCTTGGAAATCCTGTGCACAAGTGCAGTGTCATTTATTTCAACAGGATTTTCTTCCACCTCCATCTCCTCCTGGGGACTTTCACCATTACAATATAAATGAAAATATTAAATGTGGCGGGGGCGGAGCCTGATGTCCAGCGGGTAAGACGCTTCGCGCTGAAGCTCCCGAGAGGCCTACTTAGAATCCTGACTTAATACCTATACAAACTTACTATTTCGCTCCGGGCTGACCGGGGTACCTCGGGGGGGATGGCGGCCCATAAACCAGCGCGCTTGGACTTCGGGTCTCCTTCTTCTTCTCACGGAAAACGCTCCAAAACAGAGGTGTCCTCCCCACAGAAGATGGTTCCATTTCGTGAAAACCCCGAAATGCACCTGGAGATTTTGGAGGAACTACGCGGCGTGAAGGAATTGGTGCAGTCCAATGGAGAAGCGCTTAGAGCCCTGCGAGAAGACTTTGGAGTGCTCCAGGACCGACTTGAAAGTCTCTCATTACGGCAGGACAATATGGCGGGGGTCCTCGATTCGCACGCGGTGCGCTTGGGCGCACTGGACAAGGCCGAGCGCCAGATACAGAATCTGCAAAAGGAGTTAGAAGATAGCAATAATCGAGCCCGTCGCAACAATGTGAGGCTCATTGGAATACCGGAGGGGGCGGAAGCGGGAGATATGAGAGAATTCCTGCTCAAAACTCTTCCCTCCTTGCTGAAGATCACCTTTCATAAAGAATTGGAAATCGATCGTGCACACCGTGTTCCTACCCACATGGCGCTCAACCGAACGACCCCCCGGCCTATTATCTTTCGCTTGCTACGATATCAACAAGTGGAACAAATTTTAAATGCTGCCCGGGCGAACCATCATTTGGAATTTGAAGGTCACAAAGTCTCCTTCTTCCCTGACTTGGCAAAGCCTACCGTTGACCGACGGAAGAAACTCCTTGCTTTTCGCCCTCGACTTCAACAGCTACAGGCTCGCTTTGGCCTGTTGTATCCCGCGAAACTCCGAGTGACTCTCCACAACCAAACCAGGACATTCGAAGATCCTGATCTACTATCAACATTTTTAGACTCCAAAGAAGCAGAGCAGATGCGCTAATCCAACGACGTGGACTTTTATTCGCCGGCTCTGTCCGCCATTTTGAAGGGCCCGATGCGGCGGTCATAGTCAAGCACAGAGACTTCCTGGACTTTCTTTCTTTCTTTCTATGACTCTTGTTTTGTGGTCTCCTCTCCCTCCATGATGTGTGCCTCGGTCGGATTCGGAGCACGCACAGTCCTACAGGTTATGTGTTTTTCAATTTTGGCCTTCTCTGGGGCTTCTCCCCGCAGACACATGGTCGCCAGTAATTTTTGGGGTTTTTGCTTCATCTCTACCGCGCTGCGGTTTTTCTTTTTTAATGTGGGGCGCTTCATTGTATTATCTAAGCTTAGTTTCTTTTATGCCATATGTACAGCCTGATACAGTCAATATGAGGGACATTGTGAAATTAGGTGCGCTATCATGCTCAGAATTTTTAACTTGTCTGAATGGCTTTATGTAAAATTTTATCACTCAACGTAAAGGGCATTAATAGTCCAATCAAAAGAAAGAAAATCCTTAGCTATCTTAGCCATGAGCATGCTGATTTAGCGTTTCTTCAGGAAACGCACTTAAACTCTGCTGAAACACTGAAACTCAATGTTAAGCCTTACATGGTGGCTGCCTATTCTCCCACCGTTTCCAAACGGTGCGGGGTAGCCATTCTGGTTAAGAAATCTTTGCAAGCTACTGTAATTGATACTAGCGCTGACAAGGAGGGTAGATGGGCCCGAGTACATCTTAAGGTTGGAGATAGTGAATTTACATGTATTTGCATTTATGCCCCGAATGTGGACAACCCTGCTTACTATGCAAGTATTGCGCAGTTGGCACAGGCCTCTGCCAATACTCCATTAATACTTGGTGGTGACTTTAATCAAGTGTTAGACCCTCTGATAGATAGACAGCCGCCAAGAACGAGTAGTCCACCCAAGAGTCTTGCTACCCTTACAGCTCTGATGCAAGATCTTGCGCTGGTAGATATATGGAGGCTGCTTCACCCCTCCGACTTAGAGTTCACTTTCTTTTCTGCCCCCCATCACTCCCAATCTAGAATAGATTTCTTTCTCATTTCCAAAGCACTGATTTCTCAAGTAGACACGACTAGGACTCATCCTCTCCATATTTCAGATCATGCTGCCATATCTTTATCATTACGTGTCACTGCACGGGACGATTCTCCCCGAGCTTGGTTTTTTGATAGATCCCTACTGGGTCAAAAAGATTTTCAGGTTGATATAAAGGCCGCTATCCAAGATTATTTTCATTTTAACTCACCCCATGACACAGCGGGCTGGGCTTGGTGGGAGGGTTTTAAAGCATCTATCCGTGCCACTATAACTAGCTATCAAATTCGGCAGGGGAAACAAAGAAAGCAGCTTTTACTGACTCTAGAGCAGCAGATACAAGCTGGGGAGCGTCTCCTCATGTCCCGTACTGACCCATGTATTTTACTCCGTTTACAACGCTTGCGTTTTCAATACAATCAGCTTTTGCACACTGCTGCTGTTAAAAATATTGAATCACAACAAGGGCTATATTATCGGGAAAATAATCGTGCTGGCAAATTATTAGCAAATGCCCTAAAAGGTCGAAAAGAAGCCAAGCGTGTTACCGCCCTCCGCAATCCGTCGGGGGGGGGCTTGGTCACTAAAGATACCGAAATCTTAGAACTCTTTCGTGACTTTTATACTCGGCTTTATCAATCTGAATGTGATTTTGAGCCAGATGTATTTGAACGCTTACTTTCAGGAGTACAAAGACCGACCCTATCTGACGAAGATAGAGTGGCCTTAGACACACCATTTACTGTCTCAGAAATTCATTCTGCTATCAAGAAATGTGCCTCAGGTCGAGCCGCAGGCCCAGACGGTCTCCCCGCTGAATTCTACAAAACCTTTCACGCTGATTTAGCTCCAGTTTTGAAAATTTATTTTTCTGCTCTGGCCGAGGAGGGTTCTCCTTCTGGGTCCTTTTCAATGGCAAATGTAGTAGTTTTTGAGAAAGAGGGGAGAGACCCGCAACTAACAGCTAATTATCGTCCAATTTCCCTCCTAAACGCGGACTATAAAATCTTTGCCACCATTCTCTCTACCCGGCTCTCGGATAGGATGCCTACCTTAATACACCCAGATCAATGCGGTTTCATTCCTGGTAGATCAACTGCTGACAATGCTCGGACTTTATGCCATGTATTGACTACCGCAGTTAATCTTGATCGCCCATTTGTTGGCCTCTCACTTGATGCTGAGAAGGCCTTTGATCGCTTAGAGTGGCCCTTCCTGTTTGCAGTCCTCCGCTGGTACGGATTCGGGGAAGGTTTTCTCCGTTGTCTTCGCACCATGTACGCTCAGCCTACAGCCAGTATATGTGCAAATGCTTTAAAGTCTCAACCTTTTCCCCTTCAACGCGGCACTCGCCAGGGATGCCCACTGTCTCCACTCCTCTTCGATCTTGCACTCGAACCCTTGGCTTTATTAATCCGGCAATCGGAGGAGATTCATGGAGTCCCCTTCACCCATAGGGAAATCAAAATTTCAGCGTATGCTGATGATCTTATGCTTTTTGTCTCTATAGACTCAGTACCGGCTGTCCTAGAGCAAATTGGTAAATACTCACAACTGTCCGGTTATAAGATAAATTGGACCAAGTCGGTAGCCTTTCCATTAAATCCTCTGCTTCATCAGGCAGATATGCAATCCTTCCCCTTTTTATGGCAACCTCGCATGGTCAAATACCTTGGGGTTCACTATTGTTCTCCTTTGGAAGACACTATCTCCTTCAATGCCAAAGACTTAACCTCTAAAGTCCGGGCGCTTACTCACCGCTGGACTCCTTTAACGCTTACCTGGTGGGGTCGATTAGAAACCATAAAAATGATGATTGTTCCGAAAGTGAATTATATCTTAGAAATGGTGCCCTGTCTCTTCCCTCGACGTATATATAAAGATATCGAGGGCCTTCTGACTAGATACTTGTGGCAAAACAAGACACCTAGGATAGCGAAACATAAGCTGCAAGCAGATAAGGAAAATGGGGGTGTCAGATTCCCTGATTTCCTGAAGTATCATCAATCTTTTCTTCTCAAACAAGGTGCTCGTTGGCTGGAAGATCCAGTACCGAGTAGACCTGTGTGGCTAGACATAGAAGAGGACCTTTGCAAACCGATTCCTCTTACTTTTCTCCCTGGTATGACTCTCCCATCAGACTCCCACTTCCCACCAATGCTTTTAGACACCTTAGGTGCCTTTAATAATCTCATGCAATCTTTAGACTCCCGACTCTGTCCGTTAGACAAGCTCCCACTTTGGTACAACACTCGATTTCGAATACAAAATAAGCCGATGGCGTGGAGCCCCTGGTACACTAGGGGCATTTGGATTCCTAGTCAATTGTTCCATGAAGGTCGCTGGAAAACTTTTAGTGAATTGCAAATTGAATTTGGTCTCCCAGCGAAACACTACTTTCAGTTGGTGCAACTTCAGCATTGCCTTAGGAGTGCTAAGGTGCTCCCGCCATCGGCCTCCCCTACACAAGGTTGGTTGGAGACTATCCGATCTATCGGTAGTTCACCGGGTGTAGCATCCAATTTTTACAAAACCTTATGTAATGCTATAACTAGGGATACCCCTATAGCGCAGAAAGCATGGGAGAGAGAACTGCATGTGACTTTGACCCCGGAGCAATGGAGCCTTGTCTGGAGTAGAGTGACACGGGTCTCCCGATCCGCCTCACTCACTCAGACACTCTTCTTTCTAGCCCACCGGTGTTTTTACACTCCTGACAGATTAGCCAAATGGAACACTACTCAGGGCAATAATTGTTGGACATGTCATGCGGCCATTGGTTCACTACCTCATGTTATGTATGAATGTCCCGCACTACAGTATTACTGGAGTCGGGTCTGGGGCCGTATCCAGTCTATTTTGCACTTTCAAGAGCCCCTTTCTTGGAGGATAGTGGGACTTCGCTCAGCAGCGGGGATCCCCTCTCTTCCAAAAACGGCTTACTTCCTTTTGGACTTTATGCTAGGCATTGCTATTTCCCTAATTACGAAATACTGGAAAAATAGCTCCCAATTGAGCCCCAATGAATGGTGGAATCATGTCTGTCTCTACAGTAAATATGAACAAATACCTCGTATGTTTGCTTCCCCCATTCAGACTCCTCATCATCGGTCTAAATGGAAGATGCTCAATGACTATGTACATTCTGCTCAATGCTCTCATCTGACTGTCTAAATTTATATATATTTGTCTCATGATTATTCTGTATCGCAGATACTCTTTTGATTGTTTTGATGTACAATCACGTTTGTTTGGAAGCGCTCACATGCTGACATAATCAGCTAGAGAAGAAGCGTGGGGGTGGGGGGTAATTGGGTTTACTTTTCTTTATTGTATAATTGTTTTGTTTCCTTTGGTGTGTTGTTTCTTTTGTTTGTTGCAAAATGAAAATAAAAGTTTCAAAAAAAAAAAAAAAAAAAATATTAAATGTGATGATAATGTATAAAGTGCCATAGATAAAGAATAAATATATGGATTGATACTCATATGCAGAAAGAGGTGTAATGATTTATAAATGTGTTTTTATAATTTTGGAAGGTAAAGATATATAAATGAGGGATATTTTCAATATAGAGGATGCATACATGAGAAATGATAATAGAGTCCTACTTTTAATCTGTGGTTGCAGGTTTGTTGTGGCACTCTTTCTTTGCATGTATAGATAAGTTGTCAATGTTTCTTTATGGCAGTCTAGTCATTAATCAGACTGCTGGATGTCCATGCTGTTTGTAGGAAGCCCACATCTTCTTGGTGGCTCATAGACCAGGCACAGATGGTATGTGATACAGCCCAGTGTTGCACAACATTTGCAGGCTGACTGTGATTGATCCAGCTGAGTAGAAGCCAGCAGCTTTTCTTGGGCTACAAGTCATCTGATGCTGACTATGCTTTTAGCATCCCCACTTCTTTCTGCCTAGCTCATGCTCACTGCTCAGGTTCCTTAGAAATAGCTGTTCCAGCCCTAGGTCATGATATAATATGCTATAGGGGAGCCTCTAGCCAATAGGTGCAGGACAAAAGGACCAGATAGGCGAGCCACATAGGACATGCCACTCCAACATGCTGCAGTAGTACAGAGTACCAAACAGCTAACAACACATGCAACAGCTGCAGTACTCTGGTAGCAAAACAGATATGCTCCAGAACCTGAAGAGATCTTCTATTCATTCAGGGTGTCTGGTGAAAAAGGTCATTTGCAAATATGGCGGCTGTTATGTGCATGAAGAATACAATATCCCAGTACATTACAGAGCTGATGTGCTGGATTGCTGCATTCTCCATTGGAGCAAAAGTTACATATAGCTGCTCAAATTGTGATGTGCATCCTGGGAAATGAAGGGACTAACCAAAACTGGCACACAAAGCCCCCTTTGCAACCATAGTGGTGACCGTGATCACTGGACCATCGCTTAGTACCAGCATGTCTTGTGTGACAGAGGCAGGGCCGGCCCGTCCATTGAGAAAGAATGTTTTTTGCACAGGGCCCCGCGTTTCAGGGGGCCCCGCGCAAAGAACATTCTGCTTTTTTAAAAATTAAATTAAAAAAAAAAAAGCTGGCTGCTGCCGCCGCTGCCGCCGCAGTAGCAGCAGAATGGAATGTCCCGCGGGGCCGCCTCTGCCCGGCTGAGCTCTCCCGGCCCGGATGAGCCCCTTTGCACCGGCTTTCAGATACGCGAAGGGAGAATGTCTCCCTCGCGTCTCTGTTAAGCCCGCAGGGGCTGATGGGAAGCAGGGGCTGATGGGAAATTTCCCATTGGCCCCTGTGGGCTTAACAGAGACGCGAGGGAGACACTCTCCCTTCGCATATCTGAAAGCCGGCGCAGAGGGGCTCAGCCGGGCCGGGAGAGCTCAGTCGGGTAGAGGGGGCCCCGCGGGACACTCCATTCTGCTGCTGCCGCGGCGGCAGCGGCAGCAGCCAGCTTTTTTATTTTTTTTTTAATTTTCCATGAGCCGATGGGGGGGGGGCGGTTAGGACTGGTAATGGGCTATGGGAGAGGGTTAAGACTGGTAATGGGCTGTGGGCTGTTGGGGGCTGTCTGGAAATGGGGTGATGGGAGGTTAGGACTGGTAATGGGCTATGGGGGGGTTAGGACTGATAATGGGCTATGGGGGGGCTAGGACAGGAAATGGGCTGATGGGGAGGGGTTAGGACTTGAGGTGGGCTGATGTGGTTAGGACTGGTAATGGGCTGTGGGCTGATGGGGGGGTTAGGACTGGCAATGGGCTATGGGGGGCTGACTGGAAATGGGCTGATGGGGTTAGGACTGGAAGTGGGCTGATGGGGGATTAGGACTGGTAATGGGTTATAGGGGGGGCTTAAACTGAAAATGGGGTGATGGGGGTTAGGACTGGAAGTGGGTTGATGGGGGGGCTAGGACTAGTAATGGATTGGGGGTTGCTAGGACTGGAAATTGGCTGAGTGGAAGGGGAGGCTTGAACTGCAAATAGCTGATGGGGAGGGGGCTTGGAATGGAAATGTGCTGTGAGGGAAGGGAGCTAGGACTGAAAATGGGCTGATGGAGCAGCTAGGATAGGACTGGAAATGGGCTGTTGGGGGGAGCTAAGATTGGAAATGGGCTGTGGTGGGGGCTTGAATTGAAATGGACTCATGGAGGGGCTAGAACTGGAAGAAGGCTCATGGGGGGGTTTGGACTGGAATTGGGCTGAGTGGAGGGGAGCTAGGATTTGACATGGGCTGATGGTGGGGCTAGGAAATGACTAGAAATGGGCTGATGGGGGGCTAGTATTGGAAATGAGCTGATGAAGGGACTCAGACTGGAAATGGATGGGAGAGCTAGGACTGGAAATGGGCTGATGGGGGGCTAGGACTGGAAATGGGCTGATGCAGGGACTAGAAGGGAATGGATGCTGGGTGAGACTGGAACTAGAAGGGAGCTGATGTTCGGGGAGGATTAGAATGGGATGGGGCTGGGAGAGTAAAATGGAGAGGGGAAAATATTTTGTATGGGAGGGATGAAAAGTCTACAATTGGCCGGGTATTGGGAGAGTAAGTGGGGATTGAGGATGGAGGGGTAAAATTTGTGTGGATGAAATAGGAATAATGAGGAAAGAGCAAAAGGAGAAAGATTAGTATGTTAAAGCAGATGTAGAGAGAGAGAATGGAAAAAAAACTAGAAGAGAGAAGAAAGGACAAATGGACAGCAGACGATGGAGAGTTAGCAGAAAAGATGAAGAAACCAGAAGAAAGTGGCTGGAGAAATTGCAACTGAAAAAAAATGCACAAAAGGTAGAAAGATATCTCTTTATTTTGAATTTATTAACTGGAATATGAAAGCTCTGGGAAATGTGCATCATTAACGTCTGCGCTTTGTTTGGTACAAGAGGAAATTAATTTATAGTTTTATTTCTACAGTGTTGTTGTACATTCCAAGTTTGGCTTTTGGGGTTCCCAGTTTAATTATTGCCTTCCTGTTTCTAAATTGTGATCCTTGTTTGGTGATGGTCTATGTTCTGCATGTGTAACTGAGCTGAGGTATTCTGTTTATGTAATTCCTATTTGACATTGCCACTTGTTCTCTTTCCCCAGTATTCTCTGAAATGTATTGGTTTAATATTTGCAGTATTGCCTTTTGATAGGTAGGGCATGGTGCTTTGTGAGTCCTGGTAGTGCTGTTAGGATACGGCGGGTTTGCTATGGGTTCTAAATGGGCAGCGTTTGTAGTAGTTCCTAATGTGCCTGGCGGTTGGCACTGGATTATAGTAATGTAGAAATCTTTTAGTCTTTCTTTATCCATACACTCATTAAGAGACATGTTTACTAAAAGTTAGTGTATGGTAACATTATGCAAACATTTATGCAAATAATGCCACTTATGCAAATGAGACCCCGCACCGAGTCTCTGCACATGGCCCCGCACCCCCCCTTGGGCCGCCCCTGGACAGAGGAACAAGTGTGCATGCCCCCCCCCCCCCCCCAGAGAGGGCAGGATGTATGTGCAAAAGTACTTATCTTGCTGTGTACAGCAGGCCACAAGTGAATGCACGCCCTGCACATGTGCTGCCTCAGGAGTTAGTGCCATTTTGCAGCCCAGCGGACTTCCGTGTGCAAATGTTGTTTGTCTTAGGAGGTACAGTGGAGGGAAGGACATTTTCCCTCACATGTGGCTAGGCCTTTGAACAAGAGATTTATTCTGCTGCTGTGTGTCTGTTATGGAGATGCAGTACTCAGTGTCCAGTGCATTCCTTACTGCATGTGGGCCGCTGCAGGCAGGCCTAGGTGTGGTTTACAGTTGTCTCAGAATGTGCCATTGAGTATTGTGGCAGTATACCTTAATTATTAGAGCCCTAGCTTAGTAAGGAACAGACTCGGGATCTAAATCTCACTTGTGCTCTTTAAGGCCTTGGGAAAATCACTTCATCCTCCTGGCAATATACTTCCAAAAAATCCCATGAGTCTGCATTGACTGGAGGGCATATGTTTGTTGTTATTATTTTTTTTATGTGTTATGATAGCACATTGGGTCTGCAAGGATGCACATTGCATTCATCCTCATCTGACAGCATGACTTGATTGGCTCTGCTACAGCACATTGCAAAGGGTCGTACAACTTTACCCTGCAGATGGATGACACATGAGTCGGACATGATTGGAAAATGTCATGATAACAGTGAATGAAGATCTTTGGCTTCATCACATATTTGCAGTACATGCAGGCATGTCACATTCCTGGGATGGCCACCTGCAGAGATCATCACATGTTCTTACTTGTTCCGTATGGCTAATATGAAAGAGACTTGTCCACTTGTTATATGCGTATGGGCCAGGAAGATTTTATGGTGGTTAGGGCAGCTGAGACAGCTGTCCCTGTGGTACAGCAAATAATTTTTCACGCACAACTGCAGTTATCTGCATTTCTGAGGTCACATCAGGCACATTGGGACAGCAAGGCCATGCAGCACTCTCATCTACCGCCATCCATCCTTCAGCCCATCCATAAGCATATACCCAATATGTACAGTCATGTATTCTCCTGCCAACTGCTACACCATGGCCCACATGGAAATATTTTAATCATTATGACGTATCACTCACACCTCTCCATGCAAATACCTTTGTAAATGTGGTTAAAAATCTGCATGCTGTAGAACAATAAACTAGTGTTTCCTACTCTGAGGGAGGGCTATTTTCAAACAGTCGATTTTTTACTTGCATAAATCACTTTAAAAAGTGTTTTCTAATTTATGAATCTGAACCTGAGTTCAGTATTTCCCAACTGTGTTATGCTAGGAACCAATACATTTGCTTTTGGTAATTAATAGCTTCACTGACTTTTTAGGGAACCAAATTTAACACAATGAATTAGACATATTAATCCCAATAACAATAGCATAAATTGTACAAATTAAAGATAACATTAGAATGGAATTTTCATTCATTAGGTACTCTCCCTAGAGTACTATTACTACCCATAAATGTTCAGACTACATACATTAAAGCCAAGATATTTGTCTAATTCATGATATATTAAATGACTTAAATGACTTCGTACTGGGTAGCTCATCCAGTTATTTATTCAAAGGCCAAGTAGGCATTGAGGATAATTTTATAAAGGCTTTCTATGTGCAAAACCTGGTTTTAAAAGTAGAGTCGATTATACAAAATGTGCCACCATGGCTTGCATATAAATATATATGTGGGCTCACTCCCTACCTGTAGGCATTCTAGAGGGTTGAGTTGGTAGAGTTTGAGACTTACACATATATTTTGTAAAATGCACAGTATAGGTGTACAAATGACAGACATGTGTTTATTTCCTCCTGCTTAGAAACAGGCATCAAAATACATGTGGGATGATGTGCTGGTTGTACAAATAAACAGACGGGCCCATATTTGAAACAAACTATGCATTCACCAGTGACCAGAAAATGCATAATTTGCTTATCCATGTACCATGAAGAGTTATGCTGATAGTACTGGGTCATTGAATTTGCTAAAATGCCCAATACTGTCCTATAACATTGGGCTGGGTTAGGAGAGGAGCAAGGTTGAGCCAAATTTGGATAGCCGTTATGCAGATAAATTATCCATTTAGTTTAGCCCTACTAAATAGCAGCCCTAAACTAAACAGATAATGCCCTCATGGTTACCAGGTAAATACACAGACCACAGCCAGCTGCCCCAATCGGCATCCAGCACAGGGAGTGGGTCCGAAGCTCCTCCTGCTCCCTGCACCGAAGGCCATCAGACCCCACCAGCCGGCAAATTTAAAATCCAGCACCCAGAGGCATGAAGCCACAGTCAGCTGCCTGAATCGGTGTCCAGCACAGGGAGTGGGCCCAAAGCTCCTCCCACTTCCTGCACCAACGACCAATCAGGCCCCACCATCCCTGTGCTACAAGACAAGGGCCTTTTCACATCTATCCTGCATGAATCTGAACTCTGTCACCTTTTCAGCTCCTGCAACCTCCACTCAAAATTATTTCTTCTCTGTGAGCATACTAGACACCCAGCACAACACCCAGGCAGTCATCTCCAAGCAGCCCCATGCCACACTACACAGCCTGAT
This sequence comes from Ichthyophis bannanicus, assembly GCA_033557465.1. NCBI lineage: Eukaryota > Metazoa > Chordata > Amphibia > Gymnophiona > Ichthyophiidae > Ichthyophis > Ichthyophis bannanicus. The sequence goes on along the minus strand of CM066032.1, from coordinate 1,035,959,529 downwards.
CACCAACAACGTATGTAGTAAGCTCCCCTGATCCTGCACAAATCCAATGCAAACTCCCAGCATGACTTAAAGACCTAATAACCTTCCTGATGTGCCTGCACCTGGCACACCTGCCTCAAAGAAGCAACAGCCAATGCACACGGCCTCACTCCTTCAGACATAAATCAACTCATGGTATTCAAAACCCTCTCTGAAGCCTACATGATGAATACAGGAATACTAACCTTTACACTCTTCATACTGTTACTCCTCAAACCCCTATGTCTAAATGCCGGGGACCACATCCCCCACCAAGCAACACAGATGATTCCAATAATTCAAAGAAGCATGAAATGAAAGGATACATATCCTTCAAAATACAAATGGCAGATCACGCAAGCTTATCCAAATAAACCCTGTCAATTTACCAAAAATACCTCCAACTGTGACCCAACAACTTAGCCTACTCAAATGTGCCCTAGTTAAAGCTCACTTGACAAGTTCCATACAATACTGGACTACATACAGGATCAAGACATAGATATTATGTGCATCATCGAAACATGGTTCTCGGACACAGACAACATCATTTTAAACCAAATGACTTCCAAAGCATACACTATACACTATTCAGAACTGCATAAGGCCCTCTTGAAGGGGAGGAGGTGTCCTCATTGTAGCAAAATCTCACCTCAAGTTCACAACCATCTCCTCTATCAATCAAAAGGAAGTAACACAATAACAGTCACAAATAAGAACATTGTTATATGCCTAATATACAGGGCACCAAGTCCAGATGCGGAAGAACTCTGAGCCATCCTCAAGGCAGTATGCGTCCATTTGATTCCGAAAACACCCTCCTTGTACTAGGAGACCCAAACCTCTCCTCTTTGCCTCAAAATGATGCAGTCTCATTCACAGACACTATGAAGGACCTACACTACACTCAGATGATAAATACTCCAACGTACAAGAAAGGGAGAACACTTGACTTTATATTCCTACCCAACCAATACATCGAACACAACCTGCTGACACACCTGGACACCACTCCAAGCCCTTGGTCAGACCATTGCATGATCAATGTCTCTATTAATGCACTGTCATGCCCTCACCACTCGCCTCTAGCTTAGAGGGGCGTGGTTGTATAAGGAACTTTCCCTTTTCAGCCTTAACTGACGAATTCCCCGCAATGTTTTCTGGGAAATGTAGTTTAATTGTGCTTTATATGGGCTGCAGGTATAAAGCTGTAGTCGGGCTCCTTGGGGTAAGGCAATGACAGAAATTTATTGAGCACAAATAAGGTTCATAAATACCACATTCAGGCATACTTCTCCAGGTTTCTTCAAAGTACAACAGGTTATATGCAAAACAAAAACCCAAAACCAAAGTAGCAGCTTAAAGTATTCTTCAGCTCAGAAAAACATAGCCTTTTAACAGCAAGGTTACCAGCTTCCTTTAGCCTTGCTGGTTAAAGCACATAACACAAAACAAGCTTTCTTCTGTGGCAGTTTGCCTTCTTTTCCAGTCTCAAACCTTTCCAGGCTGTTTTCCAATTTACAAGCAAAAACAAAAACTCCAAACAGGAACAAACTTTCAACGTGCAAGCAAAGTTCTATTCAGGTTTCTCAGGAAAATTCAAGAGTAAAAAGAAAGCTTTTTCCTCCCAGTTAATTTGGCTTCTTGCCATCTCACTTCACAGGTAGCAGGTGGTTAACAAGCACAATTCACAACTCCAGCTTATTCTTACGTCTTAGTAAAATTTCCCCTCTTTACCACGTGGGAATTTACAATCCATCTACCTGCTTCTTATGGTTACCTTTCTCTAGTGGGCTTTCTCTCAGGGGTGGCTTTCCTTCAACCCTTCTGTGGCTAAGGCTTGGCACAAGGAGCAATCCATGAGGGTGTCTTCCTCATTCAGCTCAGCATCAGGCTCTCCTAGCTGCATAGACTCTGACTCTTCTTCTGGATCACCGGGCTCGGCTGACAGCCTCTCGTTAGGGCTGAGAGTGTCTCCTGCTCCTCTGCACTGCCCAGCATTAGTCAGGCTTCTCCTGCTCTGCTCAGCATTAATCAGGCTTCTTAGGCTCGTACCTGTGCCTCGGCTTGTATCAGCTTCTCTCTCTCTTTCTCCTCTTCTGCCCTTGCTTCTGGCATTCCTTCCACCCCCCTCTTTCTCCTTTACTATAATCTAGCATAGGCTTATATCTCCAGGGTTCTAGCCCCACCTCCTCTCTTCCCAGGTGATGGAGATCATTCTGCCTTCTGGGAGCTTACTGACGTAAGGGTCTTGGACCTTAGGTCTGTATTCACTCTCCCTTATTTCACTAGGGGAAATATGAAACCTGTTCCAGCTGGGGGTTTTCTGGTTCCTAGGTAAGGTTGTGGTTTTGTTACCCTGACCTTGCAAAAGGGACCCTTTTACTAGGGTGAACGTTTTGCCTTTTTCCCTTTCCCCTAACTCAGGATAGGCCTCCTTACCACATACCCCCCTACCCAAGATATTACGGGCTGGCGGAGGTTGTTGGAGTTCCTCTGAACAGTCCGTAATCCTTGATAAGGCATCCGCATTTTGATGTGGTTTTCCTGCCCGATGTTCTACCCTGGATAGACTGTCCACTGCAGATCTTTCCTGCCAGGGCCTAAGCACATTTATATGATAAATTTGCCTGCGACCCATACTACTCTCTACCTCATAGGATACAGGGCCTACTTGTTTGGTAACTTTCCATGGTCCCTTCCATTGAACCTCAAATTTGGGAGTGGCGCCTGTCACCATTACTTGGACTTTCTCTCCCAGGGCTAACTGGCGGGGCTTTGCCCTCTGGTCATATCGCTCCTTCTGGCGAGCTTGACTAACCTGTAAATTCTCTTAAGCAACCTGGGAGGTCCTACTCAACCGCCCTCTTAAATCGCGGAGAAAGTGAGGGACTCCCTTAGCCTCCTTCTCCGGCTCTAACCATTGCTCCCTTAATATGTCTATGAGACCCCGAGGGGCTCGACCATACATTAACTCATAGGGAGATACGCCTAGGGAAACCTGTATCCATTCCCAGCAGGCGTAAAGAATGAAAGGAAGGAACACATCCCATTCTGTCACGTTCCCGTCTAAACCCCGCCTTAACATTTATTTCAATGTTTGATTCAGCCTTTCCACCAGGCCATTAGACTGGGGGTGATAGGCGGCCGTTTTCACATGATGCACCCCAAAAGCGTCCCAAACCTGGGCCAGATATTTCGACACAAAATTGGTCCCACGGTCTGTTAATACTTCCCGGGGAAAACCCACTTCTCAAAAAAGTTTTACTACTTCTAACGCTATTGTTTTGGCCGAGATATTGCGCAAAGGGACTGCCCAAGGAAATCTAATGGCCTGATCCACCATGACTAAAATATATTGGAATCCTCGGGGTGTTTTTACCAGGGGTCCAACTATGTCCATGGCGATTCGTCCGATAGGGTCAGATATTATGGGTGTCGGAATCCTGAGTACTTCTGGAGGCCGGGCAGCCGTGACCCGCTGACATGAAGGGCACGTGGCACAAAACCGGGAGGTTTCTTTAAAGACCCCGGGCCAGTAGAAACGTATAAGGATCTGATCCAGGGCCCCTGTACTCCTTTGTGGCCACCCATGGGATGGTCGTGGGCAAGCCTTAAGACCAACCCCTTGAAAGCTGTGGGCACCACCAGCTGTTTCCTGATCATCCCTGTCTGGGAATCTTGACTTTCCCTGTATAATATCTCTTTGTCTAAAAGGAATCTCGGGAGGGTATCTCGTACAACCCGGGCATACTCAAATGCTTGGGTGAGTGCAGGGTCTGTTCGTTGTTCATAGGGAAAGGTTGGGAACTTTTCGACCAATTCCACTGGCACCCAGGGTAACCCTTGGCTAACTTCCATCCCAGCCCTCCCCTGTGCCCTACACCGCCTCTCGCGGCAATTCACAGCTTTCCCCTTCTTAATCCTAGAAGATGGGGAAGCCACCAGGTCATCGTGTGAGGGCAAATCTCCTAGGGAATCCTCTGGGGACCCGTCCTTTTGGTCTTTGACCATAGTCTGGGACCGGGTAGATACAAGCCTGACCTTTTGCCATAGGCCTTTCCCCAGTCCCCTCCTAAACTGTGGCCAGTCTCTTCCCAATACCAGGTCGTGGGGGAGTTTTGGAACCACTGCCACCAGAATTTTTTTCCGCACCCCTAACCCTTTTATCACTATTTGTACACAGAGTAAAAAGAAGCAGCGCCATGAATGCATCTAATTTGAACCCTACCTTCTGCCCTCCACTGTTCAGACTCATTCTGGGCCTCAATTGCCCGCCAAAGCATCTGTGATACCATGCTTTGGTCGACCCCAGAGTCAAGCAGAGCATCGGTAGTGACCCCCTGTATGCTAACCGTTAAGAGGAAACCCTCTCCTAGCTGTTTCACACTTGTACCCATTAGGCCAGTGCGGGCTTTGCAACCCCTCTGCAAGTGTCCCATCTTCCCACAACGATAACATTTCTTTCCAGCCCACTTTCCTACTTGAGCAGGCACACAAGTTTTTCCAAATTCTGCATTATTTCCCTGTTTCTTTTCTGATGAACCAAAACCGACCTCTGTCCCTGTTTTTGGAGCACCCCCCTTTTGCTGACGAGCTAACTCAGCTTCCATGTAGCACTCAGTCAAAAGGGTTGCCTCTCCCGTGCTCTGGCAGTTTTGCTGAATCAGAAAGGATTGTATTTCTTTTGGTACTGCAGCCATAAACTGCTCTAATATTACCATATCCACCACCATATCTATAGTTTTCCCCTCCGGAGCCAGCCACTTTAGGGCTAAACCACAAATTCTCTGGCTTAAGGCCTTAGGCGTTTCTCCGGCCTTCAGGGCTGTGGCTCTAAACATGCGGTGATACAACATTTTTGTTAACCCTAAGCGGTCTTTAATTGCATTTTTCACTGCATTATAGTCCATAGCCTGTGCTGCTGGCATAGCTCTATATGCGTCTAGTGCTTCTCCTGTTAAGGAGGTTGCTAATCGCACTGTCCACTGCCTAGCTGGCCATCCTACAGCTTGAGCCACCCTCTCGAATGACTCCAAAAAGTCATCTATGTCATCCTCAGGGGAAAGCTTTCCAAAATTAAATGTCCCACTGTTGTGTGAGTCTACCAGACTGTCCATTTGAGGCATAGATGGTCCCGCTGGTGCCGGTATTCCTCCGCTTCCTTGTCTCTGGAGCAGGGGTTCTCAACCCTGTCCTCGGGACCCCACTAGCCAGTCGGGTTTTCAGGCTATCCACAATGAATATGAATGAGATATATATGCATTAGAAATAGCCTGCCAAACTGACTGGTTTGTGGCCCTCCAGTGCTGGATTTGGGGACCCCTCCCGTACACCTCTGTCAAGTACGATTGTGAGTGGGCAAGGTACAGATGTCCTCGACATCAAAAGGGTAGATAGAATGTGTCACATCCCTCCTAGTTTCTCACCACCACCAAAAAGTTGTCTAATAGACAATATTTTGGTGGTGGTGAGAGGTGAGGAGGTATGTGACATATTCCATCTAATCTTTTTGATGTCTTGGACATCTGTACCTTGCCCACTCACAATCTTAAATGACAGAGGTGTAAGGCTGGGGTCCCCAAATCCAGCATTGGAGGGCCACAAGCCAGTCAGTTTGGCAGGCTATTTCTAATGCATATATATCTCATTCATATTCATTGTGGATAGCCTGAAAACCCGACTGGCTAGTGGGGTCCCGAGGACAGGGTTGAGAACCACTGCTTGGAGTGTAATAAGGGCTTCCACTAAGTCCAGGACAGGCTTTTGCTGCTCCTTCATGGCTGCAATCGCACTCTCCTGCGCCAGCTGTGCCAACTCCTGCTGGCTTTGAAATTGAGTGGCCATCCATTGTACCAGCTCTTTTGGATCCATGTCTTGGGATACCTGTAAGAGAAAAGAAAAACACCAAGGGTGGCACCACTCAACAGCCTTTTATGCCCCCTTTATCCAAAATCATTCACTTTTTTTTTCTTTCAATCCGGTCCAGCCCACGCCTTGGTACCCATTACCTTATTCAGGCGTTGACTCTCGCTTCAAAAGGGTGTTCTTTTCCTGGGGCTCCAACCTAGACCGCTCCCTCATTTGGCCAACTCTGACAGCGAAGTCCTGCTGCCACTTCCTTCGGGATGTAAATCCTTGCAGCTGTATATCCTGATATGTAAAATCCTGGTATATCCTGAAGGGTAAAAATCCGTACAACTACACACTGTCACGCCCTCACCACTCGCCTCTAGCTTAGAGGGGCGTGGTTGTATAAGGAACTTTCTCCTTTCAGCCTTAACTGACTAATTCCCCGCAATGTTTTCTGGGAAATGTAGTTTAATTGTGCTTTATATGGGCTGCAGGTAGAAAGCTATAGTCAGGCTCCTTGGGATAAGGCAATGACAGAAATTTATTGAGCACAAATAAGGTTCATAAATACCACATTCAGGCATACTTCTCCAGGCTTCTTCAAAGTACAACTGGTTATAAGTAAAACAAAAACTCAAAACCAAAGTGGCAGCTTAAAGTATTCTTCAGCTCAGAAAAACATAGCCTTTTAACAGCAAGGCTACCAGCTTCCTTTAGCCTTGCTGGTTAAAGCACATAACACAAAACAGACTTTCTTCTGTGGCAGTTTGCCTTCTTTTCCAGTTTCAAACCTTTCCAGGCTGTTTTCCAATTTACAAGCAAAAACAAAAACTCCAAAAGGAACAAACTTTCAACGTGCAAGCAAAGTTCTATTCAGGTTTCTCAGGAAAATTCAAGAGTAAAAAGAAAGCTTTTTCCTCTCAGTTAATTTGGCTTCTTGCCGTCTCACTTCACAGGTAGCAGGTGGTTAACAAGCACAATTCACAATTCCAGCTTGTTCTTACATCTTAGTAAAACTTCCTCTCTTTACCACGTGGGAATTTACAATCCATCTACCTGCTTCTTATGGTTACCTTTCTCTAGTGGGCTTTCTCTCAGGGCTGGCTTTCCTTCAACCATTCTGTGGCTAAGGCTTGGCACAAGGAGCAATCCATTAGGGTGTCTTCCTCATTCAGCTCAGCATCAGGCTCTCCTAGCTGCATAGACTCTAACTCTCCTTCTGGCTCACCGGGCTCGGCTGACAGCCTCTCGTTAGAGCTGAGAGTGTCTCCTGTTCCTTTGCACTGCCCAGCACTAGTCAGGCTTCTCCTGCTCTGCTCAGCATTAATCAGGCTTCTTAGGCTCATACCTGTGTCTCAGCTTGTATCAGCTTCTCTCTCTCTTTCTCCTCTTCTTGCCTTTGCTTCTGCCCTTGCTTCTGGTATTCCTTCCACCCCCTCTCTTTCTCCTTTACTATAATCTAGCATAGGCTTATATCTCCAGGGTTCTAGCCCCACCTCCTCTCTTCCCAGGTGACCGAGATCACTCTGCCTTCTGGCACCTGAGTAATCAGAATGTCACAGGTTCAAGTCCCAGCTGTGTCTCCTGCAGACCATGCCCCATATATTACCCAGTACTAAACCATGGTAATAAAGAAGGAACTTTTTGTGGAGATAAACACGCCATAAACGCCTATAGTCTACCCTACAGAGCACATTCACCATAGACATGTGCAGTCCCTAGAGCAGAGGCTCCCAACTGCAGTCCGGAAGGGCAAAACACCATTCAGGTGTAATGCTGTCCATAAGACATATGCTTGAGATGCATTTGTATGTACTGCCCCCATTGTATGCAAATGTATCCACTGCATATACATTAGGGACAGCATGAAATCCTGAATCGTGTTGGGCCCACCAGGACCGGAGTTGGGAACCTCTGCCCCAGAGCATTGGCCAGCTCCACTATGCAAAGCCTCATGGAGAGTCAGGCTGTTGGGCCGTGAGCGGAGCAGCATCTACCAATACTAGAACTCGTATACCTTAGCAATGCCGTCATAAACCTTGAAGCACTTTCCACATATATCAAGCGGTTGCTATGATTAATGTCAGATAACAAGCCCAAAATGAGACACAATGTGTTAACAGAGATCCATCAGAGCAACATGTCTGATATCTGTGGAGTGTGTCTTGGTTTATGTCTCTGACGGTGTTTACCACCCCGGAGAGTGACCCCAAAAGTATTGAGTACCATATCAATGCCTGTGCTGTGCCCAGGACTGGTGTGGTGGCCAGGGTTGCCAACCACCTCTATATTTGCACAATGCTGAAGTAGGTGTGGGAGTGTGTGTATGTCTATCAAGTGTTTTGTGGCTGGCCACACCTTGAGGAGCCCACAATGCTTGCACTGTTTCCCTTGTTAGCCTGCCTATGTGCATAATGAGGAGCAAGATACTGTGGGTATGGGCTGGACAGGGCAACCTGGACAGGATGCATCTGCACAGGGCATATGGCAATGGCTGGGACATTGTATTGGCTGACCACCACCTGCAGGGACACGGTGACCACAGCATGTCATGCCGGGGGGGGGGGGCACTCGCACCCTGACTGAGCAGTGACCATAGCATGGCTAGGTCCCCACATAGTGCCATACAGTGTTTCCCTAAAGTGATTTCTGGGAGTTTCCCTGGTTGGGGCCCTATCACTGACATACCACCTCTGGGTGTGCAGTTTCTCCAGGAACATGCACTATGTACTAGCTAGCAGACTGTCTGCAGTTAGTCTATGTATGGCTGGAGCACCTTTCAGGGTGAACACTGACAGTGCCCACTGCTGGTGAATGTCAGATGGTGGTGGGGGGCATCTGAGCATATACAGGCCTACCGCCTGTCTGCCAGTGCCCTCTGTGATACAAAAAGATCAGCTTTCACTGCCTTGGAGGGCGGCCCTTCCCCTGCAGGACTAGGGTAGCTGGTCCCACAGCCCTTAATCATGTCCCTCCACTGCTGCCATTGCAAAGATGTAGAGTGTGGGACTGTTGGTGGCAGATCCTGTCCCCCCACCCTGGCCCTGAGAGAGTGGGTCGGTAGGCGCTGCCCCCTGATCCGCATGTGGGTCCAGACACCCCTCCTGCCCTATAGGGTACAGTAGGTGATGGCAATGAGGTGAGGGTGTTTCTGCTGGCAGCACAGATTGTACAGATGTGCCTTTGCTGTGACATTCATGTTGGTGTTGTAGCCTACCGGCTTGTGCATTGCCATTTGTGCTACTGGTTATGGGTTTGATTCTCTCTGTTCTAATTATGCTGGCACATTATACCCTCATCACTGTTGTCAAATATCCTTCAGTCAGTCTATCTGTGTCTGCAATCTCTGTGGCATCCTGCATTACTGTGCAGGCTGCTATCCCATGTCCTGCACTGGCACACTTTTCTGCATTGTGGTTCTTCATGCTTGCCTCTCCTGTGTCTGCTCTGCATGGCACTGCTTTCCTCTGTCCTCCTGTCATTGCACTTATCCTGCCACCTCTACCTCCTCTGGTGGACATATATCCCCATCCTCTGCCACACACTGTCATTGTTGCACTGTACATTACCATCACCCTGTACATCGGTACAGCTGCCCCCGATATGTTTGTCCACTTTACCGGCTGCCACATGGGCTGCACGCAGATTTGGCTGGTCCATGAGCTCTGTCATCTACTTCCTTCCATCACTTGTTCATTGCCTTTCCTTGGTGCTCTGTGCAGTGTTATGGTTATATCTGTGTTTGAGCCATACATTTCATGCTTGTGACCTTGGGGCACCTTTGTGTCCCTGGGCACCATCTCCTGTGTCACCCTAGCATCCCTGGGGCATCTTTCACGGCACCTTAGGTTTGGCCAGCTTATGGGGTGCCTTATATGCTGCCTTGGAGGTTGCCAACCTTTCCTGCTGCCCTCTGGGGCACATTATGTCCTGCCTTGGACGACGTGGTGCTTTATGATGTGCCTTAGGGTGCACCCTAAAAGGTGCATTAGGTTGCGGCACTGGGCTGAGGGTTTTTTGGCTGGCAGTGCAGATGTTGGGATGTGTCTGACTGTTACAAGCAGGAAAAGGGATTGCCTCAGACAGCCTTTTATCTGAGCCCACTGAGGGATTGAACTCATGACCACTGTATTAACAGGCAATGTATTAACCAGTGTGCTACACCTCTGTTACTGTGACTGCAGGTCAGCGTGCCTAATTAAGGCTAACGCGTGTTAACGTGCCACCGCTCCCTCTATTGTGCGATAATGGACTTTATCGCGCGATAACATGAAATGCTACCTTAAGACCGGAATGCCCACTTCCTTTTATGGCATTCATCATATTAAGACTGCAACTAAAGCCGGTAACATTAAGATGGTTTAGTAAACATATCCCTAAGGGGTATGTTTACTAAATGGCGCTAACGGCGCAGCTGTGATGTTATCGTGCGATACGTGATGTTATCGCGTGATAATGGCGCATTACCGTGCGAGAACATCACGTATCGCGCGATAATGTGTCCGGAAGCATTAAAGTGCGCAGAGGATGGAGTAAGGCTTCCCAGAGAGTGGAGTATGGCTCCCCAGGGGTGGAGAGAAGGGGTAAATGGGCAGAGAGTGGGCGGGGAGAGGCTTCAGGCACACTAACACTGTGAAATGAAGGTCTGAAAATTAGCACCAGTGAAAACCTCGCGCTAGAGGCACATTTGCAGGACAGAGAAACCATTTCAGTCAGCAGTGTACAGCAAAGGCAGGGAGACCCAGAAAAGTGATAGTAGTGATACATGTGCAGCAACCAAAAAAGGCAAAACCCAGATGTAATGACCAGAACCAAAAGTGAAATCGAAAACACCGAGCTAGCCAATAGAATAAATAATGACAAATGGTAATGAACACAACCTATAAAGAATAAAAAGGACGAGCTCACCTTTGGAAGGGTCAATTCTCAGTCCCCTTATAAAGTGAATGTCCCAACATCGAAATAGTGCTGATGAGGGTTTTCTGAGGTGTGTATGGGGTACCTTGCTTTTGTGGCTTTCACATGTGCAGCAATAGCAGAGTGGGCATGTGGGAAAGGGCACTATGGTGATGGTGTAAATGGGGTACAGAGGGCTGCATGCATCACATGCAGTGGGCCAGCTGGGGCACAGTGTGGACTAGGCAGATGCCTACTTGGCACATAGGAATGTAGAAGCGGAAAACCAGCAAGACAGCAACTGACCAAGGGCAAACATGTCCACGAGTGTGTGCCCCACTGTGTCCCAGGGGACAGTACCCAGCAAGTACCCCAAAGGGCACATGACATTGGCAGGCAGTGCCGGGGGAAGCGTGGATGTCTATGCAGGCACCCCTACCCCATATCACGTACCATAGTCAGCCACCTACCAGCACACTGGATGGCCTGGGACTGCGCACCACCAGCACCTCCGGCACAAGGGCATGTCAGCATGGTGGCGGAGGGGTGCTGGTGGCGGAGGGGGCAGTGGCATCTGCCCACAGCAGATCACGACCAAGCCCCGTTTAGGTGGGTGCCGTGCACTGCAACAGACAAGGTCTGTCTGATGAACAGTCATGGTATCCCCAGGGAATGATCTGCCCCTGTGGAAACAGTTTGGTGCAGTATACACAGCCAGTGTGTTCAGGGACAGAAGGTCACAAGTTCAAGTCCTAGCTGTGGCTCCTGCAAACCATGTCCCTGTATTTTACCCAGTACTAAACCATGATAAGAAAGATGGAAACTTTATTGCAGATAAAATAAACATGCCATAAATGCCTATTTTTTACCCTACAGAGCACAGACACCACAAACATGTGCAATCTCTATAGCAGAGTTTACCAACTGTAATCCTGGAGGGCCAAACACCATTCAGGTTTCATGCTGACCCTAATAAATATTCCTGTGCTGCATTTGTATGCAAATGTATCTCATGCATATTCATTAGGGATAGCATGAAAACCTGAACCATGTTTGGCCCACCAGGACCGGAGTTGGGAACCTCTGCTCTAGAGCAGCGGCCAACAGGGGCACAAACACCCACACCCACAGGCTCCACTATCCAAAGCCTCATGGAGAGTCAGGCTGTTGGGCCCTATGCGGAGCAGAATCTCCCAATACTAGCACCTGCATACCTTAGCAATGTCGTCCTAAACTTGGGAGCACGTTCCACATATCATATATCAAAAGGTTGCTATGATTAATGGCAGATAACAAATCCTAAGTTAAACACAATTTGTTGACAGAGATATATCGTAGCAACCTTTCTGATATCTGTGTAGTTTGTTTCAGGTTTTGTTTCTGCAGTTTTTAACACCCCGGGGAGTGACCCCAACAGTATTGCATACCATAGCAATGCCTGTACTGTGCCCTGGACTGGTGTGGTGGCCAGGGCTGCCAAAAACCTCTCTATTTGCACAATGCTGGCATAGGTGTGGGAGTGTGTGTATGTCTATCCAGTGTTTTGTGGCTGCCTACACCTTACTGAGCTCACACTGCTTGCACTGTTTCCAATGTTAGCCTACCAATGTGCATAATGAGCAGCAAGGTACTGTGGGTATGGCCCAGACAGGGTGGCCTGGGCAGGATGCATGTGCACAGGGCATAGGGCAATAGCTGGGACATTGTACTACCCAGCCTCCACCTGTAAGGACAGGGTGGCCACAGCATGTCATGCTGGGAGGTCACTCTCACCCTGACTGAGCAATGACCACGGCATGGCTAGGTTCCCCCATAGTGCTATACATCATTTCTTTCAAGTAGTATCTATGGGTTCTCTTTTCTGGGTGTCAATCACTGACATTCTGGCTTGGTGTGTGTGCTGACATCCCATTTTTGGGTGCACACATTTTCTCCAGGAACATGCACTATGTATTAGCTAACAAACTGTCTGCAGTTAGCATGTGTATGGCTCGAACACCTTGCAGGGTGCAGTGGGTGGAGACTGACTGTGCTCTCTGCTGGTGAATGTCAGATAGAGGTGGGGGGCAGCTGATCTTTTCCAGTCCTACTGCCCTATGTGATGTTTACAGATCTGCATTGACTGGGGTTGATGGTCCCCTCTACTGCCACCATTGCAGAGATGTAGAATGTGGATATGTTGGTGGGGGGGTTCCTGTTCCTCACCCTGACACACAGAGGGAAGGGCAGGTTGGGTGGTGCTACATAATCCACTTTGGGGTCCAAACACCACCCTTCCCTTATAATATGTGACCATGGCACCCACACAGGATATGCACTATTCTGGGTGCATCATAGTCCACAATGGCTAGACGTGACTGAGAAATACAGATGGACACAGGTGTATTCTAGGTGTGTCTGCAGGAACTACCCATCACGCACTGGCACTGGCACCTACCTCAGCTAAGCCAGGTGCTGCGGACCTGGTGCTGGGCACCCCACCTCACCCTCAGGGTAAGCACAGAAACCGCACAATGTCACAGTCTGTAGCTACTCTGTGCCAGTAACACACATGGTCAGTTCCCCCTACCAGGCCGGGATGCTTTAAAGATGCATACCCCATCTTGTGATCAGATGTAGGCTGCTGATTTGCATGTGCAGTGCATCATGGGTATGGGTGGGTTTACCCTGTCCTGGTAACCACAGCAGACAGTTTGTGTGGTGACCTGCAGTCTTTCTGTAGCCAGCCAGCGGTGTGTTAGACGTTATAGAGATGTAGCCCACTGGTTACTTCAATAACTGTGGAGGCAGAGGTCATGGGTTTGATCCCACAGTGGTATTATTTAATACAGCTGTCTGAGGCATTTTCTTTTCATTTAAATCAGTGCTGCCAGCAAAAGCACCCTCACAGTGCCATAGCCTAAGGTGCCTCATAAGGTGCCCTATAAGGCACCCTATAAAGCACCCTATAAGGCGCCCTATAAAGCACCCTATAGGGCACATTATAAGGTGCCTAGGCGGACAGGACACTTTATAATGTGCCCGTTGAGTGCCTTATAGGGCGCTTTATCCGGCACCTTAGGTTACGGCACTGTGAGGGTGTTTTTGCTGGCAGCACTAATTTAAATTAAAAAAATGAAATGCCTCTGACAGCACTGATTTAAATAAAAAGGAAATGCCTCAGACAGCCTTCTTACATAACACTGCTGCAGAATCAAACCCATGACTTCTGCTTTCGCAGTCATTGCAGTACCCAGTGGGCTACATCTTTATTGCTTCTAACACTGTGCTGGCATGAACTTAGGGTTAACGTGCGTTAACGTGCCATGGCGCACACTATCGCGCGATACAGATTCCTGCTACCTTGCCGCCAGAATGCCCACTCCTTATATGGCATTCTTCACATTATCGCTGCAACTAGCGCTGGTAACATTAAGACAGTTTAGTAAACATACCCCTAAGAACACCTAATAAAATACTATGACATGAAAGTCACATACTACAACATGATAAATAGATGCAAGAAGGAATATTATATGAACCTAATTACAAAGTCATTCAACAAACCAAGAGAACTTTTTGAAATAATGCACACGCTGATTACAATTCCACAACAGCCAAAGAACACCAACTCCCCATATCCTTAAGAAATAGCAGACTACCTAATGCTAAAACACAAGAACGCACCATCCCCAGACCTTACCCTGCCAGAAATGCAGCAGCGATACCACAAGAATATAAACTTATGGAAATCCTTTCACATTCCCTCAGATCACCTTGAAGTCATCATAAACAACATAAAGTCAATTAAAGTCAGTCTCTTCTAGATCCATGTCCAAATACATGGATCAAACTCACAAAAGAATATCTAACACCCTCCCTACTGGAAATCACCAGGTCCTCATTCATGCAAGGATACCTACCCTCTCATCTTAAACAAGCATCAATATGACCCATTCTAAAAGGCAAGAACCTTGGCACCAAGGGCATGAACTCATAACAGCCAATTTCAAGCCTACCATTCATAATTATGTTGTAGGACTACTTTTTCGATCACTGATTATAATCAGTGATCGAAAAAGTAGTCCTACAACAATTACAGGACCACATAGATAAACATGCCCTATAAGAGTGCACCAGTATGGCTTCAAGCCCAATCACAGTGTCAAAACTGTAATTATATCACTCTTCAACACCATAACAAATGGTATAGACAACATACAATAAGGTTTTATCCTACTCTTCATCGACATCACAGCAGCTTTTGACTCTGTCAGTCATAGGATCCTGCTGCAAAGGCTTCATGAAATAGGGATCCATGGAACAGTGATGAACTGGTTCACATCCTTCCTATCAAACCAAAAACAAAAAGTGAGATCCGGTAGCCAAGAATAAAAACCATTTACACAACAACAAGGTGTCCCACAGGGCTTTGCCCTCTCGGCATTGCTCTTCAACATTTACATACAGCCACTCTGTAACATCATAAAGCAACACAAAATCCAATACAAGATATACGCAGATGACATAATGCTCTTTACCTCAATAAACACCGAATAACCGATTGCACACAGATCACCAAATGCCTAGAAGCAATGAATGGATGACTTAAAGAACAAAACCTCAAAAAACCTTCAAAAAATCAGAAGCGCTACACATCACCAGGAATATACTATTCTCTCCACCTGAATCAATAAATATTTTAGGCTACACTCTAAGAGTCAAGAATGAAGTCAGAAACCTTGGAGTGACATTCAACACACAGATCAACTTCCAGACCCACATCAAGAGTATTTCCAAGACAGCATATCAAAAGCTAAGAACTATACACAGACTCAAGCCCCTACTCAGTGATAGTGACTTTAGATCAGTATGCCAGGCCATTATAACCCCTACTTTAGATTATTGTAATATAATCTACCAGGGTCTCCTGAAGAAAACTACACTTCCACTCCTACTTGTACAAAACACTACTGCGCGCATAATAACTGGAACAGCAAGATACCACCTAATTCCTATGCTACAGCAACTACACTGGCTTCCAATAGCAACACGATCCAAATACAAGGCCTTATTGATGATCTTCAAAATAATCCACAGCCTAGCACCCCCAGTTCTCCAACCTCTGATACAGAAAACACCAGAGGACAGAACAAGAAGAACCTTGAACAACAACACTCTGAACATCCCTACACACAAAAGGAAAGCCAAACAAACAACATGTAAAAGAGAATTAACCTGTATGCTCCCTCCCTATGGAACAACTTGCCTAATTCTATAAGAGCCATCAAGGACATCTCAGACTTCAGAAAAGCATTGAAGACTTTCCTATTTATTGAACACCACAGAAACACCCCATGAATAGTAGATATAACTGAAACACCTAAATATACAGAACCGATTCTTCCCGACTGTCTGCCCCTTCATCCTTACCAACCCAACCTATCCCTCCCTCACCTTTCCAGCCCCACCCTGTTTTGCCTTTTGTGCTAAGCTAAATTCTGATTTGATTTAAATTATAGCTCTTAGCTGCTGCTAGGCTCTAACTTCTTATGTAATTTAAACTACAAGCTCTCTGCTGGGTTCTAAATTTAACCAGAAAGCTCTCTTCTGTGTTTTAAATTTAAGCTAAAAGTACTTTGCTGATGCCAAGTCCTGAGTGACTATTAAATTTAGACTACAAGCTCTCTGCTGGGTTCTAAATGTAACCAGAAAGCTCTCTTCTGTGTTTTAAATTTAAACTAAAAGTACTTTGCTGTTACTAGGCCCTGAGTGACTATTAAATTTAAACTACAAGCTCTCTGCTGGGTATGAAATGTAACCAGAAAGTTCTCCTCTGTGTTTTATATTTAAACTTAAACTGCTGCTACTAGGCCCTGACCGATTTAACAAAAAATAGTGGGTTCACAGATCAATTAGCTTTAATACAAAGAATTCCTTTTAGAAAATTACTAGAAGTATATATTCACAGTTGCAGATCTCTCTTTAGAAGAAACAGTCCCTTTTTCTAGTCCTTCAAGACATGCAGTGCAACATCAGATAAATAAGAGATGCAGTTCCCCAATACTGTGTAAAATATAAAAATAGCACAAAGTCCAATCACCAAAATTAAATACAATTATTTTTTCTACCTTTGTATTCTGACCATTTTATTCTCTGATCATGCTGGTCCCAATCTGAGGCTTCTGCTTTCCTGTCTTCTCTTAGCTCTCTTTCTGTGGTCTATGGTCCATGGTCCATCTGCCATTTCTTATCTCTTCCAGTTTCAGTAACCCTCCCCAGTATCAGTCCCCTTTCCAGTCCTCCCCTCCCAGTACCTTCCAGTGTCAACCACCTTACATTCCCATGACTGCCACTTGTGTCCATTCCCTTCCAGTCCCCCTCCTTTCCCACTTTCCACCCCCTTCTAGTCCAAATACCATCCCAGGTATCAGCTCAGGTTCACTGTCAGTGCTACCCCCCAGTCAGCTCCCTTCCAGCCACTCTACCCTCTGTCCATCTCTCTTCCAGTGCCATTCACATGTCAGCTCCCTTCCAGCCTCCTCCCTATTACCCAGCTACCTACCACTCCCATCCCCAAGTGTCAGCTCCCTTCCATTCCCCCTTCGTTACATTCCAGGTGTCAGCTCCTTTCCAGCCCCCTCCTTCCCTTCCTGCCCCATCCTTCCCCTGGCAGACCCTCTCAGTATCCACTCCCTTCCAGTCCTATTCTACCATCCCCCCACATCAGCCCATTTGTAGCCCTAGCCCCTAGTTTTCTTCCAGAGCCAGCAGCACTTCCTCCCCTCCCCTATTAGCCCATTTCCTGTCCCAGCCCATTTCTAGTCCTATCCCCTTTATCAGCCCACCCCAGTCCTAGCCCCCCAATCAGCCCATTACCAGTCGTAACCCTCCAATAAGTCCATTTTCAGTCCTAGCACCCCAATCAGCCCATTTCCTGTCCTAGTCTCCCCCCCATAGCCCATTACCAGTCCTAACCCCCCCATCAGCCCATTTCCAGTTCTAAACCCCCATCAGTCCATTTCCAGTCCTAGCCCTCCCCCAATAGCCCATTATTTATTTTATTTATTTATTTATTTACATTCTCTTATATACCGCGCTATTCTGTATCAGTGCGGTTTACATTGAACAAACTGAAATTACATTGAACAGGGCATTATAACTTGGAGATAACTATTTTACAGGGAACATGGGCTATGGAGGGTTAAGTGGCTTGCCCAAGACCACAAGGAGCACCTGTGGGACTAGAAACCCCAGTCCTTCCGGCCCAAGGTTGCTGTCCTCTAGTGGGATTAGAACCCCCGACCTTCCAGCCTGAAGTACCTTGCCCCAACCACTAGGCCACTCCTCCACACTAGGCCACTCCTCCAAGGTGCTGATGGGAAGCAGGATTTCCTGTTTTCCATCAGTGCCATGGGCTCAACTTTAACAGAGCCGCGGTTAAGGGAAACACTGCCCCTTCACCACGGCTGTGCAAAGCGGAGCCGGCAAAACCAGGGGAAACCAGCAGGCTCTCCGGGGGGGGGGCGGGCGAGCGGCCGTGGGGCTCCTCATTCTGCCGCTGCCGCCGCCGGAGCAGCAGCAGCAGCTGCTTCTTACGCTGGAGTTTTGTTTTGTTTTTTTTATTTTGAAGGCCGAGTCAGGCGGTGACGGCGGTCTTTTTGGGGGCAATTTTGACGCCCCCAAAAAGCCCAAAAGCTGCTGCCTGAGGCCACCGCCTCACTTGGCCTCATTATAGAGCTGCCTATGGGACAGAACCTGAAAACATTGGCATAGCTTTCATCACATCACAGTGAACTTTCATTTCAACTTAAAGGGAGCGGGCAGGTGAGCTCCTCCCCATTCCCCACTGCTGGGACCTATCAGGTGCCGCTCCACCAATTTAAATCCAAGGGTGTGAAAGCACCAGCAGCCAGCCTCCAGCCACCCAATCGGTCTACTCATACACTAGCTGTCTTACGTTTCTCAATGCACTGCCAATTCACATTGGTAATTCTACACTCCTTTTACCACCCAACCTGCATTGCTCTTTTTCCTATATACTACTTCATCCTGCACCAACCTTCTGCCTCCTCCTCTAAGCAAATCCAGCATTATACTACAACCCTCTCCCACCAGAAATAACACACAGCCCATGCCTCACTTACACAATTGGCTTGCCCTCATATACCTCTCCTCCCTATTCATTTGCTGCCTCTCGACCCACACAATCCTCCCCTTCCCCATTCTAATATTCTACCTGCCAAGGCCTCTCACATCCTCTTCTTTGTTTCCACAAAACACCCACCAATATAGGAGACATTATCGTTTCCTCTACATCCCCACTTGTTCTCCCTCTGAGATACCAACCTCCCATACTACTCACCTTGATCACACAATCAAATGCAGTCTGGTCAATACACGCTCCACCCGCAATAAAATACAGACCCTTGCTTACCATAATGCCGATGGCAATATAGACCTTCTTTGCATCACGGAGACATGGGTCACCGATGCTGATAATGTCTTGCTTAACTAGCTGAACACCATCACCCACAATATCCACAACTGTCCACAAAGCAACAGTAGAGGCGGAGGAGTCAACATTCTCTCAAACAAGTGCCTTGGCTTCATAATTGCCAGTACAACATCCTCTCATGGTCTAGATACCATCATCATAAATAACAACTGCTTCACCATCTGCCTTGTTTACAGAGCACCTCAACACAATGCAGACCAGCTTGACACCCTTCTTGAGACAATATGCTCAGGGCCTGCCACCAACAACATCTCATCTCAGTCGCCCAAGAGCAGATGGTTCGGAAGAATGTATCCTTGAAGGATACTACCAAAAGCAGAGAGGTTCCAAAAAAGAGTAAAGTAGCCCAAATGCCCTCGAGTATGGAGCAGACAGAGCTTAAAGATCCCAAATTACCCATGTCTACCATTGCCAAATTAATATGAATAAAATACAGTCTCTAAAATGCTTGTATGCAAATGCTAGAAGTCTAAAAAATAAGATGGGAGAGTTAGAATATATAGCACTAAATGAGAGGTTAGATGTGATTGGAATCTCAGAGACATGGTGGAAGGAGGACAATCAGTGGGACACTGTGATACCTGGGTACAAACTATATCGTAATGAAAGAGCTGATCAAATTGGTGGAGGGGTTGCGCTCTATGTTAGAGAGGGCATTGAGTCAGAAAGGATTAAAGTTTTGCAGGAAACAAAATTTGCTGTAGAATCTCTATGGATTGAAATTCCATGTAAAAAGGGGAAGGCGATGGCGGTGGGGGTGTACTATCGACCGCCTGGCCAGAATGAACAAATGGATGATGAAATGCTCAAAGAAATCAAGGAAGCTAACAAAAGTTACAGCGCGGTAATAATAATGGGCGATTTCAATTACCCCGGTATCGACTGGGTCAGTGTCACGGCAGTACATGCTAGGGAGATAAAGTTCCTAGATGACATAAATGACTGCTTCTTGGAGCAGCTGGTCCATGAACCGACGAGAGGGGAAGCCATATTAGACCTAGTCCTTAGTAGAACACCAGATCTAGTGCAAGAGATAAGGGTGTTGGGGCCACTTGACAATAGTGATCATAGCATGATCGCATTTGATTTAATTAGTGGAGGAGGGATAGTAAGGAAATCCACAGTACTACCTTTTAGCTTTCGAAAGGGAGACTACGATAAAATGAGGAAAACAGTTAAGAAAAACTAAAAGGAGCAGTTGCAAAGGTTAAAGACTTACATCAAGCTTGGGTGTTGTTGAAAAATACTATCTTGGAAGCCCAGATCAGCTGTATTCCACGTTTTAAGAAAAGTGGAAGGAAGTCCAAAAAACTGCCAGCATGGTTTAAAGGTGAGGTCGGAGAGGCTGTTGTTGCCAAAAAAGCATCTTTCAGGAAATGGAAAAAAGAGCCAAACGATGAAACCTGGAAACATTAACAAGCACTGGCAGGTCAAATGCAAGGCATTGATAAAGAAGGCAAAGAGAGAATTTGAGAAGAAGCTTGCTGCGGAAGCAAAAAACGTGAAATAAAGATTTTTTCAAGTACATTCGTAGCAAAAAACCTGTGAGAGAGTCAGTTGGACCATTAGATGATAGAGGAGTTAAAGGGGCACTAAGAGGCGACAAGGCGATAGCGGAGAGACTGAATGAATTCTTTGCTTCGGTCTTTACTGAGGAAGATGTAGGGATGTTACCCATGACTGAAGTGGTATTTAAAGGTGCGGAAGAATTGAAGGAAATATCGATACATCGGGAAGATGTATTACAACTATTAAATAAACTGAAGAGTAGAAAATCACCTGGGCCGGATGGTATACATCCAAGGGTGTTGAAAGAACTGAAATATGAGATTGCAAACCTGCTATTAGTAATCTGTGAACTATCATTAAAATCATCTCTAATACCTGAAGATTGGCGGATCGCCAATGTAACACCAATTTTTAAAAAGGGTTCGAGGGGTGATCCGGGAAACTACAGACCGGTGAGTCTCACGTCAGTACCGGGAAAAATGGTAGAAACCATCATAAAGAATAAAATTACTCAGCATGTAGATAGTCATGGCCTAATGGGAGACAGCCATAATGGCTTTAGACAAGGAAGATCTTGTCTTACTAATCTGTTATGTTTTTTTGAAAGTGTGAATAAACAGGTGGACAAAGGTGAGTCGGTTGATATTGTGTATCTGGACTTTCAGAAAGCCTTTGACAAGGTCCCTCATCAGAGACTTTTGGCAAAACTAAAGAGTCATGGGATAGGAGGCAGTGTACTACTATGGATCAGGAACTGGTTAAAAGATAGAAAGCAGAGGGTTGGTCTAAATGGCCAATTTTCCCAATGGAGAAAGGTGAATAGTGGTGTACCCCAGGGATCTGTGCTGGGTCCGCTGCTTTTTGACATATTCATAAATGACCTGGAAAGTGGAATAACGAGTGAGGTTATCAAATTTGCAGATGACACAAAACTATTTAAAGTTGTTAAAACCCAAGAGGATTGTGGAAAATTGCAAGAGGATCTTGATAAATTGGAAGACTGGGCATCAAAAAGGGCAGATGAAATTTAATGTGGACAAGTGCAAAGTTATGCACCTAGGGAAGAACAACACAAACTATGGTTACACGATGCAAGGTTCCACATTAGGAACCACCACCCAGGAAAAAGATTTAGGCGTCATTGTGGATAACATGTTAAAACCCTCGGCCCAGTGTGCAGCAGCAGCCAAGAGAGCAAATAGAATGCTAGGTATCATAAGGAAAGGAATGGAAAATAAAACAAAAGATATTATAATGCCTCTATACCGTTCCATGGTGAGACTGCACCTTGAATATTGTGTGCAATTCTGGTCGCCATATCTTAAAAAGGATATAGCGTTATTAGAAAAGGTTCAGAGAAGAGCCACCAAAATGGTAAAGGGGATGCAAGGATACTCCTATGAAGAAAGGCTAAAAAGGTTAGGGCTCTTGAATCTGGAAAAGAGACGGCTGAGGGGAGATATGATAGAAGTCTATAAATTAATGAACGGAGTGGAACGGGTAAACGTAGATCGACTGTTTACGTTATCAGAATATAGGAAGACTAGGGGACATGCAATGAAGCTACAGGGTAAACTATTTAAGACTAATAAAAGAAAATATTTTTTCACTCAACGTGTAATCAAACTCTGGAATTTGTTACCGGAGGATGTAGTAAAGGCTGTTAGTGTAGCTGTGTTTAAAAAAGGTTTGGACAAGTTCCTGGAGGAAAGGTCCATAAACCATTATTAAGAAGGGACCCAGGATATCAATGCTTGACCTAGTACAAGCATTGCAGAACCTGTGTCTTTTGGGGAAATTGCTAGGTACGTATGACCTAGATTGGCCACTGTTGGAAACAGGATACTGGGCTTGATGGACCTTGGTCTGACCCAGTATGGCATATTTTATGTTCTTATGTTCATTGTCCTCGGCGAACTAAATCTTTCCTCAGCCAATACCAACCAAAGTAATGCCTTCCTTCAAGCCATGAATGACCTGCATTTTACACAACTCATCAATACCTCAACTCACATGAAGAGAGGTGCCTTGGATCTATTCTTTCTCCCTAACGACCTACTTTCCTCATCTCACCCCATTTCCCCTTCCTCTACCCCAGTCCTGTGGTCAGATCATTACCTAATGATCTTCACTCTACCAACCCTCCTACTTAGCTCCCCCCCTCTCAGACTTCCTACAAGAAGAAGATTCCTAACCTTCAATGAAGCCGCCTTCATACAAAAGACCATCCCTATCCTGAAATACGCAATTTATCACTCAGACCTTGACTCAATGGTGGATATATGGAACTCTATCATTATTGAAGTTTCCAAGACTCCACCACACGCCCTCCCCCCCTAAAGCTAGCTGGCCTCACGCTCCCTGGTACTCCACCTGCCTTAGAAAACAGAAATGTTCCCTTAGAAAACCTGAATGAAGATGGAGAAAATAAAAGGACCCGCAGCTGCAAGCTACCTACCTTGACCAACGTGCAGCCTACTGCACCAACACACTGAATTCCAAACATGAGCACTACAATAACATCCTCCTCTGTGCCATTAATATACTAAGAGAACTATTCAGCCTCATCAGAACCCTCACAAAAGAACCATCCCAACTCCACCAGAGCCATAACCTCCACCCCCAGGTGATGGCTGACTTCCTCATATCCAAACATAAGCAGCCCAGTATTTTCACCCTCATCATACTTCCTCCTTCTGGCACGTCTGCCACCCAACCATGGACTACTTTCAGTGATGTCCTCCCTGAAGTGCTCATGAATATTATCTCACACATCAACGCTAGCACATCTCCACTAGACTCCTGCCCAGTATCTTGGATCAAGATAACGAAGACACAGATGTTACCATTCATATCTACCATCATTTATACCTCACTCATGCAAGCCTACCTCCCACCTGCTCTCAAACAAGCCTCTGTGAGACCCCTCCTGAAGAAATCCAACTTTGATCCCAACTCACCTGCCTCCTACCTTTCCTTGCTAAAATCATTGAAAAAGAAGTTCAAATTCAGCTCCAGGAGCATGTTTATTTATTTATTTTATTTATTTAGTACACATTTATATACCGCTGCTTCCAGCGATCAGCAGCGGTTCGATTCTTCTTTTGAGGGTTGTCAATCAGGTCTGGGAGGGGACAGTACATACATAGCTCTGAGGGGGGGTCACAGCACACATGGTTAATGTTTTGGGGAATGGAGTTATACATATTTACATTTATACATACATATTTACACATTTTTGGATTTCACATTTTTACATGTCTATACATAAGGCGGATTCAAAAGCATATAATTATCTGTTTGCTTTGCTACGATTCCATGGATCTTGAGACTCATGGCTGGTTGTAGTAGCATTTAAATAGGTGGGTTTTTATCTCTTTCCTGAAACTTTTAATGTCCTGGATTAAACGCAGTTCAAAAGGGAGTTGATTCCATATAGTAGGCGCAGAGAATGAGAAAGCTCTGCGACATGTACTTGTTTTCACAGTTCTGATGGTGTTGGGGACCTGCAGGGTGCCCAAGTTTTTAGTTCTTCAGTTCCTATTTGCCGGTTGTGTGCTGATAAGTGAGGACAGGAATGAGGGGGCTATGTTGTTGATAAGTTTGAATGTTGTTACTAGCATCTTGTACTGTATCCTAGCTGCAATTGGAAGCCAATGTAGGTCGATTAATATGGGGGTGATGTGTTCAGATATTCTTGTTCCCATTATGATCCTGGCTGTCACATTTTGGGCCATTTGAAGGATATTTAGTGATTTTTTGGGCAGACCTTGTAAGATGGCATTACAGTAGTCGAGGTGTGGCATAATGAGTGCTTGAGCCACTGACCGGAAGTCGCATGGTGCTATTATTTTCCTTAGAGGTTGTATCACCCTAAGTTTATGGAAGATGGCTTTGTTTGTTTTACGCAGGTGTGTCTCCATTTTTAGGTTGCAGTCGAGTGTGACTCCTAGATATTTGATTTCATCTTTTGCTTTGTATGTGTTATTGCACAGGGTGATTGAATCAGGTGGCTTGAAGTTGGGTTTGCTGGATATATACATGACCTCCGTTTTTTTGTGGTTAATCGTCATGTTATTTTTCTGTAGCCATAGCAACATCTCGTCCAGGCAGCTTTCGAGCTGTGTATATTTGCGGTCAGCGGCGTCCAGTTGTGTGTAGAGCATAATATCATCCGCATAGATGTGGTAGTTGATGTTATGCCTTTTAAAAAATGTCGCAGAGGGGTTGCATGTAAATGTTGAACAGTAGTGCCGAGAGAGCTGAACCCTGGGGTATGCCCTGCGTTTGAGAGAACGGTTTAGCTTGTTCCCCATTGAATTGTACTTGAGGCCTTCTGTTCGATATATAGGAGGAGAACCATTTGAGGGGGGTTCCCACAACTCCTATGGATTCCAGTTTGCTAAGGAGGATCCCATGATGTACAGTGTCAAAGGCGGCGGAGATGTCAATGAAAATGAGTATAAACATTTTCTTTGTGTCTTCTAGTCCTTTGAGGAGGTTGTTCATTAGTGCTATCAAAAGTGTTTCAACTCCATGGTTTCTTCTGAACCCGTATTGTTGTTTGTCTAAGGTATCATGGTCATCAAGGTGGTCTTGAAGTTGTAGGAGCACTGCCTTTTCTATGATTTTTGCCAGGAATGAGATGCTGGATATGGGGCGGTATGAGGTCGGGTCTTCCTTGTTGAGAGAGTTGTTTTTTAGGATTGGCCTTATTATAGATTGTTTTAGTTGGTCAGGCATTATTCCTTGACTTAGTGACTGATTTACAATGTGGGCTATTTGCTGGTTTATCTCTTTTTTTGCCGCTTTGATCCATGCAGTTGGGCAGGGGTCAAGTGGTGAGGTGGTGGTATTTATGGAGGTTAGAATGTTGGTGGTTTGTTGTTCATCAATGTTGTGGAATGTGCTCCATGTAAGTTCTTGCTTCATCTTTGTTCGTTGGTGCGGTGTGCCTACGTCGAACGTGGGGGTGGTAGTAGTCAGTTTGCTTGCGTATTGATTTGCCAGTGTTTGTGGATGTATAGGGCTATCTTGATGTTCCGGTAGGGCTGTTTTGGTAAGTGACTTTACTAGTGCAAAAAGTTCACGTGGTTTGTTGATGGCTTTGTTTAGGATGTTGGTATGGTGTATCCTCTTTGCTGCGTTTATTTCCTCTTTGTATTTTGAGAGGAGATTAAGGTACACAGCCCTGAGTTCGGTGGATTTGGTGTGTCTCCACTTTCTTTCGTGCTTTCTGAGGTCTCTCTTCATTCTGGTCAATGTTATGGTGTACCAAGGTTCTGATTGGTGTTTGGATGCATTTGGTGTCTGATTCCCTTTGGGGATTGCTATGGTCTGAATTCCGGCATCCCAATTGCTTGTTAAGTCATCGAGGTCTGTTTTAACCCAGGTCTATGTGGGATTTGATAGTATTGATAAGACCTTCCATGTTTGGTTTGTTGAATCTTCTTTGTTGGTGTGATGTTCATTTTGCTTTTGTGTCTTTAGTCAAGTTCGGCAGCTTTATCCGTATATTGATTTGGTGGTGGTCTGACCAGGGTAGTGGATTGATCTCTATCAGGGGCTTCTCATCATTGGCCTGTTCACTTTTGGGCGTGAAAACCATGTCTAGTGTGTGTCCTTTTTCATGGGTGGGTTCTGTTATTAGTTGCTGGTACCCTAGCTGGGTCATGGTTTCTAGGAAGGTGTTTGTATTCGTGGCTGATGTTGATGCTAGATTTAGGTCCCCTAGTACAATCTGGAATTTTCTAGGTTGCGTTGATGAAATTGTTTCCAATGCTGATGCTAATATCTCATGTTGCGGCGTGGGGGGTCTGTATATCAAGCAGATGGATAATGCGGAGTTTTCGACCTTGAGTAGGTCTATGTCTGGGTTTGAGTTCTGATATGTGCTGGAGAGTTTCAGGTTGTCTTTTGCTATCATGAGGACGCCTCCACCCTTTTTGTGGGATCGGGGACAGTTATACAGGTTGTATCCAGGTTTGCTGATCTGGTTCAATATGGCTGCATCTGTTTCTGTGACCCATGTTTCGGTTATACATAGGATGTCCGGTTGGTCGTCTGTGATGATGTCGTAGATTATGTGGGTTTTGTTCCTGATTGAGCGAGCATTGATGAGTATGATTTTACAGGTTTCATGTAGGGCTGGCGTAGCCTGGTTGTTAGTGGTTTGTGATGTAGTTTGGTTGAGTGAGCGGGTCAATGCTGCATTGGGCTTGCGGTGTCTCCGATTTCTTGTCGAACTTCTAGTGGAGAGCCTATGATTGGGCATGTGTGATACAATCTTTCCTGTGAAGTAGTATGGTGTGAGTAGGAGTGGTTGTGGGGTTTGTATGGTGTAGAGGCTGTAGAATGGGGTGTAAAGGTGTGAGAGGGGTTGGTATAGGTTTTTATTGAGTGCGTAGGTAGGGATTAGAGTGAACAGGTATATCACTATTACCAGATGTTAACAGATATGCTCCGCTTGATCATAATCAATATGGTTTCCGCTCCTACAACAGTGCTGAGACATTACTCACTTCTCTCTTAAATGTACTCATTGCCGTAACTGAAAAGCCCTCCTCTGGTTATGTGCTGCTCTTTCTTGACATCTCTGCAGCATTTGACACCATGTCCCACCAGACTCTACTCAACCAGCTCAATAATATTGGAGTTTATAACAAGCCACTCAAATGGATCTACTCCTGCCTTTCCAAATGCACCCAACTGATAAGAATCAGACATCAGTCCTTAACACCCTACATCCTTCCCCAAGGAATCCCACAGGGTTCTGCCCTCTCCTTTTTAACATGTACATTATGCCCCTTTCCTACATTATACAGCGGTTTAACATCGGCTACCAACTCTATGCCAGCGACATAATGATAATCATTCCATTTCAGACCACCACTCTCGACTACTCCAATCTAACTGCCTGTTTCAAAGAGATCATCTCCTGGCTACAGCTTCATAATCTTGCAGTCAACTTTAGTAAGACAGAGGTCCTTCACGTGACCAGAGACCCAAACTTCATACCACCTCCTATCATCAAATCCGAGGACACCAAAATACAAGTTAATTCTCAGATCAAGTACCTCGGAGTCGTCCTGGATCACCAACTAAATTTCCAACCTCACATAATGAACACTACCAAAAACATTTACTTCAAACTCTGAATTCTCCATAACTTATGCCCCTCCTCTCTTCTGACAACTTCCGTGCAGTATGCCTTACCGCAATCACACCATTGCTTGACTACTGCAATTACATCCTCCAAGGGTTTCCCAACGCTACCATTGCCTTTCTAAAGCTCGCCCAAAACACTGCAGCATGCACTATAGCCAGAATCTCCAGATACTGCCATTTCACCCCCATATTGAAATCTCTCCACTGGTTCCCTGTCACATCCATGATCAAGTTCAAAG
Source organism: Ichthyophis bannanicus (assembly GCA_033557465.1). Lineage (NCBI taxonomy): Eukaryota > Metazoa > Chordata > Amphibia > Gymnophiona > Ichthyophiidae > Ichthyophis > Ichthyophis bannanicus. Next base: position 1,035,931,350 of record CM066032.1, on the reverse strand, counting down.
TACTCACCATCACCCATAGAGCACTCATCAATACCTCCTCAGAGCAACTCCATTCACTTATCAGACATCCTGACAATAGCAGACTGCATAGACAAAATGTGTTTAATCTTCTTCTCCCTCCCACGCAGATATGCAAATGTTCACCACACACATGTACAAGAGCCTTTGAATTCTGTGCTCCCACCATTTGGAACTAGCTACCCCCTCCACCCCCACTACGGTGCATTCAATCTCATAACATTAAAAAAAGACCTCAAGACATACCTCTTCGAAGAATACTATGGTACATCCCTTGCAGCAAACCCCCTAGCAAGAACATCCCTCACTCCGATATACCATGCCCATTACCCCCCTCCTTAAACACCTAAGTCTGTTCAGCCCCCAATATTATTCCCACCCCTTCTTCATTTCATCACAAGCCCACTCCTATAAACACCAGTATAACTTAAGTTTACCATACCTCATACCCCCTACTGTATCATAAGATCACTGTAACATACGCTCCAAAGTTATACTATTCCCTTATTTACCCCCTCCCTTTTGTTATGTGCTGTTCCAATTTAAAGTTGCCTGTATAACTTCACATTTTAAATTGTTCCATGTAACCATTTTGCTTGGTAGAAAAACAGTATATTAAAACCAGCTAAATAAATAAATATCTAATAAAGGTTTTTCCATATTTTTTTGCCTTAGTTTCTTCTGTCTGTAATCCAACCATTACAATGCAATGTGTGCCTTTGAGTCAGTCCTGACTCCTGGAGACCCAGAGGCTCCTGGGTTTTCTTGGCAGGGTCACTGGAAGTAGATTGCCAGGCCTTTCTTCTGAGACAGTGGAGGGTTAAGTGATTTGCCCAAGGCCACAAGGAGGGCTAGTGGGAATTGAACCCTGGTTGCTTCGTTACCAAGCCAGTGTTCTAACCACTAGGCTACTCCTCCACTCCACTCCAATCCAACCATTAGGAGAAGAGAAATTGTGCTTAAATTTTGAATGTCCATAGGAATAACATCATTGGAATGTGTTATCCATTAGTAAATGACTACCTTTGTGCGCTTAAAAACTAGAAGGGAATTGAATTTTAAAATATATTTTTTGTTTGATTCTCACCCATTATTCCAATTAAGAGGATAGAAGGGCCATTTTTTCACAATAAGGATTAATTAGAGCTTTTCATCAACACGTAAGTAACCCTGATCTGTTCAATAAATTCCAATTGTGATTGCTGACGAACATAAAATACACAAAATAAACTTAAAATAAATTTCTGTTAATTTAAGGATCCCTGTTCACTGAGCAACTTTAAATAACCAACAGCACAACAAAACTAAGATGCAGATAGCAGTAAAGCAGCAAACTGGTGGGGGCCTTCCAGTCTTTTGCACCGAGTGCCACATAGATGATTTTCTCCCTGTTGGTGAGAGGTTATATGGGTGCACTCTTTGTAGTTTTGGTCGGCCACTTCCAAGGAATAGCATAATGCTTTTGATTCCTCTAAAAGCACTGTGGCAATGTACCATAGTGCTAAAGTAACCCAAGTAGGAGTATCTTAGGAGGTGGTGCTAATAAGGCCAAACACTGATTCTGAATGTAAGTGCTTATAAATAGTGGAATAGCTGCACATTCAGAAGTGCAGGTACTCTCATGCTATCAGTGTCTATCCCAGGAATGGGCAAACTACAGCCCGCGGGCCGTATATGGCCCGGCGGACCTTTTAATCCGGCCCGCTGTATCAGTTATCCTGGTGAACAAATGGACTGCTGCAGAGGGAGCCGGGGAAGCCTGCGCGAAGCCCCGGCTCCCTCTGCACAGCCCGCCAGCGTGAAGAGCCTTTACCTTCACGCTGGCGGCTGTTTCAATGAAGCCACGAATGCCACGAGAGGTTAAAGGGCATTGCCTTTAACCTTTCCCGGCATTCGCGGCTTCATTGAAACAGCCGCCAGCGGGAAGGTAAAGGTTCTTCATGCTGGCGGGCTGTGCAGAGGGAGCCGGGGCCTCGCGCGGGCTTCCCCGGCTCCCTCTGCAGCCCCTTAGACAGCGCGGGGCTCTTCGGGGGGGCCGGCTAGGACTGGATGGGCTGTGATGGGGGGGGAACGGACTGGAAATGGGCTGTGATGGGGGGGGGAACGGACTGAAAATGGGCTGTGATGGGGGGGGGAACGGACTGGAAATGGGCTGTGATGGGGGGGAAACAGACTGGAAATGGACTGTGATGGTGGGGGGGGGGAGAGAACGGACTGGAAATGGGCTGTGATGGGGGGAGGACTGCAAATGGTCTGTGATGGTGGGGGGGATAGGACTGGAAATGGGCTGTGATGGGGGGAGGACTGCAAACGGTCTGTGATGGTGGGGGGGATAGGACTGGAAATGGGCTGTGATGGTGGGGACGGACGGACTGAAAATGGGCTGGGATGGGGGAAACAGACTGGAAATGGGCTGTGATGTGGGGGGGGAACAGACTGGAAATGGGCTGTGATGGGGGGGACAAATTGGGCTGGGATGGGGGGAAACAGACTGGAAATGGGCTGTGGTGGGGGGGGAGAACAGACTGGAAATGGGCTGTGATGGGGGAACGGACTACAATTGGGCTGTGATGGGGGGAGGACTGCAAATGGGCTGTGATGGTGGGGGGGATAGGACTGCAAATGGGCTGTGATGGTGGGGGGAATGGACGAAATGGGCTGTGATGGTGGGGGGAATGGACGAAATGGGCTGTGATGGGGGGGAACTTGGACTGGAAATGGGCTGATGAAGGGCTGGATTAGGACTGTGTAAATGTGTTTGAAATTGAGAATTGCAACAACAAAGCTATCTCCTGACTTTGATGCCTTAACAAAAAAGGGAGACCAACAACACTGTTCACACTAAAATTGAAGGTACTATTTTATGAAAGAAATACATTGCATAAAAGTTTTGTAAAATAACTCTTTTTATGCTTTTCTACCTTAAATTAATCTAAACATTTAATGTTACAAATTTAAATTTAATTTATATTAATTCACACATACACACCGTCCATCTACTCTTGCTCCGGCCCCCGGGTCCAATATATGAGCCCATTGCGGCCCTCGAGTCAAAAGGTTTGCCCACCCCTGGTCTATCCTGATAGCCACACCAATCTCTACAGCCACATTCTCTACTTATGGGCTATACAATAACTTTGGCTTATGCAAGAAGGTGTCAAGGTCCTCACTGAGCTTGAATATCAGGATGTTAATATTCCCAGAGGAACAGTTTTGATTGGAAACCACAAGAGTCAAAGGATAAGGCACTGTGCCTTTTTGGACCACTGATAACATTTTGTGACATTCTCTGCCACTACTGATCATGCTGACCTTTCTCCCAGGTACATTCTGAGAATAGAACTAAGTGATGTCAAACTGGAACAAAGGGGTATGTTTTCTAAACCGTCTTAATATTACTGGCGTTAGTTGCAGTCTTACTGTGACGAATGCCATATAAGGTAGTGGGCGTTCTGGTCTTAAGGTAGCATTTCAGGTTATCGCGCGATAAAGTCCGTTATCTCGCGATAGAGGGATCCGTGGCACGTTAACACATGTTAGACTTAATTAGGCATGCTGACCTGTAATGACAGCAACAGAGGTGTAGCACACTGGCTAATGCATTGACTGCTGATACAGTGGTAATGAGTTTGATCCCTCAGTGGGCTCAGTTAAAAGGCTGTCTGAGGCAATCCCTTTTCCTGCTTGTAACAGTCAGACACATCCCAACAATCTGCACTGCCAGTCAAAAAAGCCTCACCCCAGTGCTGCAACCTAATGCACCATTTAGGGTGCACCATACGGCACATCATAAAGCACCACGTCATCCAAGACAGGTTATAATGTGCCCCAGAGGGCAGCAGGGAAGGTTGGCATTCTCCAAGGTAGCATATAAGGTGCCCCATAAGCTGGCCAAACCTAAGGTGCCGCGAAAGATGCCCCAGGGATGATAAGGTGACACAGGAGATGGTGCCCAGGGGCACAAAGGTGCCCCTAGGTCTCAAGCATGAAATGTATGGCTCAAACACAGATGTAACCATAACACTGCACAGAGCACCAAGGAAAGGCAATGAACACGTGATGGAAGGAAGTAGATGGACTAGCCAAATCTGCATGCAGCCCATGTGGCAGCAGGTAAAGTGGACAAACATATCGGGGGCAGCTGTACCGATGTACAGGGTGATGGTAATGTACAGTGCAATAATGACAGTGTGTGGCAGAGGATGGGGATATGTGTCCACCAGAGGAGGTAGAGGTGGTAGGATAAGTGCAATGACAGGAGGACAGAGGAGAGCAGTGCCATGCAGAGCAGACACAAGAGAGGCAAGCATGAAGAGCCACAATGCAGAAAAGTGTGCCAGTGCAGGACATGGGGTAGCAGCCAGCACAGTAGGGCAGGACACCACAGAGATTGCAGACACAGAGAGACTGACAGAAGGATATTTGGCAACGGTGATGAGGGTATAATGTGCCAGCAGCACAGATCATCACAGATAGGACTGTAACAGGAATGCAAAATACGTGTGGAAGAGAGGCATAAAAAAATTAGAACAGAGAGGAATCGAACCCATGACCAGTAGCACAAATGGCAATGCACAAACCGGTAGGCTACAACACCAACATGAGTGTCACAGCAAAGGCACATCCGTACAATCTGTGCTGCCAGCAGAAACACCCTCACCTCATTGCCATCACCTACCGCGCCCTATAGGGCAGGAGGGGTGTCTGGACCCACATGCAGATCAGGGGGCAGCACCTACCGACCCATCCTCTTGGGGCCAGGGTGGGGGGGACAGGATCTGCCACCAACAGACCCACACTCTACATCTTTGCAATGGCGGCAGTTGAGGGATATGATGAAGGGCTGTGGGACCAGCTATCCCAGTTCATCAGGGGAAGGGCCACCCTCCAAGGCAGTGAATCCAGATCTGTTTGTATCACACAGGGCACTGGCAGACAGGCGGTAGGCCTGTATATGCTCAGATGCCCCCCACCACCATCTGACATTCACCAGCAGTGGGCACTGTTAGTGTTCACCCTGCAAGGTGCTCCAGCCATACACACGCTAACTGCAGATGGTCTGCTAGCTAGTACATAGTGCATGTTCCTGGAGAAACTGCGCACCCAGAGGTGGTATGTCAGTGATTGGGCCCCAACCAAGGAAACTCCCAGAAATCACTTGAGGGAAGCATTGTATGGCACTATGTGGGGACCTAGCCATGCCATGGTCACTGCGCAATCAGGGTGAGAGTGACCCCCCAGCATGACATGCTGTAGTCACTGTGTTCCTGCAGGTGGTGGTCGGCCAATACAATGTCTCAGCTATTGCCATATGCCCTGTGCAGATCCATCCTGCCCAGGCTGTCCTGTCCGGCCCATACCCACAGTACCTTGCTCCTCATTATGCACATAGGCAGGCTAACAGTAGAAACAGTGCAAGCATTGTGGGCTCCTCAAGGTGTGGCCAGCCACAAAACACTTGATAGACATACACACACTCCCACACCTACTTCAGTATTGTGCAAATATAGAGGTGGTTGGCAGCCCTGGCCGCCACACCAGTCCTGGGCACAGCGCAGGCATTAAATGGTACTCAATACTTTTGGGGTCACTCTCCGGGGTGGTAAACAATGTCAGAGACATAAACCGAGACACACTCCACAGATATCAGACAGGTTGCTCTGATGGATCTCTGTTAACACATTGTGTCTCATTTTGGGCTTGTTATCTGACATTAATCATAGCAACCGCTTGATATATGTGTAACGTGCTTCAAGGTTTATGACGGCATTGCTATGGTATGCGGGTTCTAGTATTGGTAGATGCTGCTCCGCGCAGGGCCCAACAGCCTGACCCTCCATTAGGCTTTGGATAGTAGAGCTGGCCAATGCTCTGGAGCAGAGGTTCCCAACTCCAGTCCTGATGGGCCCAACACAATTCAGTTTTTCATGCTGTCCCTAATGTATATGCAGGGGAAACATTTGCATACAATGGGGGCGGTACATACAAATGCATCTCAAGCATATGCCTTATGGACAGCATTACACCTGAATGGTGTTTGGCCCTCCGGGACTGCAGTTGGGAGCCTCTGCTCTAGGGACTGCACATGTCTATGGTGAATGTGCTCTGTAGGGTAGACTATAGGCGTTTATGGCATGTTTATTTTATCTGCACAAAAAGTTCCTTCTTTATTACCACGGTTTAGTACTGGGTAATCTATGGGGCATGGTCTGCAGGAGCCACAGCTTGGACTTGAACCTGTGATCTTCTGCCCCTGGATGCACTGGCTGAGTGTACTGCACCAAACTGTTCCACAGAGGCAAGTCATTCCCTGAGTATACCATTACTGTTCGTCAGACGATCAGACATTTTTTGCGGTGCACGGCACCCACCTAGACAGGGCTTGGCCTTGGTCTGCTGTGGGTAGATGCCACTGCCCCCCCCCCAACACCGAAACCCCTCTGCCACCATGCTGACATGCCCTTATGCTGGTGGTGCTGGTGGTGCGCAGTCCCAGGCCATCCAGTGTGCTGGTAGGTGGCTGCCTATGGTGTGTAATATGGGGTAGGGGTGCCTGCATGGACATCCATGCTTCCCCCCGGAACGGCCTGCCAATGTTCTGTTCCATTTGGGGTATTTTCTAGGTACTGTCCCCTGGGACACTGTGGGACACAGACACTCGTGGGCATGTTTGACCTTGATCAGTTGCTGATATTGCATTCCTGTTTATCTATGTGTCACCTGGGCATCTGCCTAGCCTGCCCTATGTCCCAGCTGCCCCACTGCATGTCATTACTGCAGTCCCCTGTACCCCATGTGCAGCCACACCATAGTGCCCTTTCGTACTTGGGCACTATCTGGTGGTGCAGCACATGTATCACTGTTCTTGGTCTCCCTGCCTTTGCTACACATTGCTGACTGAAATGGTTTCTCTCTCCTTCACTTTTGCCTCTAACGCCAGGTTTTCACTCGCGCTATTTTTCAGACCTTTATTTCATGGCGATAGTGTACCTGGGGTCTCTCCCCGCCCACTCTCCGCCCATTGACCCCTTCTCTCTGCCCCTGGGGAGCCTTACTCCACCCTCTGGGGAGCCTTACTCCACCTTCGGCGCACCTTACCGCCGCAGCAGACGTTATCACGCGATACATGATTTTATTGCACGGTAATGCACCATTATCATGCGATAACGTCACATATCGTGCGATAACCTCTCAGCTGCGACATTATCGCCATTTAGCAAACATACCCCAAAGTTTCTTTGCACCAATAGCTACTACAAAAATACAGCAAATGGTACTAACAGCTATGGCAAGGGTACAAGTTGACAAACAAGCAAGAATGCAGATTGACAGGTAAGAGGCATTGCCTCAGGTACAGAGTTTACTGTAAGTCCTGTGGGGACAGGGAAATACCTGTTCTACATGATTGTAACTTGCTTTGAAGTACTACCAGAAAGACATGAGCTAAACACTACTATCGCTACAAGTAAATAAAAAAAGAAAACTCATAAATAAAAGAGTAGCTGGCAACAGTCTCATAATGTAAAGATAAGAAAAAAATGACTAGAAATAAAGAAGCAAGCATTGTAGGTGGCAGCAGGTGACATTTGGTAAAGGCAGACAAAGAAGATGGAAAACGTCTCCAAATTTGGTCAGGAGATCATGCCACCAAGAAAAGTAGGCAGGCAATCAAAGAGAACAGCAACTGCATGAGTGACCAGCTACCAAAGACCATGGTTGATCCAGTGCATTGAATTAACTCATCAGTAAGAGAAATTTAAAAGAATACAAAAAAAACCCAAAATATGAAGAAGAGAACCTTGGTGGCAGATTCAAAGAGTTATTAGTGTTAAACTTGCTGGTTGGAATGTGGCTGTGCGGTGGGGCATTGAGGGAAAGGACTGTAGCTTGGGGGAAGTGTGTGTGTTTTCCATGCAGAAGGGTCGAGGTTCACTCTTAGCAGTAATTCCAGGTGAGAAAAAAACACTGACCCTGGGAAAATGCTGCAGTGAATGTTGTTTCTCTTCCTCTTCCTCCCATGACTGAACAACAAGAGTTCAGGAGACAGAGGAGGAAGGAATTCTTTCCTTCCAGTCTCAGCATTTTTAAAATTTCCTCCCTCTTCTCACTGAATCAGAAAGGCGGGCCATTGCCTTGTTTGTTGTTCCTTCTTCCTGATTTTTATGATCTGATTCAACTCTGTTAGCAAGTATCTTTTTATTGCACTTTGCTACATAACAGCAGAGACCGCCCTCCTTGATGGACACCATCACTGACCATTCCAGCTGCACTACACCCCTGCATATAAATCATTGGAACAGCTGCCAGTTAGAAAGGTTCTCTGATTATTGGGGATGTGTACAACAAACAATTTTTTTTTGTTCATTTCACAAATTTTTGCCAAGTTTTGGCCATTATTTTGATTTGTTTTAGAAATTAATGCATACAAAATTTGATTTATACATGTAAAATTAAAGGTACACATGTTAATCAACTTTATGTACACTGGCTCAGAGTTTTTATGTCCATAAATTTGATTTAATGAATGTTCTTTATGTGCATAACATTTCCGAATCAAATCTGCCCTAACACAACCACAACCTTGGTGATTATTCTGTTTCTAAAATGTATAGCATTATTACGAATCTGCTGCTGGCTTCTCTCTGGTCTTCTTTTCCTATCAGTTGAGTTTATCCTGTCCCCATGAAGTGCAACTAATCCCCATTACTTTGCCCAATTGTGCAGACAGCATGAAATGAAAAGCTGAACAGATTTTGCTGGGTGATATAATAATGTTCTCCCAGACCTATCAAGGTATCTAAGGTGTGATTGTAGGCTGTCAAACATCATTTTGTTGACTGCTCTGGTGAGCACCTTAACTTTTATAGTATTTCTCTGCTGTACATAAGAACTTAACTTTGCACTTGTCCATATTAAATTTCATCTGCCATTTGGATGTCCAGTCTTGCAATTTTTCACAATCCTCTTGCGTTTTAACAAATTTGAGTAATTTTGTGTCATCTGCAAATTTGATCACGTCACTCATTATTTCCATTCCAGGTCATTTATGAAGCTGTTGTAAGGCAGCAGGCCCAGCACAGATCCCTGGAGTACTCCACTATTCACCTTTCTCCACTGAGAAAATTGGCCATTTAGCCCTACCCTCTGCTTTCTATCTTTTAACCAGTTCCTGATCCACAATAGTACACTGCCTCCAATCCCATGACTTTTTAATTTGGCCAAGAGTTTATGGATATTTCAAAGCTGTTATTAACCAGATCAAGAATAGATATCCATGATTAATTATGTGCACAAAGAGAGACTCAGTGTAATTCCCCCATGCACTATTACATTGTGAGGGGCTTTATGGGTCAAGAACTGGCATGGAAGGAGTCCTCCTTGGTCAGAATCTACTGGTCCCTGGAACACTTGACATAAACTGCAGCGCTTCTGGGGAAAAAGGATATAATTGGATGGTATTTCCTTCCCTTCTACCCAGGAAAATTCAAGCCAGTTGGGACTCTAAACAGGACTGGCAATATTTTGAAGTTTTATTAAATTACAAAACCATGGTTTTCTCCAAGATATCAAGTAGCATATTTAATTAGTTAGAATATTAATTCCAACAAGGCGTCAGTATTCAAAGAAAATAACCTTCTGTGTTCTCTTTGCTCAATTGGTAGTTACCCCTACCCTTCCTTCCTTCCTTCCTCATTATATTCTAATCTCACCCATGTGAAGGAGTAGGATACTGAAAATCCTATGGGATATGTTGTGTACAGGCTTATCCTTTACTGCTGGCTGTCTTATCTGTTCTGGCTCCACTCTGCTATTCAGTCCACATTGAGTGAAAAAATATTTTCTTTTATTAGTCTTAAATAGTTTACCCTGTAGCTTCATTGCATGTCCCCTAGTCTTTCTATATTCTGATAACGTAAACAATCGATCTACGTTTACCCGTTCCACTCCGTTCATTAATTTATAGACTTCTATTATATCTCCCCGCAGCCGTCTCTTTTCCAGATTCAAGAGTCCTAACCTTTTTAGCCTTTCTTCAAAGGAGTATCCTTCCATCCCCTTTACCATTTTGTTGGCTCTTCTCTGAACCTTTTCTAATAACGCTATATCCTTTTTAAGATACGCCGACCAGAATTGCACACAATATTCAAGGTGCGGTCTCACCATGGAACGATATAGAGACATTATAATATATTTTGTTTTATTTTCCATTCCTTTCCTTATGATGCCTAGCATTCTATTTGCTCTCTTGGCCACCGCTGCACACTGGGCTGAGAGTTTTAACATGTTATCCACAATGATGCCTAAATCTTTTTCCTGGATGGTGGTTCCTAATGTGGAACCCTGCATCTTGTAACCATAGTTTGGGTTGTTCTTCCCTAGGTGCATAACTTTGCACTTGTCCACATTAAATTTCATCTGCCATTTTGATGCCCAGTCTTCCAATTTATGATAGATCCTCTTGCAATTTTCCACAATCCTCTTGGGTTTTAACAACTTTAAATAGTTTTGTGTCATCTACAAATTTGATAACTTCGCTCGTTATTCCCTTTTCCAGGTCATTTATGAATATGTCAAAAAGCAGCAGACCCAGCACAGATCCCTGGGGTACACCACTATTCACCTTTCTCCATTGGAAAAATTGGCCATTTAGCCCTACCCTCTGCTTTCTATCTTTTAACCAGTTCCTGATCCACAATAGTACACTGCCTCCTATCCCATGACTCTTTAGTTTTGCCACAAGACTCTGATAAGGGACCTTATCAAAGGCTTTCTGAAAGTCCAGATACACTATATCAACCAACTCACCTTTGTCCACCTGTTTAGTCACACCTTCAAAAAAACAGATTAGTAAGACAAGATCTTCCTTGTCTAAAGCCATGTTGGCTGTCTCCCATTAGGCCATGACTATCTACATGCTGAGTAATTTTGTTCTTTATGATGTTTTCTACCATTTTTCCCGGTACTGACGTCAGGCTCACTGGTCTATAGTTTCCCGTATCACCCCTGGAACCCTTTTTAAAAATTGGTGTTACATTGGCGATCCTCCAATCTTTATTACAGATGATTTTAATGAAAATTCACAGATTACTAATAACAGGTCTGCAATCTCATATTTCAGTACTTTCAACACCTTGGATGTATACCATCCGGCCCAGGTGATTTGCTACTCTTCAGTTTATCTAATAGTTGTAATACATCATCCCGATGTATCGATATTTTCTTCAATTCTTCTGCACCTTTAAATACCACTTCAGTCATGGGTAACATCCCTACATCTTCCTCAGTAAAGACCGAAGCAAAGAATTCATTCAGTCTCTCCACTACTGCCTTGTTGCCTCTTAGTGTCCCTTTAACCCCTCTATCATCTAATGGACCAACTGACTCACAGGATTTTTGCTACGAATGTACTTGAAAAAGTCTTTATTTCGTGTTTTTGCTTCCGCAGGAAGCTTCTTATCAAATTCTCCCTTTGCCTGCCTTATCAATGTCTTGCATTTGACTTGACAGTGCTTGTGCTGTTTCCAGGTTTCGTCATTTGGCTCTTTTTTCCATTTCCTGAAAGATGCTTTTTTGCAAACAAGAGCCTTTCTGACCTCACCTTTAAACCATGCTGGCAGTTTTTTGGACTTCCTTCCACTTTTCTTAAAGCATGGAATACAGCTGGTCTGGGCTTCCAAGATAGTATTTTTCAACAACACCCAAGCTTGATGTAAGTCTTTAACCTTTGCAACTGCTCCTTTTAGTTTTTCCTTAACTATTTTCCTCATTTTATCATAGTCTCCATTTTGAAAGTTAAAAGGTAGTACTGTGGATTTCCTTACTATCCCTCCTCCACTAATTAAATCAAATGCGATCATGCTATGATCACTATTGCTAAGTGGCCCCAACACCCTTATCTCTTGCACAATATCTGGTGTTCCACTAAGGACTAGGTCTAATATGGCTTCCCCTCTGGATGTGCAGCCCTGCAATCCACCTAAACCCTATTCCCGCACCAGCTCTCCCTATACATCTTGTGCTTCAGGATAGGGAGAGCCAGCGAGGGGCAGGAGGGGGTGGGATCAGGGGCAGAGCATGTACAGGGCCAATTCAGGTCTCGGCCCTGTGCGTGCTGCCAGGCCATATTGCTCATACTATCTCAGAGGTGGTATAAGCAGTACTTTTCACGGGATCAGGACATGGCAGCCAGCCACATGGCCGGAGCCTGGTGCAGGGGGGTCCCTGCTGCCGTATTCAGGCCGTGGGAGGCTAACCATGGGTCGGGCGGCGGGGATATTTGGGTCTGGAGCCTCAGTTTACTTGGGTGCCTGTGGGGAAGATGTCCCTGCAGGCAGAGGGGGCATGCCAGGCCATCCTCGGGCCCAATTCTGGCTCCCACGGAAACGTATTCTTCCTGCAGACCAGAATCTGGTCCTAGCTAGTCCGTCTTCAGAAGGGATGTCTGGATGGCCCAGAAAGCCCGCTTCAAGAATCAGGCTCCACAATACCACTTTTGCCCTTCCTCTTCTCACTAACATATCTGAAAAATGTCTTATCCCCCCCTCCCCCCCCCACACACACTTTATTGCATTGGCTATTTCCTCCTCTTTTTGAATCTCTTTTTGAATTTCATACAAGTGCGGCACTATCTGCAGTCCAGCCAGAACTTTCAGGCTGCCTGGGGGCATTGGTCCAATTTTAGGATTTTGTTTTTGAGAGGGGGAGAAAAAGGGCTTGTTGTCAAGCATGTACAAAGTCATACAACAGACCTCGAGTGTGGAAGCTCTACTCCATATAAAGTGGGAAACTGACCTAGGAGTATTGCTGGGAAGAAAAGACATGGAAGCGTATTTTCGAAAGCATAAATAAATTCTCAGTAGTCATGCTGCTGGTAGAACATGGGTACAAAGTTTTATACCAAATGTACTTGGATCCGATTCACCTTCACCATATAGGCCTGGCAAAAGATGGGAATTGTTGGAGGGGTTGCGGCTATGAGGGAAAGTTCCTCCATATGTGGTGGACATGTCCCATGGTAGTTAAATTTTGGGAGAAGATTGCCACACTGGTGAGTGAAATAGTGGGAGTAGGGGTAGAGCCAGAGCCAACCTCTATCCTACTGAACCTACCCATACAAGGAATAGGAATTGGAGGGGGGGGGGGGCTTCTCATATGTGCATAATTGTCGCAAGGTTGGAGCTTGCTACAGGTTGGAAATGTAAACTGATGCCAGATTTGATTTCTGTAAAATGTAGATTGGAGTGGATCTATTGTACTGTATGTCAGAAGCAACTGCATGGCTGAACTCCATAGCAGCTCATTTCGGTGACAAATGGTTAATTTACGAGGACTGTCAGAGATAGTGATCTGGGCTGAATGGTGGGAGAGAGGGAAAGGGAGAATGGGAAAGGGAGGGGGTAAAGGTATCAGTCGTGTTGTGAGCACTGATTATTATACGATTGAAGACCTTAATGAATATGGAATGTAAAAATTGCAAATAAAAAAAATTAAAAATCAGAGGGCCCAGCACAGATCTCTGGGCATTCCACTATTTACCTTTCTTCATTGCAAATATTGGCCATTTAGCCCTAGTCTCTGCTTTCTATCTTTTAAACAGTTCCTGATGCACAATAGTACACTGCCTTTTATCCCATGACTTTTTAATTTTGCGAAGAGTCTATCATGAGGGACCTTGTCAAAGGCTTTCTGAAAATCCAGATATACTATATCAACTGGCTCACCTTTATCTACCTGTTTACAGTATTCAAATCTTTAAAAAAATATAATAGATTAGTAAGACAAGATCTTCCTTGGTTAAATCTATGTTGGTTTTCTCCCATTAAACCATGACTATCTACATCAGTGATTCTCAACCCAGTCCTCTGGGACCCCCAGGCTAATCAGGTTTTCAAGATATCCACAATGAATATGCATGAGATAGATCTGCATGCCCTGCTTCCATTGTATGCAGATCTATCTCATGCATATTCATTGTGGATATCCTGAAAACCTGACTGGCCCTGGGGGTCCTAGAGGACTGGGTTGAAAACCACTGATCTACATATTCAGTAATTTTATTCTTTATAATGGTTTCTACCATTTTGCCTGGTACTAACATCAGGCTCACCATTCTGTAGTTTCTCAGATCACCCCTGGAACCCTTTTTAAAAACTGATGTTAAATTAGCCATTTTTCAATCTTCTGGTACTACAGATGATTTTAATGATAGCTCACAGATTACTAATAATAGGTCTGCAATATCATATTTTAGTTCTTTCAAATAGTTGTAATACATTAGTGGTTCTCAACCCAGTCCACTGGGACTCTCAGGCCAGTCAGGTTTTCAGGATAGCCACAATGAATATGCATGAGATAGATCTGTAAATGTTAATAGCCTTTTATAAAATAATGACTGGCATAAAAGAACATAAGTGAAAACCCAACTGGAATAGGGTCCCAGAGGACTGAGAACTATTGTACTACATCTTCCTGGTTTATCGAAATTTGTTTCAGTTCTTCTCATACATCACCTTTAAATACCATGTCAAGCATGAGTAATGTCCCTACATCTTCTTCAGTAAAGACCAAAGCAAAGAATTCATTCAGTCTCTCCACTATAGCCTTGTCCCCTCTTAGTGCCCCTTTTAACCCTCTATCATCTAATTGTCCAACTGACTCTCTCACAGGTTTTTTGCTACAAATGTATTTGAAAAAGTTTTTATTATGCATGTTTGCTTCCACAGCAAGCTTTTTTTCAAATTCTGCCTTTGCCTGCCTTACCAATGTCTTGCATCTAACTTGCCAGCGTTTATGTTGTTTTCTGTTTTCCTTATTTGGCTCCTTTTTCTATTTCCTGAAAGGTACTTTCTTGGCTACACAGCCTCTCTGACCTCATCTTTAAACCTCATCTTGTGACCTTAGACGGTCACCGTCAAAAATAATAACTGATTTCAAATGCTTTTGGTCTGGCTCAGATGACGTTTTTTGTTCTTCTAGTCTTAATAGTAGTTACCTTCAAGAATAACATCATTACTAGCGAATGAGATAAGGTGAAATGCCAGTGTTGCCACTCCTCTTTATATTCATTTTCAAGACCCTTCACAATCTATACAAAGAAAAAGTCAGAATTTTATTTTTGCCCAAAAAATACAGAACCACATAAATCGTTTCCGTGCCATGATTTGTCTAGTGTTGTTCAAAATGACTAATATCAAATACCCCACACATTGGATTCCACCAAAGATGTGTTTCATCCCAAATTTCAACTGCCTCCCCTCCCCACTGAAAGAGAACAATTTTCAGAAGACTTTATTACTATTTTGGTAATATAGCCAGTTTTCCTTGGTATGCAGGAATTCAGCAGGACCTGCATTTGCACTGAGATAGTTATGTCTCTACTTTTCTTTCCATTTAGTTCACTGGTGGTTGTTTTATGTTAAACTGACAATGGGGTATGTTTACTAAACAGCGCTAACGTCGCAGCAGTGGTATTATCACACGATAAGTGACATTATTGCACGATAATGGCGCATTATCACCTGATAACATCACTTATCATGTGATAACGCGCCTGCGACTTTAAGGCACCCTAACGCCGGGAAATCCGGCTCTAAAGGGCGGAATAAGGCTTCCCAGAGGGCGGAGAGAAGGGGTCAATGGGTGGAGAGTGGGAGGGGAGAGGCTCCAGGCACACTAACGCTGTGGAATCCGGGTCTGAACACTAACGCCAGAGAAACCCTCGCGTTAAGGCACATTTGAAGGAATGAGAAACCATTTCCGTCAGCAATGTACAGCAAACCCACGGAAACCTAGAAAACGTGATAGTTGTGATACATGTGCACGGAACAAAAAAGCAAATAAACAGAAAATGACTGGAACCAAATTTAAAATCCCCATAACCAAGCTGGCCAATAGTGATATTAATGAGAAACATAAAGAAACATTACTGAGAAAGCTAAAAAAAAAAAAAAAGATATCATGTTTGGAAGGGTCTATGCTCTGTCCCCCTACAAGGTGAATGATCCCACAATGAAATAGCGCTGATCAGGGTTTTCCCTTTATATTGGGCAGGTTTCTTATGGCGTGCACATGTGCCTCAACAGCAGGGTGGGCATGTAGGAAAGGGTAACTGTACAGATGCTGGAAATGGGAAACAGAGTGCTGCAGGCGGCACATGCTGTGGTGCAGCTGGGGCACAGTGCGGACTAGGCAGAGGCCTAGGTGGCACTTAGGAATGCTGAAACTGTAGAGCAGCCAGACAGCAACTGATGAGGGCCCAACATGGGCATGAGTGTGTTTCTCACAGTGTCACAGGGGATAGTACCCAGCAGGTACCCCTAAGGGCACAGAACATTGGCAGGCGGTGCTGGGGGGGAAGCGTGCATGTCCATGTAGGCACCCCTACCCGAGAACCCACACCATAGGCAGCTGCGTACCAGCATACTGGATGGCCTGGGACTATGCACCACCAGTACCACCGGCATAATGGCATGGCAGCATGGTGGCGGAGGGGTGCTGGTGGCAGAGGGGGCAGTGGCATCTGCCCACAGCAGACCATGGCCTAGCCCCGTTTAGGTGGGTGCCGTGCACTGCAACAGGCAGGGTCTTTTCTGACGAACAGTCATGGTATCCCCAGGGAATGAACTGTCCCTGCAGCAACAGTGTGGTGCAGTATACACAGCCAGTGTGTTCAGACGGTCACAAGTTCAAGTCCCAGCTGTGGCTCCTGATAACCCAGTCCCCATATTTTACCCAGTACTAAACCATGGTAATAAAGATGGAACCTTTATTGCAGATAACATAAACATGCCTGAAATGCCTATATTTTACCCTACAGAGCACAGACACCATAAACATGTGCAATACCTAGAGCACAGTTTCCCAACTGCAGTCCTAGAGGGCCAAACACCATTCAGGTTTCATGCTGTCTCTAATAAAGATGCCTGTGCTGCATTTGTATGCGCTGCCCCATGGTATGCAAATTTATCTCATGCCTATTCATTAGGAACAGCATGAAAACCCGAACAGTGTTTGGCCCACCAGGACTGGAGTTGGGAACCTCTGCCCTAGAGCCGCGGCCAACAGGGGCAGAAACACCCGCACCCACAGGCTCCACTATCCAAAGCCTCATGGAGGGTCAGGCTGATGGGCCCTGTGTGCAGCAGTATCTCCCAATACTAGAACTTGCATACCTTAGCAATGCCGCCCTAAACCTGGGAATACGTTACACATATATCAAAAGGTTGCTATGATTAATGGCAGATAGCAATTCCTAAGTTAAGCACAATTTGCTGATAGAGCTGCATCATAGCAACCTTTCTGATATCTGTGGAGTGTGTTTCAGTTTTGGTTTCTGACAGTGTTTACCACCCCTGAGAATGACCCCAACAGTATTGCGTACCATAGCCATGCCAGCACTGTGCCCAGGACTGGTGTGGTGGCCAGGGCTGCCAAAAGCCTCCATATTTGCACAATGCTGGCACAGTTGTGGCTGCCAACACATTACTCAGCCCACACTGCTTGCACTGTTTCCAGTGTTAGCCAGCCAATGTGCATAATGAGGAGCAAGGTACTGTGGGTATGGTCCAGACAGGGCGGCCTGGGCAGGATGCATCTGCACAGGGCACAGGGCAATGGCTGGGACATTGTAGTGCCTGGCCACCACCTGCACGGACAGGGTGGCCACAGCATGTCCTGCTGGGAGGTCACTCTCACCCTGACTGAGCAGTGACCATGGCATGGCTAGATTCCCCCATAGTGCTATATAGTATTTCTCTCAAGTGATATATATGGGTTCTTTTTCTGGGGCCCAATCACTGACTTATCTGCTTGGTGGGTGTGCTCACATCCCAGTTTTGGGTGCACACATCTTCTCCAGGAACATGCACTATGGACTAGCTAGCAGACTGTCTGCAGTTAGTATTGTATGGCTGGAACACCGTGCAGTGGCTGGAGAATGTCAGATAGTGGTGGG
Organism: Ichthyophis bannanicus; assembly: GCA_033557465.1. Classification (NCBI taxonomy): domain Eukaryota; kingdom Metazoa; phylum Chordata; class Amphibia; order Gymnophiona; family Ichthyophiidae; genus Ichthyophis; species Ichthyophis bannanicus. Next base: position 1,035,913,379 of record CM066032.1, on the reverse strand, counting down.
GGGCAGCTAAGCATTTCCAGGCCTACTGTCTATCTGCCATTGCCTTATGGATGCATACAGATCTGCATTGACTGCCCTGTAGGGTGTCTGTTCCCCAGCAGGACTGGAGTTGATGGTCCCCCTCTACTGCCACCATTGCAGGGATGTAGAATGTGGATCTGTTGGTGGGAGATCCTGTCCTCCACCCTGAGCCCCAGAGGGGGGGTTGGGTGGTGCTAAATAATCTGCCTATGGGTCCAAACACCCCCCTTCACTTAAATCATGTGACCTAGATGTGACTGGGAAATACAGATGGACACAAGTGTATCCTAAGTGTGTCTGCAAGGACTATCTTTCACACACTTGCACTGATGGTGACCTGCAGCATAGCCTATCTCAGCTAAGCCAGGTGCTGTGGACCTGGTGCTGGATGCCCCACCTCGCCCTCAGGGTGAGTACAGTACCCACAGAATGTGACGGTCTGTAGCTACTCTGTGCCAGTAACACACACGGTCAGTTCCGCCTACCAGGCCGAGGTGCTGTGGGGGTGCATACCCCATCTTGCAATCATCTGTAGCCTGCTGATCTGCATATGCAGTGCATCATGGGTACGGGTGGGTTAACCCTATCCTGGTAACCACAGCAGACAGCTTGTGTGGTGACCTGCAGTTCTTCTGTAGCCAGCCAGGGGATTGTTAGTAGTTATAGAGATGTAGCTCACTAGTTACTTCACTGATTGTGGAGGCAGAGGTCATGGGTTTGATCCCACAGTGGTGTTGTTTCATAAGGCTGTCTGAGGCAATTCCTTTGTTAATTTAAATTAGTGCTGCCAGCAAAAACACCCTCACAGTGCTGTAACCTTAAGGTGCCTCATAAGGCGCCCTATAAATCACCCTATAAGGCACCCTATAGGGAACACTATAAGGTGCCTAGGCGGAAAGTGCACTTTATAATGTGCTCTCTGGAGTGCCTTATAGGGCGCCTTATGCAGCACCTTAGGCTATGGCACTGTGAGGGTGTGTTTGCTGGCAGCACTAATTTAAATTAAAAAAGAAAATGCCTCAGACAGCACTGATTTAAAGTAAAGGGCAATGCCTTAGACAGCCTTACTTATTAAGCCCACTGTGGGGTCAAACTCATAACCCCTGTTTCATCAGTCAATGTATTAACCACTGTGCTACACCTCTGTTGCTGTGTTTTCAAGTCAGCGCGCCTAATTAAGGCTAATGTGCGTTAATGTGCCACGGCTCCCTCTTTCGCACGATAACGGACTTTATCGTGCGATAACCCAAAATGCTACCTTAAGACCAGAACGCCCACTACCTTATATGGCATTCATTCCAGTAAGACTGCAACTAACGCCGGTAACATTTATTTATTTATTTATTTATTTAACAAGCACCTATATACCGCAGCTTCCAGAGATCATTAAGACGGTTTAGTAAGCATACCCCTAAGATGGTTTAGTAAACATACCCCAATGTGTTGCTTTTCAATGTTTACTTGCATTCTGCCACTTTATACGTTTTATGCTTTCATCAGTAGTGCTGCTGATTTGTTCGGGACCATTTGTCAGTACAAAATGGTCGCTGATGGTTTTTTTCAATGTGCAATAAGATTGCTTTTAGTGTCTACCTAATGCACAGAATGATGCTTAAGTTACTAAATTATATTATCAATAACTGTTAGTTTGTTGCAGGGGAAAATCTATTATTTTCTTTTTTGATAGAAAATTGGTGACAGAATTATGGAGATACATTGAGGTTCCTATTACTGTAATCTGCTAGTTGCTCTCTCTTATAGTTAACTCTGCTGTGCAGAAGGTTTGCTTGTTTTTTGGCTTGTGTTTTTTTTTTTTTAACTTTCAGCCTGTACTGTATGCTTTCAGTTGGGAAGTTCTTCTCACTCAGAACTGCTTAAATCATAATTTTTTTATGCTCTGTTATGGGAAAGAACCCATCTGAGCATATTGCAGTTCTTTTTATAAATCTTCCCACATGTACATTTTTCACATTCTGCTGCCTAAAAAATAAAATTCAAAATGTTTTGGGGGTATTTTAGAAGTTGCATTCGAGAGCTGGATGTCTGTAAACAGGTACTTAAATGTAAAAGTCACTGAGATGTCACTGGAGCCATTTTAGAAAGTTGAGTATATAAATGTTAATAATCTCTTATAAAATAATGACTGATATAAAAGAACATAAGTTGATATGAACAATGGGATTTTGCCACTAAGGGGTCTGTTTACTAAACATTCCTAACGTGCGGGGCCACGGTAGTGTGCCTGTGCCATATAAGGAGTGGGCGGTTCAGGCAGGAAAAAGAAAAAAAACGGGAGAAAGCAGCGACCGCACTTGTGCGCGGCGCGCAACTGTGCGGTGCACAGTAGTGCATGGGAAGGCTAAGTGGTGCGCTGCTAGGCACATAAAGGAACAGAGCCGTAGTACAACAGTGAAGACACTGACCAATGGTGCAGGGATCAGGGGTTCAATCCCCCACAGTGCCCAATGAGGTAGACTCATTTAGGTATTACATATTATGGGGATGAGTGCTGTAGGGGGCAATTTATTTTTATCACAGTTATCACTACTAGCAAACGCACTCACAAAGCGTGTTAACATAAGGCGGCCCATAAGGCACATGTTAAGGTTCACTGTCCACAAAGGCACCCTAGAATGTCCCCTATAGGGCACCATATATGTTGCGTCACAGGATAATGTATAGTGCACCTTATATGGACGGCAACCATAAGGTACCCTATAGAGCACCCTCAGAGGCACCTTATGGGTACAGTACACTGAGGGTGTGTTTGATGGCAGCAACATATGTACATTAAATTATAAAAATGCTTTGGACAACCCTATCAAATAACCCCACTGTGGGTTTGAACCCATTACCTCTGGCTCCACAGGCAGTGACGTAACCATTGGGCTACAGCTATATAGCTGCCAGCAAGCCCCTGGCTGGCTGCAGAGAGCCTGCATGTCACCACACAGACAGTCTGCTGTGGTAACCAGGATAGGGATAGGCCACCCATACCCATGATGCACTGCACATGCAAATCAGCTGTCCACAGATGAACACAAGATGGGGAATGCACCCCAACAGCTCCCCGGCCTGGTAGGGGGACGTGTCCGTGTGCACCGACACAGCACCTTGGCCTGGTAGGGGGTACTGACCGGGTGTTTAACTGGCACAGAGTAGCTACACACAGTCACATTGTGCGGGAACTGTGCTCACCCTGAGTGTGCGATGAGGCGCCCTGGACCAGGTCCACAGCACCTTCCATGGCTGAGAGAGGCCATGGCAGAGCTCCAAAACAGTCGTAATCTGTGAGATAGGTAGTTTCTGCAGGAACACCTTGGATATCTCTGTCTGTCTGAGTCAGGGGAACCCCTAGGTGGGCTATGTACCACCAACCACACACCCCCCCCCCCCCCCCAAGGGTGGCAAACAGGGCCTCCTATCAACAGATCCCCATTATACACCCCCCTCCTGCAATGATGGCAGTAGAGTGGACCATCAACCCCCATCCTGTTGGAGAACAGACACCCTACAGTACAGTCCAAGCAGCCCCACACACACCCATAACACAATATCAGACAGACAGTAGGCCTGGATATGCTAAGATGCATCCCACCACTATATGATATTCCCCTGCATCAAGCCATCAGCCACTGCACCCTGCAAGGCACTCCATCAGGGCACAAACCAGCTGTGAACAGTCTGCTGGTTAGTCCTGCTGGAAATGCATGCACCCATAACTGGGATGGCAGCACACACAAGCAGATACATCAGTGACTAGGCCCCAACAGGTGACCCATATAGATCACATGAGGGAAATGCTATGAAGCGCTATGGGGGTGCCTAGCCATGCTGCCGTCACTGCACAGTCAGGGTGGAGTGAAAGCCCAGCAGCACATACAGAGGTCACCCTGTCTGTGTAGGTGGTGGACGGCCACTACAATGTCCCTGCCAGTGCCCTATGCCCTGTGCAGATGCATCCTGGCCAGCCCACCCTGTCTGAGCTATACCCATGGTACCTTGCTGCTCATTATGCACATCATCAGGCCAATACTGGCAACAGTGCTGGCAGTGTGGGCTGTGGACAGTGTTTGCAGCCAACACACACTGTATAGACAGACACACACTCCCACACGTATGCCAGCATTGTGCTACTATAGAGGGGTTTAGCATCCTTGCCCACCACACCAGTCCTGGGCACAGTACAGGCATGGATATGGTATGCAATACTGTTGGGGGTCACTCCCCAGGGTGGTAAACACTGTCAGGGACCAGACCTGAGGCACACACCGCAGACATCAGATAGATTGTTATGATGGGGCTCAAAGAGCAGACTGTGCGTAACGTAGGGATATCTATCTGCCAGTACTCATAGCAAACGTTTGAGAGCTGTGTACCATATACCCAGGTGTAGGGTGACATTGCTAAGGTATGCAAGTGCTGGTATTGGGAGATGCACGCAGGGCCCAATGTCCTGCCTCTCCAGGAGGCATTGGCCAATGGGGCCTGTGGGTGTGGGTGTGGGTGTGTCTGCCCCTGTTGGCTGCTGCTGTACGGCAGAGGTTCCCAAATCCAGTCCCGGTTTGCAATACACTGTTTGGTGTCTCCTGCTGTCCCTCATGAATATGCATGAGCTACATCTACATGCCATGGGGGTGGTGCATAGATATACAGCACAGTTATTTGTATGAGTGGCAGCATGGAACCTGAATGGTGTGTGGTCCTCCAGGACTGCATTTGTGAGACTCTGCTCTAGGTAATGCCCCTGGTCATGGTGTCTGTGCCTGGTGGTGTAAAAGATAGGCGTATGACCAATGCATATGTCCCCAGCAATAAAGGATTGCCCTTACTAACATGGTTTAGTTGTGGGGAAAATGTGTGGACAGGATTGGCAGTAGCCCCAGCTGGGCTTTGAACCTATAACCTTTTGTTCTTGCACACACTGTCTGTGTGCACTGCACCACTGTGTTGCCACAGATGTGCTGAATTCCCTGGGAAGTCCATGACTGTACATCCGACAGGGCCTATGTTGCAGTGGATGTGCCAGCCTGCACATGGCTCGGCCACTGTCTTCTGTGGCTAGCAGCCACTGCCCCCTCCACCACCTGTACCCTTCCGCCAACATGCTGGCATGTCCGTGTCTTGGAAAAGCATATGACCTGATTGAGTTGTGGCACTCCGGGACTGCATTTGGGGGACTTGGCTGTCGGTAATGCCCATTGTTATGGTGTGTGTGCGGTGTTGGGTACAAAATGGGTGTGTGAACCATGCTTATGTTCTCTGCAATAAAGGAGTGTCTTTACTATCTCTGTTTAGTGGTGGGTAAAATATGGGGACTGGGTTGGCAGGAGCCCCAGCTTGGATTTGAATCTGTGACTCTCTGGTCCTAGAGGTACTGTTTCTTTCTGCTGCACCACACTGTGGCCACAGTGATAGTGCAGTCCCTGGGGGTGGGAAACCTGACCAAAGGAGTCAGAAGCCCTGCTCTGCACATTTGTACTGTGGGCTCAGTCACCTTGTCTGGTGACAAATGTGGAAATAAACCCCTCAACCGACCACGAAAAACCGGGGATAAATATAACCAAGCTGGGCAACAGTGATATTAATGGGCAACCATAGCAAACACTCCCAGGAAGGCTCAGAAAAAAGGAAATGGTTTTTGGAAGGGTCTCCGCTCCGTAGCCCCTTCCAAACTTCATTTCATTTTTTTGGAGCTTTCCTGGGTGTGTTTCTTATTGTTGCCCATTAATATCAGGGTTCCCCAGCTGACTTCCTATTTGTAATATGTTTGTTTGGGTCTATTTCTATGTTTATTTGCACTTTTGTTCTGTGCCCATGTATCACACTGCTCACGTTTTGCAGGTTTCCCCGGTTTCCCTGTACATTGCTGACGGAAATGGTTTCTCTTCCCTTTAAATGCCCTCTACCGCGAGTGTTTCACTCGCGCTATTTTTAACCTGTGAATTCGGACCCGATAATGTGCGGGGAGCCTCTCCCCTCCCCTTCCCCGCCCATTGACCCCGTCTCTCCGCCCCTCGGGAGCCTTCCTCCGCCCTCAGAATGACTTTCCACGACTCTATCGGACATTTGCGGGCTGGGTACTTGTGCGGGGCTCGTTAGTGCAGTGCGCAATTGTGCGGGGCCCACGCGCACTTGTGCGGGGCGTTTAAGAGCGTTTCTGAGCGTTTGAGTGCCGCGTTTCCGTGCGCTATTGTGCGGCGCGCAATTGTGCGGCTTTTAGTAAACATGCCCCTTAGTCTAGCTGGGGCGTAGTCTAGGTAGGACATGAGCATTGATTACACAGGTGTTGTTGTTAAGTGCCGTCGAGTCGGAGTCGACTCATGGCGACCCTCTGGATAGCTATCCTAAATTGTGTTCGGTCTTCAGTCAGGCGGCTCATTGTTGACAGGCTGGTACCCGTAGCTGCTGTTATTGTAGCGATCCATCTCATTGCTGGCCTTCCTCTTTTGCGTTGACCTTCTATCTTGCCAAGCATGATGTCTTTCTCTAATGATCTCTCTCTTCGCATGATGTGTCCGAAGTATGAAAGTCGAAGTCTTGTCATCTGAGCTTCTAAAGAAAGCTTAGGTTTGATCTCCTCTAGTACCGACTGGTTTGTTCTTCGGGCAGTCCATGGTATACACAGTATTCGCCGCCAGCACCATAATTCAAAGGCATCAATTTTCTTCCTGTCTGTCTTTTTCACTGTCCAGCTTTCACATCCATATGATGTTATTGAAAATACCATGGCTTGAACAAGTCGAATCTTTGTATGGAGAGAGACATCTCTGCTCTTGAGAATCTTATCTAGGTCTTTCATAGCCATTCTGCCAAGAGCAATGCGTCGTCTGATTTCTTGACTGCTTGTTGCTTCTTTATTGATAGTTGATCCAAGTAGGTTAAAGTTGTTCACGATTTCAATTTCTTCTCCTTCAACGATGAACCTGTTGATTTTGCCAGTTGTCATGATCTTTGTCTTCTTTACATTAAGGTGCAGGCCCATTTTGAGACTATGTTCTTTGATTGTGAGAAGCAAATGTTTCAGATCATCTTCACTTTCAGCCAGTAATGTGGTATCATCAGCATAGCGAAGGTTGTTGATGAGTCTTCCACCAATCTTCACACCTCTGTTGTCTTCATACAGTCCTGCTTCTCTGATGATTTGTTCTGCATATAAATTAAACAGGCAGGGGGAAAGTATGCAGCCTTGTCTTACACCCTTGCTTATTTTAAACCATTCTGTTTCTCCTTGTTCCGTTCGAACTATTGCTTCTTGATCAATGTACAGATTGCGCAAGAGAACGATCAGGTGTTCTGGTATACCCATTCTTCTTAATGTGGTCCAGAGTTTCTCATGGTTTACACAGTCAAAAGCCTTGCTATAGTCGATAAAGCACAAATAGATATCCTTTTGGTATTCTTTAGTCTTTTCAAGGATCCATCTCACATCCGCAATGATGTCTCTCGTTCCTCGCCCTTTCCTGAACCCTGCTTGCACTTCAGGTAGTTCTTGTTCTAGGTATGGCTGTAGTCTCTTTTGAATAATCTTCAGTAGAATCTTGCTGGCATGTGGGATCAGAGCGATTGTGCGATAATTTCCACAGTCAGTTGGATCACCTTTCTTTAGTATTGGTATAAACACAGATCTTTTCCAGTCAGTTGGCCATGATGTTGTCTTCCATATTTCTTGGCAGAGCCGTGTAAGTACGGTAACAGCTGCATCAGATTGCTGCAATACTTCTATGGGAATGCTATCAATGCCTGGTGCTTTGTTCTTTGATAAGGCTTTCAATGCTGCTTCAACTTCTTCTTTCATCACCAATGGTTCCTGATCATAAGGTATAGGTTGAAACGGCTGTTGGTCCACTTGATCTTTATCATATAAAAATTCTGTATACTCCTTCCACCTTTTCTTGATCTTCTCAGCATCATTCAACATAGAACCTTGAGCATCTTGTAACATTCCAATTCGAGGCTGGAACTTTTTCTTTAACTCTCGCAGCTTTAGGAAAGCCGATCTTGTTCTTCCTCTAATAGTTTCTGCTTCTATTTCCTTGCAAGTGTCATTGTAGTACTTTTCCTTGTCCTGTCTTGCTGCACGTTGGAAATCTCTGTTGAGTTCTACGATTGTCTTTCTTTCTCCTTTGGCTTTAGCTTCTCTGCGTTTCTGGGCAATTTTCAGAGTTTCTTCCGTCATCCATTTTGGCCGTTTTTGCTTTTTCACCTTTTGTAGAGACTTCTCGCTTTCTTCTAGCACAACCTTCTTGATGTCATTCCATAACTCTTCCGGAGCTCTGTCATTTGTATCTAAAGCAGCAAATCGATTTTGCAGGCAGTCTTTAAATTCCAGTGGTATATTCTCAAGGTCATATTTTGCTGCATTCATGAGTGGTTTGCTCTTTTTCAACTTTAGCTTGAGTTTGCATACTAGTAGTTGATGATCTGTACCACAGTCAGCTCCAGGTTTTGTCTTGGTTGATGTTACAGAGCTTTTCCATCGTTGACTTCCACAGATGTAGTCAATTTGATTTTTATACAATCCATTGGGTGGAGTCCATGTGTACAGTCGCCGCTTGTGTTGCTGGAAGAAGGTGTTTGAGATGAATAGATCATTGGTCTTGCAGAATTCTATCAATCTTTCTCCAGCTTCATTTCTGTTGCCAAGTCCATATTTTCCAACTACTTTGCCTTCTTCTTTGTTGCCAACTTTTGCGTTCCAGTCACCCATGACTATCAGGATATCCTGTTTGCATGTTCTGTCAATTTCAGCTTGTACTTGTTCATAGAACTCTTCAATTTCATTCTCTTCTGCAGCTGTTGTTGGGGCATATACTTGAATTATAGTTGTGTTGATAGGCAATCCTCGTAGACGAATAGAGAGTACACAGGTACACTACCAAAAAACTGCCTCCAGTTTTGCAACTGATTCCTATAGATTTTGGGGTGCTGAATCCAGGAAAAATAGCCAAAATGTTCCATCACGTCACGTTTTCTTGCAAAATTAGATTTCTTACCCATATAAGGAATGTTCACATAATTTCTTTTTAGCCGACTGCAGTTTATTTTCTTGGCCCAAAATAGAGGTTGTAATGGTTAACTAACTAGAAACACTTCCTCATGATATTTTAGAGTGTTTTGTATTCATTTTATACATTAACAGGACAATTGAGAGGCGGGGGGCTAAATCCAGTACTCGTGCTGGCGCATGTTCTTTCCTGTTCGCCTCGCCTCGTTCGCTCGCTCAAACACGGTGGTTGCGACATGAACGTTCCTGTCAAATTTCAGTTTCTTGCAAGTTCATTATTACCTTTTGTTTGCTCAGTCGTAATCCAGCTTTATTCCGAAGTGGTTCACTACAGTTGTAGTTTGCAGTGCTGTGTATTTGTGATGACTCACAGAGCCAGAGGTTGCGTCAACTCTCCGGACAGTTTTTGTTTTATTTGTGGGGAATAAACCGTGAAAAAGCGGCAGAGGAACATTTCTGCATTTATTAAAAAAGTATATTTCGCCTATTTCGGTTTGAAGTTAGGCGATCAAGACAAACCGTGCGCTCCTCACAAAGTGTGCAAGACATGTGAGGAAGATCTACGCTTATGGATGAAAGGTAAAAAACAAGCATTTCGTTTCGGAATACCTATGATGTGGCATGAACAAAGAGACCACAGCAGTGACTGCTATTTTTGCTCTTGCATTGTGAAGGGATACAACTTAAAAATAAGAACGTAATAAGTTACCCCAACCTTCCCTCAGCAATTAGGCCTATGCCTCATAGCAACGAAGTACCTGTGCCTGAACCACCAAAATCTTTGGATCATATTTGTGTGGACGGTTCTGATCATGATGAGACTCATCAGATGGCTTTTCCCGATGAGTCCAGTACTTCCGAGTTTGAAACTGAACCAGATCCGAAACCTGAACTTTTCTCTCAAGCTGAATTGAATGATTTAGTCCGGGATTTAGGACTCCCAAAAGATGCTGCCCAACTGCTAGGTTCTCGGCTTAAACAGAAAAATCTATTGTCACCAGGAACAACTTTTTATTGGTACCGCAACCACGAGACACAATTTTTGAAGTATTTCAGCAAAGAGGAAGATTTGGTATTTTGCAACGATATATACGGAGTGATGGAAAAGTTTAAACTCAAGTATGATCCTGCTGAATGGCGGCTGTTCATTGATTCGTCAAAAGACAGCATAAAAGGTGTTCTTCTTCATAATGGCAACACATTCGCTTCAGTTCCTATTGCTCACTCTGTTATTCTCCAAGAAAAATACGAGAATTTGGCCCTGATTCTTCAGAAGATTCGTTATGATGAGCATAAGTGGATGATTTGTGGAGACTTTAAAATTCTATCCATGCTATTAGGGCAGCAATCCGGTTTCACCAAATATCCCTGCTTCCTTTGCTTGTGGGATAGCCGGGCCCGCGACCTACACTGGGGGAAAAAAGACTGGCCAATTCGGGAGTATTTGAGACCCGGTGAGAAAAATGTTCTTCATGAGAGCTTGGTACCTCGTGATAAAATTCTATTACCACCTCTCCACATTAAGTTGGGTCTCATTAAGCAATTCATCAAGACCCTTCCAAAAGATGGTGAGTGCTTTCGGTACCTTTGCTCAAAGTTCCCCCGACTTTCTGAAGCAAAGCTAAAGGAAGGAGTGTTTGTTGGCCCTGATATAAGGAAACTCATTTCAGATGGAGCATTTGCTGAAACAATGTCTGAGAAGGAAAAAGAAGCCTGGGATTCCTTCAAGGATGTTGTTCTCAAATTCTTGGGGAACAGGCGGGATGAGAACTATAAGGATATTGTTGCCAGGATGCTCAATGCCTTCAAAGAACAAGGCTGTAACATGAGCCTGAAAGTCCATTTCTCGCACTCCCATGTGAACTACTTTCCCGAAAACTTGGGGGCGTACAGTGAAGAACAAGGTGAAAGGTTTCACCAGGACATCAAGGACGCAGAGAGAAGGTACCAAGGAAGATGGAACAACACTATGATGGCTGATTTCTGCTGGTTGCTGCTGTGGGAAACCCCAGATGAAAAATACGCCAAGCAGCGCACCAAGAGAAGCATTCGGGGGAAGAAGAAACGGGCCCACCAGGAGATTGATTGACCCAAGAATGACTTTAAAATCTAAACTGTGTTGACAAATATCGTGTTTTTACTAAACTTTGCTAGTTATTACCACAGTGTCGGATCTCATTTATTAGAATTTTATTTTCACACCATCGGGTGTTTGTCTTCATGTATTGCAATGGTGCGGTTTGCGTTTTCTATTCTTACATACATACCTGTTGTGACGCGCCCCGGTCGCACAGCACCCCCTGGTGGCGGCGTAGTGGTTCCACCGAAGGGCTGGGACCGGGGGTCACCAAGATGTTTGTGATCAGGGTTGGCCGGGTGCGAGGGTCAAGGGCCAGAGCCTTGTGCCAGCCTCGTTGCCAACTCCCAAAGAGACTACAGTCTTGCGCGAAAGTGGAGGGAAAAAGGCTTTATTTTCCACTTTTAGCACTAAGGGTTCATAACATAGGATAAACACTCCGGCACGTAGCAAAACAAGTCTTTACAGCAGATTTTGAAAGTAAGAGATGGAATAACCAAAAACTGTTAACTTCACAGTGTCAAAAACATCCAATAGCAAATTACTGTTTGACTGTCTCTGTCCTCTACTCTGTCCTATCTTATAAATGGCGTTCCTTTCTTGTTTCTCTAAATGATGTAATATTGTAAACCGCTCTATGCCTTCGGGTCTGAGCGGTATATCAAATTCCAATAAACATAAACATACTTCATTCACTCAATGAGCTCTGGAACGCTTCTATATCACTTCCAGCACAGTATATACATTCCATAGGACTATCAATGTCCTCCTGTACAGATTCCACCTGCATGGCCTCCTCTGACTGCTCTGAGGGATCAAGGTAAGTGTCCTTCATGTGAGTTCGTCTCACTGCTTCCCAAGGCTTGGCAGTTTGTTTGGGCCCACGGTTCAGCGTGGTGGAATACCAAAATGGCAGTTCTTGCTCTAGGGGTTTAAAAACATTCTCTCTATAATGTTTTCCTCTAAAAGTTCTTTTCTTGCTCAAACTATCTTTTAACTTTTGCTTTGGCTCTTGTTTTGGATAAGGAGAACCACCTTCCCAGGATTCTTCTCTTAGCTTGACTTCAGGCACACAATAACAAAGGTTAAAAGCTTTACCTTTAGGTTTCCGTTTGGTTCTCTGGGGTGAGGCTGGAGGCCTACCTTGGCTGCTGCCTTCAGTATCAGTGCTCTCAGGTATATTCCTCCTGCTCTCCCAGTCTTTCCTCCTCTGGCCTTTGAGGCCTGTTCTCTTGTGGGCTTCAGGGCCCGGTCTGGCTTGGCTTCGGCCTTCTCGGCCTGTCCCCTCTCTTACAGGACTGGTTCTCCTTTCCCAGCCTGTCCTTTAACTCAGGCTTGCTTGCGGCCTAGATCCCACTCTTGGGTTAGTACCTTCATAGCATCTCTTTGGTCCTTCTCTGGAACACGCATTCGCTTGGTCTCTCCCAACTGGTGAGGGTGATCTTTCCACAGCTCCCTGAGTAGTAGCTCTCCAAGCAGACGAGGTTTTAGCAGCTGAGCTTCTTGCAGGTAAGCTCCTAGCAGATAAGCTTCCTCCTGACTCTTGCTTGCTTCCTCTTAAATGTGAGCTTTTGGAACACGAGTCCTGCCCACTAGGGCGTGGTTCTGTGGTCTCTGTCCTAACTCTCCTGCTCCCTCTAGGTGAATCCGCTGGAAATTGCAGGCAATTTCTTTTTCTTTCAGACTTCAAAACTATTTTTCTCTCCAGAAGAGGGTCCGCTGTATCACACTGTACAACATTTTTTGCACATTTCTTTGCTTTGCTTTGTGTCTAACCTTGCTCTTATATGCTCAATGTTTGTGCACATGTATGTGGCTGTTTTAAGTGCAGACAATTTTGCTACCATCACAGTGTGTTTTGTTGACATTACTCTATTCTTATGTGCTGCCTTGTTACAATTTTCTTTATTCTTATTTGAATAACTACTAAACAATTAGTATAAAGAATTCATCCAAGAAACTTTTATCTCGATCGCACTCAATCTGAAACTTTCACCTCAAACTGCTAACCCAATGTAGCAAAAATTCTGTACGTGATGGAGCAAATTGGTTACCAGATTTGGATTCAGCGCACCAAAAAACGTAAAAATCAATCGAAACATTAGAGGCAGTTTAAAAAAATTTTTTTTAGTGTATCTGTGTTATGAAATACCTCAATTACTTACTTGCATACTTTGGGCACAGTCATTTAAACCTGCTGTAGAGCAGCCGTCAATGTCTACATATGCTTTTACGATGTCATCCCTGCCACTTACACTAACATTTTATAAGGACAAATAGGAGCCGGTGTGTCTTTGTAAAATAGGCTTTAATTAGGTACCTGCTTTCCCTCTTGTCCTAGGCATCCTGTTATAAATTTGCCATTTTAATGTGAAAGAGCAATGAAAGACTTATTCAAAAAGAAATTAAGAATAAGAAACCAAAAAATCTTGCTTGCAAATCTTCACATCTTTTCACTCAGTATACAAAGGAAGCCCCATTTGCTGTATCCATTTACTCTTTTTGTTCAAAAAAGAGCTGGTTTATTCAAAAGCATTATCCATATAGTAGCAACTTCTAAATATATAAGTACTCTATCCATCGATTTTGAGCAACACTATTCAGATAGTGCTGGGATGGAGTGCGGGCGTAACACCTAATTACATGGAAAATGCTAATATTCAGTTCGCTTTCTGTATAACTATGCAGACAAATCTTCACCAGGTAAAACTAAATGTAACCAGATTATTATGCAGATAGGAGCTGTTTCTATAAGGAAGGTGCCTAAAAATATGCATCATTTAGGCATTTAAGTCCCTATTTTAAAAGGCTTAGGCGCCTAAATAAGCACTTAGGCATACGCTTCAGCTGGTCGCTATTCCGTACTTTCAGTGTGGACATGCACAGGGGTGGAGCTTAGGCAAAGCCTTAATTTACATGCATAAGTTATAAAGTACTATAACTAAGAGCCCTTTTTTACTAAAACCCACTAAGGATTTTCCATTAACACACTGATCTCATGCACTTTAATGGGAAAGGCTGCACATTAGCTGTCGGAGTTTGTTCAGTATGCTCCCTGCGAATAACCCTGAAGGGTTTCTCTAATGTTTGCTCCACTACATTAGATTCATTTAATGATTCCTATGGAAATGTCATTAGGTGAACCCACGTTAGGAACCATGTTGCTGCCTGGCATGTGACACTTGCCTTGGCACTAGCAATAATACTCTCCCCATCCATTTGGACTTTCAGAAAGCCTTTGACAAGGTTGGTAAGGAGAGGTAGAACCTTCTCGAGAACATCATTCTTAACGAGGGGCCGAAAGCGTGCTGTTGGAGTTCTAGGGGGGGCATTGGATTTATTGCTGCTCTTGTTGTAGCAGTTCGTAGGTATGTAGAATCTGAGTAGGTTATGGTCAGACCAGGGTACTGGTGTTATGGATAGCGCCAGGCCTTGGGTTGTGTCGATCGCAGTCTGAGGGGCGAAGATAAGGTCTAGCTTACCTCCCTTACTGTGTGTAGGAGAGTCGACAAGTTGTTTGTAGCCCAGCTCCTCCAGTGCTTCCAGGAAGGCTGCTGCATGGTCATCTTGTAGGGAAGGCAGGTTGAAATCTCCTAGTAACCAATTCGGGGAGCGAGGATTGTTTGAGTTACAAGCAAGGTCGATTATTGTCAGTAGGTCATCTGATGATGGTGTTGGTGCTCGGTAAAGTAGGTTGATTGTACAGTGCTCATTTGATATGGTGGGTTGTGCTGGTGGCGTTGCTTAGTTTAAATTGTAGTTCGGCTTTAGCAAGGATGAGTGTTCCGCCTCCCTTCTGGTTGGTCCTATGGCAGGCATAGAGAGAGAAGCCTGGTGGTGACATCTGGTTAAGGAGTACGTTGTCGCAGTCGGACAGCCATGTCTCAGTGATCATTAGAATATCAAGATCATGGAGAGGTATCAGGTCGGTGGCTACTGGCCATTTGGAGCGTATTGATCTGGCTTTTATAAGAGCGCACTTGAGTAGGCGTTGGTGATGGTGTTTCTCAGTTTGATTCTTCTTAATGTTTTGTAGAGGGATGTGTAGTAGGTGTGGATAGAATGTATTGCTGGTTTTTATTGTGGTGTGGCGGGGGTTTTCAGACCATTTCCTTCCATTATGGTGGAGGATCGGTATGTAATTGATGCAAGGATTGAAGGCATGTGATATGCTGGGGAGCCCAGCGGTAAGGAAGATAAGGATTAATGACAGGATTGGATGCATCTTGGGGTGTTTCTGAGATGTTTGGATAGGTGAACGAAGTTTAGATTGAAGGTGGGTGGGGGACCATGGGATCTGGTGGCCCGATGCAAGAAGGGCTAGGTCCTATGTTTTGTGTTGGCCATGTGTGAGTACACTACTGGTATATCTTGCTAACAAACTTCGTGTCACAGGCAGATAAGTATAGGGTTGGCTAGTAGGGTTCCTGTGGTAGGTGTGAGGTTATCACGGCAATACTTATACTTCAAAACAGGTAAATACAGGCAACAGGCTATGAGCAGACAGCTTTAGGTATCGGAGTGATGGAACACAGTCAGGTAAGTAAGGGTTGGTTTGTAATACAGACATCAGGCTTGTGATGCAGACATCGGGCTAAGAAGCGCTGGCCTAAGGTATCATAATAAGAGAACACATCTAGACTTGCTCATCTAGTGATAGGGCTTATGGCTTTGTCCTAGTGGTTAAGGCTCTTTGGGCCAGGTGGAGTGTTCAGTTTTACTTGCGGTTTGTTGTCAGGCATTGCTGTTCAGTTCCTTGGGAGTCCTTTGGTGGTTTGGAGGACTGTTCCATCGGCGTGGGGTCCCCCGCCTAAGGGCCATGCCCAAGGGTCCTCTGGTGTGGCTCTCAGGCGTGGGCCCGCTAGATGGTGCTGCTATTATTCTGGGCTGCTCTGCCCCGATTGGGCAGTGGAGCAGCGGCGGGAAAATGCTGATTCGCCGGTCTTCTTCAGCCCCGGCTGCTCGATCCCGGGCTGGGAGAGCTGCCGCGGGCCTGGAGGGCGGCAGGAGAGAAGGTCCTACCTCTCCTTACCAACACAACCCTCGACCTAGACGAACTGGTATCCAACTTGGATGAGAGCCTCAGAGCTGTTGCCCGCCTCCCTCACACTGGCAAGAAACTAAGGAAACGGGAACATGCACCATGGTACTCCAAAGACCTGCGAGTATCACTCCTCTACCTACGCAAGCTCGAGAGACAGTGGCACCGAACCCAAACCTCTGAGGCACATGCCACATACACCTCACACTTATTTATTCACCAAGAGAAAATAATGCAAAAAAGGAAGCATTACCATACGGACATACTAAAATGCTCAATGAACAAACCACATGACCTGTTCAGTATTGTAAAGTCCTTAACAGGGGATCCATCATTGGCTCAACCACCCATGCCTCAGCCGCAGGACTACTCTGACTATTTACAATCGAAGATGATCCAGACCAACATGGGCACAACCACCATAAACCACACCACCCTACATAAAATTCCCCAGCCAGCACCACTGCTCAAATTCAGTGAGGTATCTAATAAAGAGATTGAGGACATTATAGCCTCTATCAACCTCACCACTGCATCCAATGATCCCTGTCCGGCCAGTTGGATTAAAGAGCTACGATGTGACCTAAGTCAAATCCTGAGCAGAATTCTGAACCAATCCTTTTCAACTGGTTCTTTCCCACAGAGTCTAAAACACATTTCAATCAGACCACTGCTGAAAAATAGCAGACTTGACCCATCTAAAGTTGAATCATACAGGCCAATTTCGAGCATCCCCCTGCTCGCCAAAATAATCAAAAAGGTTGCCCAGCGACAAATCCAACAGCACGTCGATGCCGAAGCACCGCTGGACCCATCCCAACATGGCTTTAGGGAAGCACATGGTGTTGACACCATCCTCACAACCCTCTTTAATAACCTAGTCACAGGAATTGACAACATCCACCAAGGATTTGTTCTCATTTTCATGGACATTTCAGCCGCCTTTGACTCGGTGAACCATGAGATACTATTACAAAACCTCAAGGAAAAGGGGATACAAAGTACTGCACTGGATTGGTGCAAATCATACCTGTCCAAAGATGGCAACAAGTCAGGGCGGGTTCCACGACCTCAGAGCCATTTCTTCAGACACAGGGGGTGCCACAGGGATCATCCCTATCTGCATTGATGTTTAACATTTACATGCAGCCCATCTGTGCTTTGATCCGCTCCTTAAACGTCCAATGTCTCACCTATGCAGAAGACATCCTGCTATACATGCCGTTCACGATTGACCAGCCAGATTTCTCCCCAATAATAAGATGCTTTGAAGCAGTAGCTGACTGGCTCCTTACACAAAACATACGGATTAATCACAGCAAAACCGATGTTCTATTCGTCACGAGAAACCAGAAGTTTACGGCACCTTCGTCATTAGAAGTCAACAATGCTGAGTTGAAAACTAAATCCACAATTCGTTATCTA
The DNA here is from genome assembly GCA_033557465.1 of Ichthyophis bannanicus. Lineage (NCBI taxonomy): Eukaryota > Metazoa > Chordata > Amphibia > Gymnophiona > Ichthyophiidae > Ichthyophis > Ichthyophis bannanicus. The sequence continues at coordinate 1,035,895,808 of CM066032.1, read as the reverse complement.
GGCATTACGCTTGATCACCAGCTTGACATGACAACACATGTGAAAAACACCACGAAAGCAGTATACCACAAGATACGAACACTACATCATCTTCGCCCACTGCTTGACTTCACCAACTACCGAACAATCTTCCAAGCCTTAGTGATCCCACATCTGGACTTCGCCAATGTCATCCTCCACGGTCTCCCACAATCAACACTAAATCCGCTCCAACTTGCCATGAACTCAGCCACAAGAGTACTCGTAGGATTATCAAGATCCGACCACATAACGCCAGTCCTGAAGAAACTCCACTGGCTTCCTTTGCAGGCCAGAATCCATTATAAGACCCTAGTCCTGACATTCAAAGCTCTAAAAAATCATCCCCCCACACCCATCAGCAAGTTGATCCATAGCAGGCCGGTCAACAGAAACAGAAGACCTACAATGATGAACACATTAGAAGTCCCCAAGATGATGACAAAATACACAAAGACAATAGCCAGTAGGGCCTTCTTGATATTCACACCTAGAACCTGGAATGTCCTCCCATCTGAAATTTGAGCCATCACAAGCCTAGCTTTATTCAGAAAAGCCTTGAAATATCACTTTTTCCTAAAATACTATCCAGAAACTAACCCAGGAAAACACGCAACCAGCACTCTGTCTGCCTGCCCAAGCCACCCCAGCACTCCGACCCAGCAAGAAAATGGTTAGCTAGCTCACATCCCCTGTCCCACATGGTTACATCCAAGTTCACTGCCCTGTTCATGGTAAACTCAATGTTGCTTGTTACATTGTAGTATGTTCTGTTCAATGTACACTGCACTGATCCTAATAGCGTGGTATAGAAGAAATGCAAATAAATAAATAAATGCACATTAATGGGAAAGGCTGCACATTAGCTATCGGAGTTTGTTCAGTATGCTCCCTGCGAATAACCCTGAAGGGTCTCTCTAATGCGTGCTCCACTACATTAGATTCATTTAATGATTCCTATAGAGATGTCATTAGGTGAACCCACGTTAGGAACCATGCTGCTGCCTGGCATGTGACACTTGCCTTGGCTCTAGCAATAATACTCTCCCCATCCATTTGGACTTTCAGAAAGCCTTTGACAAGGTCCCTCATCAGAGTCTTCTGAAAAAACTAGAGTCATGGGATAGGAGGCAGTGTCCTATTGTGGATCAGGAACTAGTTAAAAGATAGAAAGCAGAGGGTAGGGCTAAATGGCCAATTTTCCCAATGGAGAAAGGTGAATAGTGGAGTACCCCACAGATCTGTGCTGGGTCCGCTGCTTTTTAACATTCATAAATGACCTCGAAATGGGAATAACAAGTGAGGTTATCAAATTCGCAGATGACACAAAACTATTTAAAGTTGTTAAAACTCATGAGGATCTTGATAAATTGGAAGACTAGGCATCAAAATGGCAGATGAAATTTAATGTGGACACATGCAAAGTTATGCACCTAGGGAAGAATAACCCAAACTATGGTTATATGATGCAAGGTTCCACATTGGGAACCACCACCCATGAAAATGAATTAGGCGTCATCGTGGATAACATGTTAAAACCCTTTGCCCAGTGTGCAGCGGTGGCCAAGAGAGCAAATAGAATGCTAGGTATCATAAGGAAAGGAATGGAAAATAAAACAGAGGATATTATAATGTCTCTGTATCATTCCATGGTGCGACCGCACCTTGAATATTGTGTGCAGTTCTGGTCGCCGTATCTTAAAAAGGATATAGTGTTATTAGAAAAGGTTCAGAGAAGAGCCACCAAAATGGTAAAGGAGATGGAAGGATATTCCTATGAAGCAAGGCTAAAAAGCTTAAGGCTCTTCAACCTGGAAAAGAGACGGCTGAGAGGAGATATTATAGAAGTCTATAAATTAATGAACGGAGTGGAACAGGTAAACATAGATCGATTGTTTACGTTATCAGAATATAGAAAGACTAGGGGACATGCAATGAAGTTAAAGGGCAAACTATTTAAGACAAATAAGAGAAAATATTTTTTCATTCAACATGTAATCAAACTCTGGAACTTGTTACCGGAGGATGTAGTAAAGTCTGTTAGTGTAGCTGGGTCTAAAAAAGATTTGGACAAGTTCTTGGAGGAAAGGTCCATAAACAATTATTGAAAAGGGACCCAGGATATCAATGCTTGACCCAATACAAGCATTGTGGAACCTGTGTCTTTTAGGGAAACTGCTAAGTACGTATGACCTAGATTGGCCACTGTTGGAAATAGGATACTGGGCTTGATGGACCTTGGTCTGACCCAGTATGGCATATCTTATGTTCTTATCCATTCCCCGCCCCATCCTACCATTGGCGATTAACGTGCATTTTAGTGTGCGAAGGAAAACACTAGCACACATTAGTGTCCTCAACTGCCTGTAGCCATGCATTAAAATGCCCATTAAATGGGTAACAGGTTTTAGTAAAAGAGGCCCTTAAATAAATAATTATGTATTAGAGATTTTTGTATCATTTATACCCCTATTTTATGGAGTGGAGGAGTAGCCTAGTGGTAGAGCAGGGGTGTCAAACTCAAATACACAGTGGGCCAAAATGTAAAACTTGAACAAAGTCGCGGGCCAGCATTGAACAAATGAACCTTTTAATATGGACCCAAACAAGATTTGCTTTAACATTGAATATGAAGCAACACTTATTACTATACAATTTATAACTTAATAGTTCAGATATGCAAAAACCAATTTCAAATAAAAAAAAACATCAATGACATTCATTTATTAAATAAGATTTAAATAATAATAAATAATAATTTTTAAAATAAAATAACAATAATAAAATTAATCAACCATTCAAGCCCATGTCTTGGAGTAGCAAGAAAAAGTGCATAAAGAAAACGTTAATTATTGCTCAGTTTGCTGCACACTGATCTAATCTGATGTGCCCAAGCCAGATACCTGGCATCTCTTCTTCGATGATAGTTCATCAATGTCTGGGCTCAGGCTTTGAGCTGAGGAAATCCTCAGTATCGAGCGAAGGTGTTCATCAGTCAGACGTCTCCTGTGAGATGTTTTGGTCATCTTCATCGAGGAGAAAAGTTGCTCACATAGATAAGTGCTGCCGAACATGGAGAGCATCTGAGCAGCTTGGGTGCGGAGCTGAGGCATTGTGTCAGGGATGAACTGTGGAAACTGGGCGGCGCCCACAGCATCATACTTTGACTTCAGCGTGTCATTACACTGGAGTTCAATTAGCTCCATTTGGAGGTTGGTTGGTGCGTTTTCCACATTAACTGCAAAGGGATTACTGAGCAGTTCAAACCTACATTTCTGGACATCAAAGTCGGCAAATCGCCGGCTAAACTCAGTGCCGAGTACACTGAGTTTTTCAGCAAACTGTGCGCATGGGAACAAGTTGGTAAAGAACTGCGTTTTCATGGTTTGGCAGCAGGGAAAATGGCCAAGGTTTCCTTGCAGCATCTGATTCTCCCACAGGCACAGTTTAGTTTTAAAAGCCCTCACTGCAGCGTACATGTCTGTGATGATGCGCCCCCGCCCCTGAAGCTGCAGGTTCAGCGCATCGAGATGGCTCGAGATGTCACACAGAAAGACCAGCTCACACAGAAACTTTTTCTCCCGAAGCTCTGCTGTGTCCTTCCCTTTGCTTTCCAGAAACTGACATATTTCCTCATGCAGCTCAAAACATCTATTCAGTACTTTTCCTCGGCTTAACCATCTCACCTCTGTGTGATACGGCACGTCTGCGTATTCCGAACCACACTCCTCCAGAAAAGACTTAAACTGGCGGTGATTCAGACCTTTGGCTCTTATAAAGTTAACTACTTGTGTTACTGTGGTCATAACATGTTCCATCTTTAGGGCTTTGCCACACAATGATTCCTGATGTATGATGCAGTGATAAACAGTTAGTTCACCTGCACAGTTCTCTTCCTGCATCTTCTCCCGGACCCTGCCCACCAGTCCACTTGTTTTACCGCACATCGCTGGCGCACCATCTGTCGTTAATCCCACGAGTTTATCCCACGGCAGCTTTATTTCAGTTACGCATTTGGAAACCTCCTCAAAATTTCCTTTCCTGTGGTTGTGCCATGCATTGATTTGAATCCCAATAGCTCCTCCGTAACACACATATTTGAGTCCACTCCACGGATGAAGACTGACAGCTGAGCAGTATCAGATGCGTCGCTGCTCTCATCCACAGCAAGGGAGAATGCAACAAAATCTTTTCCCTTTTCCAAAAGCTGGTCATACAGATTGGTGGCAAGATCACATGTGCGATCAGCTACTGTGTTTCTGCTCAGGCTCACGTTTGAAAAGGCTTGCTTTTTCTCTGGGCACACGATGTCACAAACTTTCAACATGCACTTTTTCACAAACTCTCCCTCATTAAAGGGCCGGGCTGATTTTGCGATCTCTGCTGCCACAATATAACTAGCCTTTACAGCAGCCTCACTTTGTGATGTGGCTTTTTTGAACATATTCTGTTGTGAAACCAAACTTCTTTTCATCTCCTCCACTTTCTGGCTCCTTTGAGTCATGTCCAGGTCCTTGTACTTGTCATGGTGTTTTGTTTCATAGTGTCGTCGAATGTTATACTCCTTAGTTATAGCCACGTTGACTCCACAAATCAAACAGGTCTGTCTTTTACATATGTAAACAAATATTCTGTCTCCCACCTGTCCAGAAAGTTCCTGTTGTCTGCCTTTCTTTTTGCCATTTTTGGGAAGGGGTTCCACAGTGACAGTTGTAGCTTGAGATCGCTATGACTTCTGTCACACAGGAGAGGGCGTTTCTGGGACCTGTCCTGATTGACGCGCCAAAACAACAGCAAGGCATTATGGGATTTGTAGTATTAGCGATGAATGAATGCGCTGTATAATACCGGCGGGCTAGCTCTAGTAGTCATTTGGTATAGCCTCGCGGGCCAAATATAATTACACTACGGGCCAAATTTGGCCCGCGGGCCAGAGTTTGACACCTATGTGGTAGAGCATTGACTTGATAACCAAGAGACCAGCATTCATTTCTAATTGCAGTCCTTGTGGCCTTAGACAAGTCACTTAACCCTTCATTGCTTCAGAAAAATGGCCTGGCAATCTACTTCCACTCAAACTGCCAAGAAAACCCAGCAAGATTAACTTAAAGGCATTGCATTTTTACACCCCTATTTTATAAAGAAAAATAGGCGCTTACTTTGCTTTAGAAAATAGGCTAGGACAGGTGCATTCTGGGTACCTAAAACTAGATATCCATTTATAAAATTACCCTCATAGTGGTTGAATATCACTGGCTATACATATATTCAGCGCCACTACTTTTACAAATAGCAGCACTGAAAGTAGAAAAGATATTTAAACACCATGGCCGGCATCTAAAAAGAAAACACTGATTGTAGTATTTAAATATTGCCCCACACGTCTTTAATAATTTTAACATCTGAAGGTAGTAGGACTCATCTCTCAAAACTCCTTGGTAAGCTCCTAAATTTAGGTAAATTTTCAGCAGCAAAACTTGAGCCCAATATTAAAAAAAAAGCTGAGCTCTTAAATTTAAGCTTTCAGGTTTGCTAAGAAATTCCATACTGGTCAGACCAAGGTCCATCAAGCCCAGTGTCCTGTTTCCAACAGTAGCCAATTCAGGTCACAAGTTCCTGTCAGGTTCCCAAAAAGATAAATAGGTTCCACAGTGCTGGCCTCGGGGTAAGCAATGGATTTCCCGAGTCCTCTTTAATAATGGTTTATGGACCTTTCCTCCAGGAAAGTGTTGAGTGAAAAAATATTTTCTCATATTATTCTTAAATGGGTTACGTTGTAGCTTCATTGTGTGTCCCCTAGTCTTTTTACTCTTTAATGGAGTAAATAACATATCTACGTTCTCCTCCATTCATTAATTTATAGACCTCTACCATATCTCCCCTCAGCCGTCTCTTTTCTAAGTTGTCTAAATGTGTCCCCTATTTTCAGTCGAACATTAGAGCCCAAGTTTTCTAATTTCACCTAAATTTAGGAGCTTAAAAGTTCTTGGGCAGTATAAAGTCCATGGTGGTCAGTGTGAGTATCTGGATAGTGGGTGGCACTGAACATCTTGGTATTGCAGTGAGGGGCTGGAACTATCTAGACCAGGGGTGGGCAAACCTGGTCCTGGAGGGCCGCAGACCAGTCAGGTTTTCGGGATATCTCTAATGAATATGCATGAGATATATATGCATTAGAGATATCCTGCCAACCTGACTGGTTTGTGGCCCTCCAGGGCTGGATCTGGAGACCCCTGCCTTACACCTCTGTCATTTAAGATTGTGAGTGGACAAGGTGCAGATGTCCAAGACATCAAAAAGGTTAGATAGAATATGTCACAGTCCTCCTCACTTCTCACCACCACCAAAAAATTGTCTATCACTTGCAGCCTGCCTCCTGGCATCAGAGCCATGGCTGTGTTAAGCACTAATACAGCCACGTGAGCATTTGCTTTTGCTCCCACAGCTGTGCCATACTCAAGCCGATGGCACTGTGGCATTTTTATCATGCCAGTGCTGGAAAGGACAGCAGCAAGGGCAAAATCAAATGCTCCCACAGCTGTGCTGAGCATTAACACAGCCACAGGGGCAAAAGCATATGCTCCAGTGGCTGTGTTGTGGGGCATGGGAGGGGATGGATGGGACTAGAAATCAGCTGATACTGGAGTTGTATGGGGGGGAGGGGATGGGTGGAACTGAATATGGGCCTGGGGAAGAGGGCTAGGACTAGAGGTGGGCTGATACTGGGACTGGGGGACTGGAAGTGGACTGGTACAGAAGCGGGGGGGGGGGGGGGGATGGCGGATACTGGAAATGGGTTGATACTGGAGCTGGGGAGTTGGGACTGCAAATATGCTAATATTGGGCCTGAGGGAGGGACAGGAACTGGAAATGAACTAATAATGGGGCTGGGGAATGGAAATGGGCAAATACAGAGGCTTGGGGGCTGGCTGATACTACAAATGAGCTTATTCTGACTCTGGGGGGACTGGAAGCAGGCTGATACTAGGGCTAGGGAGATGGGACAAAATGAACTGGAAATGAGATGATACTAGGGCTGGAGAGGACTGGAAATGGACTAGTAGTGGGACTGGGAGAACTAGAAATGAGCTGATACAGGGGCTGGAAGATGACTGATACTGGCAATGGACTGATACTAGGACTGGGGGACTGGAAATGGACTAATACTGGGACTGGGAGGCCTGAGATTGGAAATTGGCTGGGATTGGAAGGAATCTGGTGATGAGATGGGACTGAAAAGGAGCTAATTGAGCTGGGATTGGAAGGGAGCTAATTCTAGGACTGGGGCCCTGGGACTGAAAGGGAGCTGATGCTGGCAAATACTAGGATTTGGGTGGGAAAAAGGAAGATGCTGGAAGAGTGAGACGGGAGAAGAGGACAGATATTGTGGGAAGTGGGGAGGAAGCAATTATAAACAGGGGAAGGTTAAGAGGAAGGGGTATAAGAAAACTTGCTGGGATAAGGAAGAAGAAAGACAAGGTTAATGAATATTGGGGAAGAAAATAGATGGGTGGGTTCAGGGGAAAGGGAGTACAAGCCAGGAGGGCAAGTATTTATTTATTTATTTATTTAATTTTATTTATTTAGCATGTCTTATATACTACCTTTCAGTTTTATCAAGGCGGTTTACATTGAACACAACAACAATTTTACATGGAACGGTTAACACAAGTACTAGGGACATAGCATGTGGAAAGAAGGTACTTAACAGGCGAAGACTAAAACTAGGTGAGAAACAGAAGAAAGACTCTAAGATAGGATGGATACTGGGAGTGTGAGTGGGAACTCGGTGTTACTTGGGGGGATAGAGGGGACTAAGAAATTGACCAAAGATTAGTAGGACAGTTGGGACAAGGTGACTGAGTGAGGGATATGAGTAGGGCTGTGAGACCATGTGCAAAAATATGGAGATGGGAGAAGGAGTGAAGGACCTGTAAGGTTTGGGGGCAGTTGAAAAGGACAGAGCATTATGGAGTGGACAAGAGACACAGGAAGGGATAAGTCTTCCTTGAAGGAGGTGATAGAGGGTAGAAATGGGAGAAGTAAAAGTGGAAATGGAAGCCTGGATGGAGATAAGACATAAGAAAAGGTCTGGAGATGGAGAAAGGATGAGTGCAAAGGAATGATCTGGTGCTGATTAAGGGATGAGAGACAGAAGGTCGTAGATGAGGCTGGGTAGGGGATGAGTACAGAAGGAGGAAATGGAGGACTAAAATGTGGCTGAAAGACAGGGAGTGGGGTAGGATGCTGACAAAGGAATGTGGAATGGAAAGACTAGGGAAGTAAGCAGTGGTAGGATTTGGCTGGTTCACGTGAACCAGTTCCTGCCACAGGCCGTGTTCGCTGAACCAGGTCAAAAATGGCATCCCAATGCCACCATTGCACTGGCGGGAATCTCTCCACCCACCAGTAGTTTGGTGGCAATGGGGGAAACCCTCGATGCTGCCAAGCCACTAGCGGGTGGGGGATTGGGCTGCTGGACCACCAGGGAGTTGCTGCCCTGCCTTGGCCAGCAACAACCCAAATGTGCAGCACCAGCAACACAAATGTTTGCCGTGCTGCCACCCACTCAGCTCCTTCAGTGGCGAGATTGATCGGAACTGCTTCCTGGTCGGATTGAATCCCACCATTGGAAGTAAGGTTAGGAAATGGAAAGCTGGTAAGTAGGTGAATTATGTAAAGAGGGAGACTGAAGATTGAAGAAGGGAGAGATAGGAATGGAATGAAGTTATAGCAAGGTAAAAGGCAAATGAGAGAAATAGAGAAAAAACATGATGAAACAGGAGGATCAACGTCAGAGAGAGATATAAGGAAGTAAAGAATGAAGATAGGGAGTGTGAAGAAACAGAAAATGGAAACAGGATCTTGGAAAAGGACTTAGAAGAAAATCAACAAGAGGAAGTGGAAATGAGAAACTAGGACCAACTCAACTAGAAAAATAAAATGACCGGATATCGAAGGTACAAAAGAGTGTCCGTTTGTAGAGAATGAAATACGTCAGCTTTGAAAATACATATTTCTTATAGTTCATTAAAGGAGGAAATACATTTCAGTTTATCTTTCTTAAGTGTTTCAGAGCTGTGTTTTAGGGGTTTTCATTTCAATTTTTTCTATATTTGTTTCAAATTTTGTAGTTTATTATTTTTTACTTGTGCAGCCAAGATAAGGGATTATGTTAACATGTAGGCTCCCTCTAGGAATCTCTAGTCATTCAGCTTGCTCTCTTTTTCCAATTGGAGGTTACTGGTATTCTAGACTATTAGTAGTTCTGATTTTCCATAGTAGGGTTGGTGCAAGTTCTTGGTGCTATTGTTGATTGCAGGGCCATTCTGAGCCAGAATCGCACCCTGTGAAACTTGTACATCAGGCATGCGCCCCACCCTACACCTCCATCCAGCCACTTTCTGCTCTTATATTGCAGCAGTGCCAGCAGCAGGGCAAGAGCAGAAAGCGGCTAGACGGAGGTGGGAGAGGGAAGGTGTGCACCCGATGTGCATGTCGCTGGCACTTTAAGAAGATCTGTCCCTTCCTGCTCTGCCATCACGACAGAGGAGGGAGGGATCATACCTGCTTAAAGTGCCATGAAAAGCTTAGGGGGTGCATTTCGGTGCACAGTGGTAGGTACGGTACTGGTTGACGGTCTCTTTGTAGGGTTTTGTGCTATGACACAGAGAGCCCAATTCCATAAAATGCACATCTGGCCCTTGGACATGTCTGAATTAAAAAGGGACCCCATTTGTACACAATTCTGCATCCACGGGTCTAGACATGCCCACAGGTCCAGAATCTGGGAGACGGATGTCTTTTGCACGGCATGGGCAAAGAGCTATTCATGCAACCCTGGCCCATGCATGAGCGCAGGCACGGGCCATGTGATATAATGGAGAAACACGTCCCCCAACAATATTATCGGACACAGGTAGACATTTTGGTCGTCTCCGTGCCCACCCTATTCTGAAAAGTTAAACGTGTTGAATCCTGCCCATATCTGCGATGTACCCATGGGTGCCACACCCATCAGAAAAAACATGTATCTCCTAAGCTGCCCTTCACACTGACAGTATGCTGATGCAAACTAGACATATATAGCAATGAGAGATGACTTCTGCTGCAACCTAGACCACATACCAGTTCCCTACAGGCCCTGAAAAGTGCTAGGTAATCCCAGTGCACCCTAATATGGTATAAGAGAATGTAAATATGAACATCTATGTGAGGTACTTGGCATTATAAAACAGCCTCAGTGATCCCTGCCTTGGTCATCTCTACGAACATGCTTTAAACTGCTAAGGATGGATTCTTACCAAGTACACAAAATTCAAAACTAACATTGCAGTTCCCCAAAGGATGCATAATATTGCTGAGCAACAAATGTATGCCCTTTTCGTGCCTCTAGCCTATAAATGCACTCATTCTACTGCTCCATGCTACCATTCCTCTCTAATCTCTCCCTACACCCCTCCTCTTCTGGCAGATCACTTCTATCTGTGCCCTTCTCTTCTACTGCCAACTGCAGACTTTTCTCTTTTCACCTTCCTGCTTCCTATGCCTGGCACAAACTACCTGAGTCTGTATGTCAGGCGCCTTCTCTGGCCCTTCACAAATCCAGACAGTGCACTCACCTCTTCATTGCTGCTTTGGATCTGATCCACCTAATCTCCCTTGTGTTTCCGTACCATTTCCCCTAAATGTATCCTGTCCACAGCTGCTGTGTTGTCTATCTCGATTAAATTGCAAGCTCTGCTGAGCAAGGATCATCTTTTATGTGTGTCTGTGCAGCACTGTGTATGCTTTGTAGCACTATACAAATGATCAGTAGTAGTAGTAATTGTAGTATGGCCTTCTGGCTATGGTATCTGATTCCCACTTACAGTATCTGGCCATTTCTCACAGCAGCTACACCTTTTCCATTATGGCATAAGTCAGTCTGTATGTTCAAGCCATTGCATTTTCAATAACGTCATATGGATGCGAAAGTTGGACAGTGAAAAAGACAGGAAGAAAATTAATGCCTTTGAATTATGGTGCTGGCGACGAATACTATGCATACAATGGCTGCCTGAAGAACAAATCAGTTAGTACTATAAGAGATCAAACCTAAGCTTTCTTTAGAAGCTCAGAAGCTTTCTTTAGAAGCTCACCTGTTAAGTGCCGTCGAGTCGGTGCCCACTCACAGCGGTCCTCCAGATAGTTGTCATAAATTGTGTTCGGTCTTCAGTCAGGCGGCTCATTGTTGACAGACTGGCACCCAAAGTCGAAGACTTTGACTTTCATACTTTGAACACATCATGTGACGAGAGAGATCATTAGAGAAAAACATCATGGTTGGCAAGGTAGAAGGTCAATGCAAAAGAGGAAAGCCAGCAATGAGATGGATCGATAAAATAACAGCAACTATGCGTGCCAGTCTGTCAACAATGAGCCGCCAGATTGAAGACCGAACACAATTTATGACAACTATCCAGAGGATCGCTATGAGTCGGCACCGACTCGACGGCATTTAACAACAACAACAACAACATACATCTACTATCTATGGGGCAACCATGTCTGCCTACCCACAGCCTGCTTTCTGGTACTGCTACCTTGGTAAGGCCTGTGTGGGCATAGGAGGGGAGATCCCTGTGCCATCATACCAAGTAGCCAGCACATTGCTCTATTTATATATATATTTATTATTCTCCATGGCCTTTTATGCATCAGCTGTTTTTTATTTATTAGTTGGTTTTATTACTGGCCTTATCCTCTTTTTTACTTATCTTTTATTTGTATCAGATATTGTGATTTTATTGCTTATTATTTATTGTTTTCATGATTGTTTTGTTTCATGAGGTTTGTACCCTGTGAAGAAGGCCGTTGGCCAAAACACGTTGGGGTTTTACAATAACGTTTTTGACCGCCAATCCATGCACCGGCTCCCTCAGTCCAGAAGAGCTGACATCATGATGAACAAGAATGGAATAATAAGACATTTTAACAGAAATAATAGCCATACAGTAGTGGCGAGATGAGGAACAATAAGTAGAAAGGAAAGCAGGAGAGCAGGACTTGCGTCAAAGGTGCTTAAAGTGGCGAAATTGGTATTTAAGGAGCCAAAGACCAGGGTGATACCAAGGACAGGAGGAGGAAGAGTGAGACTGTGTGGAGGTGGCATACAGAGGAGTCATCACATCCAGGGCAGAGGAAAGCGTAGTGTTCAGAAGAGCTACCTGATCATCGAGGGGACGTGAGGACAAATCAGAGGGGAAAGAGGGGCAGTGTGAGAGATAAAAGATTCTGGAGAGAAGTGCTGCAGTGCCCAGCATTGAAAAAACCTTAGACTGAAACAGTGTTTCTTGTTTGGACTGATGTTTTGTTTTGGAACACTTTTATGTGAAGTTTCACTTTTTCTAGTGGAAACAGAAAGTCAGCATTGGGCAATGGAGGGAGAAGAAGCAAAGAGCCCCTTGGTGCCGAAGTTTAAAGGTAAGCACCGTGGGGCTGTTTCAGGCCATTGCTGCCACTTTAGGACCCAGAGAGGGACAGCAGTGGTGTCAGTGGGGGTGGGGGGGGGGTCCGCAAGGGATGAGGTTCACCTAGGGTGCTTCATCTCCTTGCACCGGCCCTAGGTGTAATGTCCAAATTATTTTATAAAGTCACATAGGTGCCTATGTGTCTTTAAAAAATAGGTATGAAAGAGGCACTTTACCCTTTGAGTGCCTACTGGGCCTCTCAGACAGCAATACAAGACCAAGGACCGCATGGTGTTTGTGTGTGCATAGTTACAACTGTAGCCAAGAACTGGTAAATGCTATTTTTTCAAGGACAAGACAGTTGTGAATGAAGGATTTAAGTACACAACAATTTTAAATTCCAGTAAGTGGTGATTTGGGGGAAGGGAGTCTATTTTTCTTTATTATATTTTAAAACAATATATCTCAGGAGGTGCTGTTTCTTGTGTGACTTTTACTTTGGCTTCTTCCTGGATGGTTGCTGGCACAAGCGGCTCCCCCGATTGGTTCCTGAGCTGCTCTGAGGGCTTTAAATCCATCTGCCCCACTGCGGGACGCTGAGGTGCTGTTTCTTGTGTGACTTTTACTTTGGCTTCTTCCTGGATGGTTGCTGGCACAAGCGGCTCCCCCGATTGGTTCCTGAGCTGCTCTGAGGGCTTTAAATCCATCTGCCCCACCGCGGGACGCTGAGGTGCTGTTTCTTGTGTGACTTTTACTTTGGCTTCTTCCTGGATGGTTGCTGGCACAAGCGGCTCCCCCGATTGGTTCCTGAGCTGCTCTGAGGGCTTTAAATCCATCTGCCCCACCGCGGGACGCGGTCGCGGGCGTCCCCTGGGGGCGTGCCCGAAGGGGCGTGACCAAAGGGGCGTGACCAAAGGGGCAGGCCACGCCCCTTTGGTGCCCCTTCGGTCCACGCCGGTTAAGGAGGTTATCCCCTGATATGGGGAAGAGGAAGAAGAAATTGCCGCCGGTTGTACAGGTGAAAGCAGTGAAAGTCATTGGTCCTATGGATGCACACGTACAGGTACATGACTTGGCTGCTTCCGCTCAGTCGGCTTGTAATGTTTCCTTAGATATGTCCACTGTGAGTACTTCTTCCTCCACTCCCTCCTTTAGCGAAACGGGCGTAACTCCGCCCATTGATGATCCCGATTCTAAGTGTGAAGTTTCACCCTTGAATAAGTCGGGGATGGTTAATTCAGTCTCCGGAATCTTACCAACCTCTTTTCTAAGAGTTGACTCTGCTCCTTCAGCTATTTCTATGCCTACTGTGATTTCCTTTTCTTCGGCTGTGGAAGTTCACACTCCGCCGTCAGATATCTCTTTGAAGGACATTTGGGCAATTGTTTCCCGAATGGAGCTTACCCTGGGTTCCTCTTTGAAGAAAATCTCGGACTTTTCTAATGAGACTGTGTTGAAATTGACTGAACATCAAGATAGGATATCTACTTTAGAAAAGCGCGTTGATTTTCAGGACTCTAACTGTTTGTCTCAAAAGGCATTATTGGATAAAATTCCGGTAGATTCCTTGGCATTACATAGACAGGATGAATACTTAGAAAATATGGTCAGATCTTGTAATTTGCGGTTACTTAATTTCCCTAAGACGCATTTTCTATCCCCTCTGATTTTGTTACAAAAATACTTTCAGGAGATATTGTGTTTTAGTGATGCTAAGTTAATTAGTATTTCTAAGCTTTTTTATGTTTCTATAGGCAATGTGGCTAGTGGAGAGGTAGAGGGGGGGATGGGCGTACAAGCGCAACACCCCGCCTCCTCACCACTAGATATTTCTGAGTTTATTGAATCAGAAAATGATGTTATAAATTCTAGGGCTACACTTTTGGTAACATTTACTTCAGTAATGGATAAAGATAGAGTTCTCCGTGCCTATTTTCAAAAAAAGAATGAGAAGTTCTGTGGACAAACAGTGCAAATTTTTCCTGATGTCTCTAGAGAAACCCAGCGGCGACGTAAGTCTTTCTTAGACATGCGCCCACGTGTTCTTGCCTTAGGGGCTTCTTTTTATTTAAAGTTCCCCTGTAAATGTCATGTTTTATATCAAGGGAAAAGATATGTATTTTCTGAAGTAGAGCACTTAGCTATATTTTTGGAAGGTAAGACTTAAATGTGTATTTTTCTTCTTTCTCCTTTTTTCTTTATTTCCTCGGGTTCATTGATATGTGAAACAGAGTTTGAATTATATTCAGGAATCATTCAGGTTGTGGGTGTAGTATTATACGGTACCTCCTTGATGAGTTTCAGTTTTTATTGCACTGTATAATTTCTTTTTCATTATGTTGATGTATTGCTACAGGCATTATTATATTTGCTTTTTTCTGTATATTTGGAAAATCTAATAAAAAAAAAACCCCCCCAAAAAAAACCCAATATATCTCAAATGGAGAAAAAGCAGTTTGATACAGACCCCTCATTGTTTTAAGAAAACTTCAACAAAAAACCGCAGCAAGTCCAAAAAGCCCACAATAGGAAAGGAGCAATGAGTTCAGTATAGAAAACCAAACCAATGTCAAGAGGTTGATAACACCACTTATGGGCCTATTTGTTGTTTTGATTTTTTGACATTTGGTTTAATATCTCTTTTTGACTTTTGGTTTAATATCTCTTATGGCAGCTTCGCCCCTAGCAGTAATACTGTGAAAAACTACTATCAGGGGTCAATATAAACCATGTTGAACCCAGGTGCTCAATGGACCAGAAGCAATTTGGGATCTCCCCTGCCTATTCACTAGACATCGGGGAAATCTCCACTAGGTGCCTGGGAGAGGATTTATGGGTTAGGGGCACTGTTCCCGCTAAGCTGCACTGAGTCCTCCACTGGCATTCCTGCCGGTGGGGGGAGGTGCAAAGCAACTGTGAAAAGACCTACCTATGTGCGTGATCCTAAACGTGATTGTTCGCGATCGCTTTGCATTCGCGATCGCTTTGCACCTCCCCCCAACAGCAGGAATGCGGGCAGAGGACTCAGCAGAGCTTAATGGGAACATTGGTCAGGGGTGGTTGTAAATATATAGAGTAATTGGGGAGGGGGTTTGGGTGGTTGTATCGATGGGGAGTCATGGAGGCAGGGTGGAATGGATCTCCTGCCTGGCACCTACCAGGGCTTTCCTTAGAATCTAATGGGTTGGTTGGAGCTATCCCCAGTTGCTCTTGCCTCATCAAACGTCTAGATTCAAAATTACAGCAGTCAACCCCTAGCAGTGTGGATGAGCTGTCTAGAGGGTGTGAAGGTAGATCTCAGGCAGGTTTTCCCCCGCACCTCTTTTAAAAGATAGCGAGCCCAACTTGGGCCCACTGTCTGCATTACTGCCGCTCAGAGTTACCAACTAAACCCAAAGCCCCATGAAAGATATAATACCTCAAGGTGACTTACTGAATAGACTATAGTTCTTTTTTCTTTAAGTATAGACCCTCCCTCGACAACTTGAATGAATGACAACTCGACAATGAGAATGAATCCATTTTCTTGACATAGCTGCCGCTTTTGATTCAGTAATTCACAATACTCTCCTACAGCGCCTCAAAGATAAGGGTATTCAAGGGCTAGCTCTGAAATGGTGCAAATCTTACTTATCGGATAGACATCAGCAAGTCAGAACAGGAGATGCAACATCGGACTCATTCCCCCTTAAACAAGGTGTCCCTCAGGGATCATCCTTGTCCGCATTAATGTTCAATATCTATATGCAACCAATCTGTGCTTTGATACGTACATTCAATATTCAATGTCTAGCATATGCTGATGACATCCTGATGTATGCTCCATTCAATATAAAACAACCGGACTTTATATCAATAGTTCATTGCTTCGAAGCTGTATCTAACTGGCTCATCAAACAGAATCTACGTATAAATCATAACAAAACAGAAGTCCTATTCGTTACACGGAATCCAACATTCATATCCCCCACCTCATTACAAGTAAACAACATTGAGTTGAAGGCACAACCAACAATCCGATACCTAGGGATTACATTAGATCAGTGGCTTGATATGTCAGCACACATCAAGAAAGCAACAAACACAATTTACCAAAAGATTTGATCCCTTCGTAATCTCCGTCCTCTTCTTGATTACTCCGACTTCCGCACTATCTTCCAAGCCTTGGTACTACCATATTTGGATTTTCCCAATATTATACTACACGGTCTCCCACAATCTACTCTAAATCCCCTCCGTCTGGCCATGAATGCGGCCGCGAGAATTCTCGTAGGTGCTCCACGCTCAGAGCATATAACTCCAATATTGATGAGTTTACACTGGTTACCCCTCCAGGCCAGAACCCTATATAAAACCCTTGTCATGACTTTTAAAGCTGCAAAGAGCCCATCTCTATCACCTATCAGCAACTTGATACATGTCACTCCAACTAACAGATCCAGGAGATCGGCTGCATTAAACTCCATAGACCTTCCGAAACTCCTTACGAAATGCTCTAAATCAACAGCCTCTAGAGCCTTCTCACTGTTTGCGCCCAGAGCCTGGAATGCCCTCCCACCGGAAATTAGAGCCATCACAAGTCTCATGGCATTCAGAAAGGCCTTAAAATATCACTTGTTCCTACTTTACTACCCGGAAGCGACTACGATTGATCCTAGCCCTCATGTTAGTCTTTCCCACCTGTCCCCGGTAGAAAAGGGCTAATCATGATAACTCATACCTGTCCTCACCATCCATACTGTAATTATACTGTATTTTAATTGTAGCTATTTACCACTACCATGTTAATCAACCAAAATGCCATGTACATAGTTTACTCTATTTTATGCCTCTTGTCTGTATATAGTTAACCCTGTTTTTCTGCCAAGTTTTTGTTCCCTGTTCATTGTAAAAAACCAATGCTGACTGTGTCATTGTGTTTACATTTTGTTCATTTGTAAACCGCACTGATTAAAAGAGCGCAGTATATAAGAAATAAAAATAAATAAATAAATAAATAACTTCAAAATTTAAATAGGCACATGCATCTAATAAAACATTTTTGGCAGTCAGGAAAACTATCTACACATGAGCCAAGTAAGTGTTCAAATCAGCCAATTATATGACAACCTATTTGGTTTCTTTTTGCAAATATAATTTTAAGTCTGATTAATAAGAACTCTGTTCACTATTTTGTCACTAGAGGAAATAACATTGATGACCAAGTCAAACACAACTATTCAGTGTAAGATCAGACCATCAAGCCAGTGAAATCAGAAAAACACCATAACAATAAAGCATAGGAAATAAAGAAAATACCAGAAAAAAAGCCAAATTCACTTGTATTATAATGCATTGTGTATGTTTTTCTCTTTCTAAGGCTCACTGCTACATCAATTGAGTTTCTTTCAGCCTGTGAACAGCAGTGAGCTTTGAGAATACACTATCAAAATATCAGAGCTGCAAGAATGAAAGTGAAAAAAGGAGGACTGGAAAGATACGTCACATATTTTCCCAAATCAAACATTAGAATTGAAAAATCTACTTTTGTCAGTGCCAATGGTGCTTGGTCTTTCAGTCTGCAAATCTGTAAACATGTTTGGATCACTAGTAAATCTTAACTTGGTTATGTCTATTGAAATAGATCCAGAGCTGCAAATTATTCTGCTTTAGTCACAAATTCTAAATGACTGTCATGTCAATGAATTAGCCAGAATAGTGCATTGTACTGTGGTTCAGTTGACAAGTGCTGTGCACTGTCATGCAGAAGGCTCCTAGATTGATCCCTGAGTCTAGTCGCCAACTCTGCAGGGGCTTAACAGAGACGCGAGGGAGACATGCTCCCTTCGCGCCTCTCACAGCCTGCACGGAGGGAGGGAGGGACGGATCGACCTTGCAGAGGGGGCCCCCGCGGGTCAGTCCATGCTGCCACGGCAGCAGAGGGGGCCCCGCGGCGGCAGCCAGCAGGTTTTTTTTAAAATTTTATTTAAAAAAAAAAAGCTAACTTCCATTTTTGTGGGCCCTTGCCAGCTGTGGGCCCTACGCCATGGCGTACATGGCGTATAGGTAAATCCGGCCCTGGCTAGAGGCAGGATGCATGATTGCAAAATGTGTGAAAGCTATATGTGTGTTTGTGTCTGGGGTTGAGCGTATATAAGGAATGTGTTTTTGTAAGGGGATGGGGGTGCAGTGCATATGGTATGCTACCAGATCAGCACATGAATAGGCAGAGTTAGGGTCGAGAGTGGGCAGAATTAGCCACAGAGGCTAATGCAGTCACGCTAGCTGCATGCTAGAGGCACAAAAATACTGCTAGCTTGGGTGCAATTGCCGCCAGCCTCTGACCAGGCAGTAGTTGTACCTGCCTTGCTAGTGCATCGCGAAGTTGGATTCTGGCATGAATCCCACGCAGTTTAAAGGCCTTAATCATCCCACTAATATACCATTCATCACAATGCAGGATAGTAAAGTTCACTCACCTAAGGTATCAGTATTGGTAGAGCGGCATGGCGTGGCTGCAATTACAGCGGAGCATCATAACCTGACAGTCGCAAAACCAGGGCCTGTAGCACATGAATGTACCATCTGGGAGAGAGGGTACACTATACATATACTGTGATGACTGTCTTAACAGTATGCAGGTCATGTTTGTGTATGGATAGATGTGGGAGAGCTGCTGGTGTGATCATCTGCAAATGAGTTATGAGATAGGGCCTGTGCTCAGTGAAAAAGCCAGTACTGCCCTCAAAGTCAGGGATGGAAACAGCAGAGTTCATCTGGGGATAGGGCATGCAAATGTGGTAGTCCAACCGCAGTAGAAGGAAAATTGGACCCCAAACTGTGCTCTCATATCATCATTTCCCCTGGGGGTCCATGCCATTGGCAGGGTCCTTTTCCTATGGGAAATGGCTCCTCACCGTGACCATATAAGGAGATATCTTTGCTCAATGGCATTCCCAGCACCTGGGGTGGGTGTCCCCTCTGTGCTGATGTTGTCCATCTCCCCCTCACACTGCAGGTGTAATACACCACTATGTATCCTCTTCCACCCCCAGCTGGCCCCAAGGAAGCAGCACAGTAAACGTATGATTAAGTTGGCTTGCCACAGTTCCTTGTGCTCCAGGGGCTGGCCACTCTTATTTCCTGACCAAAGTCTTGTGATTCGTGAGACTTTGTCCGAGAGAGAAGAGCATCCGGCTCCTGTAGTGTGAGGCACCACAGCAAGCCAACTTAATTTTAAGTTTGCCGTGTTGTCTCAGTGGGGGTGCATCCTCCTCCTGGCCAGCATCTGGCATGGCTGCACCTACCTCCCTCCCCTTGGTACACCATTGCTTTGGCCTACTGGCTCTGAGCAGATATCTCATTTTCACCACTGAACATTGGCTTGCTTGTTTGGAGCTCCCTGACCAGTGTCCTCTTCCTTGGCCCCTTTGGCTAGAGGATGAGGTGTTCCACAGACATGGGGAATTGCTGTAAGCTCCTAGTGGTCTGTGGGCCTTCTGTTCCCTGAAAACTGGAGTGCTCTAGCTGGGAGCTGATCGGTGTCGTTTATCTCCATTCGGGTGCATAATAGTAGCATGGTGTGTCATCAAAACCCTCTCCATGGAAGGAGTATGGGTTCCCTCTATGGACTGCCTCTCTCCTCCAATAGCAGTTAGCCTACATGGGTGGGGAGCTGCATCTGGACAGTGTGGGCCCCATGTAGTGAAGGGGTGAGGGGATGGGTGGCTGCCCCAGTCATGTATCCCCCATATTGTGTTGGCCATGCAGATCTGCAGACTCTAGCACACCTCCGTCTTCCACATGATACAGCACTCCTCAATAGTTAGGGCACTGTGCCACATATATGAGGGAGGGAGGGAGGGAGGGGTCTCTCCCTCTCCCTCTCCCTCTCCCTCTCCCTCTCTCTCCCCCCCCCCCCCACCACCACCACCACCACCACCACCACCACCACCACCACCACCACCACCACCATCACCACCATAGCAGAAGTCTGGTAACCTATCCACTGCAGCCTAGATAAACAGGTATCATGAGTAACTCAGGGTGAGAGAAGTTCATATGGCTGTTCTGCATGGCAGCCACTGCTGACACCCTGCCCACATTCATACAGGGCCCCCTGCTCCTTCAGTAGTTGCCTTTGTATCCTGTCTTCCACAAACAGGGCCACTGTATATGTGCTTGCTTTCCTGATTTGTGTGCCCCTCCTTCTATTTTGGTCCATAGCTCTGGACTGTGTAGCGAGATGTGTTATTCCCAGGTCAGCCCTCTCTTTCCTTCAATGCCCACGTAGTGGGGTAGGGGCCATATATTGCTATGTGCTCTCTCTGCAGGGGTTTGGTTGCCTATGCCTACTGCCGCCCATAACATTGCATGGCTAGCATGAAAGCTCAGAGTGCACCTAGCACATGCTTTCACAGCATGCATGTGCACTGGCCAGGGATTCGGTAATGACTGTGCTACTGATGCAGCTAGCCTGGAATCGCCTCCCTACTGCAGCCACACCCCCTGCATTTGCAAGCCCCCGCCGTGGTAAAACTGTGCACTAGCCGTGCATTAACCCTGCACCACCTGCAGACCTTTAGTAAACATGTCCTCTAGGTTGGGAGGACCTGCAACCAATAAGAATACTGAGTTGGGAATTCAAATTGAGATAGATTGGAGAAAGGTGCATATTTAGGGTGAAACATAAATCATATGCAAGCATACACAGGACTTAGAAAAAAAGCTTAGCAGAAAGACATTGATTCTGGCAAATGAAAAGAAGTTTTTAGGATTTATAAACATTTTTATCACTGAATAAATAAGAACAAATCCAAATTTTTTTAAAGAATTGTTTTTCATTTTTATTTTCATTGTAAATGAAAATTCAATTAAAGAAAAATAATAGCTCTAGGAATTAAAGATCAAACATAATAGTTTAGAAGTAAAAATTGTAACTAATAGTAGGTGTGTGTTCTTGTTTTCTGCATGTTTGTTTGAGATATCTTATTATAGAGATTTATTTTAAAGAACCTGACATGGTCTGTGTTCCATCTATTCTTCTTTCTCTTGAAGGGGCAATGATGTTTTTATAAGCCTGTGTTGAATGGGCAAGTTTCTGACAGATAAAATACAGGTACTTACTGAAAAGCAATCTGAGCAAGTGTTTGCTCTGCCCTTGTGCTGCAGGCGTTCTTTAATAAGTGTCTCTTAATTTAAAAAAAAAATACAACCCTTTAACCTTAAGTAAGTTAGCTTTGATCCTGCAGGGTTTGATTTTATTTTTCTAACATAACAATTTAATAACACCAAATATCCTCATTCGTTCAGATTACTTGCAGCCTGCTCAGTGGAGGTGTCTTGAAATCCTATGATTTTATTAACATCAATTGCTGACATTGATTCTGATAGACAAGTAATTTTCTCTGAGTCTGTGTTGCCCCCAATCCTTATCTTTGGAAAAGTCAACATTCCTGGCTATTGTTTTGGGCCAGTCAGAGAGGTTTATCTGTAAATAGAGCTTCAAACACAATTTCTCACTAAATTAGCCTCTCCACTCCATTATTCCCTTTCCATCACCCCAAGACTCCAATATACTAAGTGAAAAAATAAAGTGCCAAGTTCACTGTTGCTTTAGAAACTCAGACTGACATCTCCATTTCCATTTTATTTTTGTGGAATTCTGATAGGTGCTTCCATGTTCCAAGTTACATTTGAACTAATACAGTCCTGACACAGGATAATGACATCGGGCTCGATTTTCAATTAGGTAGGCTATGTGCCGCTGTGGCGCATAGCCTGCCCGCCAACCCCTTAACCCGGATTTTCACTTCCGCGGTGGCAGAAGTGAAAATCTGGGTTTGTCTGGATGTTCCGGCAGCCGCCAAGGTTAAACGGGTAGCAGGGATTTTCAATGCTACCCACTTAGTCTCTGCACCTTAAAGATAGGTGAGGAAAATCGCTGCTACCCATTTAGCCCTTTCCTCTGCTCCCGCTCTGTCCCGGAACACTATTAACATGCCCCGATGCTACCCGCATAGCATCTGGGTGTGTTAGGGACTTATCCAGGATTTTCAAAAGGCAGTACCCGTATAGGTTCCCTTCAAAAATATCGAATAGGGCCTTTACATGGGTAACTAGGGAAGTTACCCATGTAAAGGCCTTCAAAAATCGGGCCCGTCATCTTTATATCCAAGACAAATTGGATACTCTAGAGGAGAGGACAGACAGGAGGGATATGATGCAGACCTTTAAATACTTAAAGGGTATTAATGAGCAAACAAACCTTTTAGAGGACATGAGATGAAGCTGCAAGGAGGAAAAACTTTAAGCAACGTCAAGAAAGACTTTTTCATGGAAAGGGTAGTAAATAGCAGGAATGCGCACTTGAAGGAGGTGATGGGAACAAAAACAGTGATGAAATTCAAAAAAGCATGAGACCAAGAAAGAGGATCAATGCATAGCAAGAGGATGGAATCAAAGTAAACATAAATAATTACGAGGCCGCAGGGCAGGGTCCCTGACGGCCGATTGTAACCGGGCGTGCGGCCCAGTGCGGGGACCCTGCGCGCAGCCGGCGGCGTGTTCGCAGCGTCAGGGTGCATCTTTCAAACCCATTGGCTGTCCTGTGAGTGATGGCCGGGAGAGCCAATGGGTGGAGATTGAGCTCGGGGCAGCGTGGGGAGACGCACGGGTGTTGCTGGTCTTCGGCGGCAGGGGAGGAAGGGTGGAGGCGCTGGCTGGAGCACGTCATGGGTTTTTGGCGGCTGGAGTCCAGGTTGGGGCGGCGGAGTCGAGAGCCAGATCGCGCCCTTTGTGGACTGAATCTCTGCGGGCGTGTCAAGAGGGCTGGAGCGTTCTTGGGAACTGCGGCTGACGGTGTGACGGACGGCTTCCTGTTGGAGAATTTCAGGTTGTGGGCTAGCAGGGGGGATAATGTCTGAGGGGGCTGCGGTTGGGAATTAAATTCAAAAATAAATAAAAGAAAATAAAAACAAAACAGCAAAACCTGCAGGGGGGGGGGGGTTCATTGCGGTAGGGCAATGCCTTCCCGTAGGGGCTGGCAGGGGAGGGTCAGGGGGCCTGGCAGGGGGGGCGGGCTGCAGCGGATAGATTGTCCCTTCCACCTGCGGCTGTGGAGGGGGTCTCTGGCGATGCAGGCATTGTTGTGGGGAAAAGGGGTCAGGTTGGCTGTGGGCTTGCAGGTAGGGGCACTGCCAGCACCAGGAGGGCCAGGACAAGAGGGGGGAGGACAGTAGCCATGCCGGGTAGGGAGAGACCTTCTATCCGGGGGGGAGGTCAGGGAGATGGGGGTGGGCTATGCTGGGCCACGTGCTGGTAGGGCTGGGCTTCAAGAGCAAGAGAGGAGGTCCGGTGTGGCATCAGTCACCGGTAATGCCATTCCTAGACAGGGGATGGGGGTTGGTGGGGTTGAAGGGTGTGTGGGGAATGCAGGGGGACAAGGTATGGGTGATAAGTTTACACACAACGGACAGGAATATAAGTTAAGGACTAACACTTCATGTGGTTCAACACATGTAGTATATTGTATCAAATGTCCGTGTTCCTTGCTATATATCGGAAAAACTAACCGAGCCTTCCGTTTGCGGATGAATGAACATAAAAGCAAGTTGAAGTGTGGATGAATTGAGGCACCTATAGTAGAGCACTGCTTAGCCCGACAACATAACTTCGAAGATTTACGATGTTTTTGTATAACACAAATACAACGTGCATATTCAGGCAGTACAAAGGATGAGACTTTATTACATACGGAGCAGAGATGGATATACCTATTGAAAACTGTGACACCTCTAGGCTTGAATGCCCGGATTGAATGGGAGGCAGGCCCATGACGTTATAGTCAGCTGGTTTGATTCAAACTCCATCCCCGAGTATTTAATTACAGCGCATGCGTGGCGTCCCACACACTTGTTTAGCAGTTCAGCAGTTATCTGTGATGGGAACGCCAGCATGATAATGAAAAAGTGAGTAGATGAAGTTTCCTGCATTTAGTACTGTGCAGTAGTAGTTATATTGATTGAAGAAAGTGGTGTTAAAATGAACTATGTTTTGTATTTTAGAAGTTTAGCATTTCCCCTGAGGAACCCTGAGTGGCGAAACGCCTAGCGCTGGTTAGCGTCGGGAACTAAAAGGCGAACACCATTGGGAATACATGAAATTACCATTGGCAGCAGATCGAAGTTCAAGCTCGATCACTAAAAGCTAAGCAAAAAATTTTTTTCATTATTTTGTCTTGATGGAGAGGATTTTTAAGAGCTATACATGAAAATTGGTTGCTATGAAAGTGTGGTCGTTGATGTGAAGTCCGTGACAGAGAATCAGAAGTTTCTCTTTCCTGTTCATGAATACTGAGACCACGTTAGCTCCCAAGAAAATATATTGATATATGCATACTTGGTCCATCAAATCTTTCTAGTCTACACTTGAAAAAACTATACTTTCTAATTGCAATACAGAGTTAGTTGTCTTTATTATTGATATATACTCTGTGAAAGTCGTGACCATATAGTGACTTGTGATTTACAATAACGAACAAGGACATATAACCACATACACCACTCCACTGATGCCAGATGCCTGTTCTTATAGTGAACAGCGAAAGTATGAATATAAAGACACATCCACGTCCATAAATCACTAAAAATATGTGATTTATGGGCGTTAATGTTGCGTAACATTTTGTTAAGAACATAAGATATGCCATACTAGGTCAGATCAAGGTCCATCAAGTTCCGTATCCTGTTTCCAACAGTGGGCAATGTAGATCACAAGTACCTAGCAAGTTCCCCAAAAGACATAGGTTCCACAATGCTTGTACTGGGTCAAGCAGTGGATATTCTGGGTCCTCTTTAATAATAGTTTATGGACCTTTCCTCCAGGAACTTGTCCAAACCTATTTTAAATCCAGCTACACTAACAGCTTTTACTATATCTTCCGGTAACAAATTCCAGAGTTTGATTACACGTTGAGTGAAAAAATATTTTCTCATATTTGTCTTAAATACATTACCCTGTAGCTTCATTGCATGCCCCCTAGTTGATCTACGCTTACCCATTCCACTCTATTCATGATTTATAGACCTCTATCAATCTCCCCTCATCCGTCTCTTTTCTAGGTTGAAGAGCCCTAATCTTTTTAGCCTCTCTTCATGGGGTATCCTTCCATCCCCTTTACCATTTTGGTGGCTCTTCTCTATACCTTTTCTAATAACACTATGGCAACCAGAATTGCACACAATATTAAAGGTGTGGTCACACCATGGAATGCTACAGAGGCATTATAATATCCTTTGTTTTATTCTCCATTCCTTTCCTTATGATACCTAACATTCTATTTGCTCTCTTGGCCGCTGCTGCACACTGGGCGGAGGGTATTAACATGCTATCCATGATGATGTCTAAATCTTTATCTCCAGAAACAAGCAGGAATGTGGTCTTCACATATGGGTATCGTCGGTACCGACGGAGCCTGCGTGAAAACGCTCCCCATCGTCCAATTAGAAAGCTTTTGGGAGCATCCCACAGTGCCTGCGTGCTGCCTTCCCGCCATTCCCAACTGTCTCTCTCCAGTTCTTTGTTTTCCGCGGAGTCGTCAGGTCGCACTTCCTGTCACCGCAGAAAATATCCCATTTCTTCTTTTTTGTGGTCGCATCTGCCTTCCTTCGACGCTTCACCGGTACCGCCGGTTCTTTCTTTCTTTTCCTTGTAAAAAAAAAATAAAAATCTTTTCCTGGAGTCTTCCAGCTTTTTTCTCCTCTGGTGCCATGCGCCATTTTGGGCACTAGGCCCAATTTTCCTCTATAATGGAAAACCTGCTTCGGGTTTTAAAAAGTGTTCCAAGTGTGGCGGTACCATCTCCATCACCGACACCCATGAGTGGTGCCTCAAATGTTTAGGTCCTCACCACTCTATCTCCGAGTGTGTTGCCTGTGGGATGATGTTGAAGAGGGGTCAGCAAAACCGAGCTGCTAAACTTAGCACCCTTTTTCCCTCTGATGCAGCATCTGTGGCATCAACATCTTCCAGGGCTTCGTCTTCCTCCCATGGATCTCAGGTAACTAAACATAAGTCTAGCCGGTCCTCAAAGCGTAGATCTCCTTCTGAGTATCGAGATGCCTCTGGCATTGCCCTTGAGGGACTCACACCGGCAAAATTGCCCCGGCGGGAGGCTTCGGCTTCCAAAGCATCATCGGGGCTCCAGGATGTTCTCGAGGCCCCAACCTCGGCAGAACTACTGGTGCCATGCTCTGGGCCGCTTTGTCCGGCCATGCTCTGGGCCGCTTTGTCCGGTACCGATACCCAGGCATCGGCGGCGTCGATAGACCAGAGATTCTTGGCTATTGAATGCAGTCTGGTGGCTCTTCTTTCGGCATCGATGCCCCCGAAACTGCTTCAGACAATTCAACCGGTACCGGTACCGCCACCTACATCGGTACCGGGGGCAATTGCATCGATGTCGGCAGGTGGACTACCGGTACCAACGCATGCTGTGCCCTCTGGTACTGACAAGTCGGTACCGGACCCTGTCGATACCCACTTCGATTGGTACCAGTATCGTGCGCTGCATGTTTATCCGGACAGGAGATACTTTGAATCCTCCGATGAGTCTGAAGACTCTGACAGCTCTGTCGATACCAGAGTATTTCTTCCTGAGGATTCTTCCTCTCCTAAACGCAGGATGTCTCCTCCAGAGGATATATCCTTCCAGGATTTTATCCGGGATGTGGCTTGAGGTCTTTCCATCACAGTGGCTCCTGAAACAGAGCCTAGGGCAAAGGAATTGGAGATTTTACAGTATCCTAAAGCTCCCAAAGAGGCAGCTACTTTGCCTATTCATGAGATTTTGCATGATCTCATGCTAAGGATGTGGGAAACACCTCTCACCACTTCTCCTCATTCTCGTAGGCTCGATACCATGTATCGAGTTCCTCCCTGTCCTGGACTTCAAAAAACTCAGCTGCCTCACCATTCCATGGTGGTGGAATCAGCTATGAGAAGGATCAAGAGTGCAAAAAGACATGCATCTAATCCTCCAGGACGTGAATGTAGAACTCTTGATGCCTTTGGGCGTCGAACCTTCCAGGCCTCTATGCTTTCTGCCAGGATTAGTTCCTACATTTTATATATGTGAATGTTCCTTAAGGAAGTTACAGGAGATCTAGAGCTTATGAACCCTCTCCTTCCTGATGATAAGAGACAAGATTATCTTGCACTTATCAAACGTGCTCAGGATGTTTCCAAATTCGTATATCGTGCGGCTTTTGATTGCTTTGAGTGCATAAGCAGAACTTCTGCTATTGCCATAGGCGCACGTAGGATTGCCTGGCTCCAGGCATCTGACTTGGAACTTTGGGTACAGGACAAACTGGGGAATATTCCTTGCACAGGAGAGAATCTCTTTGGCAAAAATTGGCAAGAGAAAGCTAATGAGCTAGATGCTGATAATCTCACCTTGGATAGATGATCAAAATCTACAGCTGATCCTGCAAGGAAAAAGTTCTACAAAAAAACCATTCTTCACTAGAAAGAAGAAGTTCTACCCCTCCTATACCCAGCAAGGGCATCATTTAGGTCAGTCTGCCCAAAAGGGTCAGCAACAACCTAAACAAAGAAAAACAAAGGCTGCTAAGCCTCAACCGGCTCAGCAGACTCAGCCTCCATAGGGGCTTTGACTCCCATCTAGAGAACTTTGTCTTCCTGGCCCTGAACGTGCCAAAGCCTTCCACTATTCCAGGAAGGTTATGTTATTTTGCCCCCAGATGGGGGCAGATAACAGCAGAAAGTTGGACTCTGTCCATTGTAAGACAGGGATACAAGCTTCACTTCCTCAGCATGCCCCCTCCTACAATGGTTAAACAGTTCAATTCTTAGACCTCTCTCAACTCCCAGTTAGATCACGAGGTCAGTCTGCTTCTTGCCCAAAGGGCAATAGAAGAAGTACCTATTCATCAAAAAGGTACAGGGTTCTATTCCCCCTTTTTCCTTATTCCAAAGAAAACAGGAGGGCACAGACCCATTTTGGACCTCAGAGAATTGAACAAATTCCTGTTCAAAGAGAAATTCAAAATGATTTCTCTGGGAACTCTACTGCCATACCTTCAGAGTCAGGACTGGCTTTGTTCTCTAGATCTCAAGGATGCGTACACTCATGTTCTCATCCATCCAACTCACTGAAGGTTTCTTCACTTTCTATTTCAAGGGAAGCAGAGTTCTTCCTTTTGGCCTGGCCTAGGCACCAAAGGGTGTTCACAAAATGCATGGCTGTGGTGGCAGCATTTCTCCGCACCCTAAATATATTCGTCTTCCCTTACTTGGACGATTGGCTCATTCGAGCCCCATCAGAGCCAGAGGCCAGGTTTTCTCTGTCTCGCACAATGTGTATCCTTCAATATTTGGGACTTGTCATAAACTTCCCAAAATCCAGCCTAGCTTCCACTCAGTCTCTAGAGTTCATAGGAGGCCTGCTGGATACCAGACAGAGAAGGGCCTATCTTCCACAGTCCCACTGCCTTCGCATTGTGCAGTTAGCTTCCCAAGCAATGCTAAAGTCTCACCTCACTGCTCGGGAAATGTTACAATTGCTAGGCCACATGGCATCCACCGTGCATGTGCTCACTTATGCCCGCCTCCATATGAGGGCAGCCCAGTGGACTCTATCCACTCAGTAGACTCAGGCGTCAGGTTGCCTGTCAGACAAAATAGCAACCTCAGATCATCTTATTTTGTCTCTCCAATGGTGGCAGTCACCCCAGAATCTGTTGGTGGGGTCCCCTTTTCAGCAACCCCCACCCCAAGTAACTCTAACAACAGATGCCTCACAGGTGGGTTGGGGAGCTCATTTTCAAGGCCTCTCTACCCAGGGTTCCAGGACTCCACAGGAGACCGATCTACACATCAATCTCCTAGAGCTCAGAGCAATCTTTCTTGCTCTTTGAGTGTTTCACACCCAGCTCAGCTACAAAACTGTCCTAATTCAAACGGACAACCAGGTAGCCATGTTCTATGTGAACAAGCAGGGCAGAACAGGCTCTCTGTCGCTCTGCAATGAAGCTTTGCGACTTTGGGCCCTAGCCAGAGAGCATCAGATTCATCTCCTTGCAATGTATCTTCCAGGCATTCAAAACTCTTGGGCAGACAGACTCAGTTGAGTTCTGCTTCCACACAAATGGTCTCTCCATGCAGACCAGGTGGCCAAATTTTTCCAATTTTTCCTGAAGTTGTTTGTCCCCATGTGGGAATTGAACCCATGGCCTTCTGGCCTGAGGTAACCTGTCCCAACCAATGAGCCACTCCTCCCTTTTGGGGAACCCTGGACATAGACCTCTTTACAAGTCCGCTGAATGCCAAACTTCCCCAGTTCTGTTCCAGAATTCCGGCTCAGGGTTGTCAGGCCAGGGATGCCTTCCACCTCCATTGGGGTCGGGACTTTCTGTATGCCTTCCCACCCATTCCCCTAATTCCCAGAACTTTATTCAACCTTCAGAGAGACAGAGGCCATATGATTCTCATAGCCCCACATTGGCCACGACAAGTGTGGTACCCTCTGCTCTTACATCTGTCAAGCTCCATCTCTGGAGTTAGGATGTGCTCCAGATCTCCTATCCCAGGAGGACGGGTTGCTGTGGCATCCCAATCCCCTGTCTCTTCATCTCAGGGCCTGGTTGCTGAAAGCCTAGAACTTCATGGTCTTAACCTTTCTCAGCAAGTAAAGGATATCCTTTATGCTTCCAGGAAACCATCCACAAGACGCTCTTATGCTTTCAAGTGGAAAAGGTTTACCATATAGTGTTCGCAGAAGGGTCTTAACCTTCTTGCAATACCTCTGGAATCATTACTGGAATATCTCCTTCATTTGTCTAATGCCGGGCTTAAGACCAATTCAGTGAGAGTTCATTTGAGTGCTATTGCAGCTTCTCTCAAGCCTTTAAATAAGCAACCTATTTCCTCTCATCCTATCATAGCGAGATTTATGAGAGGCCTTCTTCTAACTAAGCCCCCCGTTAAGCCACCACCGGTGGCATGGGATTTAAATCTGGTTCTTGGCCAGCTCATGAAGCCACCTTTTGAACCATTAGCTACTACCTCTTTGAAATTCCTTTCCTGGAAGGTTATTTTTCTTATTGCAATCACATCAGCACGTCGCATCAGTGAATTACAAGCATTGGTGGCTAATCCTCCTTATACAAGGTTCCATCATGATAAGGTAGTCCTTAGGACTCATCCTCACTTTATGCCAAAGGTGGTTTCACCTTTTCATTTAAACCAAGCAGTTTACCTTCCTGTTTTTTTCCCAAGGCCTCATGCCTCTAATGCAGAAAGGAATCTTCATACTTTGGACTGTAAAAGAGCTTTGGCCTTTTACTTGCAAAGGACGCAGCGACATAGAAAGTCCTCTCAACTCTTTGTTGCTTTTGATCCTAGTCATTTAGGACTTCCAGTCTCCAAAAGGACACTGTCCAACTGGATTGCACAGTGTATATCTTTTGCCTATCGGAGTAAGAACCTTTCTCTTGTAGGCCATGTCACAGCGCACAATGTGAGAGCCATGGCAGCCTCTATGGCTCATCTTCACTCTGTGTCTATCGACGACATCTGTCGAGCAGCTACCTGGGCCTCAGTTCATACCTTCACAGCCCATTACTGCTTGGACAAGGACTCCCGCTGGGATGCCTTGGTTGGTCAGGCTGTTCTTCAACACCTGCTCCATACTTAATCAACTCCTACCCACCATTCTTGGTAGGATGCCAGAGATCCATGGGGGGAAGTGGAGCCCTTTCAAAAGGACACACAACTTTTGGGGTTTCTCCCTGACATCTGTAGCTAAGGAGTCCCCATATGTGAAGACTACATTCCTGCTTGCTCCTGGAGATAGCTTAGTTACTCACCTGTAATAGGTGATCTCCGGGAACAGCAGGAATTTAGTCTTCACAACCCACCCACCTCCCCTAGGAGTTGTATCTCTCTATCTCTCTCTTTTCTCTCTCCCTCTCTCTCTCTCTTTGTCTCAGCTTTAAACTCAACTGGAGAGAGACAGTTGGGAAAGGCAGGAAGGCAGCATGCAGGCACTGTGGGATGCTCCCAAAAGCTTTCTAATTGGATGCTGGGGAGCGTTCCTGCGCAGGCTCCGTCAGTACCGACGATAACCATATGTTGTCACCCAGCAGACCTGGTTGAGAGGAAGGAAAATGCTTTAAATAGAGAAAAAGGACAAACAAGCTGCAATATCTGGAGGAACCAGATAGAGGGAGCAAGAGGAACTCCAGAGTGACTGAGGAACCACGCCCCACTGATCATGAGGTAATGCCAGCCAGCTTCCAATCCTCGAGCACAGAAGGACTTCTTAAGGAGGGTGTGGAAGACTGGAAGCAGAGCAGTGGGAAAGGCAGCGGTGAAGGCAGCTGGAAAGCAGGCAGCTGGAGAAGCAGCCGGAGTGAAGGCTGGAAAAGAAGCAGCCAGAGTGAAGGCAGCTGGAAAGACGGCTGGAAAGGAGGCAGCAGGAAGGAAGGCAAGACAGAGGAAAAGAGGTTAGAATGCAAACCTGAATATTCCACTGTCAGAAGATCACCCAGAGCGAAAGGTGATTGCCTGAGAGCTAAGGAGGAACCTGGGAAGGTCTCAGCTCACAGAGGAGTAAAAGCTGTTTGCCCAGAGTGGCAAAGACATTGTTGCAGCTGTTGTCTAAAACCAACAGGGTCACAGCCTGAAGACCTAAGCCGTGCTGTACAGGCAAGCCAACGGAGAAACTGGTGCAGGCCTCAACCTTCGCTGGAAACAGAGAAGCCAAATTCCCAAGGTAAAGCTTTTTATGATACAGGCTATAGGAAAAGTTTACCTGATAAGAGAATTTTGAATAATAAGTGTTTTTATAAAGCTGCCATAAAACCTCTAAGGAGAGAGGAATTTCCTCAATATAAAACAGCACAGAGCCGACGCCCTACGAGTTACCCAGAACATTGGGCTGTGCTAGAAGAGCTATATAAGAAGCCTGACTATAACCTACCTGAACCCAGGGACTCAGAGTCAGAGGCTTCCGCCTATGAGCCAATGCAAGTGGAACTGGCAAATGAGGTTTCAGATACAGAAATGGACTGTACGTACTGTACCACGGGAAGCCTAGAATCTTTGCCAGGCTTGTAAGCTGTATGTGTTGCTGCCTAGAACATTACTGTTGTGTGAATACCAGCGCTACTGTGAAAGTAACAGTTTTGCTTTAAACTTTTGTTTTACTTTTTCTTACCTGAAGTAAGGACATTTGCGTTGTTGTTATTGCCCAATCCTTTGAACCCTTGCGAGAAGGGGAAATAAAAGCCTTTATTTTCCCACCACTTGTGCAGTTGAATTCTTTGGAAGATTAGGATCCAGGAAACTAACAGGACCAAAAGCCAATTGGGCCTCTGGATTACTGGCCAATCTCCTCCCTATATAGTTATGTCCGACCTGCCCTGACTGCTACTTACCGACAGGGTAGTGCTCGCGACAATGTGAAGACTAAATTCCTGCTGTTCCAGGAGATCACCTGTTACAGGTGAGTAACTATGCTTTCTTGGGTGGTGGTTCCTAATGTGGAACCTTGCATCGTGTAACCATAGTGTGGGTTGTTCTTTCCTAGGTGCATAACTTTGCACTTGTCCACATTAAATTTTATCTGCCATTTGGATGCCCAGTCTTCCAATTTATCAAAATCCTCTTGCAATTTTCCACAGTCCTCATTGGTTTTAACAACTTTGAATAGTTTTGAGTCAGTTGCAAATTTGATAACCTCACTCGTTATTTCCCTTTCCAGGTCATTTATGAATATGTTAAAAAGCAGCGGACACAGCACAGATCCCTGGGGTACTCCACTATTCACCTTTCTCCATTGGGAAAATTGGCCATTCCTGATCCACAATAGTACATTGCCTCCTATCCCATGACTTTTTAATTTTGACAAACGTCTCTCATGAGGGACCCTGTCAAAGGCTTTCTGAAAGTCCAGATACACTATATCAACGGACTCACCTTTGTCTACCTGTTTATTCACACCTTCAAACAAACATAACAGGTTTGTAAGACAAGATCTTCCTTGGCTAAAGCCATGTTGACTGTCTCCCATTAAGCCATGACTATCTACATGTTTGGTAATTTTGTTCTTTATGATGGCTTCTACCATTTTTGCTGGTACTGACATCAGGCTCACCGTTCTGTAGTTTCCTGGATCACCCCTGGAAGTGTGAGTGAGGATATGGGCAGCAGTGTTCTGAAGCAATTGAAGTCTCTGTAGCTGATGTTGTGGGAGTAGATCTGAGCTTTTATTGCTTCAGTTATAGTGAACTATACATCGCTACTTCAGGAGATAGAATGATAGTGTAGAACGGTGGTTCTCAGCCTGTCCAGTTTCCAGGATATCCATAATGACTATGCATGAGATTTCCATGCAAATCTACCTGATGCATATTCATTGTGGGAATCTTGAAAACCTGACAGGCTAGGTGTGTCCTGGGGGCTGGGTTGAGAAACACTGCTGTAGATTACTCCAGCACCGAAAACTACCTATATTTGGATACATGCTCCCCCAGCTCCACCCCCACACTATCTGGATAGAGTCACTGAATATTGGCCTCACTGGGATTTATCTGGTTAATAATTCCTGCTAACTGGATAAACCCTTTGGAATATCAGGCTCACTGTTTATTATCAGGTGATAAGTTAAACATAGATGCATTTTATATATGTTAATTTATTCCTACTACTACTCATCATTCACTACTATTTATCATTTATATAGTGCTACAAGGCATA
Organism: Ichthyophis bannanicus; assembly: GCA_033557465.1. NCBI lineage: Eukaryota > Metazoa > Chordata > Amphibia > Gymnophiona > Ichthyophiidae > Ichthyophis > Ichthyophis bannanicus. The sequence goes on along the minus strand of CM066032.1, from coordinate 1,035,861,576 downwards.
CACAGCACTGTACAGAGACATGTAAGAGACAGTCCCTGCACTAAGAGCTTACAGTCTAGTCAAGACAGATAATGAATCAGGCAATTAGGATATATCTTAAAGTAATCTATATAAAAGTATTTCCAATAGAATGTGCTATGTCATTGTAATTGATGTAGTTCAATCGTTATACTAATTGCTTTATTTTCCCCTGTCAACACCAACTATTTTTGTTTGTTCTAAATACAAAGAGGGCTACCATTTATTCCAATGGTCATCATATGAATAATGGAAAGACTGAAATTTTGCTTTGCAATCAACAACATACACTTTCAGTGTTCAGGATGATATGTAACTCTTTTGCAATGCAGCCAACAGAGAGAGAGAGAGAAAGACTTCATAATTTCGTTTGATAGCGATGCTATTGATGTTTCACTTAAAAATAACTTCCCTCAAGTAGATTTCTCTTCTCATTTTTCACTCATATTGCCTCCTTTGAAATTTGAATATCTCAGACACTGTAATAAACATTCAATTAAAACTCAGCTTTTCCATTGACCTCTATTGAAGTTTCATATAATATACTGTATGTCATTGACAACAAAGGGGTGCTTTCTGAATCGATGAATTGTGAATTAAAGAGTTGCAGAAGATCAAGAAAAGGAAAATATTTTTAGTTTTCACAGTTATGTTTCTATTGAGTCCTTCAACTCAAATATTTATATTGTAACTGGTAGCATTCCCGTGTTTCTCTGGAATCAGAGGGAGAATGTGCCCTGGAAAAATTTCAGAAAAAAGACAATTCTCAAGATTCAATTCCTAGCACAGTAGAAGCCCAGCATTAACTATGAGGTGCAGTCCCCACCCATTCAACATCCCCTTACATGTTACCTGTTTAATGCAGGAATTACAGAATGCTGTTAAGGCAAAGTGTTAACTGTTGAAACAGGCCCGCACTAACGGTTGGTGTGTGGTAATTATACTTTGAACAACAACCTGAAGGCACATTTTAGAAAGGATGTCTGACTGAAAAAGAGACATTAAATTCAAAACAGCCAATATAGAGCGGGAGGGGCAGCCGAGAAGGTGGTCATGTGTAAGTGCATTGTAAAATTGGCCTTTCTCCATCCTGAAACATACATGTGTTCGCTGCATAAAAGCGAAAACAGGGATGCACAGAGACAGGGCCCGTCCAAGGATTTCTGACACCTCAGCGCGAAGCCCTGGCAGTGCCCCCTCCCCCTTCCGAGCCATGCTGCCCTCCTTCCAAGTTGAGCCGTGCCTCCGCTCCCTCCACCCGCTACCACTTATTCCATCAACGAGATCAGTGGAGAGAGGTGCTTCGGCACATATGGCCTGCCACTTCTGACCACCCTCCGACACAGCTTCCTGTTGGAGGGAGGTCAGAAGTGGCAGGCCATGTGTACTGAAGCACATGACTTATTGCGGGTCCTGTGCCATTCTGCCCACAGAGGTCTGCCACTCTAGGCGGTTGCCTAGCCAGCCTAATGGACAGTTCAGCCCTGCACAGAGATATGGGTTAGACACGTGCAGGATGTGTCTGGATTTCAGAAACTTGCACTTATCGAATATGCTCGTCCATAGAAGAGGGGACATAGATGTGCACACAGCCTATTACAAAACGCAACAGCAGATCTCTCCCCTTTACATGACACAATTTGCCATTTTGCAAAGGAGAATGTGCAATAGTCTGGAAGTCTGGAGAAATGCTTTTTGTTATTACTGGCAGGTATCTTCGAAGGAGTGAAATGTATCAGAGGAGTGAACAGATATTTTCATCTTCATCTTACTGTTACTTTGTTGCAGAAACAAGCACTTCTAATAATCCTATCCGTGCACCTGAACTGGTACAGGAATGGATGTCCCCGATGGCAATTTTAGACATGCAGCACTGGTCTGAAATCATGTCTGCACTTACATAGAAACATGATGCCAGAAAAAGACCACATGACCTATCTAGTCTGTCCTTCCCTATCAACCAACTATAAGAGTCCCCTTTTTTCCTTTAGAGAACCTCTGTGTTTGTCCCATGCTTTTCTGAAATTAGATACTGTCCTCATCTCTATCACCTCTACTGGGAGACTATTCCATGGATCTACCACTCCTTCTGTGAAGAAATATTTCCGCATATCACTCTTGAAAATATTCCCTTTCACCCTCATCCCATGTCCCCTCGTAGCAGAGCTTGCTTTCAATTGAAAGAGGCTCTCCTCCTGTGCATTTATGCCATTGAGGTATTTACACATCTCAATCATATCACTTCTGTCCCACCTTTCCTCTAAAGTATACTTATTAAGCTCCTTAAGTCTGTCCTCATATGATTTATAATGAAGACCATTAACCAGTTTAGTAGCCACCCTCTGCACTGACTCCAACCTGTTTATATCCTTTTGAAGGTGCGATCTCCAGAATTGCACATACTGCTCCAAATGAGTTCGTACCAAAGACTTATACAGAGGCACTATCACCTCCTTTCTTCTGCTGTCCATTCTCCCTATCTCCCAAGCATCTTTCTATCTATCGCCTTCACTTTTTTACCTCTTTAGCTACTTTGAGATCGTCAAACATGATCAGGCCTAGGTCCCATTCTTCTTTAATGGACAGAAGTACGTCACCGCCTATGTTGTTCCACTACCTTGGATTGTTACGACCTAAATGCATGACCCTATATTTTTTAGCATTAAATCTCAGCTGCCAAATTCTAGACCATTCTTCAAGCTTAGCTAGATCCCTCCTCATGTTATCTATACCTTCCTGGGTATCTACTCTATTGCAGATTTTGGTATCATCCGCAAAGAGGCAAACCTTACACGACAGCCCTTCCACAATATCATTAACAAAAATATTAAAAAGAATCAGACCAAGGACCGAGCCCTGCTGCACTCCACTGGTAACCTCCTTCTCCTCAGAGTGAACTCCATTTACCTGTACCCTTTGTCGTCTCCCACTCAACCAATTTCTAACCCAATCAATAACTTTATGGTCCATCCCAAGGGTGCTTAGTTTGTTTACAATTCCCCTGTGCGGAACAGTGTCAAATGCTTTACTGAAATTTAAATACTGCACATCTAGGGCTCTCCGTCAGTCCAACTCCCTGGTCACCCAATCAAAGAAATCAATCAGATTTGTCTGATAAGACCTGCTCTTAGTGAATCCATGATGCCTCAGATCCTGCAATCTGCTGGACTCCAGAAACTTACTATTTTCTCTTTCAGCAGCTTTTCCAATAATTTACTCACCACTGAGGTTAAACTAAACAGTCTGTAGTTTTCAACCACATCCTTATTTCTGCTTTTGTGTATATGGACCACATGTGCCTCTCTCCAGTCCTCTGGCACCACTCCCGACTCCAACGAGGCATTGAAAAGATCAGTCAGTGGAGCTGCTTGAACATCTCCAAGTTCTTTCAGTATTCTAGGGTGTATCCCATCCGATCCCTTCGCTTTGTCCACTTTTAGTTTAGCTAGTTCCTCACGAACACAGTCCTCTGAAAATCATTTGAGCTGTCCCTCACTTTTGTTTTTGTTTGTGGATGTTTTCTGAGGTCCTGCCCCTGCCCCCAGACCCTTCATCTGTGAACACAGAACAGAAATATTTGTTAAGCAATTCTGCTTTATCCTCATCGGCTTCTACATATTCCTTCCCTTCACTCTTGAGTCTGACAATAACACTTTTGCCCTTCTTCCTCTCACTAACATATCTGAAAAATGTCTTATCATCCCATTTTATTGCATTGACTGTTTCATCTTCTTTTTATACCTTTGCTTTCCTGACTACTTTGCCAGCCTTTAAGTTTTCCAACTATAGATGCCTGTTTTCCTCTCTCTGAGATCTCTTGTATTTCATGAAGGCCTCCCTCTTTTACTTCACCTTTTCAGCTACCTCTTTTGAGAACCACAGCAGCCTCCTTTTCCTTTTCCTTTTATTTACCATTCTAACAAAATGGTTGATTCCCCTTAAAATATCCCCTTTCAGTTTTGCCCACTGTTTTTCTACATTCCCCAGCTGTTCCCATCCCACTAACGACTCCTTTAGGTATTGGCCCATCTTGGCAAAGTTAGTTTTCCTAAAGTCTAAGACCCTTGCTTTTGAATGGATTTTATCAGTCCTAATCCTTATACTTGTATCTTTATCGACCCTCTCCAACCATACCCTCCTGCTCACTTAGACAGGATCACAATCGACATATGCATCTTCAGGATTTCAAAAAAATTTCAAAATTTTCTTTACAATTTGCTCATCTGAATACCCATTTTCAGATGTCCAAATCATGAAGAGAGTTTCTAAAATGAGTCCCTTAGAGGGTGGTAAGTGAGCAAAGGTGCCGTTATCGGGTGTTATCGGCACCTATGAGCAGTTAACACCATGGAAAGCGCCAATAATGATGTATTAACATGTGGAAGCTGGGCCCATAGTGTTAAGGTGAAAGGAGGTTGAGAGTGGGCATTAATGGGGTGGAAAGTGGGTGGGGATAGCGTGTGCTCCTTTAACGCTGGGTTGTGTTACTGTGTGTTCGAGTTCCCTGTGCTGGGAACCCTAACACCATCTGAAAGATTGGAGTAAGGGCTATTTATATGTATGCAAAATGGTCCACCCAAAGGAGTTCCAAAATTAGTGATAGTAGTGCCCCATTGGCAGCAACAACATGGTGTCCTATTAAGAAAAGTCACTATGTTTTTGGTGCCAAAGGGTAAAGGAGGTGTCACGTGGGTAATGCAGTGGGGCTGACTGGTCCACTAAGCTGACAGGGCTGCAGCCTAGGGTGTTCATCTGTGATGTTTGGTATTTAATTTTATTTATGTATGGATAGGCCTTTCGCATCATCAAAGCAGTTTACAATGAACAATAAAACCAATACATTATAATGTTAATAAGAATTACAGTATAACATAGTAGGTGGTAAATTAATCAAACAATCCAAATGACAGCACCCGAGCATTCCAGAGTGTGCTAATAGTGCCTGCACACTGACAATGGTGGAGCATCAAAGAGACCTATGGGGCAGATAAGAATGCCAACCTGCACCACTTTTGAACAGCGGGTTCACATGTGTCTGTATGTGCCTTCAGAGTAATGTGAGCTTCAGCAATGCACTGTGCATGTATGTGATGTCCAGGTTTTATAGCTGTGCATACAACATGCTGCAGATCAGCTATACAGCAACCGCACATACTGTGTGAAACACCATTTACAAGCAGAAGGTTAGTTATCAATAAAGAGCTACAACCTTAATGACTCACATGAGATGTTATAGGAGAGTCCCTGGCCAACAGGAGCAGCACACAAAGCCCAAATAAAACAGGCTGCTCTAGCATGCTGTAATTATACAGGATACCAACAGATTAGCATCACATACTGGCAGTGAGATATATCTGCTCCAGAATCTGACAAGTCTATCTAGTGCAGGGCTTGCTCTGGGTACCAGGTGATGTGTGCCTTCCTTCACAATCAGGGTGACTGCAGAAACAGGTTATTTGCACATATGGCTGCTGTCATGTGCAGGAAGTACACACTGTCCCTGCATATTACAGTGCTGATGTGATGGATCACTGCCTTCTCCATATGAGCATCAGTTGCATATATCTGATCAGATCATGCAGTGCATCATGGGTAACGGAGCTGCTAAGCGATTATGGTACCCCAATCGCAGCCACAGTGGTGACAGTGATCACTGGAGCATTGCCCAATATCTGCTTGTCATCTGTGATGGTGGGAGATGTGTGCATGGCCCCCCTAGGAAGGCAGGATGGTCTGCAATGGACTGCAGGGGCCATATATGTGGTTTGAGCTAGGTGAATGTACAGTTATACCTCTCTTGCTGTGTACAGCAGGTGACAAAGGACTGCATGTCCTGCACATGTGTTGCCTCAGGGGTTAATGCCACACTACGGTGCAGCAGACCTCTGCGTGCGACTGTTGTTTGGAGTTGAAGGTACAGTGGAGGGATGTGCATCTTGACCTTACATGTGGCTTGGCCTTTGGACAAGACATCTGTTCTGCAACTGTATGTCTATTATGTAGCTACAATACTGAGTGTCCAGTGTAGTATGTACTGCATGTGTGCCACTGTAGGCAGGCCCTAGGTGTGGTGTACCAGCCACATTCTTTCATGTCCTGGGTTTTGGCCACTGCAGTCAGGGACCTGCAATCTCTGATTCTAGACATTTCTGTGCAGAAAGGTGTGGAGGTGTAGCCTAATGGTTACAGCACTTGCTTAGTAAGCGATCGACCAGGGTTCAAATTTCACTTGTTCTCTTTGTGGCTGTGAAAAACTAACTTCAATATACTGCCAGAAGCAGTCCAGAGTCTGCATTGTCTGGGTGACATACATTCTTATACTCTTGTATGTATTTATTTATTTAGTACACATTTGTATACCGCTACTTCCTACGATCAGCAGCGGTTTACTTTACATATCAGGATGGACTGTACAGGACAGTAATTTGCAATGTACACAGTTTGATTAGAAGGATTTACACACAACACAGCAATTAGGTCACTGAATTTATACTTGATTGAGTGTGGGTGTCTTTACATATGTACATATATACATTATTATAGGTCTATAATTGCAGTTTCCCTTGACATAAGGTCGGAAGGGGTGGGACCATTTTGGTGCCGAGATAGTAGAAAGGGTTCCCTGCCTAGGTCAGGTTGTAATGAGCCTGAAATAGGTGTGTCTTGAGCTTTTTTCTGAAGTCTTTCAAGTCGCTTGTTGATTGTAGCTCGTGAGGCAGTCGGTTCCAGAGAAGAGGTGCTGCGTATGAGAATGATCTGTTGCTCGTATCTGCCTTGACATTTCTTATGGTATTTGGAACGCAGAGGGTGTTGAGGTTTACGGTTCTTCTGCTTCTGTTGTGTGGTTGCATGGTGATTAGATTGGTGAGGTATGATGGTGCTATGTTATGTATGAGTTTAAATGTGATTACTAGTATTTTGTATATGAAGCGGGCAGTAATAGGGAGCCAATGCAACTCAATTAGTACTGGAGTGATGTGCTCGGTGACGCCTTTTTTCATGTTGATTCTAGCGGCAACGTTTTGCGCCATATGCAAGATGTTTAAGATGTTCTTTGGTAGTCCTTGTAGAATGGCGTTGCAGTAGTCCAGGTGGGGAATGATGAGAGCTTGTGCCACAGTTCTGAGGTCGGAATGATCAATGATATTACGGAGTGGTTGAAGGACCTTTAATTTATGGAATATGGCCCGGTTGGTTATCCGAAGGTGTTTATCCATCTTTAGGTTGCTATCAAGTAATACCCCTAGATATTTTATTTCGGGCTTAGTGTGATAGACGTTGTTGTTAAGGGTGACTGTGGAGGGAGGGATGAAGTCCGTTTTTCTGGAGATGAACATCACCTCTGTTTTTTTGTGGTTTATCGACATGTTGCTTTGTTGCAACCAGGTTTGAAGCATGTTTAGGCATTCTTCCAGTTGGATGTAGCTTGGTTTATTTATGTCGAGTTGAGTATAAAGCATTAGGTCGTCTGCATAGATGTGGTAACTGATCTTTTGCTTCTGGAAGATTTTGCAAACCGGTTTTATGTACAGGGTGAGCCAGTCAAACCTGCATTTTTGAAATGACTGTAAAAAATAAACGGATGGATATTTCAAAATTTTATTGTTACTATCTTAATGTACATTAAAAAGCATTTAAGAAACAACATTCACTGTTTAAAAATAACGCCAGTAAGATGGTGTCCTTCCCGATTGAGACATTCTTGTAGGCGATTTCTGAAACTGCCCATCACATCACGGAGCATACGCTGAGGAATTCTCTCGATTTCCAACCGGATTCTCCTCTTGAGTTCCCCAAGCGTTGGAGGTCTTTGTTCAAAGACTTTACTCTTCAGGTACCCCCACAAGAAAAAATCGCACACTGTGAGGTCGGGCGATCGGGGAGGCCAAGAAATTGCTCCATTTCGGGATATCACCCGATTTGGAAAAACATTGTTGAGAACATTCATGCTCACACGGGCTGTATGACTTGTGGCACCGTCTCTCACGCGGTCAATATTCGCGGGAGTTCGCACTGATCTTGCACTGCCACCCCTTCTGCTTCTCGTTTCACCAATTGCTTCAAAGTTTGTCACCCACAATTTGATTGAATTAACAGACGGCACTGGTAACCTTGCTAACTCGCCCCGCCCACTTTCACGGCTCTCCCGCCCTTTTCAAAAATGCAGGTTTGACTGGCTCACCCTTTATAAGTTGAATAGGAGGGAGGACAGCGCTGAGCCTTGAGGAATGCCTTGTGTTTGGGGGAAAGCTTCCACTTTTTCATCGTTGAAGTGGACCTGTTGCATTCTGTTTGATATGTATGATGAGAACCATTTCAGGGGAGACCCCGTTATACCTATGGATGAGAGTCGGTTTATGAGGGTCCTGTGGTGTACTGTATCAAATGCAGCTGATATGTCAATAAATATAAGTATGAACATCTTGTTTCTGTTTTCGAGGCCTTTGAGAAGATTGTCGAGCAGTGCTATAAGTAGGGTTTCCACTCCATGATGTGGACGTAAACCGTATTGATGAACATCTAGGGCTTTTATGTCGTCGATGTAGTCCTGCAACTGTTGTTGGACTGCCTTTTCGATGATCTTGGCTAGGAAGGATATGCTTGAAATAGGGTGGTAGGATGTTGGGTCGGTCTTGTTGAGTGTTTTGTTTTTTAGAATGGGCTTTATGAGGTATCTTTTGAGTTGCGTTGGCATGGTTCCTTGCTGGAGAGATTGGTTTATAATGTGGGAGATAGGTTGAGCAATTTCATTCTTTATTGCCTTGATCCAGGCCGCTGGGCATGGGTCAAGAGGGGAGGTTGTGGTGTTTAAGTTTGTGATTATGTTTATAATTTGCTGGTCTTCAATATGATGAAAAGTGCCCCATTCTTCGCTATGCTCCGCGCTTGTGAATATGTTCGTTTTCAGTGGGGTGGTGTCTACATCCGAGTCTTGATTGGGGTGAGTTGGTATTGGTGGGTTTAGCTTTCAGGCATAATGGTCTGCTAACGTTTGGGCCTTTATTGTGCCACTATAATCAATGTCTTGGGATGACTTGGTGAGGGATTTGACAAGTTCGAACAGTTCTCTGGGCCTATTAAGTGCCTTATTGAGCAAGTTAGTGTGGTGTGCCTTTTTTGCCAGGTTGACCTCGTTCTTGTATTTTGAGAGGAGTGTTAGGTATTCCATTTTGTGTTCTTTGGTTTGGACTTTTCTCCATTTTTTTTCCAGTTTTCGTAGGTCCTTCTTCATTCTGCTTAGAGTTGTAGAGTACCATGGTTCAGTTCTGGGTTTAGCTGTGTTGCTTGCGACTTTCCAGGTCCGGCTTGCTGTTGTTTCGATTCCTGTGTTATGATAGCCATTGGGTCTGCAAACATGCACATTGCACTCATGCCCATCTGACAGAATGACTTTATTGGCTCTGCTGTAACACATAGCAAAGGGTCAGACATGTTCACCCTGCAGATGTATGACACATGAGTTGTACATGATTGGAATAGTTCCTTATGACTGTGACTGAACATCTTTGACGCCATCACATATATGCAATGCATGTAGGCACATTCTACTCTTGGGATGCCCACCTTCAGGGATCATCACATGCCCTTACTTACTACATATGGCCAATATGAGAGACACTTGTCCAGTTGTTATATGCATATGTAGCAGGAAGATTGTATGGTGGTTAGAAAAGATGGATAGCTGTTATACCTATATAGTTGGTCTTGGAACTTCCCCGTGGCACCAGTTTTTTTTTTTCACTACAACTGCATTTGTGCAGTCACATCAGATACATCAGGGCAGCAAGGCCATACCACACTCTCATCTACTGCCATCCATCCTCCAGCCCATCCATCAGCATATGCATATTATGTACAGTAATGTATTTTCCTGCCAGTTGCTACAGCATGGCCCACACAGGAACAATTTTTTTTTAAATATTTTATTTAGCATTTTCTTGAGATACAGATTAACAACAAAAGAAGAAATAAGATTACACCACAATAAATTCACTCTACAAGAATATCACCTTCGCATAATTAAGCACACATTAACGGAAGGAGAAACTATCCTAACTTAACAAACAAAAATAATATAAAGTAATAAGGGATCCGAAGATCCCACATAAGGGAGCAGTAAATATAAGCACTCCACCTGATCAATTCAAACAGCTTCCTTACTAACCAAAACATTTTGTAACTGAATTACCTCTGTAAAGACGTAATTCTGTTCCTCAAAGGTGATAAGACACCGACAAGGGAACTTAAGGAAGTAAGAAGCCCCCAGTGCAAGCACTCTAGGTTTTAAATCTAAAAATTGCTTGCGACGAGACTGAGTAGTCCGTCCTATATCAGGAAAAACCTAGATTTTAAAACCACAAAACAGTTGATCTTTGTGCTTAAAGTAGGCACGTAGTACCTTTAATTTAACAGACTCTAAGGAAAAAGTTACAACCAGTGTGCATCGTTTAGGAATAACATCCAAAGAGTCCTCCAAAAACGCAGTCAGATTTTGGGCAACCGAGTCCTGAGGAGGAGGTAAGTCTCCCTCAGGGTTTGGCACCGACCTAAGGGCACTTGAAAAAGAAAACATTTGGAGGACATCTATAGTTTCAGTAATTTGAAGAACTTCAGTAAAGTACTTTTTTAACAGCAAATCAAAAGAAAGAAGATGGGTAGTGGGAAAATTAAGGAAACGAAGGTTCCGAGCCCGGGACTGGTTCTCAACGAGCTCCAAGCGATAAGAAACCGCTGAGAGCTCTTTAACTAAAGCCACATTATTAGCAAGACATACCTGAAGCTGAGAATCAGTACGGGCTACGGAGCCTGTTAAAGAAGTCAAATGTTGATCAACCGTTTTCACCTTACTGACTACCTCATGAGAAAAAGAACAGAGGGAAGAAACAGTACCAGATAGACGTACATCTATTTTCTTAATAGCAGTCCAAATGTCCAAAAGAGTAACATCTCCAGAAGGGGAGACAACAGGATCTTCAAACACACTTGGTTCAACTGGGCAAAGAGCAGGAACTTCATCTAATACAGGAGTGTCCACAAAAGTGGATGAGAGTGGAAACTGTGGGAGAGAAGGTGGTGACCGGTTTTCTGGGCTTAGAGAAGCCCCTTCCGGTGATTGCATTGCTGGTTGCAAAGAAGTAACATGCTTGTCCATGGGGCCCACCTTACCGGGCTTTGTAGAGAGCAGGGGGGTCCTCCAGAGCAGTGTCGTCCATCCCACGCCTGCAGTTGGTTTCAGCGGTTCCTGGCCCCGAGCTGCAACGCAGCGTCTGCTCCCAGGCAAAGGTGCTCTCCTCCACTAAAGCCCGCTCTCGTCGGGCTTTGTAGAGAGCAGGGGGGTCCTCCAGAGCAGTGTCGTCCACCCCACGCCTGCAGTTGGTTTCAGCGGTTCCTGGCCCCGAGCTGCAACGCAGCGTCTGCTCCCAGGCAAAGGTGCTCTCCTCCCCACACAGGAACATTTTAAACATTCAGAAATATCACTCATACCTCTCCTATGAATGATCTGCATGTCTCCACCTCTGCTCAGTCATCCTTTTGATGCCCACATTGTGGCAAAGCTGGCTCCGCCAGGGCACAGTTCTTCCCAATCCTAAGACACACACTGACATTACATCAGATTATATGGGCACCCCTCACTGATACAGTACAGATGCCTCCCACATGCTCTTCCCACTTGCTGTCTAACATATAGGTTATATATGGAACTGACACGTCCATCAGCTCTTACCTTTCCTTCCATCCATCACATAAAATGTGATCTTCCATGGGTTCCTTTATCCTGCATTAAGGAGATTTCCATTAGCCCTGTTAGTGCCCGATAAGTGGAGCCTAGCACTCTTAACACCGGAGCGTCTACTCCCTGCCCCGGCCTTTACCACACGATAACACCCTTACCGCTGCCATTAATGCTTACTAACCAGTGCACTCTTAATGGCCTTTAGTAAACATACCCCTTAGTTTATAGGCCCAATAAATATGAAATTTATTTATAAACATTAGTGTGATAAATATTTTCTAAAAAATAATATAGCTTAAAAATATTGTTAACAATATGTCAGTAACAAAAAAACATCTCAATGTTTGCAATTTGATAGTACATTCTTATTTATTTATTGTATTTATTACCTGTCTATTAAAACATTCCTTCCCCTTTCAATGGAATAAATTTGTAATCACTTCTCTGCAGGGTATTGGACTGACTGAGAAATTTGGAATTAAAACCATAATGATTGTTTCTTTACTCCTAAAACCAGGTGGAAGAAAGAGAGGACTTCTACCCAATGTTTAAAAGATCATCTCTTTGGAACATATTACATTGCGGTTAAAGACACTGCATTGGCTTCCAGGTCAGCTAGGATTACCTTTCAAATTTTCTCTTTGATTCAAGTGTTCACAGATGATAGTTTTCTTTATCTGAAAGAGTTATTGATTCAATATACTCCTGTGCCTACTTTGAGATTCTGTCGCATAAGAGTTACACATTGTCAATTACCTAAGCAACGTCATTTGCTATTGCAGGTCACTTGATGTGGAATTCTCTCCCCATTTTAGTGGGACTATTTGATTCTTATGAAACAATTAAGCACAGAATTATTTTGACTAGCCTTCTGTGGAAAGGACAATTTTATTTGAGGTAAGCAGCTGCTGTAGTATGATTGCATTGCTGTCTGCGCGTATTGCTATGTCATTTGATTAAATTTGTAAATGTTGTGCTCCACTGAGAATAGTTCTATAGACCATATTTACTCTGAGCACTTGTATAAAGCACCATATAAAAATTAATCAATCAGGGAGTCAGTCATTCAAAGCAGTCCTATTAATGCCCATTTCATAGATTTTTGTAGGAATTACATTTGCTCTTCTATTTCATATTTTTTTAAGAGTTTTTTTGTTTTTCTCCTCATAATATTGGTTTGGATCATTCCTAAAAAGGGAATGTTTTAAAAGTGTGCCATTGTATGTATTTGTTTTTGGTATGAAACAGATCTAAGTGTAGAGTATCTGAGAGATTTGTACTGGGATCAGTGCCTTTTAACATATGAATAAATGATCTCCAAAAAAAACAATTGTGTTCTTATGTTTTACTGTATTTTAATGTAGTTTTATGTGGTCGTACACTACTTTAATGTTTTTACAGATTGGCAGTAGATAAGAGGTTTTAAAAATAAATAAATAATGAGTGAGGTGATGAGATGAAACTTAATTACACAAAGTTGTTCAATAGCAAACATATTGTGAGGCATTACAATGAGCCTCTTTTAGACTATTTATTTATTTTATTTATTATACATTTGTATACCGCTACTTCCAGTGATCAGCAGTGGTTTTGATTACAGATTGGAAATTGTCAAATCATGACAGGAAAGTTTTGAGGTATAAACACATTGATTAGACAGGAAAGCACAGCACACAGAGAACTATTTTACAGGGAACATGGGCTATGGAGGGTTAAGTGGCTTGCCCAAGACCACAAGGAGCACCTGTGGGACTAGAAACCCCAGACCTTCTGGCCCAAGGTTGCTGTCCTCTAGTGGGATTTGAACCCCTGACCTTCTGGCCTGAAGTACCTTGCCCCAACCACTAGGCCACTCCTCCACTCCACTCCACTCCACTCCACTCCTGGTTAGACTAGGAACTGGCGGATGAAATTTAACATGGGGAAGTGAAAACTGATGACACGGGTAAATCAGTTCTATCTATAAGTAGACAATGATGGACTCTATATTAGGAGTCACCACTGAGGAAAAGATCATTGTGGGTAATATGATGAAATCCCAGCTCAGTATATGGCTGGGATTATACAAAAAGCAAATGGAATGTTGTTATTTGAAAAAATATGGAAAAGAAAACAGAATATCATAATGTCTCTGTATCAGTTCATAGGCAACCAAAATAATAAAGGAAATATACTAGGTCCTGTATAAACAAAGGCTAAACAGAATAAAGGTCTTTATATTACTACTACTACTACTGATACTGAACAATTGTATAGCACTACAAGACGTACGCTGCGCTGCACAGACACATACACAAGATGGTCCCTGCTCATCAGAGCTTACAATCTAGTAAAGACAGACAACACAGTAGCTGTAAACATGGGATACATCTGGGGGGAATGGTAAGGAAACACAAAGATCAGGTGAGTCAAGATCCGAAAGCGGCAGCGAAGAGGAAAGTTTTCAACCTACTGTAGATTTCAAAAGGGCCAGAGAAGGCGCCTGATGTACAGACTCAGGTAGTTTGCTCCAGGCATAAGGAGCAGCAAGGTGAAAGGAGCGAAGTCTGGAGTTAGCAATAGAAGAGAAGGGCACAGATAGAAGCGATTTGCCAGAAGAGCGGAGTTCCCAAGGAGGGGTGTAGGGAGAAATAAGAGAGGAAAGGTAGTGAGGAGCTGCAGAGTGAATGCACTTATAGGTCAGCAGGAGAAGTTTGAACTGGATGTTGAAATGGATAGGGAGTCAATGAAGTGACTTGAGAAGAGGGGTAATATGATCATGACTAGGCTGGAGGAAGATTAGCTGCACAGCAGAGTGTTGAACAGATTGAAGAGGAGAGAGATGATTCAGAGGGAGATCAGCAAGGAGTAGGTTACAATAGTCTAGATGTAAGGTGACTAAGGAGTGAATAAGTGTCTTACTAGTGTGTTCAGAAAGGAATGGATGAATTGTGTTGATGTTGTTGTGTTGATGTTGTAGAGAAAGAAACAATGTTCACACAAATCCCTTCTAAAATCCCTTCACGACAAAAACTTTAAATTAATATTTTTGTTGGACCATTTGCCTTGAGGGAAACCCTTCTGAAGCAAATTTTCCTTTTTATTCATTTTTATGAGCTAATAACTTGCTCACATTTCAACAATTAAGTGAAACTTGAGGGGAATTGTACCACGCAACCCCCTCCCCATTTAATATAAGGAACGCCAACTTAACTTTAAGTCGAAGTTCCAATGTGCAGCTTCAGCAAAAACAGCGAGATCAGTGTGTAGTCTCCCAAAAGTTTTGTTTTTTCAGGTCCTGCGGCTAAGTATCATAACTCCGCTATTTCATATCCCCGCTGTTAGAAAAACCAGGTTATGAATCTCATATTGCCACATAGCGCCATGTTTCAGGCCGTTGTCATTCTCTTGGCCCTTCTTCAGGCTGAACCAAGGTTGAATGTCACACCCCGATTACCAGTCACCTCTATAGGGAAATAATGAATGGCATCATGAAAGCAAACAGCCAATCAAAAGCTCTCTAAGTGAAATCACAACAAACTCCACCAATCAAGGGCAAGACTAAGTCCATGAGGTGTAACTGTCTGTAATTTAAATATCCATCATTGTTCTAAGTAATGTAACCGTGATACTCTATCACCACCCCGAAAGAATGGGGGAACCTGATCTATGATTCTCCAAGTATAATCTTGAAATGAGTGACCCTTAGCTATACTATGGGAAACAATCAGGGCGGACAATGTCTGAGTACGAAGTCAAGAACGATGTTCCTGCAGACGTAGTTTCACTGACCTGGTGGTCCTTCCTATATATTTAAGCAAACAGGGGCATCTATACTACAAATGATGATAAACATGTAGTATGATTATATGCGTTATATGTGATGTTAGATGGCAAATCAGTCCATTCTGGGCCAGAAATTGTGGAAACACAAAAATCACAGCTTCCACAAGCATTATGACCATTAATAGATGTCAACGACAAATCTTTTTGACTACCAAATCCTTCTTGATGTACCACATAATTTGCACTGTTCCATTCACACCGATAAGCTACCATGAGTGGATGTTGAAAACAGGAGTGAACCCCTAATATATGGCAATGTTTTTTTAAAATGCGACTAATTTGATCGTTAGAATGCATATATGTCGGGGAGCGCCAATGCTGCAGTCCGGTTTCCTTGGAGGGTGAGAGTGCCGGTCTGAGTTCCTCCGCCCTGTGTGGGCAGCCCAGCTGACGTCATCTTTCGGGACCCGATATAAGATCTCTCCACTGTGCCTCTTTTGGGAGCGTCTATGCTGCAGTCCGGTTTCCTTGAAGGTTGAGAGTGCCGGTCTGAGTTCCTCTGCCCTGTGCAGGCAGCCCAGCTGATGTCATCTTTCGGGACCCGATATAAGATCTCTCCACTGTGCCTCATTTGGGAGCGTCTATGCTGCAGTCCGGTTTCCTTGGATGGTGAGAGTGCCGGTCTGAGTTCCTCCGCCCTGTGTGGGCAGCCCAGCTGACATCATCTTTCGGGACCCGATATAAGATCTCTCCACTGTGCCTCTTTTGGGAGCATCTATGCTGCAGTCTGGTTTCCTTGGAGGGTGAGAGTGCCGGTCTGAGTTCTTCCGCCCTGTGCGGGCAGCCCAGCTGACGTTATCTTTCGGGATCCAATATTACGCTGGTGTCCTTACGGCGCTCAGCCGTCGGCGCTCGAGTTGGGCATCTCCTAAGGGGCGTGTCCAAAGGGGCATTTTACGCCCCTTGTGAGCCCCTTAGGAGCACGGTTGGAGTGAGGTTGGTTAGAGAGTGGTGGTGATGCCAGGTAGAAAAAGAAAGAAGAAGCTTCCTGCGGACGGGTCTCAAGTCGGAGTTATCGAGAAACATGTAATATCCACACCACAAGCTACCAACTCAGGTACTGTGCCTCTCAATCCCTCAGTCGAGGGAGTGAGTTTAAGCTCTGTCGAGCGTACTCCTCTGCTTCCTCCTGGATTTTTAGAGTTGTCTGATGAATCTGTTTCTGGTTCTAGTCCCCAACATCTTAGAGAGTTTCCCAAAGTGGTTTCCTGGAAAGCTCCTTCTGTGTTTTCCACCGACTCTCCTGCTTCCACTATTTCTCTTTTGGACATTTAGCAAGTGGTTTCGCATACGGAAAAAATTCTTGCTGAAACAGTTCCCTTGTTGTGTCAATTTACTAGGGATGCTGTAGATAAGTTTCAATCTCTTGATTCTCAAGTTGGGGCCTTGAGCTCCATGGTGTCAAATATGGAGTCGCAAGTTAAGTCTTTTTCTGAACTGCATGTCGTTCATGAGAAGGACAGTCTTATTTTGCACCAGAAACTTGAAAATCTAGAGAACTCGTCACAGAGCAAGAATTTGAGAGGACTTAATTTTCCTATTTGCTCTATGCTTTCCCCCTTAATTTTGTTTAGAAAGTTTCTGAAAGATGCCCTTCTTCTTCCGCAGGCGGACTCTTTTTCTATTCTTAAATGTTACTATTTGTCTACTAAAATAATGTCTACCACTGCAGATAAAGAAATGGCTCTCCCTTTGGGTTCAGATAACTTTAATTTGACTGCTTTCTTAGAGGAAATGCAAGATGATATTCCTACTAGGGCTACATTATTGGTGACTCTCTCTTCTGAGGAAGACAAAGTTACCATTCTTAAAGCTTATTTTAGGAAGAAGGAGACAAAGGGGTATGTTTACTAAACCTCGCTACTGTGCGGGGCGCACTTGAGCGTGCGCTAAGGTACCTTAGCGCACGCTAATGATGCGTTTTTGTGCCCCGCACACGTGCGCGCTGCACTTACGGGCCCGCTCATGTGCGCATCGCACAAATGAGCGATAGAGGCGTGGAAAGGCTCCGGGAGGGCGGAGGAAGGCTCCCCAGGGGCGGAGAGACGGGGTCAATGGGAGGAGAGTGGGAGGGGAGAGGCTCCCCACACAGGAGCGGGGCTGAAATTCGATCAAAAAAATACCGCGCGTGAAAACCTCGCGGTAGAGCCGATTTAAAGGGAAGAGAAACCATTTCTGTCAGCAATGTACAGCAAAACCAGGGAAACCAACAAAACGTGAGCAGTGTGATACATGTGCACAGAACAAAATAGCAAATAAACATTTAAAATGACCACAACAAAATTCTAAAAAATTATAATCCATCTGGGCAACAGTGATAGTCATGGGAAACATCAAAAATCACTCCCAAGAAAGCCACAAAAAAGAAATATGAATTTTAGAAGGGTCTACGCTCCGTCCCCATACAAGGTGAATAATCCCACAGTGAAATTGAGCAGAGCAGGATCATTCACCTTGTATGGGGACGGAGCGTAAAAAATATTTTTTACACTACGTCCCCATACAAGGTGAATGATCCCACAGTGAAAATGTGCAGAGCAGGGTTTCTGACTCCTTTGGCCAGGTTTCCTATCTCCAGGGACAGCACTGTCTCTGTGGCCACAGTGTGGTGCAGTGAACACAGACAGTGTGTTCAGGAGCCAAAGATCACCAGTTCAAGTCCCTGCTGGGGCTCCTGCAAACCCAATCCCCATATTTTACCCACCACTAAACCATGATAGTACAGACCAACCTTTTTTGTAGATAACATAAGCATGGTCCAAACACCTCTATTTTACCCTACAGAGCACAGACACCAGAAACATGTGCATTACCTAGACCACAGTCCCCTCAATGCAGTCCTGGAGGGCCACATATCATTCAGCTGTGATGCTGTCACCAATATAAGGCCATGTCAGCATGGTGGCAGAGGGGTACCGTTGGTGGAGGGGGCAGTGGCTGCTGCCCACAGCAGACGGTGGCCTAGCCCCTTCACGTGGGTGCAGTGCACACCAACAGACAGGCCCTGTCTGAAAACAGCCATGGACTCCCCAGGGAATACACTGCTTTTGTGCTAAGACGGTGGTGCAGTGGACACAGCCAGTGCCTTTAGGACCAGAAGGTAACAGGTTCAAAGCCCAGCTGGGGCTACTTCCAATCTAGTCCACATATTTTTCCCACAACTAAACCGTGATAGTAAGGACAAACCTTTATTGCAGAGAACATACGCATGGTTAATACGCCTATATTTTACCCCACCGAGCACAGACACCATAAACAGGCACATTACCTAGAGCAGAGTCTCCCAAATGCAGTCCTGGAGGGCCCCACACCATTCAGGTTCCATGCTGCCTCTAATAAAGATGCCTGTGCTGCATATCTATGCACAACCCCCATGGTATGCAGATGTATCTCATGCATATTCATGAGGGACAGCATGAAAACCCGAACAGTGTTTGGCACACCAGGTCTGGAGTTGGGAACCTCTGCCTTAAAGCAGCAGCCAACAGGGGCAGACACACCCACACCCACACCCACAGGCCCCATTGGCTACTGCCTCCTGGAGAGGCAGGACATTGGACCCTGCGTGCATCTCCCAATACTAGCAATTGCATACCTTAGCAATCCCACCCTACACCTGGGTATACGGTACACACCTATCAAACGTTTCCTATGATTACTGGCAGATAGCAAGTCCTACGTTAAGCACAGTTTGCTCATTGAGCTCCATCATAACAATCTTTCTGATGTCTGTGGTGTGTGCCTCAGGTCTGGTCTCTGACAGTGTTTACCATCCTGGGGAGTGACCCCCAACAGTATTGCGTAGCATATCCATGCCTGTACTGTGCCCAGGACTGGTGTGGTGGGCAGGTCTGCTAAACTCCTCTATAGTAGCACAATGCTGGCATAGGTGTGGGAGTGTGTGTCTGTCTATACAGTGTGTGGTGGCTGCAAACACCTTCCACAGCCCACACTGCCAGCACTGTTGCCAGTATTGGCCTGCCAATGTGCATAATGAGGAGCAAGGTACCATGGGTATAGCCCGGACAGGGTGACCTGGCCAGGATGCATCTGCACAGGGCATAGGGCACTGGCTGGGACATTTTAGTGCCTGGCCACCACCTACACAGACAGGGTGACCTCAGTATGTCCTGCTGGGAGATCACTCTCACCCTGACTGTGCAGTGATGACAGCATGGCTAGGCACCTCCATAGTGCTATATAGTATTTCTCTCATGTGATATGTATGGATTTCTTTTTGGAGCCCAGTCACTGATTTATCTGCTTGTTGTGTATGCTGACATCCCAGTTCTGGGTGCATGCATTTCCACCAGGCATGTGCACTATGGACTAGCTAGCAGACTGTTTGTAGTTGGTATGTGTCTTGATGGAGTGGTTTGCAGGGTGCACTGGCTGAAGGCTTGCTGCAGGAGAATATCAGATAGTGGTGGGGTGCAGCTTAGCATATCCAGGCCTAGTGTCTGTCTGTTATTGTGTTATGGATGTGTACAGAGCTGCATTGACAGCCCTGTAGGGCATTTGTTACCCAGCAGGACTGGGGTTGATGGTTCCCTCCACTGCCACTATTGCAGGGAGGTAGAATGTGGATCTGCTGATGGGGGGCCCTGTTTGCTGCCCTTGGGCCTGGGGAAGGGGGGTGGTGGTGCATGAGCCTCCTGGGGGCTACACCTGACTGAGGCAGACAGAGATATCCAAGGTGTTCCAGCAGAAACTACCTATTGCACACATTAACACTGCTTTGGACCTCCAGCATGGCCTCTTTCAGCCATGGAAGGTGCTGTGGACCTGGTGCTGGGTGCCTCACCGCACCCTCAGGGTGAGCACAGTACCCGCACAATGTGACGGTGTGTAGCTACTGTGTGCCAGTAAAACACACGGTCAGTACCCCCTACCAGCCCGAGGTGCTGTGGGGGTGCACATGGTCACCTCCCCCTACCAGGCCGAGGTGCTGTGGGGGTGCTAACCCCATCTTGTGTTTATCTGTGGACAGCTGATTTGCATGTGCAGTGCATCGTGGGTACAGGTGGGCTAACCCTATCCTGCTGACCACAGCAGACTCTGTGTGGTGACGTAAACTCCCTCTGCAGCCAGCAAGGGGTTTGTTAGCAGCTCTAGAGCTGTAGCACAATGGTTGCTTCACTGCTTGTAGAGCCAGGGCTTGTGGGTTCAAACCCACAGTGCAGTTTTTTGATGGGGCTGCCCAAAGCATTATTGCTTTTTAATGTACATTATTGCTGCCAGCAAAAACACGCTCATCGTACTGTACCCATAAGGTGCCTTTATAGGGCGCCCTATAGGTTACCTTATGGTTACCGTCCATATAAGGTGCACTATACATTATCCTGTGGAGCAACTTATAGGGTGCACTATAGGGGATATTTTAGGGTGCCGTGGTGGACAGTGCACTTTATAATGTGCCCTATGGAGTGCCTTATAGGGTGCCTTATGCGGCACCTTCAATTACAGCACATGAGGGCCTTTTTGCTGGCAGCAATTAATAAAATACAACTAAAGTGCTGCAGGAAAAAATACATACATTGCAAAGCTGATGCCACAGCCAGCCTTATGCATTAGGCACACTGGGGAGCAAACTCATGACCCCTGTATCAGTAGTCAGTGACTTACCCATTGTGCTACACTGCTGCTCCTCCTTGCATGTCAGCGCACCTACTTATGCTGTGCATTCCTTAAACTGCACAGTGCTGCCATCAAAAACATTGCTGTGACCTTGCGGTATCTCATACGGCACCCTATAAAGCGCCCTATAAGCAACATTCTAGGGTGCCTTGGTGGACAGTGCACTTTAAAATGTGCCTTATGGGGCGCCTTATGTTAACACGCTTTGAGAGTGCGTTTGCTAGTAGTAGTAATTAAAATAGAAAATAAAATGCCTCCTAAAGCAAACTTACCTGTAATAGGCAATGCCTCAGCCAGCCTTCTTCATTGGGCACAGTGGGGGATTGAACCCATGATCCTTGCCCCATTGATCAGTGTTTTAACCATTGTGTTGTGGTTCTGTTCTTATGCTTATACATCAGCGTGCTGCCTTATGCCGCCCAATATTAAAATGCCTCCTAAAGCAATAGCATGCTGCCTTATGCCGCCCATTATTTAAATGCCTCTGCCAGCTGTCTTCATTGGGCACTGTGGGGGATTGAACCCCTGATATTTGCACCATTGGTCAGTGTCTTAACCATTGTGCTGTGACTGCTTCTCTGCTTGCACATCAGCGCGCCACTTATGCCTCCCGTGCAGCTTTCTCATGCGCTAATGTGCGGGGCGCACATGGGCACCACGCACTTTAGCGCATGAATAATCCCAGTTTTGCTTTTATGTTTAAATCTTTTTATTAATTTTTCCAGCCAGACACGCCCATTCCTTATATGGCACCCTCACACTAGCGCGACCCGCACATTACCGGGGTTTTAGTAAACATACGCCAAAGATTTGTGGGGACAAGGTGTCCATTTTTCCTGATGTTTCAAGGGCTACAAAGTCACATAGGAAAGTTTTTCTTATGTTTAACTCTAGAGTTCTTGCTCTGGGGGCGACTTTCTTTTTAAGATACCCTTGTAAATGATTTATTTCTTTTGGTTATGACAAATTTATATTCTTGTCTCCCCCCGAATTAGAAAAGTGGATCCTAGATAAGGAAAAGGCTCAATGACTTCTTGTTATATTTTTTTCTTTCCTTAATGCAGGGGATAGGAGGATTCTCACTGGGCTGTTTAAAGTTGGCTATGGATTTCTCTTTCGAGGGCTTTCCTTTGCCTTGTTTTCTTATATGATTTTGTCTTCGGCAATTGTAGGTTTGTTTCCCCGAGATGTAGGCTGATTTCTTTATTATTGGTTTCTTTTTGTATATTCATTTTGTATTCTTTATTTCTTTATATTGTAATTTTACTGTATAAACTGTAAAAGTTTTCATAAATTAAAAAAAAAATTGCATATATGTCAGGACCCCTACAATGGCAGCCGAATCCATCCTTAAAACCTCTTTCTGTGTGTTTTGCCACCATTCAGGATGATTAAATTGAGCCCTTTTATATGCTCTATGAACTACGTCTGCTGGATAACCTCTTGATAATAAATGCTGATAAAGGTCCTCAGCATGTTTATGAAACTCAGACAATGTTGTTCATAATCTACAAATTCGTAGCAACTGCCCCATGGGAAGCCCTCGGCGTAGTGGACCCGGATGATGACTTTGATATTGAAGCAAAGTATTCCTTTGAACTGGTTTTTGATATAAAGTGGTATATAATTTATCACCTTGTTTATATACAGTAAGATCTAAAAAATTAATTTGTACAGAATGTACTCTAGAACAAATTGAATGTTGGATTTTAATGAATTAAGCCATAGAAAAAAATCCTCTAACTGAACAATTGTTCCAGACCATAAGAAAAAAATATCCAAAAACAGTCCACAAAGAAATATATTGGAACCACTGCGATGGATAAACAAATCTTTCTTCATAATGTGCCATATATAAGGTAGCTACCGATGGTGCTGCAGTAGCACCCATAGCGACACCAAATATCTGTAAATAATAATGAGATTCATACATAAAATAACTATGTTCCAAAACCAATTTTAATAAAGAAAAAATTAATTGATTTGGTAATCGAGCTGGCAATGGCAAATGTAAAGAAGAAATAATATCCAATGCTTCTTGTTGGTCAATATTCGTATATAAGGCAGTGACATCCATGGTAACCAAAATTATATTGTCCAACTGTTGAGTATATTGTTGCAACAAAGTAATGAAATGAAAAGAATCCTGTATATAAGATTTTACTGACGCAATCAAAGATTGTAAAAAATAATCACAAAACTGCGACAAGGGTTCTAAAACAGAACTATGACATGAAACTATGGGTCGACCTGGTGGTGTCTCCATGGATTTATGGATTTTGGGCACCATATAAAAAATGGGAGTCAATGGATCTTTCTAATTTAAAAAATCAAATTCTTTTTAGTGATCCAGCCTTGTGTTATTGCTTCCTCCAAAAGTAATTTAATCTCAATTGCCAAATCCTTAAGGGGATTCTGTGGTAAAAAATGATAATATCAACAATCATTAAGAGGCTAAAACAATTTTGTGATAGTAATCTGTATCCTGGATTACTATAGCTCCTCCCTTATTGGCTCGACAAATGACTATGGGGTATGTTTACTGAACCGCGGTAAACGGGAATAACGCGCGTTGTACGATGTTAACGATCGTTAGTGTGTGATACCGCGTGCTGTAGCGCATTAACGATCGTAAACGTGCTACAGCGCGCGGTATCACTCGCTAACGTGCGTGATGCTCCGCGGCGTGGTAAAATAACTCAGAAGGCGGAGAGAGGGCGGAGAGAAGGGGTCAATGGGCGGAGAGTGGGCAGGGAGAGGCTAACGAGCTGATTATCAGAACTGAATTCCAATGCGAATGAAAACCTGCCGTTAAAGGCATATTAAAGGGGAGAGAAACCATTTAAATGTCAGCAATGTACAGCCTAGGCAGGGAAACCAAAATAAGGTGATAAGTGTGATACATGTGCACAGAACAAAAGGGCACAGAAACACTGAAAATGACCCCAACAAACTGGAAAAAAACAGCAACCAAGCTGGCCAATAGTGGTATCAATGAGAAACATCAACCCCCCCCCCCCTGAGTAAACTCAATTGAACAGATATTTATGTATTCCCCTATTTTAGTTATGTATGTATAAACCGCGGAAAGGGTCCATATCCTGTCCCCATACAAGGTGCATGCGCCCACAGTGAAATAGCACTTCCCAGGGACCTCCCCACCATTGGACAGAGTTCCTATGGTGTGCACATGTCCCGCAACATCATGGCGGGCATGTCGGAACGGGCAACCGGTCAGATACTGGAGAAGGGGATACAGAGGGCTGCAGCTGGGCCACAGTGGGGACTAGGGTGATGCCTAGCTGGCCCATAGGAATGCCGAAACAGTAGAGCAGCCAGACAGCAACTGCTGAGGGCCCAACATGTGCAAGGTGTGCTTCCCACAGTGTCACAGGGAATAGTACCCAGCAGGTACTCCCAATGGCACGGAACAGTGGCAGACGGTGCTGGGGGAAAGCGTGGGCAGCTATGCGGGCACCCCCAACCCAGAACACGCACCATAGGCAGCCGCCTACCTGCGCACTGGATGGCCTGAGACTGTGCACCACCAGCTCCACCAGCAGAAGGGCATGTCAGCATGGTGGCTGAGGGATACTGGTGGTGGAGGGGGCAGTGGCAGCTGCCCAGAGCAGACCGTGGCCTAGCCCCCCTCACGTGGGTGCAGTGCGCTCCAACAGACAGGCCCTGGCTGACCAACAGTCATGGTACCACCAGGGAATGCACCATCTCTGTGAGAACATGGTGGTGCAGTGCACAGAACCAGTGTATTCAAAAGCAGGGGGTCACAGGTTCAAGGCCCAGCTGTGGTGTTTGCCAAACCAGTCCTCATATTTTACCCACTACTATAACAGGCTAATACAGACAGAACCGGTCTTGCAGATGATGTAAACATGCTCAAAACACCTACATTTTACCCTACAGGGCACAGACACCATAAACATGCACATTACCTAGAGCAGAGCCTCCCAAATGCAGTCCTGGAGGGCCAAACACCATTCAGGTTCCATGCTGGCTCTGATAAAGATGCCTGTGCTGCATTTCTATGTGCCACCCCCATGGTATGCAGATGTATCTCATGCATAGTCATGAGGGACAGCATGAAAACCTGAACAGTGTTTTTCACCGCAGGAATGGAGTTGGGAACCTCTGCCGTAAAGCAGCAGCCAACAGGGGCAGACACACCCGCACCCACAGTCCCCATTATCCAAAGCCTCCTGGAGAGGCAGGACCTTGGGCTCTGCATGCATCTCCCAATACTAGCACTTGCATACCTTAATAATGCCACCCTAAACCTGGGAATATGGTACACATCTATCAAAAGGTTGCTATGATTACTGGCAGATAGCAATTCCTAGGTTACGTACAATTTTCGGAGTGAGCTGCATCATAGCAACCTTTCTGATGCCTGTGGAGTGTGCTACAGGTCTTGTGTCTGACAGTGTTTACCAATCTGGGGAGTGACTCCTACAGTATTGCATACCATAGCCATGCCTGCACTGTGCCCAGGACTGGTGTGGTGGCCTGGGCTGCCCAACACCTCTATAGTTGCACAATGCTGGCATAGGTGTGGGGAGTGTGTGTCTGTCCATCCAGTGTGTGGTGGCTTCCAACACCCTCCACAGCCCACACTGCTAACACTGTTGCCAGTATTGGCCTGCCGATGTGCATAATGAGGAGCAAGGTACCGTGGGAATAGCGTGGATAGGGTGGCCTGGCCCGTCCGCATCTGCACAGGGCATAGGGCAATGGCCGGACATTGTAGTGCCCGGTACCACCTGCACGGACAGGGTGGCCATAGCATGTCCTGCTGGGAGGTCACTCTCACCCTGACTAAGCAGTGACCATGGCATGGCTAGGTTCCACCATAGTACTATATAGCATGTCTCTTATGTGATATCTATGGGTTTCCCTTTGGGGGCCCAATCACTGACTTATCTGCTTGGTGTGTATGCTGATATCCCTGTTCTGGGTACATGCATCTTCTCCAGGACCATGCACTGTGGACTAGCTGGTGGACTGTCTGCAGCTGGTATGTGTCTTGCTGGAACACCTTGCAGGGTGCAGCGGCTGGAGGCTTGCTGCTGGAGAATGTCAGATAATGGTGGGGGGCAGTTGAGCATGCTGTACGTGTGTGTACTGCTCTGCATTGCCTGCCCTGTAGGGTGTTTGATCCTGAGTGGGACTGGGGTGATGGTCTTCTCTACTGCCACCATTTCAGGGGGTTGAAGGTAGATCTGTGGGTGGGAGATCCTATCCCCCACCCTGAGCACTAGAGGGTGAGTTGGGTGGTGGTATGTAGTCTCCCTGGCAACCACAGCTGAATGTGGGTGTGATGCTGTGTAGTCCTCCTGTAGCCAGCCATGTGTTTATTAGTAGCTCTGGCCCACTGATTACTTCATTGACCATGGAGCCCGTGGTCATAGGTTCACAACCCACAGTGGGGTTCATTGATAGGGCTGTCTTAGGCATTGTCTATGTTTACTGTATATTAGTGCTGCCAGCAGAACCACTCTCAGGGTACTGTCACCTTAGGGTAGCTCAAGGGGCGCCTTATATGGCACCCTATAGGGTGCGATTTACGCCGCGCCCTATGGGGCGCACATTACACTTCACCCTATATTATATGCATTATATGCCATTTGAAAGGAATATTTAGGCGCTCCCTATAGGGCGAGCCTTACACTTCGCCTTATAGGGAGCGCCTACATATTCCTGTCGACAGGTATATAATATATAATATATACATAATATATAGTACCATGTCAGAGCGAACGTCACTGTTGGCACATATTTCATAGGAAGGGTACACTTTTCCTGACATATGCAAACTGTAACCCGCCTGCAGACTGCGGATTAAAATATTATAGTCAGCTTTCAAAGGGTTACACAGGATGCCTCAGCCAGCCTTGCTCATTAGGCACACTGGGGATTCAAACCCATGACTTTTGTACCATCAGTCTGTGTGGTAACCATTGTGCTACAGCTTTGTTTCTGGTTTTGGGTGTCTGCGTGCTGTCTTACGCTTGCGCGCACTGTAACGATCGTTGCTGCGCCACGCGTAATACCGCACGCAACGGCGCGTTATCAGATATGATGTCCCGCCAATGTCCTTTTTTGGCTTTCCTTCCACTAACGCGGCTCCTAACGCGAATTGCACTAACGCAGTTTAGTAAACATACCCCTATATCAGACATCGATCGCAACTGCTGCAATGCTCGACTTTGTTGTGTGGTAATATTATAATATTTCTTTGAGAGTATATTTTCTAAATGTTCCAAATCCTGTAGTACTAATCTCTGAAAGGCTATTATATTTGAATCAATCTCTCCAGGTGGTAGTCGTTTAGAGTGTTTAAATTTGATGGAATCATCCCTAATTGAACTTAACTCATCCTTTGAGAAAAATTTTAGAATCTGTAACTTTCAAAATAGGCCAAATAATGCCCGATGCATCTCAAAAGAATCATAAGCCATAGATGGTACAAATGACAAGCCCAAATCTAAAACCGACTTCTGTGTTTCCATTAATATTTTCCGGGATAAATTAATCACTGCTGTTTGGTATGTGAATGGGTGAATGGCCCCCTGCAGCTGTCCCCCTGATTGTATCGGAATGGCCGGCGTCCTCGAGGGCGGCCCTCTGAAAATCCTGCTGCAAGGAGAGTGTATTATTGGATGATTCAGATGTTCTTATAGAAATACTCTTTAATAGCTCATAAAAACGAATAAAAAGGAAAATTTGCTTCAGGAGGTTTTCCTTCAAAAGGCAAATGGTCCAACAAAAATATTAATTTAAAGTTTTTGTCATGAAGGGATTTTAGAAGGGATTTGTGTGAACATTGTGATTATTTTCCCTTTAGTGGTTATTTTTTGGTAGAGAAAGAAATGGCAGGTTTACCTATCAGTTGGATGTGTGTGGTGAAGGAGAGAGAGGAGTCAAAGACGACTCCAAGGTTTTGAGCTGAGGAGACAGAGAGGAGTAGAGGGTTATCCACAAAGGCGGAGAAAGGAGGAAGGGGACAGAAGTGTTTAGGGGGAAACATAAGCAGCTCAGTTTTGTCTATGTTCAATTTCAAGCGGCGATGAGACATCCAAGCAGCAACGTCAGAGAGGCAGGCAGGGACCCAGGCCTGGATTGCCAGTGACATTTCAGGTGTAGAAAGGTAGATTTGGGTGTCATCAGTGTAGAGATGGTACTGAAAGCCATGGGAAGAGATGAATGCACCAAAGGACTGAGTATATAGAGAGAAAAGGAGTGGACCCAACTGAGAGTGGGATAGCAGTAGAGGAGGATCCATGAGAAGAAATGCTGAAAGAGCAATGGGAAAGATACGAAGAAAACCAGGATAGCACAGAGCTCTTAAAACCAAGTGAGGACAAGGTATCAAGGAGAAGGTTATGGTCAACAATGTCAAAAAAGCAGCAGAAAGGTCAAGAAGGATGAAGATTGAGTAAAGGCCCTTGGATTTTACCAGGAACAGGTCACTGGAGACTTTGGCAAGAGCCATTTTGGTAAAATATAAAGGACAAAAGCCAGATTGTAGAGGATCCAGAAGGGTTTGATAGGAGAGAAAATCGAGGCAATGGCGGTGAACCAAGTAGTTAGAAATGAAGGGGAGGAGGGAGAGGGTCAATAGTGATAAGGACAGGTAGGATCTAGTGAAGATTTCTTGAGGAAAGAAGTGACCACAGCATACTTGAAGGCTTCAGGGAAAGTTGCAATGGAGAGCAATAGGTTGGAGAATATAAGAGATGGAAGGGACTATAGTGGAGGAGATGGAGCTAAGGAGACAGGTGGAAATAGGATCAGAGGAGCAAGTAGTGAGTTTGGATAAGGAAAGAAGGTGAGTGGTTTCCTCCTCAGAGATAATAGAAAATGAAAAAAGAGTAGCAGAGTCTGGGGGGGGGGGAGATTGGGAATGAACAGGGGGAGGAGGGGGAGTAGCTGACCTCGTGGGGAATTGGAATGTGATCTTGTGGATTTTGTCTTGGAAGTATTCAGTCAGGATTTGGGCAGAAAGGGAGGGAGGGGTCGGAGGCAGATTCACCTTGAGGAGAGATTTGAGAGTTATAAAGTGACGGTGAGGGTCAGAGGCAAGAGAGTTAGTCAAATGGACATAATAGTCTTGTCTGGCAAGTGCTATGGATGACTGGTAAGAGACAAGCATGCATTTGAACTATAGAAAGTCTACAAGGGTGCAGGATTTGAGACAAGACTCAGATGACATAGTGGAGGAAAGAGGTGATGAAACACTGGAGGAGAGAGCCAATAGGTCAATACCATGAAGATTTCTAAAGAGGTTGGAGGAGGCAGGGTGAGGTTGAGGCAGTGAGTGATGAAGAGTGAAGCTTAGTAGGTGATAGTCCAATAAGGGAAGAAGTGAGGTACAGAAGTTTGAGGGTAAGCAATTAGAGAAGAATACAGGGTCAAGGCAGTAGAGAAGGGATTTGGTTGAGGTCCATAAAATCCTGAAAAGGGTGGAACAGGTAAATAGGAAATGGTTCCTTATCTTTTCAAATAGAACTAGGGGACACTTCATAAAATTAATAGGTATCAGATTTAAAGTAACCTGGATAATTTTTTCACTCATTGTATGGTCAAGCTCTGGAATTTATTGCCAGAAGATGTCATCAAAGCAGTTAGCATAGCTAAGTTTAAAGAGTGTTTAAACTATTTCCCAAAGAACACCTTAACCCTGGAATTACCGAGATTTTTTGCACACACTGAATACCGTTGGGGTCATAAATGACCCCACGACAAATTTTAATTGTTAACCATGAAAATTTTAAACTAAACAGACAAAATATTATTCTGAATTAATTATTTATTATATGAAGGTTAAATGTTTTGAAATTTAATGCTTTATCATAAAGTTACATGAAAAAGAGTTGCCATGAAAGCAGTTTTTGCATGCACTTGATGAACACAGTAAAATACTACAGTCATTTGCATGAGACACAGACAATTTCTGAATGTTCTTTGCAAACATTGTGCTTGCAGGAGGTGCCAACTATGTTGCTTTTCTTGTCTTTTTCTCTGGAACAGCAGTGACACCTTGCCCTTTTCTCTGGGATCCCGACATTGCAAACAGCATCAGTGGCTTCTTCAATGCTGGAAGAAGTCTCGCTGTAATTACTCTGAAGCAGCTGCTTTCCTAATTCCAAGAGGAATAGACGACGTCTGTGCTTTGACTTGGACTGCCATTCTGGATTTTGTGACATCAAAACAATGAAGGCATTCAAAGCACTGATGTCCAACATGTTGTAGAAGATTGTCACTGGCCAGCATCTTGTCATTCGTTTTGTGGTATACGTGCGCAACATTTGATCTGCCGTATCTACTCCACCTTTACTAGAATTATAGTCCAAGATCATGCGTGTTTTTTTTGTCTGGATGTGTGTTATCTACTTCTTCTTGATCATGCAAACTGCTCAGAAGAACAACCATTTTTCCTTTCTTCAGGTAGTAGGAAACCAGAGTGGCGTCATCGCGAAAGGCAAACAGTGAAGTGAATACCTCTCGGCCTTTTGCTGTTACAAATTCTGGAGGTAATTATTTTCTGTTCTTTTGAATTGTCCCCAAAAGTGTCATTTGTTTTTCTAGAAATTTCCATGACAGGGATAAACTGCAGAAGAAATTGTCAACAGTAACATTTCTGCCAGATCGCATCAATCCTTCAGTGAGTTGTAGCACAACCCTTTCACCCTGATTCTGTTCCCTGTTTTGTCCGAGTTCCCTTCCTGTATATACTTGAAGACGCAGAACATATGACGTTGCACTGTCACACAACATCCATAGCTTTATGCCATATTTCCCAGGTTTGCTGGGAATATATTGCCTGAACGGAACACGGCCACAAAATGTAAGCAGTTGCTCATCCACGGTAACATTTTCACCAGGAACAAAGGCGTCGTTTAAAGTTGCTTCCCAGGTATCAAAAACATTTCTGATTGGAACAAGCTTATCCACTCCTCATTGTTCACATCTATTG
Source organism: Ichthyophis bannanicus (assembly GCA_033557465.1). Taxonomy (NCBI): domain Eukaryota; kingdom Metazoa; phylum Chordata; class Amphibia; order Gymnophiona; family Ichthyophiidae; genus Ichthyophis; species Ichthyophis bannanicus. The sequence goes on along the minus strand of CM066032.1, from coordinate 1,035,830,371 downwards.
GTTGCATCATCAAATCTGAGAGCACGAGAAATTTGCTGAAAACGATTACGGGCTGTTAAGATTACCGGTTTATTTTTTGTAGCTGTTGGCAGAAGAAGCTTTTTCTGTTTTAGGCAAAACTTTCAGGCTGCTGGTTTTTTTTATTCTTTTCTCTAGCCTTTCAGTTCAAAGAGGAGCAAAAGCACTTTTTGAAGTCACTTGCTGGATTAGCACTTTGGGGCCCATCCTCCACAGAGGTTCCAGGCTCTTGACTGCAGAGATCTCCACCTGTTTCTGGGAAGCAGGAAAAATGCCATGAGAAACCACTTGCTCTTCTGCCCTGAGGTGATTCTGAGGATGGGGTAGCACTTACCCTCTACCTTTGTTCCAGGTCTAGACCAGTACCTAGAACTCCATTGACTTAATAGCCATATGCTCTCTCATGTCAGTTTGGCAGAAATGAAGAATACGTAAGAAACCATTTCCTGCAAAATTCTAGTATGCACACACAAGTCCAAAAAACTGCCAAGACACGCACACACAAAGCACAGTACACATACACCGCACAACCTAGTACATATATCACGTACACATATAGAGCACTTAAGAACTTAGGAACATAACAGCTGCCATACTGGGTCAGACCAAAAGTTCATCAAGCCCAATGTCCTGCTTCCAAAAGTGGCCAATCCAAGTCAAGCAGGGATAAGCAGTGTTTTTTTTTTTTCTTGGACTACCTTAATAACTGTTTATAGACTTTTCCTTCAAGAATTTCTGTTTTGCCTAATATATAGATCTCCCACATCTGATGCCAATGACCTAACAACAATTCTAGAATTAGTCTGCACAGATAAACCAATTAACAAACAGCTAATTCTACTAGGAAATTTCAACCTTTTTTCAACTCACCATAGTCATGTTCACTCTTTCCTTAATACAATGAATGATATGGACTTTCAACAATAGTCAACATACCCACCCATAGCAAGGGAAATACACTCGATCTTATATTCATACCTAACCATATTTTCAACAAATCTTTACACCCCCCTTCCCCAATTCAAATACATCCTGTATCTTGGTCCAATCATTAATCAATTTCACTATCATACATCACCTACCCATAAACAAATGGATATCCAACTCATCTGCAGCACACTGCTTCAGACAATTTAGCAAAGAGACATTTCTAACTGACACTTTACCCCAACTTAACTCAGACTTAACTGACATAGACACAATCCTAGACAACTTGAATATAGTCATAAGCATAGCTGGAGCTGTTCCACAAACAAAATCCCACAAGAGGTATAAACGATCTAAGAAGTGGTGCACACAAGAACTAGGAAACTTAAGAAGACATTTAAGAAGATTAAAATGCAAATGGAGACTTACAAAACTACCCCATAACAGGAACCTATACATGGCCATACTCCAAATGTATCGTGAAGGCATCAACAACAAAAATAAGGAGTATCATACAAAAATAATTATGAAATCCCTAAATCTTCTCTGGGAACTCTTCAAAGTTATAAAATCCCTAGTTTGAGTTCCCGACACTGAAGAAAATCCTACCACTATCAACCCGCAAATCCTAGCTAGCTATTACATGAACAAACTAAAAATACCAGTATCCGTTTCCCCAAAACAAACATTCAACAACAATGCTAATATTACAGTATCCAAACTCAAAACAATACACTCCAAATATATCACAACTGCTATAGTAAAAGGGTGATTTATCTTTTCCTGTGGGTACTCTTCAAAAGGAAGCGCACTGTTATTATAACTCTCGAGGTCTCAGATCATGGGGAATTTTGGCCAAAAATTGACCTGCTGTTTCTCCCAATGTAACATCAACGACCTCTATTTTATGATACCTCAGTGCTCAATTCGAAACTTTATCCCACCCACACATGGAGAAAATATTTTTTCTTAACTGCCAGAATTTCTTCGTGATCTCAATGGCTGTAAGTAAACAAATTGGCATTAAAACTAGTGCTTAGCTTTCATCAAACATTACAGTATGGCAATTTTTCACACCAATAACCTAGAACAGCTAGAACAAATCATTACCAACATCAGTACTACAGTGTCGTCACTTGACCCTTGCCCCATCAGCTGGGTGAAAATAATGGCAATGAAAAAGGCACCTTAAAATAGCTAATCTTTCATTATCCCAAGGACACATGCCTAAGGATCTAAAATAAACAATCATACCTCCTATCCTAAAGAATATTTCCCTTGACAAAACATGCCCAAGCTCATAAAGGCCAATATCAAGCCTACCATTTATAGGAAAAATAATTGAAAAGATTGTACAAAACCAACTACAGGAACACATAGATATACACACCCTACTTGATCCACATCAACATGGTTTCGGACAATGCCATGGAGTGGAAACCCTCCTTATATCCATACTGGACAGGCTTATAAAGGACATAGAAAAAAAAAACAAACACACATTTATACTAATATTCATGGATATTGTGTCAATATATTATGATTGATGGAGTCAAATGCTAATAACAAGGCTCCAACAGATTGGAATTGATGGAACTATTCTACTCTGGTTTAAATCATATTTATCTGATTGCACCCAACATGTAAAATTAGATCAAGCTACATTGAATTCTTAGTCAACAGCAAGAAATCCCACAGGCTCGGCCCTTTCAGCAGCATTATTTAATATATACCTACAACCGATCTGTAACATATTTCAAAAACATAATTTAAGCTACCACATCTATGTGGACGATATAATGTTATACCTTCCATACAATATATCAAAACCCATCCCTCAGCAAATAACCAGATGTTTCAATGAAGCTTCACAATAGCTTATATCACACAGCCTGTGGATAAACTTCAAAAAGACAGAAGTACTATTTGTTACCAAGGATAAGACCTGCCCCCCCCCCCCCCCATCCAAATTAAACATCAAAGAAGTGACTTTGGAAGTTAAAAATGAAGTAAGGTACTTAGGAAAAACACTAGATAACAATTTAAGCCTATCCATCAATATCAACAGTACAGCCAGAGCAATTTACAGAAAGATAAGGACTCTCCAACACCTATAACCTCTACTCTCGCCTCACGACTTCCGTTCAGTGCTTCAAGCCATGATTTTCCCCCACTTTGACTTCTGTGACAGCATCCTCCAAGGCCTATCAAAACACATTCTAAATCAACTACAAATGGCTCAACACACTGCCACACAACTAATCCATATGTTTCCAAAAGCTGAGCATATCACACCAATGTTACACCAGTTGCATTGCCTACCTATCACAAGCAGAATTAAATTCAAAACCCTAATGATAACCTTCAAATTATTGCGCAACCTATCCTCAACCTTCCTAAATTCATTAATATATACAATATCGAACAACAGACATAGGAGAGGTTGCACTCAGAATACCGTAGCCATACCAACAGATTTCAGAAAAACTAACCAATCAAGAAATAGCAGAGCTTTCATATTCTACTCAATAATTCTATGGAATTCCCTCCCAGATAAAATAAGATATATACCTCACCTTGTTACCTTTAGAAAACATCTCAAGACACACTTATTTACAGAACATTTTGGAATCAAGCTAGACTGTCTCACAATGTTGTCTAGTAATTGGATCCCTATAATAGAATGATATTGCAAACACCTTTAGACAATAGTGTCTCCCTCAGCAGTTTCAGCCCAAACTTAATCAGTTAATATTTGAGTTCATGTTTATTTATTAAGGCTTCTGATGTAAATAAGTTACTTTTAACTGTTACATACTATCATATGTTCCATGTTTTTGCACCTGTTGACTATAAGATTACTCAGTTATGTTACTTGTATTTCCAATATTACCTGTAGAATGTTTGTTCCCTGTAAACCAATTTTGATTACTCAATAAGACGTATAAAAAACATTCAAATAAAATAAAGAAAGAATTTCTCCATACTGCCCTTTCTGAACTACTGTATTAAAAACAACAACTGAGAAGGCTCAAAAACACATATGAAACACCTTGATACTTCACCAGGTATCTACAGGGGAACTTTAAAAAGAACGAAGCTCTCAAATGTAAAACCTTGGGTCCCATTAACAGGAACTGCCTACTCTTTTTCTGAGACGTCTGAGCCACATCAGGAAATACAGACATTTTCAAACCAAGAAAAAAAATTTTGTCATGCCTATAAAAAAATGTATGAGTCAGTCTTGATTTTGATCAATGGAAAAGTCACAATCAATAGTGAAGAAACAATTAACTTCAAATAAGAGGAACACAGCAGTTTATCTTATCTCTTCATCTTCAAACTACAAAAATGTGTGTTATGTATATCTGAGATTTATAATTAAAAACACGTTCTCTTTGTAGAATGTTCTCAAAAAAATGTAATAGAAAACAGAAATGGACTGACAAAGGAAGATGCAGAGGGGAAACAGGAGGAAAAAGGGGATGGATTTACAATAAAAATAGAAGATAAGTGAAAGAGAGAAAGGGACAGGGGAGGAGAAAAGCAGTAGATGATCCATAGGCCAGATTGGGGGCGTGGGGGGTGAAGTTGCAGAAAACCTTGTTGGAAGAACCATGTTTTCAATTGTTTTTGAAGGCAGGGAAGGAGGATTCAAGGTGGAGGAACAGAGGATGAGATCTCCAAAGAAGGGGGCCAGTATTTGAGAATTCCTGAAGATGATTCGATGAAAAGCAGAGGGCAGAGGAAGAGACAGAAGAGACACAATGGAAGAATAGAGGGTGCAGACAGTTTGGTAAGGAGAAATAAACGTGGTTAGATAGGGAGGGAGAGTGGAGAAGAGAGATTGGTGGACTAGGATTAGAATCTTAAAGTGAATTCAAAATGAAATGGGAAGCCATTGAAGAGAGAAAAGCAGAAGAGAGACATGGACAAAACGATGAGTCATGAAGATTAAGTTAGCAGGAAATATGGTCTAGAAACTCAGCAGATATACCTGGGGAACTCCTAAAAACTTGAGGATGCCGAGACTATTATTCTTGATTCCATTTCATCTACAGTGGCAATTTAGTGGCGGTTACAGACAAAATTAACGGATACCCATGATTGGGATATAACTATACCAGGCTATAGGTAATTCAGAAAGGACAGGGACGGAAGATGGAGAGGAGGAGTGGCAGTATATATAAAAAATAATACTAAAGCTGTGGAAATGCAAGACTTAAAATGGAGAGAGGAGGCAGTGTGGGTTAAACTAGAAAGAGGGAAAGAGAAATCCATTTGCATTGGCATGACATACAGACATCCATCACAGGGAGAAGACGTGGATGGAGATTTAATAGAAGACATATGCAGCATTGCCAGGAAAGGGGAAGTGCTTCTGATTGGAGATCTTAATATGCCAGATGTTGATTGGCGCATTCCTGCTGTGGTCTCATCTAGAATCGAGGAGATCCTGGATTCTTTAAGGGAAGAAGTATTCAGGCAACTGGTAACAGAACCCACACGTGAAGGGGCCATACTGGACTTGGTGCTTATCAATGGGGAAAGTGTTTCTGATGTTATAGTGGGAGATCATCTTGCAACCAGTGATTACCAGATGGTGTGGTTCAATATTAGGGCTATAGTTGATACAATCCATTCAAAAGCAAGGTTCTTAGACTTCAGGAAAACTAACTTTAGCAAGATGAGCCAGAACCCCAAGGAGTCATTAGAGGGATGGGAACAGCCGGGGGTGTAGAAAAACAGTGGGCAAAACTGAAAGGGGATATTTTAAGGGCAACCAACCTTTTTGTTACAATGGTAAATAAAAGGAAAATGAATAGGAGGTTCTTAAAAGAGGTAGCTGAAAAGGTGAATAAAAAGAGGGAGGCCTTCATGAAATAGAAGAAATCACAGAGAGAGGAAGACAGGCAACTATATTTGGAAAAACTTAGAAAGCAAAGGTACAAAAAAAAAAAAGAAATAGCCAATGCAATAAAATGGGGGGAGGAGGGGATAAGACATTTTTCAGATATACGAGAGGAGGAAGAGCAACAGTGGTATTGTCAGAATCAAAGGTAAAGGGGAGGAACATGTAGAAGATGATAAGAATAAAATGGAATTGCTTAACAAATGTTTCTGTTCTGTATTCACAGATGAAGGGCCAGGATCAGGACCTCAGAAAACACCCAACAGCAGAAACAAAAGCGAAGGGCATCTCAAACGATTTTCAGAGGATTGTGATCGTGAGGAGTTAGCTATGCTAAAAGTGGACAAAGTGATGAGACCAGATGGTATATATCCAAGAATATTGAAGGAACTTGGGGACGCTCTAGCAGCTCCACTGACTGATCTTTTCAATGTCTCTTAGTAGTCGGGGGTGGTGTCAGAAGACTGGAGAGAGGCACATGTGGTCCCTTTACACAAAAGCGGAAGTAAGGATGTGGTTGAAAACTACAGGCGGGTTAGTTTAACTTCGGTGGTAAGTAAATTACTGGAAATGCTGCTGAAAGAGAAAATAGTTAAGTTTCTGGAATCCAACAGATTGCAGTATCTGAGGCAGCATAGATTCACTAGGGACAAGTCTTGTCAGACAAATCTGATTGATTTATTTGACTGGGTGACTAGCGAGTTGGACCGAGGGAGAGCCCTAGATGTGGTGTATTTAGATTTCAGTAAAGCATTTGACACATCTGTACAGGGGAATTATAAACAAACTAAGCACCCTTGGGATGGACCCTGTTACTGCTTGGGTTAGAAATTGGTTGAGTGGGAGGCGACAAAGGGTACAGGTAAATGGAGCTCACTCTGAGGAGAAGGAAGTTACCAGTGGTGTGTCCCAGGGATCTGTCCTTGGTTCGATTCTTTTTAACATCTTTGTTAGCAATATAGGCTGTCGGGTAAGGTTTGCCTCTTTTCAGATAATACCAAAATCTGCAACAGAGTAGACACCCAGGAAGGTATAGATAACACGAGGAGGGATCTAGCTAAGCTTGAAGAATGGTCTAGAATTTGGCAGCTGAGATTTAATGCTAAAAAATATAGGGTCATGCATTTAGGCTGCAACAATCCAAGGGAGTGGTACAGTATAGGGGGTGACGTACTTCTGTCCACAAAAGAAGAATGGGACCTAGGCATGATTGTGTCTGACAATCGCAAAATAGCTAAACAGGTAGAAAAGGTGATGGCAAAAGGTAGAAGGATGCTTCGGTGCATAGGGAGAGGAATAGCCAGCAGAAGAAAGGAGATGATAGTGCCTCTGTATTTTGTTATGACCTCATTTGGAGTATTGTGTGCAGTTCTGGAGACCACACCTTCAAATGATATATACAGGTTGGAGTTGGTGCAGAGGGTATCTACTAAAATGGCTAATGGTCTTCATTATAAAGCATATGAGGACAGACTTAAGGACCTTGAAAGACTAGAAAAGGGGACTGTTACTTCTGGAGAGAGATCTGTAATTGTGAGTATATACTTCTGGGAATTTTCTGAAAGGAATTCTTTTTATTAAAGCTAATTAATCTGTGACCCTGCTATTTTTTGTTAAATCAGTCAGGGACTAGTAGCAGCAGTTTAAGTTTACATTTAAAACACAGAAGAGAGCTTTCTGGTTAAATTTCATACCCAGCAGAGAGCTTGTAGTTTAAATTTAATAGTCACTCAGGGCCTAGCATCAACAAAGTACTTTTAGTTTAAATTTAAAACACAGAAGAGAGCTTTCTGGTTAAATTTGGAACCCAGCAGAGAGCTTGTAGTTTAAATTTAATAGTCACTCAGGGCCTAGCATCAACAAAGTACTTTTAGTTTAAATTTAAAACACAGAAGAGAGCTTTCTGGTTAAATTTAGAACCCAGCAGAGAGCTTGTAGTTTAAATTTCATAATATGTTAGAGCCTAGCAGCAGCAAAGAGCTTTAATATAATCAAATAAGAATATAGATTAGCACAAAAGGCAAAACAGGGTCAGTACTCTTTGAGCAGCAAATAGTCTTCTAGAGACCTTTACAAAGAGGCCTTCTACCTAGGGGGCAAGAGACCTGTGAAACATTTTTAATAGGTGTAAACACCAGGTAGCAGATCAAAAGGCCATTTTGAAAGAGTCCTTCTATCCAAGCAAGGACTGTTAATCATCCAGGAAGTTGGTCACAGCTTACCTCAGCAGCACAGGCATAAATAGCTCAACCAGAGCTCTGTGATCCTCAGTCTTGAAAGACTAGAAAAGGGGACTGTTACTTCTGGAGAGAGATCTGCAATTGTAAGTATATACTTCTGGGAATTTTCTGAAAGGAATTATTTTTATTAAAGCTAATTAATCTGTGAACCCACTATTTTTTGTTAAATCAGTCAGGGCCTAGTAGCAGCAGTTTAAGTTTACATTTAAAACACCGAAGAGAGCTTTCTGGTTAAATTTCATACCCAGCAGAGAGCTTGTAGTTTAAATTTAATAGTCACTCAGGGCCTAGCATCAGCAAAGTACTTTTAGTTTAAATTTAAAACACAGAAGAGAGCTTTCTGGTTAAATTTAGAACCCAGCAGAGAGCTTGTAGTTTAAATTTCATAATAAGTTAGAGCATAGCAGCAGCAAAGAGCTATAATTTAAATCAAATAAGAATATAGCTTAACTCAGCAGCACAGGACAGGGTACTGTGTAGCAGCCCTCTTTTAAGAAGTGCAGATGACACAAAACTATTTAAAGTTGTTAAAACCCAAGAGGATTGTGGAAAATTGCAAGAGGATCTTGATAAATTAGAAGACTGGGCATCAAAATGGCAGATGAAATTTAATGTGGACAAATGCAAAGTTATGCACCTGGGGAAGAACAACCCAAACTATGGTTACACAATGCAAGGTTCCACATTAGGAACCACCACCCACGAAAAAGATTTAGGCGTCATTGTGGATAACATGTTAAAACCCTCAGCCCAGTGTGCAGCGGCAGCCAAGAGAGCAAATAGAATGCTAGGTATCATAAGGAAAGGAATGGAAAATAAAACAAAAGATATTATAATGCCTCTATATCGTTCCATGGTGAGACCGCACCTTGAATATTGTGTGCAATTCTGGTTGCCGTATCTTAAAAAGGATATAGAGTTATTAGAAAAGGTTCAGAGAAGAGCCACCAAAATGGTAAAGGGGATGGAAGGATACTCCTATGAAGAAAGGCTAAAAAGGTTAGGGCTCTTTAACCTGAAAAAGAGACGGCTGAGGGGAGATATGATAGAAGTCTATAAATTAATGAACGGAGTAGAACGGGTAAACGTAGATCGATTGTTTACGTTATCAGAATATAGAAAGACTAGGGGACATGCAATGAAGCTACAGAGTAAACTATTTAAGACTAATAAAAGAAAATATTTTTTCACTCAATGTGTAATCAAACTCTGGAATTTGTTACCGGAGGATGTAGTAAAGGCTGTTTGTGTAGCTGGGTTTAAAAAAGGTTTGGACAAATTCCTGGAGGAAAGGTCCATAAACCATTATTAAGAAGGGACCCAGGATATCAATGCTTGACCCAGTACAAGCATTGCGGAACCTGTGTCTTTTGGGGAAACTGCTAGGTACGTATGACCTAGATTGGCCACTGTTGAAAACAGGATACTGGGCTTGATGGACCTTGGTCTGACCCAGTATGGCATATCTTATGTTCTTATGTTCTTATGACCTTAATATGTATACTTTAGAGGAAAGGCGGGACAGAAGTGATATGTTTAAATACCTCCATGGCATAAATGCACAGGAGGAGAGCCTCTTTTGATTGAAATCAAGCTCTGCTATGAAGGACATAGGATAAGGGTGAAAGGGGATAGACTCAGGAGTAATATGTGGAAATATTTCTTTACGGAAAGAGTGGTAGATGCATGGAATAGTCTCCCAGTGGAGGTGGTGGAGATGAGGAGATTATCTAAATTCAAAGAAGCATGGGACAAACACAGAGACCCTCCAAAGGAAAAAGGGTACTTTTGTAGTGGTTGATATGGAAGGGCAGACTAGATAGGCCATGTGGTCTTTTTCTGCCATCATGTTTCTCTGTTTCTAATTCGTGTTACCAGCTCAAGAAAGTTGTGGAAATTAAGATATTAGACTGTCTTATATCCCATGCTGAATATGGGTCATCTTTCTCTTTACTTGCATACAATACATGAAGTAAGGAGAGAATTAGTATTAGTTTTTACACAAAAAGTTATATAAATCAGAAAATATCATATTATTCATTAAAAAACATAACAGATGTCCTTCGTTATTAGCAAAACACCTGTGACACCTGAAAAGGAAAAGGAATGCATGATGTTCTTAATGATATGGCAGTATTTTCATTTGGATAGTGTTATAATGTACATTATATTTGATAAAATGTGATTAGATTGCTGTTATGCAGTATTCATCTGTTCCTGTGTTCAATTAAAGAATTTGTAGACTTTTGAACATATGGAAGGGTGCTGCAATTATCAAAATGTGACACTTCAGTCCTTCTGTTTTATATTTCATATCTTAATATAATATCCACAGATTTAAAAAAGCAGGTTAACCACGCATACTATGAAACACTTAAGCTAGCCAGCATGTATTTAAAGCCTGTTTTGCTGCAAAAGACTGATCTTATAGTGCCCAAAAGCAGTAACAGCATAATCTAATATCATCAGTTCATTTGGGAGAAATCCATTCAATAGTGGTGAAAACCGTTTTGTCTTCCAGAAAATGGAAGACTTAATACTCACAGCTCTTTCTGACCTCACAAAAGGAGGTCTGAGGTCACTTTTCAACCAAGATCTCTGTATGAAAGTGAAAGAAAAAAATGAAAAGTGTGTGTCGTCCAATAAATGCTGACTCCTGGCGTCCCAGCCCCTGAGTTTTCTTGGCAAGGTGTGGTTAGATTGATATAGACTGCTAGGCCTTTCTTCCGTGCAGTAAATCTACAACACTTGGTATTCCAAAATCGTCTCCCATCCAAATACTAACCAGACCCAACATCTGTATAAATTGACTATCTGAAAATTGCCTACTGTAAGTTTTGTCTACAGATGCATACAATATTTCATAATGGATGTTATTTAAGTCACAGTGGAACAAATTTTCAGAGTTTGGAAAAATAAAAATACAGGCATTAATGCCATTTTTAAATCTATATACATTTGGGCAGATTTTTAAACAGCATAGTCAGCATTTTTTTAAAATGCCGCCTGTATTGTTGAAATATACAAATATTTAGTGGCAGTATCTGGACTATGGTCCAAACAACAAAGAGCACAAACACTTGCAAAGAGTACACAGAAAAGTACAAAGCGAGTAGCGTTAGAAGAACTTTATTGAATACACGAGGTCAACACAAGGGAAACAAAGCCTGACGGCCATGTTTCAACATGGCCTTCATCAGAGGCTAAAAGCTGTAGAAAGAAAATCAGAATTAAAAACAAAAGTCAAATGATTAATGAAATAAATCAAAAATAGATGCTAAAACCAGTATAAGTATGTACCAAAAATATACAAATAAAACATGTGGAGGCTGATTCCGATCAGGGCACATCCGAGCCATCTGGACATCCAAACAATGTATGGGCTGAAATTGTACCCGATTCTGCCACTGTAGGAGCTAGAGATTCCTGTGGTTGCATAATCGGGTACTTAGATGGCCTGGCCTGGTCCCAATTCAGCAACACGAGACAACCTCCTTCTTTCCTGGCCAGCCTGCCCTATGCTCCTGCTGGTGTGCAGGTGCTGCGACTGACACAGATAAAACAGTCTTTTCCCCACTACCCGACCCTCGGCGGGGTCTGCCAGGGTTGGGTTCGGGCAGAGGGGCCTTACCTGCCACAGCCTCTTAGCTTGGGGAGGGGGGGGGCTGCTGGGCTTGATTGCTGCATTTGATGGAATTTATTCCACTTCTGAGGTGGAATAAGTCCCACATCCATCTTTCCACAGCCGGACTTACAGGGGGGATTTTTTTCAATTATTAGCAAAATTATAAGATCATACCAGTAAAGTGTAGTACTTTTGTCTCTAATCCATTTCTTTACCAACACGATGTTATAGTTTTACTGATAATAATTTTTTACCCGTGAAAACTGTCAGAGTCAATTCGCCAATCTGGAATATTAGGATATGAACTGGACACTTAGGGGTATGTTTACTAAACCTTCTTAACGTGCGCGCTGCGTTAGTCTGCAGGATGCCATAAAAGGAGTGGGCGGTCCGGTCAAAAATAGCAAAATGGGATTAGCGCATGCTGCGCTGCGCGCTCTTGTGCGCCACGCACATTAGCGCATGAGTAATGCGCACAGGAAGCATAAGCAGGTGCGCTGATGTGCAAACAGAGGAACAGGGCTGCAATACAATGGTAATGACACTCACAGATAATGCAAGGGTCAGAGGTTCAATCCCCCACTGTGCCCAATGAATAAGGCTGGCTGAGGCACTACCATTTATGTGTAATATTGCATTATGAGGCTTTTTAATTTTATTTTAATTACTGCTGCTATCAAACGCACTCTCAAAGCACTGTAACATAAGGTGCTGCATAAGGCACCCCATAAGGTACCCCAGAGGATACATTTTAAAGTGCACTGTCCACCATGGCACCCTACAATGTTGCTTAAAGGGTGGCCTATTGGGCGCCATATAGGGTGCCTTATGAGGCACAGCAAGGTCATAGCACTGTTTTTGTTGGCAGCACTGTGCATTTAAACGCATGGAAATCTTAAGTAGGTGTGCTAACATGCAAGGAGGAACAGCAGTGTAGCACAATGGTTAAGGCACTGAATGATGATACAGAGGTCATAAGTTTGATCCCCAGTGTGCCTAATATGTAAGGCTGGCTGAGGCATCAGCTTTGACATGTAAGTATTGTTTCCTGCGGCACTTTATTTGTATTTTATTAATTGCTGCCAGCAAACACCCTCATGTGCCGTAACCTAAGGTGCCGCATAAGGCACCCTATAAGGCACTCCATAGGGTACATTATAAAGTGCACTATCCGCCAAGGCACCCTATAATGTCCCCTAAAGGGCACCCTATCAGTCGCTCCATAGGATACTGTATAGTGCACCTTATATGGACAGTAACCATAAGGTGCCCTATAGGGCGCCCTATAAAGCGCCCTCTGAGGAACCTTATGGGTACAGTACGCTGAGGGTGTTTTTGCTGGCAGCACTAATGTACATTAAAAATAGATAATGCTTTGGACAGCCCTATCAAATAACCCCACTGTGGGTTTGAACCAATGACCTCTGGCTCCACTGGCAGTGAAGTAACCAGTGGGCTACAGCTCTATAGCTGCCAACAAACCCCTGGCTGGCTGCAGAAGGACTGCAAGTCACCACACAAACAGTCTGCGGTGGTCACCAGGATAGGGTTAACCCACCCATACTCATGATGCACTGCACATGCAAATCAGCAGTCTACAGATGATCACAAGATGGGGTATGCACCCCCACAGCACCTCGGCCTGGTAGGGGGAACTGACCGTGTGTGATACTGGCACAGAGTAGCTACACACCGTCACATTGTGCAGGTACTGCACTCACCCTGAGGGTGAGGTTGGGCACCCAGCACCAGGTCCACAGCAGAGATAGGCCATGCTGCAGGTCCCCAGCAGTGCTAATGTGTGAGATAGGTAGTTTCTGCAGACACACCTTAGATAAATCTGTATGTCTCAGTCAGGTGCAGCCCCTATGGACCCCTAGGAGGATTATGTACCACCACCCTCCTCTTCCAGGGCTGAGGGTGGTAAATAGGGTCTCCCACCAACAGATCCACATTCTACCTCCCTGCAATGGTGGCAGTAGAGGGGACCATCAACCCCAGCCCTGCTGGGGAACAGACACCCTACAAGGCAGTCAATGCAGCTCTGTACACATCCATAACGCAATAGCAGACAGACATTAGGCCTGGATATGCTAAGCTGCAACCCACCACTATCTGATATTCTCCTGCAGCAAGCTTTCAGCCGCTGCATCCTGCAATGCGCTCCATCAAGACACATACCAGCGGCAAACAGTCTGACAGCTAGTTCATAGTGCATGTTCCTGGTGGAAATGCATGCACCCAGAACTGGGATGTCAGCAAACACAACAAGCAGATAAGTCAGTGACTGGGCCCCAAAAGGAAACCCATAAATACCACATGAAAGAAAGACTATATAGCACTATGGGGGTGCCTAGCCATGCTGTGGTCACTGCACAGTCAGGGTGAGAGTGATCTCTCAGCAGGACATGCTGTGGCCACCCTGTCTGTGCAGGTGGTGGCCAGGCACTACAATGTCCCAGCCAGTGCCCTATGCCCTGTGCAGATGCATCCTGGCCAGGCCACCCTGTCCGGGCTATACCCATGGTACCTTGCTCCTCATTATGCACATTGGCAGGCCAATACTGGCAACAGTGCTGGCAGTGTGGGCTGTGGAGGGTGTTTGCAGCCACCACACACTGGATAGACAGACACACACTCCCACACCTATGCCAGCATTGTGCTACTATAGAGGAGTTTAGCAGCCCTGGCCACCACACCATTCCTGGGCACAGTGCAGGCATGGATATGGTATGCAATACTGTTGGGGGTCACTCCCCAGGGTGGTAAACACTGTCATAGACCAGACCTGAAGCACACTCCACAGGCATCAGAAAGGTTGCTATGATGGAGCTCAATCAGCAAACTGTGCTTAACGTAGGAATTGCTATCTGCCAGTAATCATAGCAAACATTTGATAGCTGTGTACTGTATTCCCAGGTGTAGAGTGGCATTGCTAAGGTATGCAAGTGCTAGTATTGGGAGATGCACGCAGGGCCCAATGTCCTGCCTCCAGGAGGCATTGGCTAATGGAGCCTGTGGGTGTGGGTGTGTCTGCCCCTCTTGGCTGCTGCTTTACGGCAGAGGTTCCCAAATCCAGTCCTGGTGTGTCAAACACTGTTCGAGTTTTCATGCTGTCCCTCATGAATATGCATGAGATATATCTGCATACCATGGGGGTGGTGCATAGGTATGCAGCACAGGCATCTTTATTAGAGGCAGCATGGAACCTGAATGGTGTTTGGCCCTCCAGGACTGCATTTGGGAGACTCTGCTCTAGGTAATGCGCCTGTTTATGGTGTCTTTGCTCTGTAGGGTAAAATGTAGGTGGTTTGGGCATGTTTACGTCATCTGCAATAAACGTTCTGTCTGTATTAGCACTTTGTAGTAGTGGGTAAAATATGGGGACTGGGTTGGCAGGCACCATAGCTAGGACTTGAACCTGTGACCTTCTGCCTCCAAACACACTGGTTGTGTGCACTGCACCACTGTATTGCCAGAGAGACAGTGCATTCCCTGGTGTTACCATGACTGTTTGTCCGGCAGGGCCTGTCTGTTGCAGTGCTTGGCACCCACCTACACAGGGCTAGGCCATGGTCTGCTCTGGGCAGCTGCCACTGCCCCCTCCACCACCATGCTGACTTGGCCTTATATTGGAGACAGCATAAAACCTGAATGATTTGTGGCCCTCCAGGCCTGCATTTGGGGGATTCTGCTCTAGGTAATGCGTATGTTTCTGGTGTCTGTGCTCGGTGGGGTAAAATATAGGCGTTTGAACCATGCGTATGTTCTCTGCAATAAAGGTTTGTCCTTACTATCACGGTTTAGTAGCGGGTAAAATATGGGGACTGGATTGGCAGTAGCCCCAGCTGGGACTTGAACTTGTGACCTTCTGTGCCTAAACACACTGGCTGTGTTCACCGCACCACACTGTCCTCACAGAGACAGTGCAGTCCCTGGAGATACCATGGTTGTTTGTCAGACAGAGCCTGTCTGTTGCAGTGCATGGCACCCACCTACACAGGGCTAGGCCATGGTCGGCTCTGGGCAGCTGCCACTGTCCCCCTCCTCCTCCAGTACCCCTGTGCCACCATGCTGACATGCCCTTCTGCTGGTGGTGCTGGTGGTGTGCAGTCTCAAGACATCCAGTGTGCAGGTAGGTGGCTGCCTATGGTGCATGTTCTGGGGTAGGGATGCCTGCATGGGCGTCCATGCTTCCCCCCAACACCGCCTGCCAATGTTCTGTGCCCTTGGGGGTACCTGCTGGGTACTATCCCCTGTGACACTGTGATAAACACTCTCGTGCCCATGTTGGGCCCTCATCAGTTGCTGTCTGGCTGATGTTCAGTTTCAGCATTCCTAAGTGCCACCTAGGCATCTGCCTAGTCCGTACTGTGCCCCAGCTGCACCACAGCATGTGCCGCCTGCAGCCCTCTGTATCCCCTTTCCCAGCATCTGTCCAGTTGCCCATTGCGACATGCCTGCCCTGCCCTGCCCTGCCCTGCCCTGCCCTGCTGTTGTGGAACATGTGCATGCCATAGGAAACCTGTCCAATGGAGAGGGAAACCCTGATCAGTGCTATTTCACTGTGGGATCATTCACCTTGTATGGGGACGGAGCGTAGACCCTTCCAAAATTCATATTTATTTTTTGGGGCTTTCTTCGGAGTGTTTTTTGATGTTTCCTATTACTATCACTATTGCCCAGCTTGATTATGATTTTTTTTTAATTTGTTGGGGTAATTTTCAATGTTTATTTGCACTTTTGTTCCGTGCACATGTATCACACTTATCACATTTTTGTAGGTTTCCCTGGTTTTGCTGTACATTGCTGACAGAAATGGTTTCTTTTCCCTTTAAATCAGCTCTAACGCGAGGTTTTCACTTGCGGTATTTTTGGCCTCGAATTTCATATCGTTAGTGTGCGGGGAGCCTCTCCCCTCCCACTCTCCACCCATTGACCGCTTCTCTCTGCCCCTGGGGAGCCTTCCTCCGCCCTCCGGGAGCCTTTCCCCGCCTTCAGCGCTCGTTTGCGCCGCTGCACGTGTGAGCGCGCACTAAAGCGCATTTTTGCCCCATAAAGCATCATTAGCGCGCGCTAAGGTACGTTAGCGTGCGCTAATTGCACAGCGCGCACGTTAAGAAGGTTTAGTAAACATACCCCTTAGTAAACATACCCCTTATAGTTTTTACACTTATAATTGAAAAAAAATCCCTCCTTTTTGTTTTATATTATTCTTTTGCATCATTCCCATGCCCTTCTTCCCGTAGTCCTTGTAAGATTTTACGTATGCCTCATTGATATGATCTTTACATGTAAGTTGTTATATGTCTCAGTGATAAGATTTTGACATGTAGTTTCTACTGTTCTCTCCTGCCTGTCCACATTTCGCTACATGCAGCATTGCATAGTTGTATCTTTCATTGAAGCCCTTACCATTTGTTTCAAAATGCCCTCTGTATCCACCATTATTTAACCCAGGAGAATAGATAAGGGTTGTAGATACCATGGAACTCCACTCCCTACAGGCTCCACAATTTATTTATTTTTGGAATCTGGAATGATTATAGCATATTTTTCTTAGAAATGTTTACTAGTTCAAGGTCCTGGTGATATGCTATTTAACACTTGAGAACCTAAAAAAATAAGTAACTTGATCAGGTTTTTGTTTGTTTTTCCCTGTTAGAGACTGCCGCTTCTGAAATTTAAATGGCAAGATATGCCCTTTAATAACGCTGTGCAGTAAGTCTTATGGTGCTCCCCTTGTTACTTTTCATTACTCCATGGGTATATTATATGTTGACAGTTTAACACCATTTATATTTTACAGTTTACATATCATTGGTTTAGCTTCTTAATGGTCTTTGTACATTATCTATACATTATATTGATTTTACTTTTCAACATTTTTTCTATTATTTATATTTTGTATTTCACATATCAATGTTTTAGTTTTTATAATGGCCTCAGTATATTATTTATATATTATTAGCATTATTTTTTTTATTGTGCTTCTGATATTGTTTGGTTCCTGCTTGTCTGTTTTAACTCCCATTTACACAATGTTTTATTTGTATATTTATGGTACATACTTAGGGGTATGTTTACTAAAACCCCAGTAATGTGTGGGCCGCGCTAGTGTGTGGGTGCCATATAAGGAGTGGGCATTTCTTTCTGAAAAAGAAAAACCGGGATTTAAATATGCGCTAAGGTGTGCGGCGCCCATGTGCGCCCCACACATTAGCGCATGAGAAAGCTGCGCGGGAGGCATAAGTGGCACGCTGATGTGCAAGCAGAAAAGCAGAGCCACAGCAAAATGGTTAAGACATTGACAAATAGTGCAGGGATCAGGGGTTCTATACCCCACAGTGCCCAATGAGGACAGCTGGCTGAGGCATTACTTTAGGAGGCATTTAAATAATGGGCAGCATAAGGCAGTGCACTGATGTGCA
This sequence comes from Ichthyophis bannanicus, assembly GCA_033557465.1. Taxonomy (NCBI): domain Eukaryota; kingdom Metazoa; phylum Chordata; class Amphibia; order Gymnophiona; family Ichthyophiidae; genus Ichthyophis; species Ichthyophis bannanicus. Next base: position 1,035,812,218 of record CM066032.1, on the reverse strand, counting down.
TAAGGCAGGGCACTATTGCTTTAGGAGGCATTTTAATATTGGGCGGCATAAGGCGGCGCGCTGATGCATAAGCACAGGCACAGAACCATAGCACAATAGTTAAGACACTGACCAATAGTGCAGGGATCATGAGTTCAATCCCACACTGTGCCCAATGAAAAAGGCTGGCTGAGGCATTACCTATTATGGGTAGGTTTGCTTTAGGAGGCATTTTATTTTTTATTTTAATAACTACTACTAGCAAACGCACTCTCAAAGTGTGTTAACATAAGGCGCCCCATAAGGCACATTTTAAAGTGCACTGTCTGCCAAGGCACCCTAGAATGTTGCTGATAGGGCGCTTTATAGGGTGCCGTATGAGTTACCGCAAGGTCACAGCAATGTTTTTGATGGCAGCACTGTGCAGGTTTCCCTGGAAAGTGGAATAACGAGTGAGGTTATCAAATTTGCAGATGACACAAAACTATTTAAAGTTGTTAGAACCCAAGAGGATTGTGAAAAATTGCAAGAGGATCTTGATAAATTGGAAGACTGGGCATCAAAATGGCAGATGAAATTTAATGTGGACAAGTGCAAGGTTATGCACCTTGGGAAGAACAACCCAAACTATGGTTACACGATGCAAGGTTCCACATTAGGAACCACCACCCAGGAAAAAGATTTAGGCATCATTGTGGATACAATGTTAAAACCCTCGGCCCAGTGTGCAGAGGCGGCCAAGAGAGCAAATAGAATGCTAGGTATGATAAGGAAAGGAATGGAAAATAAAACAAAAGATATTATAATGCCTCTATATCGTTCCATGGTGAGACCGCACCTTGAATATTGTGTGCAATTCTGGTCGCCGTATCTTAAAAAGGATATAGCGATTTTAGAAAAGGTACAGAGAAGAGCCACCAAAATGGTAAAGGGGATGGAAGGATACTCCTATGAAGAAAGGCTAAAAAGGTTAGGGCTCTTTAACCTGGAAAAGAGATGGCAGAGGGGAGATATGATAGAAGTCTATAAATTAATGAATGGAGTGGAACGGGTAAACGTAGATCGATTGTTTACCTTATCAGAATATAGAAAGACTAGGGGACATGCCATGAAGCTACAGGGTAAACTATTTAAGACTAATAAAAGAAAATATTTTTTCACTCAACGTGTAATCAAACTCTGGAATTTGTTACCGGAGGATGTAGTAAAGGCTGTTAGTGTAGCTGGGTTTAAAAAAGGTTTGGACAAGTTCCTGGAGGAAAGGTCCATAAACCATTATTAAGAAGTGACCAAAGATATCAATGCTTGACCCAGTATAAGCATTGTGGAACTTGTGTCTCTTGGGGAAACTGCTAGGTACATATGACCTAGATTGGCCACTGTTGGAAACAGAATACTGGGCTTGATGGACCTTGGTCTGACCCAGTATGGCATATCTTATGTTCTTATGTTGTTATGTTCTTAAGGAATGCACAGCATAAGTAGGTGTGCTGACATGCAAGGAGGAGCAGCAGTGTAGCACAATGGGTAAGGCACTGACTGCTGATACAGGGGTCATGAGTTTGCTCCCCAGTGTGTCTAATACATAAGGCTGGCTGTGGCATCAGCTTTGCAATGTATGTATTTTTTCCTGTAGCACTTTAGTTGAATTTTATTAATTGCTGCCAGCAAACAGGTCCTCACGTGCCGCAATTGAAGGTGCCGCATAAGGCACCCTATAAGGCACTCCATAGGGCACATTATAAAGTGCACTGTCCGCCATGGCACCCTAAAATGTCCCCTATAGGGCACCCTATAAGTTGCTCCACAGGATAACGTATAGTGCACCTTATATTTATTTTTTATTTTTATTTTTTATTTATATTCTCTTATATACCGAGCTATTCTGCATCAGTGCGGTTTACATTGAACAAATTGAAATTACATTGAACAGGGCATTATAACTTGGAGATAACTATTTTACAGGGAACATGGGCTATGGAGGGTTAAGTGGCTTGCCCAAGACCACAAGGACGGTAACCATAAGGTAACCTATAGGGCGCCCTATAAAGCGCCCTCTGAGGCACCTTATGGGTACAGTACGATGAGGGTGTTTTTGCTGGCAGCAATAATGTACATTAAAAAGTAACAATGCTCTGAGCAGCCCCATCAAACAACCCCACTGTGGGTTTGAACCCATGACCTCTGAATCCACAGGCAGTGAAGTAACCATTGCGCTACAGCCCTACAGCTACTAGCAAGCCCCTGGCTGGCTGCAGAGGGAGTGCACGTCACCACACAGAGTCTGCTGTGGTCACCAGGATAGGGTTAGCCCACCCGTACCCATGATGCACTGCACATGCAAATCAGCTGTCCACAGATAAACACAAGATGGGGAATGCACCCCCACAGCACCTTGGCCTGGTAGGGGGAAGTGACCATGTGCACCCTCACAGCACCTCGGCCTGGTAGGGGGTACTGACCGTGTGTTTTACTGGCACAGAGTAGCTACACACCGTCACATTGTGCAGGTACTGTGCTCACCCTGAGGGTGCGGTGAGGCGCCCAGCACCAGGTCTACAGCACCTTCCATGGCTGAAAAAGGCCATGCCAGAGGTCCAAAGCAGTGTTAATGTGTGATCATAGGTCATTTCTGCAGAAACACCTTGGATATCTCTGTCTGTCTCAGTCAGGTGTAGCCCCCGTGGACCACCAGGTGGGCCATGCACCACCACCACTCCCCACCCTCCAGGACCAAGGGTGGCAAACAGGGCCTCCCATCAACAGAGCCACATTCTACCTCCCTGCAATGATAGCAGTAGAGGGGACCATCAACCCCAGTCCTGCTGAGGAACAGACACCCTACAGGGCAGTCAATGCAGCTCTGCACACATCCATAACACAATAGCAGACAGACTTTAGGCCTGGATATGCTAAGCTGCACCCCACCACTATCTGATATTCTCCTGCAGCAAGCCTTCAGCCACTGCACCCTGCAAGCTACTCCATCAAGACACATACCAGCTGCAAACAGTCTGTTAGCTAGTCCATAGTGCATGTTCCTGGTGGAAATGCATGCACCCAGAACTGGGATGTCAGCATACACAACAAGCAGATAAATCAGTGACTGGGCCCCAAAAGGAAACCCATAAATATCACATGAGACAAATACTATATAGCACTATGGCAGTGCTGTCGTCAATGCACAGTCAGGGTGAGAATGATCCCCCAGCAGGACATACTGAGGTCACCCTGTCTGTGTAGGTGGTGGCCGGGCACTACAATGTCCCAGCCAGTGCCCTATGCTCTGTGCAGATGCATCCTGGCCAGGTCACCCTGTCCGGGCTATACCCATGGTACCTCGCTCCTCATTATGCACAATGGCAGGCCAATACTGGCAACAGTGCTGGCAGTGTGGGCTTGGAAGGTGTTTGCAGCCACCACACACTGTATAGACAGACACACACTCCCACACCTATGCCAGCATTGTGCTACTATAGAGGAGTTTAGCAGCCCTGCCCACCACACCAGTCCTGGGCACAGTACAGGCATGGATATGCTACGCAATACTGTTGGGGGTCACTCCCCAGGGTGGTAAACACTGTCAGAGACCAGACCTGAAGCACACACCGCAGACATCAGAAAGATTGTTATGATGGAGCTCAATGAGCAAACTGTGCTTAACGTAGGACTTGCTATCTGCCAGTAATCATAGGAAACATTTGATAGGTGTTTACCGTATACCCAGGTGTAGGGTGGCATTGCTAAGGTATGCAAGTGCTAGTTTTGGGAGATGCACGCAGGGCCCAATGTCCTGCCTCTCCAGGAGGCATTAGCCAATGGGGCCTGTTGGTGTGGGTGTGTCTGGCCCTGTTGGCTGCTGCTTTACAGCAGAGGTTCCCAACTCCAGTCCTGGTGTGCCTAACACTGTTCGGGTTTTCATGCTGTCCCTCATGAATATGCATGGATACATCTGCATACCATGAGGGTGGTGCATAGATATGCAGCACAGGCATCTTTATTAGAGGCAGCATGGAAACTGAATGGTGTTTGGCCCTCCTGGACTGCATTTGGGGGATTCTGCCATAGGTAATGCACATTTCAATGGTGTTTGTGCTGTGTAGGGTAAAATAGAGGTTTTTGACCCATGCGTATGGTCTCAGCAATAATGGTTCAGTCTTTACTACCATGATTTCTTCATGGGTAAAATAAGGGGATTGGGTTGCCAGGAGCCCCAGCTGGGATTTGAACCTGTGATCTTCTGGTCCTAAAGGCACTGGCTGTGTCTGCTGCACCACCGTCTTAACACAAAAACAGTGCATTCCCTGGGGAGTCCATGGCTGTTTGTCAGACAGGGCCTGTCTGTTGGAGGGCACTGCACCCACGTGAAGGGGGCTAGGCCACCGTCTGCTTTGGGCAGCAGCCACTGCCCCCTCCACCAATGGTACCCCTCCGCCACCATGCTGACATGGCCTTATATTGCTGACAGCATCACAGCTAAATGATATGTGGCCCTCCAGGATTGCATTGAGGGGACTGTGGTCTAGGTAATGCGCATGTTTCTGGTGTCTGTGCTCTGTAGGGTAAAATAGAGGTGTTTGGACCATGCTTATGTTATCTGCAAAAAAGGTTGGTCTTTACTATCATGGTTTAGTGGTGGGTTAAATATGGGGATTGGGTTTGTAGGAGCCCCAGCTGGGACTTGAACTGGTGATCTTTGGCTCTTGAACACACTGTCTGTGTTCACTGCACCACACTGTGGCCACAGAGATGGTGCAGTCCTTGGAGATAGGAAACCTGGCCAAAGGAGTCATAAACCCTGCTCTGCACAATTTCACTGTGGGATCATTCACCTTGTATGGGGACGGAGCATATAAAATAATAATTATTATTTTTACGCTATGTACCCATACAAGGTGAATGATCCCATAGTGAAATTGTGCAGAGCAGGGTTTATGACCCTGCTCTGCACAATTTCACTGTGGGATCATTCACCTTGTATGGGGACGGAGCGTAGACCCTTCTAAAATTCATATTTCTTTTTTGGGGCTTTCTTGGGAGTGATTTTTGATGTTTTCCATGACTATCACTATTGCCCAGCTGGATTATAATTTATTAGAATTTTGTTGTGGTCATTTTCAATTTTTATTTGCTATTTTGTACTGTGCACATATATCACACTGCTCATGTTTTGTAGGTTTCCCTGGTTTTGCTGTACATTGCTGACAGAAATGGTTTCTCTTCCCTTTAAATCGGCTCTAACGCGAGGTTTTCACTCGCGGTATTTTTTTCATCGAATTTAAGCCCCACTCCTGTGCGGGGAGCCTCTCCCCTCCCACTCTCCACCCATTGACCCCGTCCCTCCGCCCCTCGGGAGCCTTCCTCCGCCCTCAGAATGCCTTTCCACGCCTCTATCGCACATCAGCGCGCCGCGCACTTGTGCAGGCCCGTTAATGCAGCGCGCACGTGTGCGGGGCACAAAAACGCACTATTAGCGTGTGCTAAGGTACCTTAGCGCACGCTCAAGTGCGCCCCGCATAATTGCGCGGTTTAGTAAACATACCCCTTATAGTGCTTTTAGTATCTGTTTTTGATTTATTTCATTAATCATTTTACTTTTGTTTTTAATTCTGAATTTTTATACAGCTTATAGCCCCTGACAAAGGCCGCACCGAAACAGCACTGTACTGGCCTTTATTTGCCATGTATTGACCTCTGTGTCTTCAAAAAGGTTCTTCTAGCGCTATTCGCGTTGTACTTGTTTCATTATCTGGACTGTAGCCAGGGCTGAATATAAAGATAGAAGGGCAGGCACTACCACTATCTGAATAGCAAAGATATTCAGACTGATATAGACGTGCTCTGTGGGATCAGAATTGGGTCTAGGACCTGTGTGTGCAGGCCGGGACATGATTCCGATCAGTCTGCATGCACAGCCACCTGCTTGGCTACTTCAGCGAGACTCCTGAATGGAGCCATGGTGCCATGGTGTCCTGTTGCCATGGCACCACAGCTCCATTCAGGAGCCGTGATGTCTTCTTTTCCCGCAGCCCGACCCCCAATATGGCCTTCCATGGCCAGGGTCAGGCTTTAGGGAACCCCCTGCATTCCCTCACCTTCCATCTGCTGCCCGGGCCTGACATCCCCCGATGTCCAGGGGAACTTATTCCACCTCTGAAGTGGAATAAGTCCCCCATCCAGTTTGCTGATCCTGAACATACAGGGCCAACCTCAGAATTGGCCCTGAATGTCCGGGTCACGGACCACCCATGCCCCCTCCCCTTACTCCACCTCCAGAACGCCCCTTCCCACTCCTGTCTAAGCCTCCCCATTCAAATACATTGTTTGTATGGGGAGACGTTTGATGGAGCCGGCAGGGGGGTGAATAGCAGCGATGGACATCCCAATGGGACATCCATCCCCATTATTTGTGGGATGGAATAGCCCCTTAGTGCATGTTAGATTGATTTAACGTGTATCAATCAACTTAGCGTGCCTTAATTCATCAGTTAGTATGTGTTACAGTAAATCAATTTGACATGCAATAAAAATCCCTTATTAAAATGAATGTGTGATACTGACCGAAAAACAAACCTGAGAATTAGGAAAGATTTGTGGAAAAAACCCAAACAAAATTGTCTTGCTTCTGCTATCCCTAGTGGATAGCTCTCCAGATACAGTAGAGGTAACTCTTTTGATAACTTCTGGGTCCCCGCATGCTCTGCCCATATACCGCCATAGTACTATCCAGATAATACCAAAGTATTCTGTAAAGATTCTTGGTGGCACTATCTAGACAGTGCTGTTGAGGATTCCATGGACAGTGGTAGCTAAAGGAAGTACCCAGATAATGAAGGCCATTAGCCAAATATTTCCCTTTGAGTATCAGGCTGATACTTTTTCAACAAATTTAGGCCTAAACAGAAAGCAGGTTCAAGTGTTTACACATACATTACATCCATGGCAGTTTTCAAAGTGGAAATCCTGACATGCAAAGGCTGCAGGAAAAATACATGCTGACTTTGAATAAATCAATGCATTTGAAAATTGCCCCATTACTACTGGACTAGTCTGATAACATGTGATCTTTAATCAATTAAGATTTTTTTCAAACGTTAATGAGATACAACTATAACTGCTTCAATCCTTTTTATACACTTTATTTAGAATGCAGATTAGCTATTATACAATTGTCTATGAGGGCTTAATATTTTCAGTTTAACATATCAAAAATTGCTAACCAATTAGCTGAAATGTACTGTAACTAAGGAGAACATTGGACTGAAGCACATTTATTTAAATGTAATTCATTAAGTAAAAACTGCTAGTCTAATTAGTGATAACATAGTACAATTAAGACATAAAATTTGATTGGTACACTGAAATTTAAACTTAATTAGTATCTGCTGTTCTAATTAGTACATGCAATGCACTTGGAACTTGATCTTAAAAAAGGATTTTCCTTTCCCACATAAACAAAATGGGAAAGCAGTAGGTGTTGTAATATAGCAGGCTCTGATTTCAATTAATTTTGTACTGTGAAATAAGGCTGATGAAAGAGGGGTTATTTGGACTGATAAATTGCTTCACCTGTGACACAGCGTCTTTCCTTGTGAGCTGTGAAAAATAAGTCCACTGGGTCCACTGCTCTCTTCTTGAAGGTGGGATACAAGTGTGTGCAGAGATCAATGATACCTCCCAAAGAGAAGGTCATGTTCTCTCCTCAAGTATAGTGGAAGGATTCCATTGGACCACTGGGAAATTGTACGTCAAAGTACATAATAGGTATATACATTTGGTTTGTTAGTGTGCTTTAAAAAATTTAGTGCATGGTAAATTGATTTAACACATTAGCCAATGAGTTAACATGTGTTGTCACTTACCGTATGTTAAAAAGTTCTAAAGCACATTAAAATTTGTTATGTCTCTAAAATGCTCTATAAATAGATGCATCTTTAGCTCTTTGTGCAATGCTATGAGTTTGGGGATGGTTCGTATTCTTTCTGGTAGTGCATTCCATAATCGTGGAGCATAAAGTGAGAATGACCTATCACAGGAATATTGGGTACTTTTTGCTTTTTGTGCTAGTATGGTTAACATGAGAACATAAGATATGCCATACTGGGTCAGACCAAGGTCCATCAAGCCCAGTATCCTGTTTCCAACAGTGGCCAATCCAGGTCACAAGTACCTAGCAGTTTCCCCAAAAGACACACAAGTTCCGCAATGCTTGTATTGGGGCAAGCAGTGGATTTCCTTTTTTTGTATAATATTGTTGTCTTGCATTTATTTATTTTTCTTTTATATTTTGTACATGGTTTCTGAATATGAGAACATATATATATTTCTTGTTAAAATGAGTATCTCCTGTTCTTTTGTGGGAGGGGAAGGAATGAAATGACAGAGGTGAATGGTGGGACAAAAATCACTAAAACTGGATAGCAGCCTGCCCCTCCCCAATATGGCTGTTGTTGTTACCATCAAGACTTTTTTACTGGTTGTTTTTGTAGGGAAAAAAAAGACAGCTTTATTGAAACCTACAAATTTCATTATTTTCCGTATCCCTTGAGAAAAGCTTGATTTCTAACAGCTATCAGCTACAGATTCCAAATTTTTCTTATGTTCTCACACTGTTCTCTATAGTGAAAAAAAATAGCAATTTGTTAGTGAGGCAACAAGATTAACCCTTTTTGCATATTGCAGTTCCAGGATACAAGACATATTAAAAATGCATAGGTAGCACCTGTATATGTGTGGAGTATAATACCATGAAACCAAGGAGCAATCACCAAACATAAGTGCTTTTGAATACAGGATCACATTGTTCCAAGGTTGGTAGTGTAACTTACACAAAAAATAATCTTCTAGAACTTTCCATAAGAATTCGTTCCCCCTCACAGTGTCCAATGCAGTTGCTGGAGGGCAAATGGGAAATTCAGGTCACAGGTCTGGATCTATGTCATTTGGCAAGCATATAACACACAATGATGATGCCCACATCCTGCAATACTCCTACAGAATGATCCAGGAAACAGAAATGGCTGTTTAGTACCCCAAAGGTCCACCCTATAACTGACCTAGTTCTGGTGCATGTCTTGTTACAACCGCCACTCTGTGGGTGCATGTTGTGTAGACAGTGGACTCAGCCATCATGGCTTGCACCTGTATCCAGCATCTCCTAGCTATTAATAAAGCACAATCATTCAAAACAATTTGCATTGTTTGTATGCCTGTGCTTGGTGTGTGTGTGTGTTAGTGCTTTGATTTAGTGTGTCTGTGCTTTGTCTGTGAATTGGCTGTATTTGGCTGTGTTTGTCTGCCAAGCAATGTGAAAAAGTCCTCTCTCACTCCTCCACTTGAATTGCCACAGCTGATGTGAAACGGAAGGCACCTCAGTGTTCTTTCTCTTACCACTTCCCATTGTATTGCTCCCTTTCCTTTCCTGTTGTCAACATCTCTGAGGTTGGGGGTCTCAACATGCCAATTGCACATATCTTGTGGTAGTTTCTCCAAATGGGTTAGTTTTTCACATAATATGGCAGGCATGAACCTCACTTCTAAGACAGGGTATGTGGAGTATGATCTTAGTCTCGCAATTTTACTGCTAATGCTTCGTGTAATACTTGCTTCGTGCTAAAGAGAGCCTCCTGCTGGAGTTTGTAAGATGTAACATGTACATATGTGGTTCCATAAGTGGCCCATAGCATCAACATACACAAAGCTAGGGTACTAGTTTTAGATGCACTTTATGATGCCCCCAACAAATTTATGACCCCTCTGTACCCCAATGTATACCAATAGCACAACCTTCCATTGGGCTTTTGTTATTCAACTTTCCTCACTTCTGCCCCCCATAGAATTGTCATCTATATGTGCATATAAGAGATACATTTTCAAAAAGGGAAATGTGCTTCCCCCCTGGCAATAAACAATTGTGCTGTATGTGACATTTACCCACAAGTCAGCCTTCACCATACTTTCCCTCTGTGAAATTGTGTTAAAACACCGAATTGGATAGAATATTGGAATCATGACGGCTCTCCAGAAACTCATACGTGCATCACACACAACCTGAATATTCAATGTATAGTAGTGCTTCCCATTGTTCTAGTTGATTTAAGTTCAAGAACAAAATGGGTGTAATCTATTGCACTCATCATGTTTCACATGGCAGCAACACTGAAAAATTCTGACTTCATCTCCTGCTACTGTGCCCATTGTTCAATGTACTGTACATGGTCCCAGGCACATTTTCAAGGCTTGCAGCACCCATATAAATGTCTGGATAAAGATGATAGGTCCATTCCATAGGCTACTTCAACAGCATTCTGGAATGATCTGTTGCCCATAATTGGAAGGTGTTGAGTAACTTCGCCGATCCTGGTATGGCATGCTTACGAGTTGTGACTGGATCTGTATCATTAGCAATTTCTTCATAAAGGGGCCAAATCATCTTTATGCACAAATGGAAGCTGCTACTCCCTCTAGTATTACCCTTGTTTGAAATATAAACACGTCTCCTTTACTCTATGCCTTGTGCTGCCAAATCTCTATCTTTGAGTCGCTCTTAAAAATGCCAAACCCCTGATGCAGTTAGACGAAACCTGCAGGCAGGTCGGATAAAGGACGCGTGTTTACAAGACGGCTGGTGCTGCAGCTGGATTCAAATGAGTGTTTCTTCAGCAGATAAGTATTTGACTTTTTACATGAGTGTGTATACGGTGATACATTGTTTTATGATGCTTGAGAAGGCAAAGGCAGAGACTGTGGCAAACTGAAGTTTTAATTGTAAGTGCAAGTCTGAAAGTATTTAAAAAGCAGTGATGCAGCCAGTGATACAGTTCTTTATGATGTTTTACAAGGCAAAGACAATGACCGTGGTTATTAAGTGCAAGCAAGAAAATATTTCAAAAGAAAAATCCCAATGTTTGGGTTCTTTAATTGAAAGATGTATATTTTGATTTAACATATGAACTTTTCACTGAGTGTAATGGGAACTAATGATTGAAATGAGGAGCTAAGTAGTTGACTAACTCGTTTGAAAAGTCATCCATGCTCCATTCTGATGCTTCCTAACACTTCCTCACAAATTTTTTGATTTGGTAAATGTTCTTATGTTGTGGTTAACAGGAAAGGATTTTTTTTTGTAGGAAGAAAAAAGGGACATCTAGGTCAAAACATCCAAAATACCGGGGGAATGGCAGCAGTGAAGGGAGGTACATGTAAGTGCCTTCTGAAATTTCTCCATCTCCGCCCTGAATGATGTACGTCGTCCCCACAACTAGTTCAGGAGACATGCCCGTGTCTATGGCTTGGCCGGGTATGTGCACATATGTCCATTTTAGAATGGTGGATGTACAGCTACAGGCGTGGGTACATAGATATGCCCGCTGAGGTATTTCAAGATGAGAGCATCTATGCTATGATACATGCTTGTCCCAGGCTGCCATTTTAGAATTTCAGATGTGCAGCAAAAGGGCAGTAAAATGAAAGTTCTGCTTCTTAATATGCATGTTCCATTGACCCAGCGAAAATTACTGTGGTGGTGAGAGCACATTTCTCTCTTCCCCCTGGAAGTACTGCTACCACAAAATGAAAACTTTTCTTTCACTTATTCATGGTCAGAATCAGGTAGATTACTCTACTGTAACCAACTCACTCAGAAGAAAACGGGAGGGTAATACTGTATTCTACTTTAACTTCAAAGGACATGGAAATAGAGTGGGGAAACTGTATGTAATTGCTGTATGTAATTGCTAGTGATTTTTTCAATTTGAAAGGAGGGATATAAATTGGAGAGTGTGGTTACACTCTGCACATGCGCAGCGTTTTTTCAAGGAAGGGTGAAGCTACATCCCGGAGCGCGCTTTTGAGAAGATTGTGAAGCGATCCAATACGCTGTGTGGAAGTTTGGCTGAATTTGGGTAGGGGTATAGTTTTTAGATTCATTCATATAAGAGTCGATATTGTTTAGGATTTGAACCTCAAACAGTAGAATGAAAAGTTTTTAATCAAGATTTCTTTTTTAGTTAAATATTCGGCTAATGTCTTGATCCCCTGATGAACCTCAGAGTACAGAGAGAAACGCGATAACAACATTGAATGTGAGGCGTTGGGAAAGCACAAGAGACGCAGATATAATCTGAGAAGCAACAGAGGAGCTAAGTGTTTGTTTCACTATAAGCAGAGACTTATGTTTCACATATATAACACGTGGAGAGAGGGGTGTATATAAAGTTAAAAAAAGAGCTGAAATCAGTCATTGATGCCAATAGGCGCCGCTGGTTACCTGAATTTTCAAAGTTCCAGCAATAGGCAGCCGATAAGTCTGAGACGATTTCATAGCTCATCCTTTGAAGTTAAAGTAGAATACAGTATTACCCTCCCGTTTTCTTCTGAGTGAGTTGGTTACAGTAGAGTAATTTAACAGTATTGGGAGCAATTCGATTACTCTGGAAATCAGACCCATAATTTTTATAGGCAGAATCAGGTAGAGGCATAGACATGTCAGTAGCCAAGGTAAGATATGCATGAGCCTTTCTGAAATTGCATGGTGACGTGCATCTTCGAAGAGCCACCCAGGCCACATCTCCACCGCGCCCCCTTTCTAAATAGATGTGCTCACGCCAGGGACATATACATACCTAGCCTTCTAAAATGCCCTTGTGGATGTCTTTGTGATTTACATGTCTGCATGCCCATTTTCAGATGCTGAAATCACAAATAGCACTTCTAAAATGACTCCCTTAATAATCAGTTTTTGTATTCCCAAAACCAACAAAGATGTAATTCAGACTGATAGCAATCAATCATCACCCCAATCCACTATTGTCTTTATAATTGAGCTGCTCTACATGTACCCTACTGTCTCTCATTAGCCCAATAATGCTTTATCAGTCAGAAGGGGATGGCAGGGATCTTTTTTGCCTCAGAAAAAATACCAAACTGGCAGGTTCTTTGCACATCTAATGCAGTTCATTTCCAATCGTTTTCCTCCATTCCAATCTTAAATGCCATATCCCCATGTTCCTTCCATTCCCTCTCTAATTGCCTACATTTACCATTCTCCCTCAACAATTCCTGTGTATACCAAGGCTAAATTCTTTCCTTAGCAGACAAAGCCATCCTAAAGGAGCCACTTCATTTAATAAAGATGTCCTCAAACTATTCCAGCCCTTCGGTATTAACTGTAGCTTCTCTCTTTCCCGGGGTTGCCCATATTATAACTAAACAAGAATTCCACCAAATGATGATCTATCGAAATTACTGATGTTGTCATATAATTTGTCAGTTGGACTTCCTGCCTAGTGCGGTTGTCGGAAGTAAACCAGGTAAATGATCTCCTCGATGCGTGGGCTGGACGGTTGCCTGTTTCATGCCAAAAGAATGCACAGGCTTCAAGAAAGAAACAACTAAAGCAGATAAATCTTTAAAACACATACATTTTCTGGTAACCTTGCCTGCCCATGACAGATCAAGTGATCTAGCGATATGGATCCCAACATGTGGTCTGCGGACCCCTGAGGTTCTATGGGACCATTATAGAGGGTCTGCAGGATACAGAGAAGAGAAAAAAGGTTTTTTCATGCTGCTATAATCCATGAAAGCAGAATAGAGAGGTTGTATAGGGGCAGGACCAGGAGTGGCTCTGGAGATGGCAGTAGCAGCAACAGTATCCACAAGGGCTGGAAGCAGAAACTGTGCAGTGGAATTGGAAGTGGCTGTGTAGGCTGGAAGCAATAGTGGTCATGGGGGTGATGCCAATGGTGGGAGCAGGGGAGGGGGGTGTGATCAGATACCTCCGCACAAAACAAACAATTCCACAAAAAGCAGAGGAATGCACGGCCACACCACTGATGTTGATCATAAAAATAACCTTTATTTCAAAACCTTCAAGGTTCAAGACTTGACTTGGCCAATTTTCGGCTATGAGCTTGCATCAGGTTTCTAAAACACAGAAAATATACATTTCTCACAAACAATACATATAAACACAAGTAAAATGTAGGAAATTATAATGCAAATTGTTAAAAAAGTGTATTTTTAAACAAAATAATATTACATGTATAAAAAATATATAAATGAAAGTAGAAAAAGGAAGCTACCAAATTGGCAGGCAACTGGGAGAATTCTTCAGGGAGAAGTCCAAAATTCACTAGGGGGTATGTCTAAAAAACACACATCAAAACATAGGAGAACCTTAAAACAAATGCCAGTAATAAGCAATTCATATAAAAATCTATCTGTATGTGTATCATAAAAGGTAACATAAAACACACATAATTGGTGTGTAAAACAAATACGAACAATGCAACAGCACCCTAAAATATAAAAGATTTAAAAAACCCAATAGGGACATATTAATGTAATGTTCCAATTAGAGTCATAAACTGCATGAGGGTATTAGCAATTCATAAATACAGGAGTACAAAACATGGAGAGGTATAAATCATTTGCTATGCATTTTCCTAGTCTGAGAGGGGATACACATTGGCGGCCTTGAACTTAGAATTATTGTAGTGATGAGCTATATATAATTAAGCAATAGACAGATCTAAATATGCTTCATAAAAAATACAGCAATAGCTACAAGAAAACACAATTCTTTGGAGTATATCATAATAAAATATCAGTCCTATCAGTGGAAACCTGTTCAACAAAAGTCCACACATGTGCCTGTGAGGAAGTCATTGCAGCGAATCAGAAAAATTTGTACACAAAAATATATTGATAGGTAGGAAAATACCTATCCAATAATAAAAAATAAATGAAATACAGATGTATAACCATAAACCATATGGACAAAGGATCCTTTAACACAAAGGGGTATGTTTACTAAACCGCGCACACGTGCGCGGCACACAGTAGCGTTCGCTAATGTTGCACTTAAGTGCTCTTAAGTAACCCGCATGCATGCGCGTCACACTAACGGGCCCCCGCACATGTGCCCCTCACACTGACGGGCCCGCGGAAGTGTGCGGTGCGCTGATGTGCGATAGAGGCGTGGAAAGGCAGTTCGAGGGTGGAGGAAGGCTCCCGAGGGGCGGGGGGACGGGGTAAATGGGTGGAGAGTGGGAGGGGAGAGGCTCCACACACAGAAGCGGGGCTGAATTTTGGCAAAAAAAATACCGCGAGTGAAACCCTCGCGTTAGAGCCGATTTAAAGGGAAGAGAAAACATTTCCGTCAGCAATGTACAGCAAAACCGGGGAAACCTGCAAAACGTGAGCAGTGTGATACATGTGCACAGAACAAAATAGCAAATATAAATTGAAAATGACCACAACAAATTCCAAATAAATTATAATACAGCTGAGCAACAGTGATATTAATGGACAACCATAAAAAACACTCCCAGGAAAGCTCCAAAAAAAGAAATGATTTTTGGAAGGGTCTACGCTCCGTAGACTCTTTCAAAAATCACTGCATTTTAGTGGAGCTTTCCTGGGAGTGTTTTTTATGGTTGCCCATTGATATCACTGTTGCCCAGCTTGGTTTTGGTTTTCCTCCCCTTTTTTGGAGGTCATTTTTGAGGTTTATTTGCACCTTTGTCCCCATACAAGGTAAACGAGCCCACAGTAAAATTGTGCAGAGCAGGGTGTCTGACTCGTGCGGCCAGGTTTCCTATCTCCAGAGACTGCACTGCCTCTGTGGCCACAGTGTGGTGTAGCAGACACAGCCTGTGCCTGTAGGATCAGAGGGCCACAGGTTCAAATCCAGCTTGGGAACCTGCCAACCCAGTCTCCATAGTTTTACCCACCACTAAACAGTGATAGTAAAGACACATCTTTATTGCTGAGAACATAAGCATGGTTCAAACACCCATATTTTACCCTACACCACACACAAACCATAACAATGGGCATTACCTACAGCCGAGTCCCCCAAATTCAGTCTTGGAGTGCCATAACTCAATCAGGTCATATGCTTTTTCCCAGATAAGGACATGTCTGCATGTTGGCGGAGGGTACAGGTGGTGGAGGGGGCAGTGGCTGCAAGCCACAGCAGACAGTGGCCTAGGCCTGTGCAGGCTGGCACCGTCCACCACAACAGACAGGCTCTGTTGGATGTACAGTCATGGACTCCCCAGGGAAGGCAGCATATCTGTGGCAACACAGTGGTGCAGTGCACACAGACAGTGTGTGCAGGAACAGAAGGTCACAGGTTCAAAGGCCAGCTGGGGCTACCTCCAATCCTGTCCACATATTTTTCCAACAACTAAACCGTGATAGTAAGGACAAACCTTTATTGCTGAGAACATACGCATGGTTAATACGCCTATATTTTACCACACCAAACACAGACACCATAAACTGCCGCATTACCTAGAGCAGAGTCTCCCAAATGCAGTCCTGGAGGGCCCCACACCATTCAGGTTCCATGCTGCCTCTAAGAAAGATGCCTGTGCTGCATATCTATGCACCACCCCCATGGTATGCAGATGTAGCTCATGCATATTTATGAGGGACAGCATGAAAACCCGAACAGTGTTTGGAACACCAGGACTGGAGTTGGGAAACTCTGCCGTAAAGCAGCAGCCAACAGGGCCAGACACACCCACACACACACCCACAGGCCCCATTGGCCAATGCCTCCTGGAGAGGCAGGACATTGGGCCCTGCCTGTATCTCCCAATACTAGCAGTTGCATACCTTAGCAATGCCACCCTACACGTGGGTATATGATACACAGCTATCAAACGTTCCCTATGATAACTGGCAGATATCAATTCCTACGTTAAGCACATTTTGCTCCTTGGGCTCCACCATAACAATCATTCTGATGTCTGCGGTGTGTGCTGCAGGTCTGGTCTCTGACAGTGTTTACCGCCCTGGGGAGTGACCCCCAACAGTATTGCGTACCATATCCATGCCTGTACTGTGCCCAGGACTGGTGTGGTGGGTATGGCTGCTGAACTTCTCTATAGTAGCACAATGCTGGCATAGGTGTGGGGGTGGCTGTCTGTCTATCCAGTGTGTGGTGGCTGCAAACACCTTCCACAGCCCACACTGCCAGCAATGTTGCCAGTATTGGGCTGCCAATGTGCATAATGAGGAGCAAGGTACCATGGGTATAGGCCGGACAGGGTGGCCTGGCCAGGGTGCATCTGCACAGGGCATAGGGCACTGACTGGGACATTTTAGTGCCCGGCCACCACCTACACAGACAGGGTGACCTCAGTATGTCCTGCTGAGAGATCACTCTCACCCTGACTGTGCAGTGACCACAGCATGGCTAGGCACTCCCATAGTGCTATATAGTATTTCTCTTGTGATAGATATGGGTTTCCTTTTGGGGCCCAGTCACTGATTTATCTGCTTGCTGTGTATGCTGACATCCCAGTTCTGTGTGCATGTATCTCCACTGGGAACATGCACTGTGGACTAACTAGCACACTGTTTGCAGCTGGTATGTGTCTTGATGGAGCAGCTTGTAGGGTGCAGTGGCTGATGACTTGCTATAGGAGAATATCAGATAGTGGTGGGGTGCAGCTCACCATATCCAGGCCTAATGTCTGTCTGCTATTGTGTTATGGATGTGTATAGAGCTGCATTGACTGCCCTGTGGGGTGTCTGTTCCTCAGCAGGGCCAGGGTTGTTGGTCCCCTCCACTGCCACCTTTGCAAGGAGGTGGAATGTGGATCTATTGATGGGAGACCCTGTTTGCTGCCCTGGGGGGGGGGGGGTGCATGGCCCACCTTGGGGGCTACACCTGACTGAAACAGACAGAGATATCCAAGGTGTTTGTGCAGAAACTACCTACCTCACTCACACATTAACACTGCTATGGACCTCCACCATGGCTTCTTTCGACCATGGAAGGTGTTGTGGACCTGGTCCTGGGCGCCTCACTGCACCCTCAGGGTGAGCACAGTACCCGCACAATGTGATGGTGTGTAGCTACTCTGTGCCAGTAAAACACATGGTCAGTACCCACTACCAGGCCGAGGTGGTGTGTAGGTGCACATGGTCACTTCCCTCTACCAGGCCGAGGTGCTGTGGGGGTGCATTGCCCATCTTGTGTTAATCTGTGGACAGCTGATTTGCATGTGCAGTGCATCATGGGTATGGGTGGGCTAACCCTATCCTGGTGACCACAGCAGACTGTCTGTGTGGTGACGTGCATGCTCTCTGCAGCCAACCAGGGGCTTGCTCGTAGCTGTAGCCCAATGGTTACTTCACTGCCTCTGAAACCAGAGATCATGGGTTCAAACCCACAGTGGGGTTATTTGATAGGGTTGTCCAATGCATTATCTTTTTTTAATGTACATATTTTGATGCCAGCAAAAACACCCTCTGCGTACTGTACCCATAAGGTGTCTCTGAGGGTGCTTTATAGGGCGCCCTATAGGGCACCTTATGGTTCCGTCCATATAAGGTGCACTATACATTATCCTGTGACGCAACCTATAGGGTGCCCTATAGGGGACATTTTAGGGTGCTGTGGCGGACAATGCACTTTATAATGTGCCCTATGGAGTGCCTTATAGGATGCCTTATACGGCACCTTCAATTACAGCACGTGAGGGCGTGTTTGCTGGCAGCAATTAATAACATAAAAATAAAGTGCTGCAGGACAAAATATGTACAATGCAAAGCTGATGCCACAGCCAGCCTTATGTATTAGGCACCCTGGGGAGCAAACTCATGACCCCTGTATCAGCAGTCAGTGCCTTAACCATTGTGCTCCACTGTTGCTCCTCCTTGCCTGTCAGCGCACCTACTTATGCTTTTCATTCCTTAAACTGCACAGTGCTGCCATAAAAAACAGTACACTGACCTTGCGGTACCTCATACGGCACCCTCTAAAGCGCCCTATAAGCAACATTCTAGGGTGCCTTGGCTGACAGTGCACTTTAAAATGTGCCTTATAGGGCGCCTTATGTTAACACTCTTTGAGAGTGCGTTTGCTAGTAGTGATAATTAAAATATGAATAAAATGCCTCCTAAAGCAATCTTCCCCATAATATGTTATGCCTCAGCCAGCCTTGTTTATAGGGCACTTTGGGGGACTGAACCCCTGATCCCTGCACCATTGGTCAGTGCCTTAACCATTGGGCTGTGGTTCTGTTCCTATCATTGCACATCAGCGCGCCACCTTATGCCGCCCAATAATAAAAAGCCTCCTAAAACATTAGCGCACTGCCTTATGCCCATCAGCACACTGCCTTATGCCGCCCATCATTTAAATGCCTCAGCCAGCTGTCTCCATTGGGCACTTTGGGGGATTAAACCCCTTATCCCTGCACCATTGGTAAGTGCCTTAACCATTGTGCTGTGGCTCTGCTTTTCTTCCTGCACATCAGTGCGCCACTTATACCGCCCAGTATTATAATGCCTCCATAAACATCAGCTTGCCGCCTTATGCTGCCCAGTATTAATATGCCGCCAAAAACATTAGCGCGCCGCCTTATGCTGCCCAGTATTTCTGCACCTCAAAAATTAATACCTCAGCCAGCCATCTTCATTGGGCACTGTGGGGGATTGAACCCCTGATCCCTGCACCATTGGTCAGTGTCTTAACTATTGTGCTGTGGCTCTACTCTTGTTCTTGCACTTCAGTGCCCCACTTATGCCTCCCGCGCAGCTATCTCATGCACTAAGGTGCGGGGCGCACATGGGCACCGCGCACCTTAGCGCATATGTAAATTCCGGCTTTTCTTTTTCAGGACGGAACGCCCACTCCTTATATGGCACCCGCAAACTACCGGGGCCCGCACTCTACCGGGGTTTTAGTAAACATACCCCTAAATCTAAATAATTAGTGAAGTAATCAAGAAAACAGGAGGAGGGGGGGAGGCTCGCGGTAAGGAAACAAACCGCAGGGAAAACTCTAACAGTACCTACCACCTCCTCAGAGAAAAGATCTACAGCGTTTAAATAAGACAAAGACTGTTTCAAAAATTGATGTGCCGACATATTGAAGAGGGATGTGACAGCAAATAAGATTCCAAGCATTGAGGGTGCCCATAACTTCGGCGTCTAAGTAAGGTGAACAAGCAAAAAAGCCCCAAGCATGTCTGCCCTTTAAATCCTACGTTCAGCTGACCTAACATGAGCATGCACCCTAATGCATGGTCTAAAAATAGAAATGAAGGGGTATGTTTACTAAACCGTGGTAAAGTCATTAAGGTGCCTGAAGCCATATAAGGCAGTGGGCAGGTTGGGGGCGTGCCGGCATTAGGGTGCCTTGGGCCATTTAATGTGAGTTATCAGGACCAAGTGCAGTAAGGTGACATGACGTCCTAAGGAGAGACAAGGCATCTTAGGGGTGATAAGGCGCCTTAACAGGAGATAAGACGTCTTAACATGAGATAAGGTGCCCGAACAGAAAATAAGGTGCCCTAACAGTTAAGGTGACCTAACAGAAGATAAGTCCTGACTGTTACAGGCGTGAAAATGATCTGAGTAGCACAGTCACAAAAAGAACAGGTAGGACTGAAACCCCAGTCTCCTGCATACAGAGACTGTGAACTAACCGGTAGGCTACACCTCTACCCATCTCTGCATAGCAATGGCTGGATACAATGAGACTGCAGGTCACAGACTAAAATGTCTGCTGTGTGTGCTGGTATAGGGTAGCCCCACCAGTACCCATGATGCAATGCACATGCAGAATAGCAGTCTACAGCTGATCTCCAGAAGAAGAATGCAAGTATCCTTCACCTCAGCTCAGTAAGATACACTGACAGTGTGTGATACAAGCACAGCTACAAACCATGATATAGAGTGGTTTCTGTGGTCAACCTGAGAGTGAGGATGGGAACCCAGCACCAGGTCCCCTGTACCTGCAATGCTAGAGATGGTCTCTGCTGCAGAACCCCATCACCACCAGTGTATGGCAGGTACTGTCTGCAGTGTGATATGCTAATCGCCTTGTGTCCCGCTGTATGCTCCAGTCAAAACAGGCCCTGTTGGACCGGGATCCACCTAGAATAGTGCATTGCAATAACCAGTGTTATAATGCTAATGCCGTGACTGCCAACTACCAGAGGGATGAGGCCTCTAGACTTGCATGGGCTTGTTACTAAGGTCCTGCTAGCTCTACCAGTAATACTGAGAGTAGGCCTGGAACACCTCACTTCCCCACCACCTAGGTCTAACATTTACCTGCTACCACTGGGTGTCCCCAGCCATGCACATACCAACTGCAGAAAATCCGCTGACCAGCAGGCACTGCATATGCACAAAGCGACCATGTGCACCCAAGCTTGGAATATACAGCATGGACACCTAGCAGTCGATTCAGTGATCGGGCCCCCAGAACAGGAGGTGCACCCATATCATTATAGCCAAACACTATATAGCACTATGTGGATACATAGCTGTGCCATGGTCACTGCTCGGTCAGAGTGAAAGTGCCCTCCCAGCAAAACATGCTGTGGCCACCCAGTCCTTGCAGGTGGCAGTTGGGCGCTACAGTGTCACAGCCATTGATCCACTCCCAATGCAGACACATCCTGGCCAATCTGCCGTTTCAGCCCATACCCACAACACTTTGTTCCTCATCATGAACATTTGCAGGCTAATGCTGGAAACAGCTTAAGCACTGTGAGGCTCAGTGAGGAGTAGAAAGCCACAAAACAAGGGATAGACATATCCACACACACACACACACACACACACACACACACACACACACACACACACACACACACACACACACACTCATATTGATGCACTGTGCAAAAATGGGGATTGTTGACATTCCTGCCTGCCACTCTGGTCCCAGTCTCAGCTCAGGTATTGTTAAGTGTGCTCATTGTGCAGGAGCTAGTAGTGTGCTCTGATGTTAATGGCCCTTCAGTGTGTCAGTGCTGTCAGTCTGACTCTCCATCCAGCTGAGGAAAGTGGAGTGTGCCTGTGTGGCCTTTTGCACTCTTGTTGGCCGATTCATTGAGGGTTGCACATGTTGGTGTTGTACCTGCACTATGAGATAAAAATCTAGCCACAGAGACATACACTGCATGATCTACAACCAGGACCCGAACCTATGACTCTCTGCTCTTATACACACCAACTGTGTGTAGTGTGTCACAGTGCTGCCACATGGTCACATCAGTCCCTGGGGCTGACATGATTCCCATCAGACAGACCTTGGCACATGTTGAAACCTACACAGCAAGCGGTGTGTAGGTTGCATTGGAATGTGGTGGAGTTGGAGAGAGTTCATAGCTTGATAGAAGACTGATTTTGCTTTACTAGATGTTGAGGTAAGGTTTAGGTCTCCTAGTAAAATCAATGGCTTGTGAGGAGACTTGGCTGCACATAGTGATTTGAGTATTATGGAGGTGTCTTCATCTCCTGTACTGGGGGATCTATATGTTAGACAAAAGGCTAAAGTCCTGCTTTCGATATTAATTATCTCACAGTTCTTGGAGCTTGATGAGCTAGTTTTCTTGAATTTGAGGTCAATTCAAGCCAGGATAAGTACCCCCCCTCCTCTCCTGTGGGCATGGGGACAATTGTAGGATGAGTGTGGGAGTGGAGTAATTTGATTGGTGGAAGCCTGTTGAGTGTTTTTTGTTAGTGCTTGAGGGGTGGACAGGATGTTCATAGTGGAGGATCTCCATAGTCTGTTTGTCTGCAGTGGTGTGATGAGGGAGAGAAGGCGGGTGATTGATGATTAAGAGCTTTATGTATCATTAGAAGGACTTTGTAGAGGATTTTCCTTTGCAGTGGGAGTCAGTGAAGGTATTTGAAGATGGGGGTGATATGTTCATGCCTGGATGCTCCTGTGATGGTCTGAGCAGTTGTGTGGAGTGCTGTTTGTAGATGAAGGAGCATTGATTTTGGGAGTCCGTGGTAAATCGAGTTGTAGTTGTGGTATAGTAACAGCTTGTACGGCTGAGCAAAAGTCTGATGAGACAAGGGGAGGGTGGAGGTGCAGTAGGGTTTGGATTTTGTAGTAGATTGATCTTGCTGTATTCATTATTTGTGGCTTCAGGGTAAGGTGGCTGTCGAGGGTGATTCCCAGGTACTTTACTTCCAGTTTGATTTGCATTTCTGTGTTGTTGAGAGTGATGGGGGGGGTGAATGATTCATTTTTGGTAACAAGTAAGGCTTCAGATTTTTTGAGGCTTATAGACAGATGATTTGCAGATAGCCATTGTGCGACATCTGAGAAGCACTGTTGGAGTTAATAATAGGATGGTTAATTGAGGTTGATTGATGTGTAGAACATAATGTTACCTGTGTAGATGTGATAGTTGATGTTGTGTGATTGTATATTGTTGAAGAGGGGAGCTGAGAGGGTAGATCCTTGAAGGATGCCTTGAGTTTGATTGTATGGGGTTGACGATAGCGGTCTGATTCTTATCTGCTGGGGTCTGTTGTGAAGGTAAGCTTGGAACCATCTTAATATGGTGTCCTGTATTACAATTGACTGGAGGCACTGTAGGAGAATGCTGTGGTTGATGGTGTCAAAGGTGGTTGATATATCAAGGAATATGAGGATGAATCTTTGGTGAATGTTCTGAATTCCCTTTATGAGGTTCTTCAGAAGCGAGATTAGGAGGAGAGTTTCCCATCCATGCTGAGGTCATAGCCATACTGATGAGAGTCAAGTGGAGCATGAGCATCAAGGTGTTCTTGTAGTTGGATCTGGACAGATTTCTCAATTATTTTGGATAGGAATGGGAGGCGTGTGAGGGTCTGTAGGAGGAGGGGTCGGATGGGTCAAGGTGGGATTTTTTAGGAGAGGGCAAATTGAGGAGGACTTTAGGCAGATTAGTAAGTAGCCAGGTAGTAGTGAGCTTTGAGTGAGTTCTGCTAAGTATGGAGTAGGCTTATATTTGGTGGATTTGATCCAGCTGACTGGACACAGGTCAAGGGGTAAGGTGGTGGTGTTGAGGGATGAGATGATATTTTTGATGTTTTCATTAGAGAACTGTTTGAAGGGGGTCCATGAATGTGTTGGTCTGGTAAGTTGTGGGGATGGGTTGGATTGAGCTGATTGAGGTTGAGGATTGCGAGTTGAGATGTAGTCTGCTAGTTGTTGAAGGGTGATGGTACTGTTGGTTGTATTGTTGGAAGGTAATTCTGTACGTTCTTTTACAAGGGTGAACAGTTCTCTTGGGCAGCTGAGTGATCTTAGAATTAGTTTGGTGTGGTAGCTTTGCTTTGAGTGGTTTATAGTTTGGTTGTATTCTCTTAGAAGGGGCATGTAGTAGATTTGGTCTGCAGATAGTTGTGCTTTTCTCCATCTCTGTTCTTGTTTCCTTAGTTGAGATTTAAGTTTTCAGAGGTCAGGGGTGTACCATGTGGTCTGTTTGTGAGCAGAGCTGTGAAAATGGGTCAAAGTTGAGATTGAATCACTGATAAGTTGATTCTAGATGTTGATGGCGGAGTCTAGGTCTTGAATTTCTGTCCTGAGGATTGGTGAGATGTGAGCAAGGAAGGAATCTCTATTGAACTGTCTGAAGTGTTTCTTGTACAGTTTAAGGGGTGTAGTTTGTTTATGGGGGATGCTAAGGGGCAGTTGAAAGAGTACCATCTTGTGGTCAGACTAGGTTACTGGGAGGGTTATGATTGGTGGGGGAGAGTCAATGTGGGTATGGTTGTCATTGGTGAAGATGAGGTCAAGGATGTTGCCTTTGCAGTGAGTGAGGGATTTCATGATTTGTGAATAGTTCCTTGCTGTCATTACTTCCAGGAAGGCTGTTGCTTGTGTGGTTGAGGTTGATTGGAGGTTGAGATCTCCTAAAAGGATGAGGTCTTTGAAATTTGTGTTGTTTTCGAGGGTGATGAGGAACAGGTTGGATAGGTTGTTGGTTGGTGTTGATGGGGAGCAGTAGGCAACACAGATGGTGAGTTGTTTGTGTGAGATGGTGAATGTGTCCAGGGAAGTAGTGGATTCAGCAGCTTTCATGGTGAAGTTTAGGTCTGATTTAACAAGGATGAGGACATTGCTTGCTCTTCTGTGGGTGCATGGGGAATGGAAGAGACTGTAGTTTGGGGATCAAATTTGATTTAGGAAGATTGTGTCCATTTCTGTGAGCCATGACTCTGTGATACAGAGGATGTCAAGCTTGTGGTTGAAAGGAAATTTCTTATGGGAGTGATTTTGTTTTTTGATGAGCTTGCATTGATGAGGATGCATTGAGGTATACTGAAGGACGGGGTTTGTTTATGAGGGGGATGTTGTGTGTTGGGATTGTGATGAGGTGTTGTGTGCTTCAATTGTGGAGGGGTAGTTACATGTTATGTTGTAAGAAGGGAGGTGGTGAGGGGTGATGAGGAAGGGGGAGAAGGAGAGGGTTTGGATTGGGGTGTAGGAGAGAGTTTGTGGTGGTGGTGAGGATGAATAGGGCTAGGAGGGTGTAGATGAGGGTGTACAGTTGCAGCATGTTGGTCAAGTTGTTGAGGGGTTGTGCTGCTTGACTGGGTCTGAAGAGGCAGGGAGAAGGAGCACAGCACGCTGTTTGTCTGTGTCTTCTCCTGCAGTTCATGTCAACAGAACGGTGCAGCAAAGAGATTTCTTAGTCGGTGTAGTAGTCAATCTTGCCTCTAGCCCCTTGACACTAGAGAAACCCTCAGTAAGTGCCAGGGGTCTTCAGGGGCTTGACTGGAGAGGAGAGATGGTGCCTTTGGGAGATGAGGTGCTTGAGTGGGAGTCCAGGGGTCTTGATTTGAGGAAGAAAAGCAGTCCATATGGAATCTGTTTTTTAAGATGGTGCCTGTGTGCATCAGACCACGGGGTTAGTCGCCCGATGATCCCAGAAGGAAAAATAATGCCAGCTCTAAGTTCACATTATTTTTCCATATAACACATTATAAGGTAAATATTGTACATTAATCCCATAACTCATGTTAGTTACTACCCCCTAAATCTCATGACTTCTAACTTCATTACTACCAATACATCTGCGTTGTGATCATATAGCAATCACTCATATGTTTTTAATTCTCATTAGTAATGCACATTTAAAACATCTAAAATAATGCCTCAAAATAAAGATGTCATTAATTGAAAACCAGGAATTTTATTGAGAATTTTGCTGAGAGCCTTGTCCCTGGTAAATAAAAGTCATAACGCTTTACTATTTTTTTTTTTTAAAGTAAGAGGAAAGCAAGCTGGCTAGGAGCCATGGCTAAATAAATTCACACATGTACACAGCAAAGAGGGAACTGCAGAAATGCCATATGGAGAGTAAACAAGCTGTAGTGACCTTCTCATTCTTTATCAAATATTCATAGAGAGTAGACTTGTGGGGATATAGACAAACTAATAATAATTAACCCATAGGCATTTGGGCTACCACAATATGCTTGCCTGTTTGGATGCTTCACACACTGTCCTGTATCTTCTGTGCTATATACTCAAAGGCAGCTGTCATCCAGGAGCTTGGGCTAGATAGCAGCAAGTAGCATACAGATGACAGAATGCATTCTTTGTTACTAATGAGCTAAAGCAGACGGGAAAGTAAGCTTTTGTGTTTGATGGGATTTAATAGGGTCTGTATTTCGTTACTGGAGAAAAGGTCAATACGGATTTATGCAATTAACTACCAACCCCACATCATCCACATATGAGCAAGTCTGACATCGTGGTGTTCTGTTTCAAACCTACATGGCTTGCAATAAGGGTTAGGATAGGTTAGGTTTTGACTGCACTGTTCTCTTTTAATGGCAATTTATCATATGATTATTATGTATGGTTGTATGAGTGTGCATTTTTATCTAGTATCTGGTGATATGCTTTAGCTTATACATCACCTTGGGTCTGGCAGAAAAGGCCACTTCTAAATTTATCTAAATAATAAATGGTATTTAACAAGAAAGATTTATTATTTCCCATAGTTAGTTTGTGCAAGAACTCTGGAGCGATGTATTTGCTTTAAACAGAGCAAAGTTGAAACAAATGTATGAATTGTCTAAACTGTTAAACTAGTAGGGGGGATATTCAACAAGAGTAACACAGCACACCTGCCAGCCACATTAATCACAGTCACGGGGATATTCAGCGGCACTAACGCGGTTAGTGACATTGAATATTCCTGGGTGCCGCTGTTACACACCCTGATGCTAGCCGGCTAACACTGGAGTGTTCCAGGGATGAAGCAGAGGTGTTACTGCAAGTTATGTAGGTAGTGGCAATATTCAGCTACTGCCCAGTTACCTTAACTGGCTAAAGTTAGGACAGCTGAATGTCTGTCCTAAATTTAGCTGGTTTTGCAATCTGGCCAGCGGATGAATATCGCCACTGACCAGATTGTAAGATCGCAATCCATGCAACCTGTATGGTCAATGCTGGGGTCCAGATATGGCCCCAGCATTGAATATCCAAGGCAAAGTTGAAGCAGCGGTGGTGGCGAGCCACTTTAACTGTGCTGGCCGCTGCCGCTGAATATCCTTCCTGTACTATATTAGACAACAGCAAAATATGTGCTTTTCTCTCTCTCTCTCTCTCTGTCTCTCTATGGGGCCTTTTTACTAAAGGGTGTTAGGGATTTGTCACTACCATGTGTTTAAAGTACAAATAAACGCATAGTACCTGCAAAGGTTGTACATCATGGCTCCAGCAGATAACACACAGATTTTGGCACTAACAAGCCCTGACAGCAACATAGATACAAGTAACACCACTCATTGAGGTGTCATTAGTTGCATCCACGTTACTGCTGTAAATGCCCACACTAACCATGCAGGGACAACTGTAGTAGCTGATAAGAATGCAATAAATAATACCCGGAGTCAGGCAAAGATTCAAGCCAATTTATTTGTGCACAGGCTCAGATTGCAGTAGCATTCAAAAAAGGTCTGAGCCCAGAGCTCAGAAAAATGACAGTTTATATACTTTTCTTCTCCAGTCTAATACAGGCAAATCTTCTCATTGGTCGTGGTGGCCCACTTACTCTCATCCAATAGACATCTCTGACCGGGCCCAGGACTCTCTCCCCCTGCTTGGGTCTTACTAGCCACGGGTCAGCAACTAGACATAACACTAAACATAATACTTCTGCTAAAGTATACAGTATATTTCGCTACTCTTGCAAGGTCAGTTAGCTACAAAGATAGTGGAAGGCATATCAGAAGCATTCTCATCAAAAGCAAAACAAAGCAAGGCCAAACAAAGCAAGGTTAAGACGTGTTTCTAATAGCTACTGGTGATTTCTGTAATATTCCAGGCACATATCTCTAGCCCTGGCTCAAAATACTAAACAATCAAAACGCTAGACAAAATATTCTTACACTGTTCAGCTTCTCTACTATATTTTCATCCTAATTACAAGGTCAGTGCACATCTAGCAAAGATACAGTGGCGCGGCATTCTACTGAAACAGACATCTGGCTAATCTAAACAATAAACAGTAAGAAAGTTTTAATTCTCTTATCTCCAGGAGAGCAGAACATGTTATCAAACTAGAATAGAACGGTATTTCTTTCTAACAGCTAGCTAACAGCATTCTGTAATTTTCCAAAGTCAGCAATAACATTCTAAAGCAGGGGAAAGGGGCTTTAGGCCTAGCTTCAGGCCTAGCTCTGCTACATACTAGGCCATCGCCTATCACATTCCCCCCTTTTGATTATTCTCACCTGCAAGTGAGAAAGGGTGAGAATCAAATCACACATATAGTATGCCATACTAGGGTGGAGGGATCATTTTGTGGTATAGGGTAGTAGCCTTACGTTGCTAGGATTCGTGTAGCTGCCTTACGTTAAGTTTAATATACATAAGCATAAGGGGAGGAAACATGGGATACATAATCAAACAGCCACAATCAATAATACATTTGATACAAGTGTCTTTGTCAAATCATATAGCATGCCTAGTGTATAAGCGGAGGGGCACGAGACATAGGAGGAACAAATGACATATATACTGTTCATCATAGCAATAGGCCCGTTCTCATGACCCACAAAAATAAGAACCATTCCTATTAATAGCAGCACCTGTATCAGAGGTCGGTAGCAGTACATGTCAAAAAGGTAGGTAGCACATGTATGAAAATGAGCAACACATGTACTAAAGTTCAAAAAATCTGGGTTCTGAGAGCTGGCGAGTAGCAATCAAAAGGGCTCCATTCTCATTGTTCCATCGCAGTTCCCATAACAGGAGAGGAAAGATTCTGGCGGGGGTTGAGACAAGTCCGGGTATTCCCTGTTATGCAAATACTAGGTTTGCAGGCTGCACAGGGAGGTAGGGCAAGAGTCAATTCAAAGCACCCCAAGGCTGCCGCCAGAACAAAGCAATAATAAGAATCCATAAAGAGCATAGTCTCTGGAAAAATGGTGGAACTGTCGGCTTCCACAACAGGTAGCAGACGTAGAGTTGATTGTAGGTCCTCACGCTTCTGCCGGACGTCGACCGACTACCAGCTTTGTGGCAGGAGTAGGGCTGCAGACGTCAAAGTATCACAGTCTTGTAGGATGTCTCAGTCTCCAACATAGTCCCTCAGTAGAACACAGTTTCTCAGGATGATGGTAGCCGTCGTAGAGTGAGCCGCAATGGAGTTTCAGGATCCACCCCTATTGCTCACTCAAGAGACCATTCCATAATGCCTCACATGGGTAATTAAGTTGGAAGACCCTCTCCAATAGCGCTCATCCACTTTTGCCCCAACCAATCCATCTTGAACCAACAAATTCAGTGCCCTTGCCAGTGAGGAGGATGGACCCCATCATGTGGGTAAAGGAGAGGTGCAATGTCCTGTTGTGGAGATCTGCTTTTCAAACACAGAAATAAATGAATGTGAAACATGGCTGGTAACCTCTGCCTCCAACCCCTCCTTCAAATGAGGGGCCTAGTTGAACATTTCACGACCCAAGTCAGAGATGGACCCAGGACCAGGGGAGGTAGCTACCAAATGAAGGAACCAAATATAATTACTGAAAAGTGTCTATGCTTGCTGAAGAGAAGGAAGATATTGCTCCAGATGCCTGCCTCATATTCTGAACTATCATGCTTGGATGTCCCTAGGCAGCTCATCCCATATGACCACCCTTGCCAACATTGCTATAATTCAATGCTGTGCCCATAGCCAGTCTTTAGGAGGCAGGGATCTTGGGAACAAAACAGACCTATGAAATACCAAACAGTTTAAGTACTCCAGTGCTTAACACCTGTAGTCTAAGTGTGTGCTAGTTCATCTGTGGTACCAAACAACAAACACAGGTAAGCCCCGCTTCACCCGTGGCCAAGAAAGTTCTGCCACTCTGTACAAATGCATGTTTGAATACCTGTGTAAGAAAATGGCACTTGACAGCTCTTCTTCACTGCAAACAGAAATGATATCCATGTGGTCCTATGCCCTTATGTGACCCAGGTCATCCACCCCCATTGCTCACTCAAGAGACCATTCCATAATGCCTCACATGGGTAATTAAGTTGGAAGACCCTCTCCAATAGCGCTCATCCACTTTTGCCCCAACCAATCCATCTTGAACCAACAAATTCAAAAACATACCTTTGCCCTGTCCATCCCCACATCTTCTCTAAAAAACAGTAGATTTGTGGGCAAATGTCACAGATGTAGCCGTCAACACCATGGAAGCACGAAAAAGAATCACCTGAAATAGGAATGCCGCCTAAGAAGCAACTGCCACAGCACCTTAACATCCTCATCCTGACACCATATACAATAGGCAATAATATTGTGATGGATACCAGAAGTCATTACAGGTATTGCAGCTAGTCAGGGTCCTGAAACATTTTGGAAGGAACCAGCTTGGTATCGGCAATTTCAGTTTACAATATAACCTGCTTAAGGATATATATCTTCACATAAGCATTAATTCCCACCTCACAGGTCACCAACCAGCAAAACTCTGTCAGGTGTTGAGCACTTGAGAATCCTCCATTCTTCAGACCCATGACTTCCCCATCAATAGCCCCCTCCCCCCCTCCCCACACACACTGCTCTGCAAACCCAGTCACTGTGCTTTTCATTCTGTAGATCCCCAGCCTTCTAACCACCAAAAGAATGGACAAGATTTTTGTTTCATACTGCATTTATCCACAGTAAGCCCCATTGAATCCAAAGAAGAGGAAAATAAGGGTTGTTATTGACCACTGTGTGCTGGGAAAGGCAGGAGTATTGATCCTACAGGGATAAACTTGTCAGCTGAGAAGAGTGAATCTCTCAGTGCCCCGTGCATCAGTATGATATCCCCAAAACAAACTCCCACATGCACATGATATAATTCAGTTCATGGATACTGGGTAAAAACGAACCCCATCCATAACAGACCTGGCACGACCAATAATCCTTGCAAGGAGTCCAATACAAATCCAAAAAGCACCACAAACTCCTTAGTTTGACAAGAATTTGAAAAAATACTAAAAATAATAACCAATAAACCCAGCCCAGAGTATTAAACTAGAATTAAAAAAAGACAGCAACACCTAAATCAATGCTCAAGAGAGGAAAAAAGACCTCAGTATCCTTCCGGGCCACAACAAGACCCAAACGTATCAGAGGGCAAGTCAAATCAGACTTGCAACTATTGAGACTGTTAAGAACTCAACTATTGAGACTGTTAAGAACAATAGTCTCAATAGAAAGGTCAACAAAAAACCTCTCTATTAAGTCTCAGTAGATAAATCCAAAATGAGTAATGTGATGGCGAAGATGGTCAGGTTCCCATGGAAACAGAAAAAATACAGGAATTTTCCCCTAGGCAGAGGGAAATGAAAAAAAAGGCTCACTTTAAAACTACAGCTAGGCTTGAAAAAAAGAGTCAGTCAAAACTTGTTGAGCTGAAGCCACGCCCCAGCTCTATAGTAGCTAAGGGTTGTGATGCAGCACAGCTGGGGGCAGGGTGGAAGGAGAGCAGCAAGTCACATGCTTATAAGCCCGAGAGGGCTGGGACAGATAGATCAGCTGATAGTTCAGCGTGGAGTTCACTTGATAGTTCAGCTGGGAGAACGTTGAGTTCAGCGTTGAGTCCCGTGAGGTCAGCTAGGAGGAAAGGAGCTGACAGAACTGCAAGCTTCCCAGGAGAGGAAGGGAGACTAACCCCAGTCTCAGGACAAGAAAGGAGGAGAGCTAATCTCATTACAGAGGAGGAATCTGGAAGGAAGCCTTACTCAAATCAGGAGCTGTATTCCTGTAGGAGGAGGGGAGATGATCAGGCTGCAGTTAACCTGAAACAGCATGATTTCAGAAAGAGCAGAGAGCCACTGCTGAGAAGACGTCACAGAGGTAACGCTGATAGTGTTAACAGCCTAAGGTCTCAGGAAGACTTCCTAGCCAGCCAGCTCTCAGTGTTAAAGCAAGAGCCAGCTTATAGTAAATCCTTTAACCAGGAAGGAACAAATGTTTTAGAGCTGGTACAGCGTTTGTTACAGAACCAGGAAGTAATTAGCCAGGAGAAGTATTCTGTTCCCGGGGAAGAAGCACAGCTGCTTGTTAATGAGGAAACAGACCTCTCCGGTTCAGATTGTGAATCCATGGAACTTGGGGAAGGCATTCCATTAAGTGACCAGGAGGAATTGATGGAGTGTGATTTGTCCCGGGTGGTCAAATGAAAAGCTAGCCTTTATCTGTGCTAAAGAAAGGTACAATTTGTTTGGCCTGCCTAAGCTTTTATAAAGCATAAATGTTTTAATCAGGATGTTTTGCTATGGTGAATGAGACACAAGTATGGCTACTGTTTCAAGTCTCATATAGACTGATTAAAACTATCAACAGCTCTGGAAGTAAGAAGAGAAAAGTTATCTTCTAGGAAGAGAGTTTTTGTTTGCATTTGGACATTTCTGTTGCTGAAGTAAGCAAGTTTTGTTTCTTACCTTGTATTCCTTGTTTACCAAAATACCCGTGTTATGCCAAGCTTCTGTTTGAAGTTCTCTATGCCAAGGGAGGCTTAAATAAAAAATATTCCTGTTTTGCTTTCAATCTCGGCTCAAGCTTTTTGCTACACAACTACATGTGCTCTGAACTACGACTCCCAGAAGCCCCTGCTTTGGGAAGTCATCATTGAAGGTAACAATCGCCCCCCTATCTCTCGTCAGGCAGCCGCCTAGGCAGAGTAGGGGACGCGACAGTAAGCAGCTTCAAATATTAGATGCCTCTGTAAATAGCTGTCTCCCTTCCGTGATGATACCCTGATCTCATTTCAGTGTCCAACAAGTTTCAATGTGTTCAATATGCACAATACTGTATATGCTTGAAATTGTTGTTACAAACTTATACACAGTTCTGCATATAAAGTCCATTACTATATCCAATGTAGACAATATGTCCACGCAGGCATTGCATTGCATTGCATTGCATATATGCTAAACACAACACAACAATGTCCCACATGTATAAATCATGGGTTGAACTAAAAGGGAGACCTGTCACATTGTAGAACTGCTAGAAGGAGGAATGTGAATATCGCTGCTGCTTCACTTTGTCAAAAAAGCAGACAGATAAACACAAGGCTACGGCAATTTTGAAACTGCTGAGGATGTAAATCTCACTGCTGCAGTCACTTCAGCAAAAAGCAAACATATACGAACACAGATTCTTCTGCAATGCTTAACTTAACGATATGAAGCAATATCAGTCCTGACGCCTGACAGGAACCATATCCAGCAAAAAATCTCCTTAGAACCCCGACACTGGGTGTTTCTCCATCCCTGGCTTCTTCAGGGAGCTCAAATGGAACCAAACAACTGCAAAAGACATAACTCTTCTAAGCATCTGCTCCGCTCTAGGTGGTATCCAAATATACAACCAAACAGCAAAAAACCTCAAACTTGAAAACTCACTTTACTCTAGGACGATTCTGTGCATGAATCAATACTATGGAGTCTCTCTATTAACCAATGGCAAATGCTGAGCCTGCGCTCTCTAAAAAGAAGCTCTCTGTCATCATCAATCAAAATGAGACTGCCAAACTTATTCAAGAAAGCCCATTCACAAACACCATTCAAATAATCTTTATCAGCACAGTCGGACCTCGAAACACATCCCAGAACCAAACAGAACCCACCCCCCCAAAAAAAAATCAAACAAACAAAAAAAAACCAGTTACACAAGATGCTTCACCATCAGGGTCAGGCCTCTAACTACAGACCTCAAACCCAATGTAAAAGCAACCAGAAGCTGTGTGTTAATATATACATATATATGAAGCCCAAACCAACCCTCCCTAACCAGCTACAGACCATACATCTATTGAAAATGACAACATGGTGCATAACCAAAACTGCATCCAGCACCAACCCACCCAAAAAACAATTGAATCTAATGAAACTATGGCCTTGAACACCAACCAGGAGTTGGAGGAGTAGCCTAGTGGCTAAAACAATGGACTATTTTGAATCCCACTGATATTCTTGTAGCTTTGGGCAAGTCATATAACCATTCATTGTATCAGGTGCAAACTTACAGTTGTGATCAACATTATTGACACCCTTGCATTTTAGATATGTTATGTAAAATATCTTGAGAAATAATTGGAAATATTCCAACTGTGTCATCATAATATTTTAATAGTATATTTCAAGGTATACAACAAAAAAAATGAAAGATGTCTGTGCAACTTAGATGTAGTAATTTCTGAGAAAAACAAATACAAAATATGACCTGCACAATCTTGGCAGTGATAACAGCCTCCAAATATTTCTTGTAGTCCTCTGTAAGTTTCATACATCTGTCTTCTGGTAGTTTTTCCCACTCTCCAACTGTGATTTGTTCCAGCTCATGAATATGTCCAGAATTCCTTTTACCAATGGCAGATTTCATCTCTTTCCAAAGGTTCTCAATTGGATTGAGATCAGGACTCATTGCTGGCCAGTTTAAAATAATCCATTTGTTCCTTTTTAACCATTCTTTTGTACTTTTGGATGCATGTTTTAGGTTATTGTAATGCTGGAGGACCCATGACCTTCGACCCAGACTTGGCTTTCTGATAGCACATTTCTCTCCAAAATACCTTGGTAGTTCTCTGACTTCATGATTCCTTTAATACCTTTTAGACCTCCAGTTCCAGAGGCAGCAAACAGCCCCACAGCATTACGGAACCTCCACCATATTTAACTGTAGGAAGGGTGTTTTTTTCCTTATAAGCTTCATTTCATTGACTGTAAGTGTATCGCTGGTCTGCATTGCCAAAGAGCTCAAGTTTGGTTTCATCTGTCCACAAAACATTTTCCCAGAAGAATTGTGATTT
The DNA here is from genome assembly GCA_033557465.1 of Ichthyophis bannanicus. Lineage (NCBI taxonomy): Eukaryota > Metazoa > Chordata > Amphibia > Gymnophiona > Ichthyophiidae > Ichthyophis > Ichthyophis bannanicus. The sequence continues at coordinate 1,035,777,157 of CM066032.1, read as the reverse complement.
CTTAAGTTGGGTTTGGGCAAAGATCAGGCGTGCCTTCTTATGTCTGTCTTTGAGCAGTGGGGTCCTCCCTGGCCTTCACCCATGAAGTCCTTCTTTGTTTAGCGTGTGGCATATAGTGCGGGTTGAAACCATCACTCCAAATTGTTCCAGGTTAGCCTTAAACTCTTTGGATGTTGTACATGACACATTTTGTTTCTCTCCCATACAACAAGAAGTTGACACCTGAGGAGTATACTGCATTGTTTCAAAGGGGTTTCTCCAAATGTATTTTTAAAGACCAGTATAATAGTGCCCAGGAGGGGATGATAACACTAGGAGGTCTGTTTAAGTGGATCCTGAGTGGGCTTGGATTCTTGGACTGGATATTATTCCTTGGGTTTGATGGTCAATACCCTGCAAATGAATTTGGCAGCACTTCCATTCAGTTAAGTATTTCTTGGGGTCTACTAGTTGTGTTGTCCCTTTGTGTACTTATATGAGGCTTGTCACCTTTTAAAAAAAAGAGAAAATGGAGAATTTTGCCACGAGAAAGATTATTCTTTCAAAGCAAGCAATCCAACAAAAAAAATTATTGAAATAGACCTAGGTTATTTTGTAGTACAGTTAATTAGGGCTCCTTTAATTGAATAATCATTTCCTGGCAAAGCCCAAGTTTTTATACTGTTTACAACTATTTCCTTTTTTATTGGTCTTGTTTTATTTAATTCTCTTATATGTCAAGTATGTGTGCATATATATTCTAAAGCCATTTCACTGGCCACTTATTTTTTAGGAGATATTAGACATTAAGGAATTAAACTGCAAGGGTGCCAATATGGTTTACTACAACTGTAGATTTTAAGTCCCCTGGGGAGAGTGAAGACACTATTATACCTGAAGGTAACTTGCTTTGAACTACTACTGGAAAGGCATGAGATAAGCTTTAATATATAAACCAAAGCACCCAATGTTGCAAGAGCTCATGAAGTAGCATCATCCATATAATGCTCATGACTAAGCTATAAAGTCCCTGGAATAGGAAAGTGTCCACAGCTCCAGCATCCCAATGCAACAGCATCCCACAATACCCAGACAGCCGGTATGAGAGATCCAATATGACCAGTGAACCTGCCCTTGAAAATGAACATATGTGGCAACAATCTAAAGCAGTCACGTAACAACCAGAAGACACTCTGAGGCCCAAAATATTACTGTGAAAGAGCAACTTGATCATGCACCCTCACCTATATCTCATCTAAAGAAGATCACAAGAAATAGAGAAAGCCCCCTTAAATACCGCCTCTCTAGAGATAAGGTGAACCATGAGAAGTGAAAGACATGTGTCCTGTAGACTGCATACACAAATGCAATCACCAAAGTCTTGGCCTTTATTCCCTAAAGCCTAAGTTCAACCCCAGTGCTTGGCTAAAAGCCTGCCTGGAATTGAAACTCATTTGGTTAATTTAACCAGAACATCACAGACCCAATGTCGACTGAAAGGGACCACTCAATGCCTACACCAAACACCAAGATATAAACGCCTCTGCCAACCTCAGAGGAGCATGATCCATATGCTGGCTGTGTCAAAGGCTGCAATGCCCCCGATGTCAGGCGAAGCCTTAAGTAAATTACCATTTGCAGTCCCAACACTGAGGAAGTTCTAGAGCAAAGGGTTGGAAATGTGCGCAAGTTTTCATAGCATTGCAGCCTAAGGGGGGATCTCCTAATGGTTGGCACCATTGGGAGAAAAATTATGCCAACTAAGTGCCATGCTTCAAGAACTAGAGAAAATGTCTCTAGCCAACCTAAAAAAGTGCAGACCAATGCCCATGCAATAAAGGACTCAATCACACACTGCAAGTAGCAGGCCCCAGCCCAAACCCCAGAAAATTGATGCAATATCCAGTATAAGAACACCATCCACCTAGAAAGTTCATTCCCCATCATGCTGACACACCCCACCCTTCGGACCCCCTCAAGCAAAAAAGAACCTACAGTAGGCACAGCAAGATGACTCATTGGACCTAGGGAAGCTCTAATTTACACACTGGTATTCTTCTTATTATTAGAAAGCAGAGGGTAGGGCTAAATGGCCAATTTTCCCAATGGAGAAAGGTGAATAGTGGTGTACCCCAGGGATCTGTGCTGGGTCCGCTGCTTTTTGACATATTCATAAATGACATGGAAAGTGGAATAACGAGTGAGGTTATCAAATTTTCAGATGACACAAAACTATTTAAAGTTGTTAAAACCCAAGAGGATTGTGGAAAATTGCAAGAGGATCTTGATAAATTGGAAGACCGGGCATCAAAATGGCAGATGAAATTTAATGTGGACAAGTGCAAGGTTATGCACCTAAGGAAGAACAACCGAAACTATGGTTACACGATGCAAGGTTCCACATTAGGAACCACCACCCAGGAAAAAGATTTAGGCGTCATTGTGGATACCATGTTAAAACCCTCGGCCCAGTGTGCAGCGGCGGCCAAGAGAGCAAATAGAATGCTAGGTATGATAAGGAAAGGAATGGAAAATAAAACAAAAGATATTATAATGCCTCTATATCGTTCCATGGTGAGACCGCACCTTGAATATTGTGTGCAATTCTGGTCGCCGTAACTTAAAAAGGATATAGCGATTTTAGAAAAGGTTCAGAGAAGAGCCACCAAAATGGTAAAGGGGATGGAAGGATACTCCTATGAAGAAAGGCTAAAAAGGTTAGGGCTCTTTAACCTGGAAAAGAGACGGCTGAGGGGAGATATGATAGAAGTCTATAAATTAATGAACGGAGTGGAACGGGTAAACGTAGATCGATTGTTTACGTTATCAGAATATAGAAAGACTAGGGGACATGCAATGAAGCAACAGGGTAAACTATTTAAGACTAATAAAAGAAAATATTTTTTCACTCAACGTGTAATAAAACTCTGGAATTTCTTACCAGAGGATGTAGTAAAGGCTGTTAATGTAGCTGGGTTTAAAAAAGGTTTGGACAAGTTCCTGGAGGAAAGGTCCATAAACCATTATTAAGAAGGGACCCAGAATATCAATGTTTGAACCAATACAAGCATTGTGGAACCTGTGTCCCTTGGGGAAACTGCTAGGTACATATGACCTAGATTGGCCACTGTTGGAAACAGAATACTGGGCTTGATGGACCTTGGTCTGACCCAGTATGGCATATCTTATGACCTAAAAAAAGGGAATTATTTGGGCTGCATGTGTCCACACAAGGATCTGATGCAGCAAAGACAGAGTCAGTGGACTTAGGTATCCCATTTGAACAGCATCCTAAAGGAGGCCTGCTATTAATCTCCCTCCAAGCCAGTTTATACAGAAAGATGCCAAGAATCCTACCAACCAATAAAATATTACCCCGTCAGTCATTACTCTTACTAATACATCTAGCTTTTTACCTCCAAGGACCTCCCTAGCTGCACCACTGTTCACTACCCTGTGCCACTTTGTGAATGCCATAGACATTCTTCCTCTGGTCTTTACCCCCACTCACCACTGTGGAGGGTTGGCTTCAAGTGGCCTGAAATCTCTCTGTCTGCTAATGGCTTCAAGCTTTGCAGACTGCCTGACTGTACAGCATACGTCACCCTGGTCACCTCACACTACCCTTAAAGGACCCCCCTCAAAAGCCCCGCAAGCAAGCTGACAATGATCTAAGCAGTGGTGATGCCCCTGGAGACTCTTTCCAATACCAAGGCACTGAACCCAAATTCCCTATAGCTAGCTATCCGAGGATGCTCCCCAGACTGTCACTTAGGACCCTCATGAGATTCTTTCAGTTGTGACAGGCACTACTACCTGCCACTGCCACTGCCACCGTCACTGCCACAGACATCTGCCTCACCACTCAAGACACCCAAATAAGGCCCAGGCAAGTCAGAACAGTCTTCTGCCCCCCCCCCCACCCCGAACATGCTCACCACTGGCCACTCTCCTCCCAACTGCTTTTAGCCCATGAAGTCTGCCTATGATTACCTCAACTGCCACCAAAGACACCCCAAACCCAGCTTGAGATCCTTGCCAAAGCCTGGGCAGACTGACACAGCTGGCTTGTGCTGCCATCATGAGGGCCCAATCCCCAATGCAAGACTCACTCACCAGCTGAAAGATGGTGCCATAATGTTGGCCATCCTTCAAAGGCCCCCATCAAAAGCACAACCACAATCACACCACATACCAGGTAAATTTGTGGCTCCTAATTGCACAGACCATTACAAACACAAGCGGCAAGCATGCCATACTACATTGACCCCTCCCTGCTAATCTGCCTATCTGAACTGCCTCCCATTCCACTCAATTATGGCTGTACCCCAGGCTATATTCAGCTTACCACATTCCATCAGCCCTGTCCCTCAGCCCTCCTACTTCTGCCCCTTTTTCACCTCTCTATGAATCGGCATGACAAAGTTATAGGACTCATGGACAGACCAAGTGCCTTCTAGGTTACTTAGCTTATAAGGGGAGACTAGCTCTGACATCATGAGCGGAATGGGCTTTATGTAACTTGATTTAAAAGCCTCTTTAAGCCCTGTAAAAGATTCCCTTCTACCTCTATTATGAAGTGAACAGAGATTAGTTTCCTCAGGACACATTTTTTTAGGGGTTTCTTGAGTTGAAATAACCCTGCAACAAACATCTACAGAAGGAAGAGGCCTTATAGTGATGAAATAAAATGGTGTCAGTGGTGATACATAAAAGTGTGTCGCCATTAGCTCAGGCATCTGAGCAATGTTTATATACAATTTTCTGCACTAATGTGGGCGCAGAATACAGGAAGGAATCTAATGTGAGCATAAACAATGGCCAAACTTTGCCTATGCTAATGGCAGTGCTATGCAGGGCAGATGCAGAGAAGTGCACAGAAGACCAGAAGGCTGAGCTCAGTGCGAGATTTTAATGCAAGGTCTGAGGAGGCATTATAGGTCTGCAGTCAGTGTTGCTGAGGAATTTATGCCTGCTTCTTCAGTATTCAGAACCTACAACTTCTTTCTGGCTTTGCTGAAGAGAGTGCTAAAAAAACAGCAGGGGAAGCATGCTAGAACAATGTTATGTGTGTGGGCTAGAATTCTCTGGTGCATAAATGGCAATTTTGCTCTATGCAGAAGTGCCAAACTGTTTTTTTGTGTGCATGATATAAGTGCTGCTAACGCAGACACCTTTGTGCATGTACCTGGTTTGCTTTCCTTGTTTAGTGCAGACCTTTTGTTCACAGCACATTTGCATGCTGTTGAGTTACAGTATTGCCGAGCAAGACTTGCTTAGGAAAGCCTGCTCTAGAGTGTTAGTGTTGAGCTCCAGCACGGGGTTTCTGTATCGAGCTGTGTATCATTAAAGCCTGTGGACTTTCTTGGGGAAGGGGTGTGGTGGGAGTGCAGCTTGGGCAGGCTAAAAATCTAGACCTGTATTCCCCATTTCATAAAGAGAACATACGTTTATGGGAACAAAGTTTCCTGTCAGCCTTAAAACCTTCTTGGAGGTATGCACAAAATGCACTTATTTCAGTCAGAGCTTTACAGAAGCGAATCTCCCATTGTTTATTTTCTACTTCTAATTGTAATTTTTATATATTTTCAGTGCCTGGATTTGCAGTGCCAGCATTTAAACATAGAAGATATAAAATCACCACTTTTGCATGGAAATGCCTACATTTCTATGTGAAAGCTGCAGAATTGGTGTGACTCATTTTTCCACATATAGATTTGTAAAATAGCTCCTCCCACTATGTGTGTCAACAAATCCACATTCATTCCTGCATGTCCTTATACGTATTTTTACAAAAGGCTCAGTGGCTGCCTTTTGTAAAATACTGTCAAAACTTAGCACGTCTTAATTTCAGCCTAATGTTCTATGCCAAAAAGTCTTTTAGCCTTGTAGGCTAAGGTGCAGAGTTTGGAGAGCACGAGTTGTGCCAATAACTTGAGATTCTTGATTTTAGCTCAAGAGATGTTAAAAAATATTTCTTTGAAGGCCTTGGGTTTCTTCCAGTGTCTGTTCCATCTGTATCTTGGAGGTACTGGGGGGATTTTATGTAGAAAGTTCCATGTATAAACTATGTTTTACATGTGAAAATAGACTCTAAAAATTGTCTAGTCAAATGTGAGCATATAAGAACACACACACTGACAAGAGCACCAGCAGCCCCCGATCGGCCGCAACAGAAGAGAGCAGGCAGGTAAGTTCCTCCCTGCTTCCTACCGCCGGGACTTATCAGGAGCCACATGCTGGACATTTAAACAGAGGTGCGCAAAGGCATGCCCACTCCTGAGGGCCTTGCCAGAGGGCCCTTTGGCATGTCCCTTAGGCGTGTACCAAAGCGGAACACCGACAGTCTTCCACAGCCAGCCAGACAAGAACCGCTACAGAAAGCACCGCTCCAACCACTATTAATCATCAGTCACACATCGAAGACCCAACAGACAAGAAACAACAGCATCCCACACCACTACTCCCCCTCTCCAGAACAAAATAGCAAGACTAAAACAACTCATTGCTGATCCGGGGTTTACAATCTATATTGCTGGAGGAAAGCTAAATCATGGCAAGCACCTGTACCAATAGAAACCAAGTGCTAACATCACCCAAACTGGTATGCCACCCCTATACTCCACATACTACTCACTACACCCTAGTACTCAACAAACTCTTCACCCTCACCCCACCCCCACAAACACATCCCCTCATTATCCATCACTTGTCCACACCTACAAATGACCACTTCTCACACATCAAATGCCACAATTTATAAGGCCTTATAACAATACCATGTAATAACAACCATCCCCAAACACACTTGACCCCTTCATTAACAGTACAAATGACTTCTTCACAGCTGGACATTATCTGTATTACAAAACCTAGCTTACAGATACAGACACAGTCCTTGTGAATCAACTTCTACCAAACGGTTCTCCCACTTCCACTGTCAAAGAGGAGAAGAGGTACTAATCATTACATAATCCCAACTCTACTTCTGTTACCTCTCTATGGAAAGCTCTTGAAGAAACAGACATTTTGATCATAACTAACAAACATCTGACAATCTGTCTTACATGCAGATCCCCCTACCACCACCATCTCGGACCTATCCAGCTTAATCGGCAAATTTATAGATATCACCAGAGCAGCAAAAGACCTTCTCATACTAGGGGACTTCAACCTCCACTCAGCACAACACAAACACGCAGTGGCCTTCCTATAAGCCATGACAGCAATGGAACTCGACCGGATCATTCAATCCCAAGAGCTCTTAGGGGACAATTTTTATTTCCCCTTTTTTGCTAACAGGCTTCGCGCCCTTTTCTTTACCTACTCACTGGCCGCATGGGTTTTCGACCTCGCGCGGGCCATTTTTGCCCCTATGGTCACCGGATTCAAAAAATGCAATAGATACTTTAAGAACATGTCGCTTACGGACACCCATGACTGTTGTCTGCGGTGCCTCGGAGCTGATCATGATCCGGAGCTCTGTTCGCTCTGTAAGAAAATGTCCTCTAAAGCTCTGCTCAGCCGTAAGCAGAAGTCCGAAGACATTTTCAGAAAGGCTGCCTTGGAATCCCCGGTGGCAACCTCGGTCATCTCTCCTCCAGTGGGGTCCCCCACCTCGGCGGCACTGTGACCAGGGGTCCTCTGAAGTGGAACGGCGCAAGAAGAAGAAGGCCTCGAAGTCGCTGTCGGGAGCTCCCGACAAGCACGAGCGCTCCCACGCTCAGTTGCTCAGCCCCTTTCGGCATTCCTAAGAGTCGGATAAGGAGCGGTACCGCAAGGTACCCTGCACAGATACGGAGGCTTCCGGCGAAGGCACCCGGTCTCCTGAGGCCCGTCCCGGTGAGAACCCCCTCTCCTTCTTGACGCCCAACCTGGTAACCCCGGGGTTGGCATCACAGGGCCCCACGCCCACATGGGAGTCCCCCATGCTGGCACTGGAACACAGCATTTTTTCATTCATCGCTTCCCAGCAGGTGCTCACAGCCAACTTTGCTGACTCGTGCCAAGTGACCATGGGTCCCTTGCATGGGACACCGAAATCTGTCCAGGAAACCTCCAAGATCAGCGGGCCTCATGAGGGTCCTCGACGCTGGTCTCGCTTGCCCTCCTGTTCTTTGAGGGCAAGGTCTTCCAGGGCCTCCAGCTCCAAGTGGGCCCCAGACGCTGGACAGGGCAACCTGCCCAGTTCGGACTCCTCTTCCAAGTTCTTGGACTGGAAGTCCAATGGGGACACCTCCCCAGAAACCCGTACCCACTGGGACCTTCCGTCGGACCCCTCCCCGCCCACGTTCCAGTGGCGCTCGCCACCCGAGGAACCTCCTTCCTGGTGTTCATCCGTGATATGGCACAGGCTCTTAACCTGGCCACCCAGGCAGAGGAGGACCCTTGAGCTGAAGAACTCGACATTCTTCAGTATGAGTCCCCGCCTAGGGAGTCTCTCACTGTTCCAGTCCCTCTCATTCTGTCTCGGCTACTGCTCCGCATGTGGGAGGCACCTGCATCGGTCCCCATTGTGAGTAAATGCCTTGACACTATGTACAATGTACAATGTGGCCCTGGTTTCAGGAAGACCTAACTCCCCCACACTTCTATGGTGGTGGAGTCGGCCACGAGGAAACAGAAGAGCCCAAAGTTGCACTCGTCAGTCCCCCTGGGAAGAGAGTCAAGAGCCCTCGATGCCCTTGGCCGCAAGGCTTACCAGGGCTCCATGCTATCTTGTCGCATTCAAGTGTACCAACTATACATGGGTATGTTCTTACGCGACTTGGCCAAGGAACTCGGAGGTTTCTCTGCAGGCCCTGAGGGCGAGCCTCTCAGTAGGTTCAGTGCTCTGCTGAAGTCTATCGCAGACTGCTCAAAATACCTCTCCCGAGCCGCCTACGATGGATTCGAGTCTTCGGCTCGGGTGGCAGCCGCGGACATCGGAGCCCGCCACCAGGCATGGCTCCAATCATCCGAGTTGGAACAGTGGGTGCAGGAAAAGCTCCTGGATTACCCCTGCCTCGGCAAGCAGCTCTTCGGCAAACCCATGGGAGGATAAAGCCACAGAAGTAGAGACGGAGTTTGTCACCAGAACCCGTCTCTCATGCAAAGCCTCCACTCGTCCCCAGAAAAAACAACAGGCCAAAAAGCCTTTCTTTCCTCGGAAAGGGTCTTAGGTACCGTGGCTACCCACCGTACCTGACCACCCCCACGCTGACCACTCCAGCACAGGGTAAGTCCAGCCAGGGGCATCTCAAGCCAAAAGGGCCAAAAGCCCAAATCCTGGCTCCACCATCACCCACGCAGGGGTTTTGACGCCATTGGCATAGCCCCTCGCCCTCTGGCAAGGCAGCAGCCAGTGGGGGGACGTCTGTCTTCTATCACTCCTCAGTGGGCTTCCATCACCTCGGACAACTGGGTTCTCCAGGTTGTCCGATACGGCTATCGCCTTCACTTCGAAAGGCTCCCACCTCCCTTCTCCCCAGCGGAGCCTCCTTGACTATCCGCTCAACAGGATTTCCTGCACAACGGGCAGTCGAGATGGTTCCTCCGCACTTTTGAGGTCAGGGCTTCTATTCCCGGTACTTCCTCATCCCAAGAAGACGGGGGGTCTGTGGCCCATCCTCGACCTCTGGAAACTGAACAAGTTCTTGGTGCGGGAGAAGTTCATGATGTTATCCCTTGACGTTCTGCTACCCTTCCTCCGGCAGGGTGACTGGCTATGCTCCTTGGATCTAAAGGATGCTTATGCCCACATCTTAATCCACCCTCAGCACAGGCAGTACCTGCACTTCAGGGCACAGGGAGAGCATTTCCAGTACAGAATGCTCCCCTTCGGCTTCGCATCCGCACCACGGGTCTGTACAAAATGCCTCTCCATGGTCGCCGCCTATCTCAGGCATCGTGGCATACCGGTCTTTCCCTACTTCGACAACTGGCTGATTATGGGATCCTCGGTCGAGGAAACCCGGCGAGCGAAGTCGCATACAATCTTTCTGTGGAAGGCTTGGGATTCTTGGTCAACTACCCAAAGTCCCACCTCGAGCCGGTGCAGACCTTAGAGTTCATCGGGGCATGCCTCAATACTCAGCGAGCGACTGCGTTCTTGCCAGCGGATCATGCTGACCGCCTTCGAGCCGTGGCAGCTCGGGTCCAAAGCATTCCTCGAATCACAGCTCGGACTATGCTATGCCTCCTGGGCCACATGGCCTCTACTGTCCATGTGGTCCCCCATGTCCGCCTGCACATGCGGACAGCCCAGTGGTGCCTCAACACCCAGTAGAGCCAGTCCATGAGTCACCTCAGGGACCCCATCACGGTTTCTCCTGACCTTTGCTTGTCCCTGAGTTGGTGGCAAAACCCCCGCAACCTCCTTCAGGGGTTGCCCTTCCAGGCACCTCAGCACAACGTGGTGCTGACAACGGATGCTTCCCTGTTAGGGTGCGGAGTCCACTGTGACTCATTATGCATGCAGGGGCAGTGGTCACCCGAAGAGTCTCAGCAGCAGATAAACTTGCTCGAGCTCTGGGTGATCCAGTGGGCTCTGAGGTCCTTCATGGACCACCTCAAAGGGTGGTCGGTTCTCGTGCAGACCAACAATCGCACAGCGATGTTCTACATCAACAAGGAGGGGGTACCAGATCACGCTCCCTCTGCCGTGAAGCGGTCCTCCTCTGCTCTTTTGCCGTCTGACAGAAGATGTCTCTCAAGGCAGCCTACCTTCCAGCTCAGGAGAATGTCCTGGCAGACAGGCTTAGCAGGATCCTTCGCCCCCATGAGTGGCGGCTGGATCCAGGGGTGGTAGGCTGGTTGTTTCTTTGCTGAGGGATACCGGGGATAGAACTATTCACCAGTCCACAGAACATGCAGCTCCCCCAATTTTGTGGTCCGGTATCGCACCCAAGCAGGGAGAGTCCAGATGCATTTCTTTTGAGCTGGTCTTCCGGCCTGCTTTATGCATTTCCTCCCACCCCTCTCATTGCGAGAACCCTCCTCAAGGCTCAGCGGGATCAGGCATAGATGATTCTTGTAGCCCCCTCGTGGCCTCGGCAACCCTGGTTCCGGCTTCTGCTCCGGCTGTCGATAGAGCCTCCCATTCCCCTGGGCTCTGCCCAGGGTCTGCTAATGCAGGAGGAGGGACAGGTGCAGCACCCGAACCTAGCTTCCTTATCCCTCATGGCCTGGCAGCTGAACAGGTCTCCCTAGCTTCGCTGGCTCTCCCGGAGGAGGTCGAGGAGGTCCTCCTCACATCGAGAAAAGACTCAACTAGACAAGCCTACGCTTTCAAGTGGTGGCACTTCTTGGTCTGGTGCTCAGGACTCCAGATCAACCCATTCTCGTGTCCCATTCGATGGGTCCTTCAGTACCTCCTCCATCTCTTGAGGGAAGGCTTGAAGTTGAACTCCGTCAGGGTACACGAGCACCATCTCGGCGAACCATCTTCCCGTCGAGGGAAAGTCCCTCTCAGGGCAGCCTTTGGTCTCCCGCTTTATGTGGGGTCTCTTGCTAGCCAAGCCACCCATCCATCCTTCCCCGGCGAAATGGGACCTGAACATGGTACTCATGCATCTTACACGTTCACCCTTCAAGCCGATGGCGACATGTTTGCTTCGGCATCTATCCTGGAAGGTGGTCTTCCTGTTGGCGCTGACCTCAGCCTGCCGAGTCAGTGAGCTCCAGGCTTTCATGGCTACCCTACCCCTCTCCAGATAGCCTTACACACTGCAGCATGTACCCTTATGGGAGCATCAAGATACGACCACATCACACCTACACTGAAATTGCTGCACTGGCTTCCTCTACCCAACCAAATCAAGTACAAGCACTCTAACTAGTCCACAAAACCATCAACAACAACCCAGTATCACACATGATCACCATGAATATTTTAACCTTTCCTCATGCATGAACAAAATTATCCCAACAAATATGTGCACAATATTTTGAACTGTATGCATCATTAGCATGGAACACACTCCCAGACTCACTTTGGGCAATCACTGACCTACCAACATTCAGAAAACATCTGAAAACTCACCTGTTTATAGAACACTTTGGTCCATCTACCTAACCCCAGCAACAAAGAAAACTCCCAAACCTGCGACCCCATGCTGTATAGAAACAGATATTTAAGTTCCTCAGCAAGTTAATATTGAACAACAACAAGAAACAATATCAACTAGGCTTCCTAACTGTACATAAGTTTTAATCAGTTACTTGTCACATAAAATTAAACTGTTACTTATTACCTATTGTGACGCCCTCGCTTGGGCCTGAAGGCTTACAAGCATAGAGCGGCCTTATAGTGTCCCATTAAATAAAGCTTCCCTTGTTTGTCTCCAGAGGGATTCTGGGACTTGTAATTGGCTTACTTATATAAGGACAAATGTAGTTGTGAGACCGGTGGTTTAAGGCAGCAAGAAAATTTATTTTTTTGTAGGATTCCTAGGCATTAAAGCTCAAAACACAAAAGCCAAAGGATACTTCTCCAACATAAGAGTAAATCAGGTTAACAGAGGAAAATGCAATAAAAACCTTCTATCACTGGGCAGCAGCTTTCATTCAAATAAACTTTCACAGAGCACAGCTTCTTGTGGTCATTCCACGTATCAGGTAAACTTTTTAACAGCTGCTGTTTTCTTTTCCAAACCAAACTTTTACTAAAGGCAGCTTCTTGGCTTCAGAAGCTCACATACTTAGTAGAACACAGACTTGGCTTTTTCCAACTCTTGGAAGTCACAGAAATTAGTCACTATATTGTTTCACACTCTTTCAACCCTGTTCAACAATGCTCAGTTCTCCTTTAGACAAAAAGAGCAATCCATTGGTGACAATTCTGACTCAGCTTCTGGCATACAAGAATCTACCTGCATCTCTTCTATGGGCACCGGGTACTTCTTACTTCCACCAGTTTTATAAACTTGCCCAGCCTTCCTGTCTTCTAAAAACTCTTGGAACTGCTTCAACAGCAAATCACCCTGAGAAGGCACACTTGTATTGGGAGGGTAAAGCTTCCTCTCTGCAAACAGTTTTCTTAATGCTTCTAGTGTTAAAAGCTCAGTTTCTCTGCTCTTATCTGGGTTTCGGTTCTCTTCATACATAAAACTATCCACCCACCTCTTAGCAGACGTTAGGTCTGGCTCCTGGACACTAGCGGAAGTAAACTGTTTCTCTGCAAGCTGTTCAGGTTTACATGTACTGGCTTTACCTTGGGGTGGGTCTCTCAGGCAGCTACTGATTCCTTTCCTCCTGATATCTTTCAGGCTATGGAACTCAGCCTTCTGGTGTCTTTCTCCACTCCTTCCCAGATAGCCACTCTCTTGAAAGTTTCCTTGGAACCTTTCTCCCTTTCCAGGATCTCTCAGAGTTTCTCTTTCGTGTGCCTCTGTTGCTCTGTCTGCTCTGGCTGCAGATCTATTCCTTTCCAGCTTCTCCTGGACCTGCTGGCTCTGCTCTCTCTGCTGCGTCTCCTGGGTGTGTCTCCCTTCTTTCCTGTGTGTCCTGTGTATCCTGTGTGTCTTCTCTCTGCTCTGAGTGTGTTTTTAAAAACCGTTTGCTGCCGGGCACTCCCTTGCCTCTGCACAGGTGTGACCAATCATTGAGAAAGCTTGGCTCTACGTCTGAACTAGGGCATGGCCTGACCTCAGCATAGAGCTGAGTTTTTTTCTTGCCTGCCTTGCAAACACTGTGCAGAACTGAACTGTCACTTGTTTTAAAGGGAAAAACAGGTTTTTCTTCCACTTCCATCTCTTCCTGGGGGCTCTCTTCACCACACTATATATAAGTTCAAACTGTTCAATGTAATTTCTTATTAGTTGTTCTATATAAACTGCTTTGACCATGGTGAAGGGCAGTATAAAAACCATGCTGCATAAATAAATAAATAAATAAATAAATAAATAAATGTAGGCATTGTTTGGGCGGAGGGAAGCAGAGCTGTGTTGTATATGTATATTCCATAAAATACATGACCATCATGTACAGACTGCATGCACATTTACACCTTCTCTGGAAGTATAAATTTGTGTATGAGGTTTTGAGCGCAATTAGCACTGGCTTGGTGCCTATTTCGTAAAGGTTCATAGGCACCTATGTTGTCTTTTATAAACCAAACTTAAAATAGCATATTTTTCCAACTTTTGCAACTGTAGGCACCCTCCTATAAAATTACCCTGATTGTGTTCCCAGATCATATCATTAGGTGAATGTTGTTAAAGGGGAGATGTTCAAATTTATATCCTCCCTCCCCAAGGATGACAACTTAACTAGTTTGATTGAAACCTCTCTGGAAAAAGCCATTAACAAAGCCACTTTGGTGGTCTCCTTTAATTTACCAGCAAATAGGGGTTCGGCTTTGAAATATTTCTTTAAATTGTGATTTTCTTTTCATTTTCATAGACATAAAAATCTATGTTTTCCCTGATATCTTTCCAATTATTGCAGGAGTTTAGAGTGAATTTCTTTCAGTACAAAAACAGATAATTTCACTGGGTATATTTTTTAAATTTCAAGGGAAAATCTATGGGGAACATATTCAAAATGATTAATGCAGCTTACAGACCTGCAAATTACTTTAATCTCTCTCAGCAGAGATATTCAGTGACTCAACAGTTTGTGCCGCTTAATATCCCCACATAGCCCAGTTAGCATCAGGGTGCTCCAGGGACAATGCAGGTGTGGCAACAAAAGTTAGCTGGTCAGTTCAGTTCTTGAGCCACTAAGGTGCTTATTTTAGAACTCCTATTCGTGCTTTGGATGTCCAAAAGGGGGCATGGAGATATCTCCATAGCCATTTTAGAAGCCAGGTCTGTATACCTTCCCAGCGCAATGAAATCCAAGGCAGAATGGGGACATTGCACAGGCCTGTCCAGGGCATTCCCAGGAACTTGGATTTCCTCACTCAATTCTAATAATGCCATGGATGTCCAAGCTGCTTCACAGGTTATAAGCTCCAGGCATGAACAGGCATTGGAAAAGTGCTCGTTTTGTCAGCCAAACATACAGCGGGTATAGAGAAGGGGGCACACTCATATCCCCTATATTGTCCATATTGAAAATGAACGCTTCAGGGGAATGCCGGCTCTTATTTCCATTTTGGCACACCGATGGACGTCCCCATATGAAACCTTGTATTAGATGGACATCTCCACCTCACAGTTTCATCGCGGGAACGTCTATGTGGATGCGCAAAGGCATACACTCATGCCATCAATGTCTCTAAAATTGGGCCAAAACATAGATATCCCTGGTGTTTTCTGTATGTTCTGTCTTAGACATCCCAGATTACACTTCGATGTCCTTTATAAAATGCAACTTTAATTGGTTAACTAAAATGGCTGTCCTATCTTTAGACAATTTAGCTATCTGACAAGCAACTGAATATTGCTATTGACCAGATAGCTAAAATGCTACCAAGCTAAAACAGATATTCAGTGCTGCTGGCCAAATATCATACCGACACTGAATATCTAGGCATAACTTAAAGGGCGATGGCCAGCTGCTTTAACTGCACTGGCCATTGCAACTAAATATGCCCTCCTACAATTTTATTAAGCCAACTCACTCAAACACTTTCCTTATTTTAAGACTCGGAAAGATAAGGTGGACTAAGTTTTTGGACTTACTGGGCACTCTGCAAATATTAATGCACAGTAAGTGCAAAATCTGTGTGGCACTGTTAGGAGTATGACCAGCATCTGGTAAATGCATTCTCAGATAGCACAGTAAGTGCCCCTGTGCTATGGGCATACATTTATTGGGGACATTGGTTTAAAAAACAAACACCTGATCACCTGCAATCAGCATCCCAAGAATCCCAACACCACCCAATTGAGCATCCAGATCCCCATCTCTGGATCCGCCTGGCACTTACTAAGGGTGTCCCTGGTGGATAAGTGAGGGGGATGCAAGAGAAATTCCCACATGCTCCTGCTCTGTTGCCAGCTGGGGCGCAAAATGGCAGCTCTGACCCCTGATGTTCTTGCAGTACTACCACTAGGGGTCAAGTTGCCAATAAGCAGTGCCTGAAATTGAAAGTACTTTTTATTTATTTAAAACATTTATAAACTGCCTAAATACAGAACTTTAAGGTGAACAAAACACATATACAATAAAATGACAAAACCAAAACTGAAAAAAATAACATAAATTAATTCAAAATAGAATTAAAAACCTGGGCAAGAATCCTGATCTCTCGCCCTGTCAGGTAGACCTGGTTTCCTGGCACACTGGCTGGCTTGGGAACATTTCCAGAAGTAAACCAGTATGGCTAAAATACTCGACAGGTGCTAATACTGGTGCAAAAAGAGTGAAGTCAGATCCCCTGTCCCCACACAAGATGGCGGCCTCAAGAGAGGCGACTAAAGGAATGCAGGAGCTCCTGCAAAAATATACAGGCTGTACAAGCCTTAATGGTGGACAATGGGAACTCGCTAAAATCTGTGAAAGCTGATATCGGGGAACTGAGGGAACAAATGGCTGTTTTTACTATGCGACTTGATAAAGTGGACACTATGGTTCAAGTGCATGAACAGCGCTTCAAGCAGGTACAAAAGAACTCCAAGCCCATAACACAACTGGAAAAGAGCCTGGAGGACTTAAATAACCGGTCTAGAAGGAACAACGTCTGCCTCCTCGGTGTCCCCGATGGAGCGGAGGGGACTGTTGCTTCAATTTCTGGAGGATCTGCTTCCCAAGCTGCTCTGGCTCGATTTTACTTGACCCCTGGAGAATGAACAGGCCCACAGGGTCCTGGCCTTCGTCTCTCAGCAAAATGGTTGGCAGCCACGCCCTCTGATCTTTTGGGTGCTTTGATACCAGCATGTCATGCCAATAATGGCTGCATCAAAAGTTTTATCCTCAGTCATCTTTGAAGGCCACAAGTTGTCTTTCTATCCTGATTTCACTAAAGCCACGGTTGACCAACAAAAGCAGATGCTGGCATTCAGACCTCATCTCCAGCAGCTACAGGCCCACTATGGTTTATTTTTTCCAGCACAGCTCAGAGTCACGTTGCATAACAACTAGAACATTTGAGGATCCAAATCTATTGAAAGCTTTTATTGAAGAGAAGGAAACAGCTACGATGTAAGATTACAGACCCGATCCCCGGGATTTCAATCTGCCCTAAGGCTGGAAAAGAGAGGCCATGGACGCAATGATTGTGCAGTTTTTCTGGGGGCCTAGGTTGCAACATAGACAGATGGTTGTGGCCTGAAGTCACTATTTCTTATGCTGAGTGCTGGCACT
Source organism: Ichthyophis bannanicus (assembly GCA_033557465.1). Taxonomy (NCBI): domain Eukaryota; kingdom Metazoa; phylum Chordata; class Amphibia; order Gymnophiona; family Ichthyophiidae; genus Ichthyophis; species Ichthyophis bannanicus. The sequence goes on along the minus strand of CM066032.1, from coordinate 1,035,759,946 downwards.
GTTTGTAGGCGTGATCGGTGGTCATGCAGAGGGGACTTGGACACTGACTCGCTGGTGCCTTAGAAATATTGATTGTATAAATGGATGGGGGCATTGTATATATGTGGTGTGAATGAGGGGTATGGGGGTTATTTTGATTGATGAGGCAGGGTGGATTGGGGAGCGGGGGGTGGGATAGTGAATGACTGATGAAGGAGAGTTAGCTGGTGTGAAGGGGGATTACTTGGAAATTGTGGTGATAAAAGGGGGGGCCTAATGTTGGTAGAGGTTTGCCAGGATGGAGATTGGTGATGAAAGAGTGACTTCAGTATGGTGGCCTGAAACGATGCACAATGATGACACTATTGGGTGGCTTTTGACAATGCGAGCTGCCACATGGGTGCACTGGGTGTATAGTGCCACTGGGTGTATAGGACTGGATGGGCTTTAGGAATGCATGGGAGTGAACAGTTGTCTGCATGCTGTCAGTGGTTGGTGTTGGAGAAGTGGGGGGGTGGATCTACGGCTGTGGGGGGGGGACTTAATATGTTTTAGGTGTGAGATCTTTTGGCTATTTTGTAAAAGTCGTCTCACCCATTTTGATTATGCCTTAGGGTTGGGGTAAGTTTAATTCTCTGGTACATAATGGTACATAATGGCAGTCCCCTTTAGAACTTTTATCTTGTTCCCAACACTGATTGATATGCTTGTCTTGACATGTATAATGGTAGCGTATGACATGCCCCAGACGACTTCCTTTAAGGTTCTTTCCTCAAATGTAAAAGGTATCCTAAACCTGATTAAGAGAAAAAAAATCTTTTCATACTGTCAGAAAGAGGGGGCTGACTGTGTTTATATTTAAGAAACTCATTTGTCCTCTGTTGAAACCAAGAATCTGGCTCTCGGCCCTTTCTTACTGGCTGCGCACTCCTCTGCTATCGGGAAAAAAATGTCATAGCCATTGTAATACACAGGTGCCTCTCCCCAACTAATGTCATGTCATACTTGGATGTGGAAGGCTGATGGGCCAAAGATGTCATTCAGGAAGGAGGGCATCAGCTTGCTTTAGTTAATATCTATGCCCTGAATAAAGATGACCCTAGTTTTTTTCCAGAAGGTGGTAGAGGAGGTGGTGGAACTGGCTCCCTCTAGGGTCATCTTAGGGGGGATTTTAATTTAATTGATCCGTTGGTGGACTGGCAGTCCTTTGTGTGGGGCCAGTGCCTCAAAAGCTGCAGCAGTGGTAGTGGATCTGATGAAGTTGCTTGGATTAACCAACATTTGGAGGCAGTCCATCTGACAGATTGTGACTACACTTTTTTTTCATTGCCATATAGCTCTCACTGACATATAGATTTTTTCTTATTTCTAAATCCTTGATACCTAATACTCTAGCCACTGAAATTCTTAGTACACACTTCTCCGATCATGCAGTGATTGCATTGTTATATCAGTTTAGCGGTATCCAGACACCTGTGGTCATTCAACAGAACCCTTTGAAGGATGCCGAACCCTGACTACAGTTTTGAAGGACTACAAAAAAGGACTGCTACTTCTGGAGAGAGATCTGCAATTGTAAGTATTTACTTCTGGGAATTTATTTTCTAGATCTTGGGGAAAAGGGAATCCTTTAGATTAAAGCTGATTAATCTGTGTAAATTAGAATCCACTGTATTGTTAAATCATTCAGGGCCTAGTATCAGCAACAGGTAGCTTTCAGTTTAAATTTAAAACCCAGCAGAGGGCTTTCAGTTTAAAATCAGAACACAGCAGAGAGCTTTCTGGTTAAATTTAAAACCCAGCAGAGAGCTTCTAGTTTAAATTTAATACTCAGTCAGGGCCTAGTATCAGCAAAGAACTTTAATTTAAATCAACTCAGTGTATAATAATTTAGCAAAAAAGGAGGTGCCATATTCACACTCAGGTGCAGCTATTTATCCTCATCAGGCATATATTAAGGACTGAGATTAGTATAAGTATTCCCAGCAAACCTTAGTAACTAAACAACTTAAATACCTAAACACAACCCTAAAACTAAGATTCAGAAAGCAGTCCAGCAGCAAGATGGGGACTTTCCAGTCTTTTGCATTGAGTGTCACATGTATGACTTTCTCCCAGTTGGCGAGGGGTCATACGTGTGCACTAGGTGCAAGGAGCTCTTTGCTCTCATGGAAGGAGTCTGATCTCTGGAAGCTAGAGTAGCAGACTTGGAGGACATAAAGAAGACAGAGAGGTACATAGACAAGAATTTCAGGGATGTAGTGCTGAAGTCCCACCTCCAGTCTGGCAGCATCCCTGTTGCCATGGAGGAGAGAGGTCATGTGACAGGAGAGCATCAACCTGGTGTATCAGGAGGTGATTCTGTAGCTAGGACCTGTCCTCCAGGTGATGTAAAACCTTCTCACACCGAGAAGGTTTCTCCAGGGCCATGTGCCTACGAGGGAAGGGTTTGGACAGCCATTATAGTTGGTGATTTGATCATGAGGCATGTAGATAACTGGGTGGCTGCTGGATGTGAGGTAACATGCCTGTCTGGTGTGAAGGTAGCAGACCTCACACGCCACCTAGATAAGGTCTTTGATAGTGCTGGAGAGGAGTCTGCTGTCTTCGTACATGTCGGTACCAATGACATAGGAAAGCGTGGTATGGAAGTTCTGGAGGCTAAATTTAGGCTTTTAGATAGGAAGTTGAAATCCAGAACTTCCAGGGTAGTATTCTCCGAAATGCTTCCCGTTCCATGCGCAGGAACCAAAAGGCAGGCAGAGCTCCAGAGTCTCGATGCGTGGATGAGATGATGGTGCAAGGAAGAGGGTTTTGATGCCCGGTCTTCCAGTTTATCAAGATCCTCTTGCAATTTTCCACAATCCTCTTGGGTTTTAACAACTCTAAATAGTTTTGTGTCATCTGCAAATTTGATAACCTCACTCGTTATTCCACTTTCCAGGTCATTTATGAATATGTCAAAAAGCAGCAGACCCAGCACAGATCCCTGGGGTACACCACTATTCACCTTTCTCCATTGGGAAAATTGGCCATTTAGCCCTACCCTCTGCTTTCTATCTTTTAACCAGTTCCTAATCCACAGTAGTACACTGCCTCCTATCCCATGACTCTTTAGTTTTGCCAAAAGTCTCTGATGAGGGACCTTGTCAAGGCTTTCTGAAAGTCCACATACACTATATCAACTGACTCACCTTTGTCCACCTGTTTATTTACACCTTCGAAAAAACACAACAGATTAGTAAGACAAGATCTTCCTTCTCTAAAGCCATGTTGGCTGTCTCACATTAGGCCATGACTATCTACATGCTGAGTAATTTTATTCTTTATGATGGTTTCTACCATTTTTCCTGATACTGACGTCAGGCTCACCAGTCTGTAGTTTCCCGGAACACCCCTGGAACCCTTTTTAAAAATTGGTGTTACATTGGCGATCCTCCAATCTTCAGGTATTAGAGATGATTTTAATGATAGTTCACAGATTACTAATAGCAGGTCTGCAATCTCATATTTCAGTTCTTTCAAAACCCTTGGATGTATACCATCCAGCCCAGGTGATTTGCTACTCTTCAGTTTATCTAATAGCTGCAATACATCTTCCCGATGTATCGATATTTCCTTCAATTCTTCCGCACCTTTAAATACCACTTCAGTCATGAGTAACATCCCTACATCTTCCTCAGTAAAGACCGAAGCAAAGAATTCATTCAGTCTCTCCGCTATCGCCTTGTCACATCTTAGTGCCCCTTTAACCTCTGTATCATCTAATGGACCAACTGACTCTCTCACAGGTTTTTTGCTACGAATGTACTTGAAAAAGTCTTTATTTAGCGTTTTTGCTTCCGCAGCAAGCTTCTTCTCAAATTCTCCCTTTGCCTGCCTTATCAATGCCTTGCATTTGTCTTGCCAGTGCTTGTGCTATTTCCAGGTTTCGTCGTTTGGCTCTTTTTTCCATTTCCTGAAAGATGCTGACCTCATCTTTAAACCATGCTGGCAGTTTTTTGGACTTCCTTCCACTTTTCTTAAAGCGTGGAATACAGCTGGTCTGGGCTTGCAAGATAGTAGTTTTCAACAACACTCAAGCTTGATGTAAGTCTTTAACCTTTGCAACTGCTCCTTTTAGTTTTTTCTTAACTATTTTCCTCATTTTAATCCTTTCTGACTCAATCCCTGTAGGTCTCGTCTATGTACCTCTCTGTCTTTCTTATGTTTTCCAAGTCTGCTACTCTAGCCGCTAGAGAACAGACTCGTTCCCTGAGAGCAAAGAGCTCCTTGCACCTAGTGCACATGTAAGACCTCTCACCAACTGGGAGAAAATTATACATGTGACACTCAATGCAAAAGACTGGAAAGCCCCCATCTCACTGCTGGACTGCTGTCTGCATCTTAGTTTTAAGTTTGTGTTTAGATCTTTAAGTTCTTTACTTACTAACATTTGTTAAGAGGGCTGCTACACAGTACCCTGTCTTGTGCTACTGAGGTAAGCTATATTCTGATTTGATTTAAATTATAGCTCTTTGCTGCTGCTAGGCTCTAACTTATTATGATATTTAAACTACAAGCTCTCTGCTGGGTTCCAAATTTAACCAGAAAGCTCTCTTCTGTGTTTTAAATTTAAACTAAAAGTACTTTGCTGATGCTAGGCCCTAAGTGACTATTAAATTTAAACTACAAGCTCTCTGCTGGGTATGAAATGTAACCAGAAAGTTCTCTTCTGTGTTTTAAATTTAAACTTAAACTGCTGCTACTAGGCCCTGACTGATTTAACAACAAATAGTAGGTTCACAGATTAATTAGCTTTAATAGAAAGAATTCCTTTCAGAAAATTCCCCGAAGTATATACTCACAATTGCAGATCTCTATCCAGAAGTAACAGTCCCCTTTTCTAGTCCTTCAAGACTAGAAGACATCAGAGGTAGAGGCAGACCCCACAGCTTTTGAATGACTCACGCACTAGCTAACCAGGCCTACCCTTTCGAGTGAAGTTGCTGAGGAGCTAGACAACCCCCTCCAGAAGGAGAAGTTGCGGCATGCCCTTGCTTCTATGAAACTTGGTAAGGTGGCTGTCCCTGATAGGCTGCCTATAGAATTTTATTAAATCTTTACTGCAGAGCTCTCTTCCCACCTTTCCACTATTTTGATCTTCTCCAGCAACAGATCCCAAATACTGGGTCATTTGCCACTGCTAATATTATCATGCTGGAAAAGCCTGGCATTGACCTGCAGAAGGTAGCCAACTATCATCCCATATCCTTGCTAAATGCAGATTATAACCTGTATTCTACAATTCTAGTGAGTAGGCTGGCTACGGTTATCCTGACCCTGATCCATCCAGATCAATGTGGATTTACTGCAGGACATTTCATTGTTGATTACACCCGCCTGCTCTGCCACATCCTGGAGCTATCTGAGCATTTGGAGGAGCCATATATGGGGCTCTCTCTCAATGCAGAGAAAGCTTTTGACAGGCTTGAATGGGCTTTCCTATTGTGGGTACTTCGGTGGTTCAGGTTTAGAGAAGGCTGTTTACATGATGCAGGTATTGTACACTAATCCCTCAGCCAGGATTGCAGTGAATTCAACAATATCTGTCCTTTACGCTCTCTAAGGGCACCCGGCAGGTATGCCCCTCTCCCCACTTTTATTTAACCTTACCTTGGAACCCTTGGCCCTACTGATTCGGCAATCTCTGGCAGTGCAAAGAGTAGCAGTAGCAGATAGACAAGTTAAGCTTTCAGCTTATGCTGATGAGCTACTGCTTTTTCTTAGCCCCACTTCACTACCAAGCATGTTCAAGCTTTTAGAACAATATTCTAAGCTTTCTGGGTATAAAATTAATTGGTCAAAATCTGTTGCTTTCCCCCTTAATTGATCCACCCATAAATCACTGGTGGTCCCCTTTCATTTTGTGTGGGGAGCCTCGGCGTTTAAGAATTTGGGTGTGTATTATTGCACTACTTTGGAGGAGACCATACACCTAAACATTAAGAACATTAAGGATCTCGCTCGAGCCTTCATTCTGAAATGGTCTCCTCTGCATTTAATATGGAGGGGGAAGTTGGACTCCATTAAAATGGTCCTTGTTCCCAAGATCAACTACATATTAGAAATACTACCAGTTGTCCTCCTAGTAAGCTTTTATAAAGACATAGAGCAGGTCTAGTATCTTTTCTTTGGAAAAATAAAGCCCCCCAGGATTGCCGCCAAAAAATTAAAGGCAAATAAAATGTGTGGGAGGCATCCAACTTTATGATTTCAGGTGCTATCATTTGGCTTTTCTAATAAAGCAGGGTGTAAGGTGGATTGAATGAGAAGGGGGGGAGATGCGGAATCGCCCAGTTGGGTTGGGCATTGAGGCATCTTTGGTTGCCCCCACTCCCAGTAAGTTACTTATAGATATGTGATCCCCACGGGACTCCATGATTGGTCATATAATTACTTCCACCCAGGATGTGTTGCAGACTCTGGCATCGATTTTGACAAAAGACAATCCTCCTTCAGCCTCTTTTCCAATATGGTATAATCCCTTATTTAAGATTCATCATAAAGTATCCGCCTGGAAAAGATGACAAAACAGTGGGGTTTGGACCATGGGACAGCTTCTAACAGGTAAATCCTGAAAACCTTTTTCTGTTCTTCGAAAGGAATTTGGGCTTCCATCTTTATGTTAATTCCAGTGGCTATAATTGCAGCACAGCATTGCTCATTCTAATTTTGACTACAGGGCTTTAACAAGGGAATGGAGGTTTAGTCAGGTGGTAAATGAGGCTATAAGTATCAAGGGAGTTGTATCAACATTTTATGCCACGTTTTGGGACTGTCTGGGATCCCGTCCCAGAGGAGTGGAGCAGGTCTGGGTGAGCAATGCAGTTCTGCCATCTTCTTCATCACAACACCGGTCTTGCTTTTGGAGCCAACTGATAAGAGTATCTAGGTCAGCTTCCCTCATGCAGTCTTTGTTTTTTTTTTGGCCCACTGAGCTTCACTCCAGTATGGTTAGCTAAATGGGATCAGAGCCGGGGCAATCGGTTTTGTTCATGTCTAAATATTGCAAACACTTAGGGGCTTGTTTACAAAGCTGCGGTAGCGGACTCCATGCGATATCGGAGCTGCGGCCCCATTGAATTCAATGGGGCCGTGGCTCCAATATTGGGTGGAGTCCGCTACCGTGGTTTAGTAAACATGCCCCTTAGTCTAGACCATATGGTATATGAATGCCCCACTGTTCAACCTTACTGGAAACACGTTTGGGACAGAATACAGCTTGTTCTACACTTCAAAGCCCCCCTATCATGGCAGATATGAGTCTACAGATCTCTAGTCCAGGTTCCTTCTCTCTCAGGGGAGTGTTTCTTTCTTTTGGACTTTATGATAAGGGTGACCTTGAAGTTAATTATGTCACATTGGAAATCAGCCCACTTGCTGGATTGGCATATGTGGTGGAACTTAATATGTCTTTATGGTAAATATGAGTGGGCATGCCTGCTGTTAACTCGCTGAAAGGGGCTGAGTGGTAAAAAATGGCAACCACTAGAGGACTTTGCAGTCAGTGCCCAAGTACGAGAGGACTAGTCACTAACAGTTGTATTTCCATCAGCAAAGACTTACAGGCTGTGTAACGGAATGCACTCCTTGAGTGTGATAGGGGCTGCAGTAAAATGTATAATGTATGGGGCTTTTTGTATCTTAGGATAACCAGAGAATCAGGGAGGGAGGGAGTTGTTATGTTAATTGATGTACTGTTGGTATTATTGAGTGTAGATTTAACATGGTGGGGGAGGTTGGAGTTTGGTGCTGCACTGAAAAGCTAAATAAAAACTGGAAAAAATAAGAACTAAAAATCTGCTGAAAGAGATGAGTTTTTAACTTTCTATGAAATCTCTATAAGTCACAATGATCTGCAAACAATCAGTTAGGCAATTCGTAGTGCTTGGTACAAAATGCATAAAAGCATGAGCAAGAGTTACTTGCAGATTGCCAGCACATACAAGGTAGAATGACCAATGAATCTTGCATACCAGCATGAACAGGCAAAAGCATAGTAAGATATTTGGCAGACAAACCCAAACAAATTTTATAACTACACATAAAAGCTTAAAACAAATCCGCTATCAAACTAGCAGCCACTGCAGAGCACGTAAACGTAATGTAGTCATAACCTGATTTGCACAGCAAAAACTGCTGCTGCATTCTAAACGAGCTGGAAGGCTATTCACAATTGAGACAGGAAAACCCATCAAAACTACATCAGCATAGTCCAAAGTAGGTAATAAAAAAGATTGAAACACAGCACGAAAATCAGAATCAGACAAAAAAGGGTGAAGATGCCTCAGCATCCTTATCTGGAAAAAATATTGTTGAATGATTAACATGAGCGTGCATGCTCAGAGATCATAAAAACATGACAACAGAAAAGAACCATATAGCCTATCTAGTTTGCCCTTCCATATCAACTACTATAGTCCTCTTTTTTTCCTTTAGAGATCTTCAGTGTTTGGCTAATGCTTTCTTGAATTCAGATACTTCCTCATCTCTACTACCTCCACTGGGAGACTATTCCATGCATCTACCACTCTTTCCATAAAGAAATATTTCTACATATTACTCCTGAGTCTATCCCCTTTCACTCTCATCCTATGTCCCCTCATTGCAAAGCTTGCTTTCAATTGAAAGAGGCTCTCCTCCTGTGCATTTATGCCACGGAGGTATTTAAACAACTCCATCATATCACCTCTATCCCGCCTTTCCTCTAAGGTGTACATACGAAGATCTTTAAGTCTGTCCCCATATGACTCATAACAAAGACCACTACCATTTTAGTAGCCACCCTCTGCATCAACTCCATCCTATTTATATCCTTTGGAAGGTGCTGTCTCCAGAATTGCATACAATATTCAAATGAGGTTGCATTTATACAGATGCCCTATCACCTCTTTTCTTCTGCTGGCCATTCTTCTCCCTATGCAGACAAGCATCCTTCTGTCTTTTGCTGTTACCTTTTCTACCTGTTTAGCCACTTTAAGATCATTAGAAACAATCACGCCCAGGTCGCACTCTTCTTTCATGAACAGAAGTACCCTATACTGTACTGCTGCATGACCTTGCATTTTTTAGCATGAAATCTCAGCTGCCAAATTCTTGACTATTCTTCAAGCTTAGCTAGATCCCTCCTCATGCTATCTCTTTCTGGGTGTCTACTCTATTACATCATACCAAAATCTGCAATAGCCAAACCTTACCCGAAAGCCCTTCCACAGTATTACTAACAAAGATGTTAAAATCAATCTAGTGTTACTGCCAGATATACAACCTCATCACTAATACTTGTCATTTAACAAAATAGGAGCTGCAAATGTCTTAGCATGAATTACAAACGAACTTCCATTTTTCTGTACTACATTTTTAGCCAATGTTCTGAAAACCAAAGGGCAACTGCGTGAACACAATCAAACAGCGACAAAAAACAATAGCTGGAGAGAATAATGAAAGGATATGCATCATAAAATCATTTGCAAATGCACGATAGATAACACTATAGTCCTGAATCAATGAGCAGACAGTGGAAACATACAAATTAAATGGAAAGGCTGATAAAACAAAGCCATGAGGAACACCTCATGTTTCTCATGACCAATCAGATGTCTGACAACCTACTGATAATGATCAGTCAAATATGACTTAAAGCAGGCTATCAGCATCCCAGAAATACCCAAATATTGTGAAGTCTGCACTAACAGCACAGAATCAACTGAATCAAAGGCGGATTAAATATCCAAAAATACCATCATTACTGCAGTACCCACTTGATCAAGGCTACAGCATAAATTGTTGAACAAGGACAATAACAAAGTCTCGCCCCATATTGACTTGAAACCCATGTTGTTGATGTGCAGCAACTTACATAGTAACATAGTAAATGACAGCAGATAAAGACAAGTATGGTCCTTCTAGTCTGCCCAGTATGATGGCAAGAGTAGTTGCACCTGCCACTCCGTGCAGAACACCCCTCCCCATGTCTTTGTTTAGGGGTGAACCCACCACTCCATGTAGGACACCCTTAATTGTTGAGAATTAAGATGGTTCAGTTTATTTTTATTTTATCCTGTTGCTGTAAAGGGATCCACTGTGTCTGTCCCAAGCCATTTTGAATTCCATCACCATGTTTGCCGCCACCACTTCCATCGGGAGGGCGTTCCAAGCATAACACCACCCCTTCCTGTGAAAAAGTATTTCCTGACATTGCCTTTCAATTTGCAGCTTCCTGTTATGCCCTCTAGTTTTACAGCTTCCTCATCTTTGGAAGAGGTTTGTATGTTCATTATTTCCCTTTAAGTATTTAAAGGTCTGAAACATATCTCCCCTATTCCTCCTCTCCTCCAAAGTGTACATGTTTAGGTCTTCAAGTCTCTTCTCATAAGGCTTCTGATGCAGGCTCCAAATCATTTTGGTTGCCTTCCTCTGAACAGATTCCAGTTTTTTTACATCCTTTGCAAGATATGGTCTCCAAAACTGAACACAGTATTCCAAGTGAGGCCTCACCAGTGACTTGTACAGTGGCATAAGTACCTCTTCCTTTCTGCTGGTAAATCCTCTTTGTATGCAGCTCAACATCCTCCTGGCTTTTGCCACCATCCTGTCACACTGTTTTGCCACCTTGAGATCTTCATAAATAATCACACCAAGGTCTTTCTCCTGATCCGTGCACACCAACCTCTTGCCCCCTATCGCGTACATTTCCCTTGGATTTCTGCTTCCCAAGTGCATGACTCTGCACTTCTTTGCATTGAATCTTAATTGCCAAGCATTAGACAATTCTTCCAGCTTTTGTAGATCTTTCCTCATGTTAACCACTCCCTCAGGGGAGTCCACTCTGTTGCAAATTTTTGTGTCATCTGCAAAAAGACAGACTTTTCCGTTCAGTCCTTCAGCAATATCACTCACAAATACATTGAACAGTGCCAGGCCCAGGACCGATCCCTGGGGCACCCCGCTAATCACCTTCCCTTCATCTGAGTGAGCTCCATTTACCATCACCTTCTGTCGTCTGTTAGTTAACCAATTTCTGATCCAATTTACCATCTTGGGATCCATCCCCAAGCTACTGAGTTTCTTGATAAGCCTTCTATGAGGGACAGTATCAAAGGCTTTGCTGAAATCCAGGTAGATGACATCCATCGCATGCCCCTGATCCAGTTCCCAGGTCACCCAGTTGAAGAACTCAATTAGATTTGTTTGGCAGAATCGTCCTTTGGTAAAACCATGTTGCCTCAGGTCTTGCATCCTGTTGGTTTTGAGAAAGTTCACTATTCGCTCTTTCAGGAGTGCCTCCATTACTTTTCCTGCCACTGAGGTAAGGCTCACAGGCCTGTAGTTTGACACGTCTTCCCTGTCACCACTTTTGTGTAGAGGTATGACATCAGCCATTCTCCAGTCCTGAGGAACCTCTCCTGTTTCCAAGGATCTGTTGAAAACATCCTTTAACGGCCCTGCAAGAACCTCTCTGAGCTCTTTCAGTATCCTGGGATGTATCCCATCCGGTCCCATGGCCTTGTCCACTTTCAGTTTTGCAAGTTGTTCTAACACTTCATCTTCTGTGAATGGTGAGGTATCTACTTCATTCCCATTTTTATATTTGGGAGTCACAGGAGGTACTTCTCCAGGACTTTCTTTAGTAAAAATAGAGCAGAAGTATTTGTTTAGCAATTTCGCTTTTTCAATGTCACTTTCCACGAGTCTGTTCACAGCACTCTTGAGTCCTGCAATTCCACCTCTGATCTTCTTCCTTTCCCGAATATACCTGAAGAAAGTTTTGTCGCCACACTTCACATTTTTAGCCATCTTTCCCTCTGCCTTTGATTTTGCTATCTTTATTTCTCTTTTTGTCTCTTTGAGTTTGATCCTGTATTCATTTCTGAGTTCCTCTGTTAGTGAGCTTTTGAATTTTGTGAAAGCTGGGTTTTTTGCCTTTATTTGAGCAGCCACTTCTTTGGAAAACCAAACAGGTTTTCTTCTCCTCCTTGTTTAAATCGACATATTTATACAATTGTTTCAAAACTGCACATCCAATAATCTATGCCAAAAGGAAAAGCTAGAATAGATATAGGCCGATAAGACTCAGGCAAAGAAATACCCAATCCCTGCTTCTTCAGAAGTGGTCGAACAGATGTCTTTTTAATTCAGAGGGCATCATGCCACAGGACAGCAAGGAACTGACAAGATGCTGCCAATAGACAGTAACATCATTCTTGACCATCTTAACCCAACTACCAGAGCAAGGCTCAAGAGGGGGAGTTGTAACATTAACCATGTCATAAGTTAAGTGAAATTACCTACTCCTTTACAAGCATTCTAAACTCAGACCAAGTGTGAGAAACATCAAATGACAATACATCTAAAAAAATTAAAACGGGATCTTGACTCCCATCCTGCCTACACATCTTACTAGTATAATAACTAAGAAACTAATCTAAACTGGGCATACTAATTATGATCTGAGACTCCAGAGCCATAACAAGGCCCTTCACAACATGAAACAATTCACATGGACGATTAAGCACACATGAAATACACCAAGTATAATGATCCTTCTTTTTGCCTAAAGTATAAGAACAATACTCGGCTAATAATTGTAAATTATTGTAGACTTTAGAAAACAGCTGAAAACCATGCTGTTCATAGAACACTATGGACACATCACATAACCTCAGAGAATGTATAACAGTACATGATACCGCCTAAACAATGTATGTATGGAAAATGTTTTTAGCACCACTGTATATAGCCCACCTTGTATATAGCTCAAACCAATCTAGCACACATTACAACACACACTCAACTAAATTTCACCCTCACTGCATGTATAACACACTCACTTTACCAGATTGTTTGCTGTGATACCACCTTGATTATTAAGATAAGGCGGTTTAGAAATACCTTTAAATAAATAAATAAACAACTTTCAGATATTCAGTAAGATTCTTACGCCTTTTAAGTTCTGAATGCCATAATATACATACACTATATACACTAGTTTAGAAATTTATAATATATTTTTACGTCTTATGTAATGCACTCATACCCCAATTGTATATAGTTACCAAAATGTTATTTGTTTTTGCACAATTTTCCTTTGTTTTAAGATGTTCCTTGTAAATGATTACTGACTGTTTGTTGTATAATAGTTACACTGTTTCAGACGTTCATTGTAAAACAGACATCAGCCTGTTATATTGTTGTTAAATGTAAACCGCACCTGAACTCTGGAAGGTGCGGTATATAAGCGACTGTTAATTAAATATACGCTTCTTATCTCTAACAGATTTGTCATTCCAAGGGTCATATTGCCAGAAAACACATTAGTGACCAGAGGATGAAGCTCAGCAAGAAAAACCTTTTTATCAAAATCATCATAACGGCACCAATAATTTTTAATAGGCAGTAAAAAAGTATTATTAGCTGTTGCTACACGTATATGTTCTGATTTTATACACATATATAGGGGCAGAACCTCCACATCAGCATTATAGATATTTCTGGAATGACTCACAGGTGACCATGGGTATGGGGGATAAACGTTTATAACAGCCATTTTAGAAATGGGTGGAGTATGTTTATCTAATCTACATGTGACCGATTGCAAAAATGCTAACTCATAGCTGGTAATTGTGCTGTGATTACATAGGATAAGGTAGTCCCTATGTATGTATAGGGGTTTCTTGAAGAGCACATGTATGAGAGGTGTGCTCTGGTTGCTATGGTTGTTCACCTGAAAGGGTCTCACCTGCATGAATCCACAGGAAGATGATCCCTTTCCAAGGTCTAGCTGTGGGTGTTGCAGGAAAGAGGGATATTTGTCAGATGGTACTGTGTGTTCCACCATTTAAAGGTACAATCTCTGGTTTTTCTTTTCCTCCTGCAGATGCCATGGAATAACTGTAAAGTGATGTGCAAAGAAGGGATGGGGGATATTATAGGTAAGATAACATTGTATATATTTATGTTCTTCAGGACGACCATAGCTCATTTTAACCAGTGTATAGGGGCAGGGGGGCAGAGCTTATACTTATGATTTACTCTGAACATTGACTGCTCACTAGGGTACCAACAGCCCATTTTAGCCCATATATAGGGGCAGATGGCCAGAGACATTATACTGTGGGCTGGCCTGTACCACATATGTTTTCTATGGATTTTACTATTAGTGATGTTCTGATTGATGTCTGTTAGGTGAGGTTCTACTGTGGCCATACTCGTAATAAACATGTATCCTACACTGACTTCTGGAAGTCATCCCCATGTGGAGCCCATGCACATGCATAGAAAATGAGGTCATTCTGAAAGGCAGGAAGGGGACAAAAACGGGGATGTTTGGACCTGATTCTGGTCCATGGGAACAAAACGTTCCTGCGGGAGTCAGAATTCGGCCAGAGGACAGCCTAGCAAGCCCCTTCTGCCTGAGAGGACATCCTCCCTGCAGGCGCCCCAGACATCTGTGGCTCCATCCCCCCCAAATCCCTGCTGCCTGACCCATGGCTAGCCTGCCATGGCCTGGATCGGGTGATGGGGACCCTCCTGTACCCGGCCCCAGCCCCGGGGGTGGCTCACCTGTCCCGATACTCCTGATTGTGCTGTTTTATATCACCTCTGAGATGGTATATGCAGCATGTCCCAACAGGCCCGGCAACACATACAGGTCTGTGACCTGAATCGGCCCTGTACATGCTGCCTGGCTGGCCTTCCCCCACTCCACCCCAATCCCACCCCCTCCTGCCCCCTGCAGGATCTCCCTATCCTGATGCACAGGACATATAGTGAGAGCTGGTGGGGGAATAGGGTACAGGTGGCTTGCGGGGGCTGCATGTCCCAGCATGTCCCAGCAGGACATGCAGCCCTGCAACCCGCCTTTCAGAATGACCTCATTTTCTGTGCATGTGACGTGGATTGTGAGATGACCCTCCACCAACATTATATGATGATGCAGTTCTTTCCCCATTATGTGTTGCCAGGCAATGTGGCACCATGTGCGTGTGAGCTCAGTTGGTACATGCAGTGTTTTTTGCTGCCAGAATGCAATTTCCATATACATTGTAGATGTGCAAGGTCCAAAAATATGCACATGTTCACGTACCGTTGCCCATAGACCCCCCCCCCCATGATATTTTCCACATCTGTATGCCCTTTGCTGGCAACATACACATCATTATCTATTATTCGATGAGTCTGCACATCTTTACCATCGGCCTATCTTTCATTTTTCTACATGTAGGTCCCATCATTTCATACTGCATGCATGTTCATATCACCACTGCATGGTTTTGAAAAATACATTGATGTCAAGTGGCAAAGATATGCCAATTTTAGAAGGGACACACATATGCACACCCTTTCTTCTAAAAATGATATGTATTTTCTGACATTTTCACTTCTATGTCCCATTAACTTTCAACACGGCCTTTCCAAAATATGCCTTTATATGTTTATGCACCGCAAAGATTTTATGACTGAAACATCAAGTATTTGAAGACTTGGTACAGTAAACTCACGTTAGGCTCTTAGATGAGCCCAAGATAATCAGTTAGTACCTCTTTCTCTTAGAGAGGTGAAGGTATATATGAGGAAGTGGATCTTTTTGTTATCTGGAACTGCAAATTCAGAGTTGTTAAATCATATGTGGATTGTGAGAAACTGCAGCAGCATCTTGTGAAACTGGGTGAAGACACCCAAATGGCAGATGAAATTTAATTTGGACAACTGCAAAGTGATGCATGTAGGGAAGAATAACGCAATGCTAAGTTCCACATTAGCAATCGCCACTTAAGAAGAGAATCTGGATGTGATTGTAGACAATACATTGAAATCTTCTGTTCAGTGTATAGCGGCAGCCAAAACAGCAAACAAAATGTTAGGAATCATTAGGAAAGGAATAGAAAACGAAAGATGTCATAATGCCTCTGTATCGCTCCATGGTGTGACCATACCTTGAATGTGTGAAATTCTGGTCTGCGCATCTCAAAAAATTTATAGTGGCATTAGAAAAGATACAGAGAAGAATGAAAAAAATGATAGATGGGATGGAGCAACTCTCCTATGAGGAAAGGCTAAAGAGTTTAGGACTCTTCAGCTTGGAAAAGAGCCAGCTGAAGAGAGATATAATAGAGGTCTGTATAATCCTGAGTGGAGCAGAATAGGTAGAAGCATATCGATTGTTGACTCTTTCAAAAAATACAAGGACTAGGGGACAAGCCATAAAGCTACAAAGTAATATATTTAAAACAGGAGAAAATATGTTTTCTCTCAGCATATGCTGTAACTAGTCTTTGGAACTCATTGTCAGCAGATGTAAAAACAGGTAGTGTAGCTGGGTTTAAAAAAGCTTTGGACAGATTCCTGGAGGACAAAAGTCCATAAATAGTTACTAAGGTAGTCCAAGAGAAAACCACTCTTTATCCCTGGATAAGTAGCATGGAACTGGCTATTTTTGGGGTATGACAGTTAGTTCTGACTGGCTATTTTTGGGGTATGACAGTTAGATTGTACACTGAAACATGATATTGGGCTTGAAGGGCCTTTGGGTCTGACGCAGTATGGCACTTGTTATGTTCTAATGTTGTTATGGAACCAAATGGTCAAACCCATATGCTTATAGGCTGATTGTATGATTTTTCTCTGGACTTTGAAAACATAGATCTTCTTTCAAGTGTTGTTTTTTTTAACATTTCATCAATTACTTTGTGTTTTGGGGTTTGGTTTTGTCTTGCACTATGTGGCTATTATGCTGGATCTGAGAAGAGTGAATTGTGTTTGGGATAGTAAAGGTGGCTGAAATCATTGGGAGTTATGTTTTTTTTCTGGGAGTTATGTCTTAATTTATCTAATGAGTTTGTGTGCTATTGTTTTGATTTCTATTTTATGTTTGATTACTAGTAATGGTGTTAATGTTAATTGTAACACATTTTGAGAGCTCTTAGGTGAGGAGAAATCAAATAAAATACATTTTTGTGGTAGTACTAAATTCGACAAAAACACATCAATAAAGATCTATAACAAAGTGCCTGTTTGACTCCACACCTCTCATGTATTATTTCCCACATAGAAGTGCTCTCATCTGTTTTGCGACACTATTATTATATCAAATTGATTCTATATTTACAAAATAAAGAATAGATAGAAAGAAAATGGCAGTATATATATATATATATATATATATATATATATATATATATAATGATATATATATATATATAATGATCATGTGGTATAATTTATTAGTAATTAATTTATCATTTGAGAAAAAAATTAATGGATTTTGGCTAACTGAAAAACTCTCTCTTGCATGACAGAAAAACATCCTGATGATCTAATCAAGATAATAACCAAGCTTTGGAAATTAAATAAATTTAAAGAGTATTAGATCCCTTTTCATTTTGCGAAAAAATACATTATCCTGGTTTTCGTACTCTGACAAGCTATATTTTTTTTAGTTTATGCATATTATAAATTGGTCTTGCTGCAGCTTTCTGCTGTCTTTGCATGATAGTACCACTATAATACCATTTAAAGAGGAAAAATGATGTATTCCACAATTAATTTTATTTTCGTTGCTTATTTCATTTCTAGACAAGTGGCTGCTATGCTGGTAAGTAGAAAGGAATCAATATAGAGTAGGATTTTATTTTTAAAGTGAAGACTCAAGTCAGTTTTTTCTGCTGTCGCAGTCTAAAATAAGAATATTTTAGAGCAGACCTCTATAGTTTTTGGAAAATAAGATAGTTGCTGTGTAACTCAGTCCATCTGAAAAACATGTTTTCAGGTATGATTGATTGAACAGTTAAGATTTTTGACAAACTGAGCCAATAATGCAATTAATTTTTCTTATCATGCCTGTCCATTTAAATGATATTGAAATTTGTTCTGTGCCATTTTGCATCCAAAATGGCATGGAATCATAGATGTTTTCACAAAAAACTGATACATTTCTCCGTGTGATATAGTTAAGTTTCATGAAATATGCTGGGCTGCAAAAATATTTGTGAAATGTAACATCTGTCAAATATCTAATGAGCTAATTTGCATGATTTCTTAGCTCATTAGAAATTTTTCATAAGTTTAATGATTGGGTTTACATGAGCAAAAATTACCAAAGATCGCCTGTTAATTTTCACAAATATGATAACTAATATTTAGCATTTTTGCACAGTCTATTACTTCTGCAAACTACTTTGCATGTTTATAAGTTAGCATCAAGCTGGTGCAAGAGCATTAGTAACACTCTGCCAACCTTCAGACTTCCACATCACCCTCATTCACGATTAACTTTCAGACTTCCAGGAACCCCTTCCTTTAGATTTTGCTAATTGACACAACAATCATGATCATCCCAACACAATATTGCGTGCAATTCTGGTCGCTGTATCTTAAAAAGGATATAGCGTTATTAGAAAAGGTACCGAGAAGAGCCACCAAAATGGTAAAAGGGATGGAAGGATACCCTTGTGAAGAAAAGCTAAAAATGTTAGGGATCTTCAACCTGGAAAAGAGACGGCTGAGGGGAGATATGATAGATGTTTATAAATTAATGAATGGAGTGGAATGGGTAAACGTAGATCGATTGTTTACGCCATTCAAATATAGAAAGACTAGGGGGACATGCAATGAAGCTATAGGGTAACCTATTTAAGACTAATAAGAGAATATATTTGTTCACTCAATGTGCTATCAAACTCTGGAATTTGTTACTGGAGGATGTAGTAAAATCTGTTAGTGTATCCGTGTTTAAAAAAGGTTTGGACAAGTTCCTGGAGGAAAGGTCCATAAACCATTATTAAAAGGGACCCAGGATATCTCTGCTTGATGCAATACAAGCATTGTGAAACCTGTGTCTTTTGGGGAAACTCCTAGGTACTTGTGTCCTAAATTGGCCACTGTTGGAAACAAGATACTGGGCTTGATGGACCTTGGTCTGACCCAGTATGGCATATCTTATGTTCTTCTGACAATCATGGCATTGACACTCAGAAGCAATTATGTAATCAAATTTGTTCTGTATAAGTTGGTAAATAGTCAAATTTATCTATGAAACTTGAAAATTGTTCTAGCAGTGGAGTCGAAATTTATTCAGAGAGAAGTAATATTTGTCCACTATCAAGTTATCCATTTAGGTGGACCGCAAATAGCTGCCCTAAATGTTTATGTCTCACTTACCTGCATAGGTTTAGGGCCAAATTATTCATTGGTAAAATGTTTATACAGATAAATCAACTAGAGATATACATTATTATTTCTGCATAACATATGTGGATATCTTTGTATAGTAGACCATCCTACTGAATATCATCCTCCAAACTTTTGTTTATTTACTTATTCCTAGATTTGTACACTGACCCTCCTATTAGGGCTTCAGAGAAGTCCACAACAAAAGCAGAGCAATAAAATCACCTTAATCAAGTCTTATAACAAAAGTCTTAAAATTTTTAAAAAAAATAAATGAATAAAACACAATAAAAACAAAGACAGATATAAAGTCCATTAGAAATGTAGAAGGATACTAAGCAAAGTTAAATTGAGAGAGCCAGAATTGCTGAAAAGTGGCTAAACTCCTAATTTCTTTCAAATCATGATCAATTCTACTTATACTGTCCTATAATAGAAAAGGCTTGATGTTTCATTTCTAACATTTATTCCTTCTGAAATTAGGAGAGCTGCAATGAACATAGCACTCTCCCTGGAACATATGACTTGGAAGCAGGCACTCAAAAAGCATGGCATAAAGGGAAGAAATTGAATGTGCAACCCATGATTAAGGGAGCGCAATTGAGGTTGAGCCCTGTTGAGAATTCTGTGGAAATCTATTTGGACTCCAAGTTAGATTTAAATAGACAAACTACAGTGATTCAAAGTCGTTTTTCTTGCAACTGTATGCCTGCTGGGAATTCAACCGTTTCATAAGGAGGATGATCCTGTTACAATAGTTCATTATTAATAGATTAGACTATTGTAATTGTCTTTATTCTACTGGTATGCAAAGTCAAGTTAAAGCTGAAAAAGAGCAAGCCATTCATGGACATGGCAAAATATGATCTTGAAAATATACCACCAGAATTTAAATACTACTACTACTAGTAATCATTTGTACAGCGCTACCCAGCTTATGCAGCGCTGTACAGACATGCGTAAGAGAGAGCCCCTGATCATCAGAGTCTACAGTCTAGTCAAGATAGACAACTCAACTGGAGATTAGGATATCTAGGGGAATGATAAGGAAACACATAGGAGGTAAACAGGAGGCTGAGGGGGTCAGGATCTGAAAGCAGTGTCAGAGAGGTGAATTTTTAGCCTGGCTTTGAACACAGCCAGAGATGGAGTCTGATGTACTGACTCAGTTTGTTCCAGGCATAAGGAACAGTGAGGTGAAAAGATCAAAGTCTGGAATTGGCAATGGAAGAGAAGGGCATAGATAGAAGAGAACTTCCAGAAGAGCAGAATTCCTGAGGAGGGCGTAGGGAGAGAAGAGAGGTAAGCTACTGAGGAATAGCTGAATGACGGCACTTATAGGTCAGTAGTAGAAGTTTGAATGGACTGTGGAAACAGATAGGAAGTCAATGAAGTGACTTGAGAAGAGGGATGATGTGAGCATAGTGACACTGTCAAACGTTTAGCCGCGCGGAACAGATTGAAATGGGGAGAGATGATTCAGAGGAAGACCAGCAAGGAGGAGGCTGTATTAGGCTAGATAGGAAGTGACTAGAGAATGGATAAGGGGTTTAGTAGCTTGTTCAAAAAGCAAGGGACAAATTCTGCAGATGTTATAGAGAAGGAAACAACAGGTTTTAGCTATGTATTCAATGTGTGTGTGGAGCAGGAGAGGGGGGGAGTCAAAAATATCCCCAAGGTTGCGAGCCAAGGAAGCAGAGAGATGCTGAGTGTTATCCACAGAAATAGAAAAAGGAGCAAGAGGAAAGGTGGGCTTAGGGAGAAACATAAGAAGCTCAGTTTTGGCTATGTTCAGTTTCAGATGGTGGTGGGACATCTAGGCACCAGTGACAGGCAGGGCCGTACCAAACGTGAATCACGCCCTGCACGACTTGCACATCGGGTGCCCTCCCCCCACACCTCCATCTAGTCACTTTCTGGAGGCCGACGGGAGATAAAAGGCACACTCGATGTGGAAGTCGCTGGTGCGCTAAGCAGATCAGTTCCTCCCTGCTCTGATGCCGCATCAGAGGAGGGAGGGACCAGACCTGCTGAGCGTGCTGCAAGAAGGCTTAAGGGGAGCATTTCAGCTGTCTGCCATTGCCTGCCACTACTGAGAAAAGGGAAAGTGGCGGTGGCAGGCAATGGCAGACAGCTGAAATGTGCCACTTAAGCCTTTGCACCCTGTGCAGCCGCACCGCTCGCACAGGTCTAGGTATGGTCCTGATGATAGGTAAGCAGGCAGAGATCCGGGGCTGGATTCCTGGAGAGCCATCAGCGTAGAGATGTTACTGAAAATCATGGGAGAAGATAAGTTCACCAAGGGACTGGGTATAGAGAGAAAAGAAGTAGTCCAAGACAGACCCTTGAAGTACACCAACTGAGTCCGAGATAGTAGTAGAAGAGGATCCAGAAGAAACTCTGAAAATTCCTCAGAAACACAGAGAAACTAAAGCCAGAGAGAAGAGAGGTTCTCACAGAATTTAACTGAGATTTCCAGTATGCAGCAAGAGGGAGATAAAAAGTAGTACTACAAAGATACATACAAGGAAATAGAATCAAATAGCATCAGAGGAAAAAAAAAAGATTGACTTTCTTAATTAAAGAAAAATTTTAGCCTCAAACTGGAATGGTAAAAAAATGTTCAAAGATCAATGTTGAATGTTGCTAAGAAGATCAAGAAAAGGTGGAAAGAATACACAGATCATTATATCAAGTGGATCCTCAGTCGTTTCAACCTCTACCTTACAATCAGGAATCATTAGTGATGAAGGAAAAGCATTGCAGCATTGAAAGCATTATCAAAGAACAAAGCACCAAACATTGATGTCATTCCCATTGACTTATTACAGCAATCAGATGCAGCTCTTACATTACTTATAAGGCTCTGCCAGGAGATTTGGAAGATGACATTATGATCAAATGACTAGAAAGATCCAAGTTAATACCAATACTGAAGAAAGGTAATCCAACTGACTGGAAATTATTGCATAATCACTCTGATCCCATACGCCAGCAAGATTCTACTCAAGATCATTCAGTGGAGTCTACAACCATACCTAGAACAAGACCTGCCTGAAGAGCAAGCAGGGTTCAGGTCATTATCGCAGATGTGGGACATGGATACTTGAAAAGACAAAGGAATACCAAAAGGATATCTTTATGTGTTTTATTGACTACCGCAAGGCCTTTGATTATGTAAATCATGAAAAACTCTGGGCCATATTAAGAAGCATGGATATAACAGAACGCCTGTTATATCCATGCTTCTTAATATGCACACCTTTTACGTTGATCATGAAACAACAAATCAGTAATGGTGTGCAGCAAGGATGTATACTTTTCCCATACCTATTTAATTTATATCCAGGGCAATAATCAGAGAAGCAAAACTGTATGAAGACAAGCAAGGTGTGTGTAAAAGTTGGGCAGTGAAGAAAAAAGACAGGAAAAAAAGATCAGTGTTTTGAATTATGGTGCTGGCGAATACTCTGTATAGCATGAATTGCCCAAAGAACAATTCAGTTGGTTCTAGAGATCAAACCTAAGCTTTCTTTAGTAGCTCAATGACAAAATTTCAACTTTCATACTCTATACACATCATGCAAAGAGAAAGATCATTAGAGAAAGACATTATGCTTGGCTAGATTGAAGGTCAATACAAAAGAGGAAAACCAGTAATGCAATGGATCAATACAATAACATCAGCTATGGATATCACTCTATAAACACAGTTTAGGAGGGTCACCATGAGTTGACAGTGACTCGACAGCACAAAAAAATAACAATTGCAGGGCTCCCTAAATAAATCAGTTAAGTAGGCTAATTACTAAGCTACGGTAAAATAATGCTTTTTACCAACAGCAATGTTTATTGTAGGATCACTAACATGTGGTACTTCATACTGCTGGTTAATGACTTCCACAATTATATCATTTTGCATTACTACAGCTTGGAACATTGTACATTTCTGGCTGCACTAGCATAGAGATTGCAGGCACTAAGTTGGGACCACAATCATTTAAAGAGGACAGTTGGTGAAAATGTACTACCCTTGACAGTCCCAGCATGATCGTGCTCTCCTACAATGCCCTACCACATGACAGTCATAACATGATCAGGCTCTCCCCCTCCCCAGATTATATCCTGCATCCAAGTTGGGGTACCAGTAAAGTGTCTCTTGGAAGTGGTTGTTGCGGGAGGCTTCTGATTGAGGGAGAGAGGTCTTTCCTTGTGGCGACTAAAATGGGTGCAGAAATTAGGATACCACCAGCCCCTTTAAGATGGTTTCAGGGAGCACCAGGCCAAATGTTAGCAGCCTGATGCTCACAGGGAGGAAAATAATGTTCGGCTCAAAGTTGGCTTTATTTTCCCATGAATAATACTGCTTCTGAAGTTAAACACAAGGAGCCCGATTCCATAAAGTCAACGCTCGGCCTGCGGAAATGTCTAAGTTGGAGATTCCGCTTTCGTGGGGCTAGACGTGCCCGAGGTTCTAGAATCGGCATCACATGTATAAACACAGCTACGTCCATCCCACAGGACATGGTAGACTCTGCCATTGGGTATGGATGTGTCAGTGATTGGGATGCCTACAAAAGTGTTAAGTTAGCACATTGTACCCTAATATAGTATAAGATCATATAAATATGACCAGGTAGATCATGACATATCCTGCAGCCAAAACATATGAAACATATACCATGTTCAGGTCTGGGACAAGTGTTGCTGTCACCCTAGGTGACCGCCTAGGTTCTCCAAGTGGACAGGATGGCCTTGTCTTTATCATATTTATACAATGTTTCTGATCTTTCCCAGTCCAGAATATACACAGTCAGAATCCCCTAATGTACATTATTGCACTAGCTCCATAGTTACAACATATCTGATATGCTGTGATTTATCATGAGAGTCTTTTCCAGGTGCACTGACCTACAATTCATACTGAAATATTTCCCTTTTTCATAACATAGAAATTGTTACTGTCCCCTAGATTTGCTCTTTTAACACTAATGGCAGACATCAGCATAGCCAGAATAATCACCATTGCACATCTACATATTTCTGTAGAGATGATTGATAATGTGGGTTTTACCATACAACCTTTTCTCACCTTTGCACTCTGTTCTTTACAACTGCATCTTGTGTTCTTCCATACTGCATATACACCAGTTTAAAACATACTTGTCATGTCCATTCATCAATATGGGACACAGTGAGGTGCAGAGCAGAAATATGTTTGTCCTAGCCTTATTCCATGTTGCTGCGGAAATAACATGGACGTCCGGAGGAAATGCCGAAGATGTACATGGGTCTTTCTTGAATACACTTTCTACATCTCTGTGGCTGACCATGCCCCTGTTCCGCCCCTTCTCAGCCACCTTCTGAGATCCTCGTACTACTGTCATGCATGTGCAGGGCCGCGGATGTTGCAGAATACAGTGGTAGATGTTTTTTTCTAGAAACACATCTACGCCGAATGTCCAAGCAGCTTATTCATGTTTTGGAATGACCCCCAAAGAGAGTTATTTGAGTTGCATAATTGTGGCATGCTTTACATGCATTTGCATTCATTATTACTTAGCTTGCATTATGTTGTCATGTATTAAGGGTAAATAGTGCATAATTTGGCCAAAACTGTGCATTATTTCCTCAATGCACATTAGCAAGTCCATTGCTAAATGCATGCAAAAAAAATTACCCTTAAAATAAAATGTAAATGGTTTTAATGTAGGGAGCTTTAAATATTATTTAGGACTATTCAAGATATGAAATACAATTCAGAAGTTATGTTATAAAATAATTATTTCACTTTTTATCCATCATTTTTCTTACTGATTTTATGAACATCAATAACATCACCTTAATGAATCCATAAATATTGATGTTGTGTGTTAACTGCATAGTTCAAGACTGTGTAGATGTTAAAGGAAATGGAACTGTTCCCTTGTGAAGGTCATTCCACGCCTTTCCTGATAGAAACATTCTTGCAGGAGACTGAAAGGTTCTTTTAAGTTATCTAGTAAATCAGCCTCGTCTATACATCAGCCTATCTCAATATTGCTTTGTGTATGTGAATAACTATCGCTTTCCTATTCATTTGCAATCTGCACCTTCCAATTTTTTTTATCTCCCACTGTTTGTTTCCAATTCTTCTTGTCAGTCAATTATATTCTCAAAACAACTTTTCAGAATGGATGACTTTGTTTCAAGGTTCTGTAACCTAGAAGGTCACATGCCCCTGTCAGAGTGACAATAAAAAAAAGCAGACAAGCTACAAAAAGAATGAAGGCCATGACAGCTGAAAAAAAACAAGGGAATTTTTTAAATAAAGCACACATTTTCAGGAGAGTATGGGGTATGTTTACTAAAGGGCAGTAAGGAACTAAGGTACTGTAAATTGGCATTATCGGCACCTGTGAGCGGTTAACACCATGAAAAGCACCGATAATGCTGGAATAATGTTCGGAAGCAATACCCATAGTATTAAGGTGAAAGGAGGTTGAGAGTGGGTGCTAACAGGGCGGAGAGTGGGCGGGGATAGCTTGTGTTCCCCCAACTCTGGGTTGTGTTACCATGCTTTAGAGCTCCCAGAGCTGGGAACCCTAACACCATCTGAAAGCTCGCAGTAAGGGCTTTTTCCTAGGGAAGAGAGCCTTTTTAAAGGTATGCAATGTTATCCACCCACCGGAGTTCCAAAATCAGTGATAGTAGTGCTCCATTGGCAGCAACAGCATGTTGCCTTATAAAGAAAGGGCACTATGCTGTTGGTGCCAAAGGTTACATGGGTAATGCAGTGGGGCTGTCTGGTCCACTAGGCTGATTAGGCTGACCAGGCTGCTGCCTAAAGTGTACATCAGGGATGTTTGGTATAACTCCACTGTGACAGTGGCAGCACACATACATGCTGCTGCAGTCAAAAATATGTTGTGCCACCCCTGCTGCCACCATGCTCCCATACCAGCAGTGTGTGATGGTGTGGGTGGTGGTCTCAGTGGCTACGACCCGCTGCAGACAAAAGCTTTGTCTTGGCCCTGTGTGTCCAGTGCAACGCTGTTGTTACCACTGTTGGTGGGATGGCAAGCATGTCAGCAGCAGGGACAGTGGAGCATATGGTGATCCCTCCCTACCGAGGTCTAAGGCAGCAGCTTGAATGCCTACATCTCCCAGTGGAGGGGGCAGGAGTGGCAAGGTGTGCCTAGCAGCATGTGTGCAACTTCAATAAGACTGCCTGCACAACTGAAGTGGCAGCTGTACCATTATGGCAGGAAGGGAGGGTTTTGCTGCTAAGCTGGCAGGGAGGGAGGGATCAGCCGCCATGCTGTCACCATGATCGATGGACTATGGCACCAGATTTGTTATCTGAGTAGATGGGCTGGCCCTGGAATCAGGATGCCCCCACCCACACATATTGAGTTGATCAGTTCATAGGGGAGAAAATATGCAACTGAGGCAGGAATAGTAAGCAATATGATAACAGACCATGTCAGAGGAAAAATGCCCACCTAGAGTCCTCAGCTGCCAAATAATGACCATAATCTGTGCATGAACTGGTGACCCTCCATAAGTCTGTGCTCAGTCAGTTACAACCATCTGAGTCACATATGAATCCATATCAACTATGTTGGTCTGCAAGAGATGAGGTTATTCCATGACTGCCCCACAAGCACATACCAGGAAATGGGAACATTGGTCATCCTGCTAGTACACCCATGGTTTGCTCTGTGTGTGTTCCTGTATCATGGCCTCCCCCTTTGACTGGACAGATCCCATATGTAAGACATGAATGGCAGTTGAACCAGCAGCATAGTGCATTAGTGCAATATGCAGACGTAACAAATGTCCCTCTCCCATACTTACTGAACATACCTTGTCAGACAAGTATGGCATAGAGCCTGTAGAGATCTGAGCAGACATACAGTAGACATACCCCAACTCATGCCCGCATGCATCCTGACAATGACCACATATATACCCATGGCTACATATATACCCATTGCTACTAAAATGATTAATGGGCTTCATTATAAAGCATATGAGGACAGACTTAAGGATCTTAATATGTACACCTTAGAGGAAAGGCGGGATAGAGGTGATATGATTGAGATGTTTAAATACCTCCGTGGCATAAATGTTCAGGGAGAGAGCCTCTTTCAATTGAAAGCAAGTTCTGCGATGAGGGGACATGGGATGAGGGTGAAGGGAGATAGATTCAGGAGTGATATGCGGAAATATTTCTTTACAGAAAGAGTAGTGGATCCATGGAATAGTCTCCCAGTGGAGGTGGTAGAGATGAGGACAGTAACTGAATTCAAAAAAGCATGGGACCAACACAGAGGATCTCTAAAGGTAGAAAGTGGACTGTTGTAGTTGTTGTTATGGAAGGACAGACTAGATGGGCCTTGTGGTCTTTTTCTGTCATCATGTTTCTATGTTTCTATGGACACGCACAGCTTCACTATGGCTCCACACACATGACCAATATGTATATGAAAGAAGGATAACAGGTTCCTGTGGACCTGGATCAGTTTCCAGAATGGTATCAGCATGTTCAACCTACAACATTCCATCCAGCCAGAATCTACAAACTCAGCTGCACCTCCCATGGCTGGAAGGCAGGGCAGGCAAATGGCACCAGCACACTGAGTGGGCATTGACAGCACCTGAGAATTACAGAGCATGCTAATAGCACCTGCAGTGAGCAGGCATTGAGGGAACCTAAGCATTGCAAAGTACACTAATAGCAGGCATTGACAATGTTGGAGCACCAAAGGAGGCCTAAGGGGCAGGCAAGAATGCCAGCCAGCACCACTTTCGGACAGTGGGATCATGTGTGTGCGTGTTTCTAGAGTAGTATGAGCTTCAACAATGCACATGCATGCAAGTGGTGCCCAGGTATAATGGTTGTGCATACAACATGCTGCAGGTCAGCTATACAGCAACCCACATACTGTGTGAGACACCATTTACAAGCAGAAGGTTGATTTTCAGTAAGTATTTGCAACCTCATGCTATGATGCTGTAAGGCATTCCCAGTTAGGTCATCATCGAGGCCCATCTGAAAAGCTTTTTCTGACACCTCCCTCCTAACATGACACTGTCATGCAGCTCCCAAATCATCTTCTGATTTCAATGGAGTGAGCAGGGGGAACCATGTGTGTGGATCGCAACCCTCACCTCTGACTGAGCCTCCAGGCTTCAAGACATACTAATTAGCACAGGTGAAAGGCCAGATTATATGCCAACTGCCATTACAGATGTATCCATGACAACAGTGTCAGCCCACCTGCCGCGGCTGCAGCCTATAGTGAACAAGGCTCAGGAAGAGGGCTGGCCTCTGTGAATTTCCAATCCAGTCACTTAGTTGGTGACACTGGCAGGAATCTGTGATTTACCTACAAGCACGTTGCTCTTGTCCCATGCTGCATTCGCAGAGTGCAAGCGAGGGCACTCCTTGCTCCATGCAGTGTATGCACATACAGGGAGGTATGTATCAGGCAAAATGGCACATATGAAATGCTACCTCAACACTGTCTAGTGCATCACCTATCACCCCAAATGAGTGTCTGACTGCAACTATGTGCCTGAGTGGGGCAGTAGGACACTGACCTCTAAATGGTGCATGTGTGTGCACTTCTGACTGCCGAAATGTGTCACAGGATATCATGCTGGTCTCTGCATCGTCTGAGATCATATGGGGACCAAGTGTCTGGAGTTGAACATTGTGGTGGGGATCGGGGTTCAAGGAACAGTACCATAAATGTTTATTAAGTGCCCTTCGTAGGTGGCACTGCTGGACAATGCTTTGTTCACATGGTCAGAACCTATGAGGCCCTACCCAGTGTCTGCATATGCTACATAAGAGGGCCTGCACAACAGCCTCATTGGTTCCCACTGGGCAATGAGTATGATGGACACAATATTGGTGTTAGGGCAGAAACAGGCAGGATATGGTGGCATATGTGTCACCAGCAACAGTTCCAACATCCTACTCCATGTCCAATCTGCCATGCTTCCATGCACTGTTGTGGGGGGGGGGGGCAAGGTGTTTGCAGCAAGGGAGAGTGTATGTGCTGCACTGGTCAGGTTTGGAGTAGCCATGGCTAAGGGCATGACATTGTATGGGAGTACAAGCATGGCAGTAGGTTCAATGCTCACTGCCAAGAGCTGTGTAGGGGGACACTGTAATTATGTATGTGACAGACGTAGCCCTCTGTGGGCCAGCATGCACTCTCAGTCTGTCTCCGGCCCACTTTCCATTGTGCCTCGCACTGCATGAGCTGTCCCCAAGTCAAAGATAAAAGGGTACGTAATGAGGAGCAGAGGATTCTGGATATTGCCTAAAACAGAGCAGTTTGCACAGGATGTATATGTGTTAAAGGTTAGGTTAATGGCTGAGCCATTCTGATGTGGGTCTGCCACAGCCATGAGCTTGGTACACACATATATTCATGCTGAGAAGCCACTCTCACTCTGACCAAGCTGTGACCATGTCATAGCTATGTATGCACATGGTGCTATATAAGGTCAAGCTATAGTGATATGTGGGCTGTTTCTTTTATGGCAGTCCACTCACTAGGCAGGCTGCTGGTTGTTCATGGTGGCTATGTATGCATGGTGGCAACTAGCAGACAGGGCACAGATGATATATGAATGGCTGACACAGGATGGTGTCACCCAAGACATGCAGGCTGCCTGGGATGATATGCTTGATTGGAGTTCCTAGAAGATGAGATCTTGTAAGGCTCTTCTGCTTGGTATCAGCACCACCCCCCTTCCTAGGCAACACTAATTGTATTTGGGTTCCTTGGCAACAGCTGCCACAATCTTAGTGACCAATATGAGATGTTTTAGGAGAGTCCCTGGCCAACAGGAGCAGCACACAAGACCCATATAACACAAGTAATTCAGGCATGTTGCAATTGTATAGACTACTAAGTGACTTGCATCAAACACTGTAGACAATACCTATAGCACATTGGCAGTGATAGAGATCTGCTCCAGAACCTGGAGAGTCCATCTATTGCTGATCTTGTTCTGTAGAGCAGGTGATGTGTGCCCATCATCTCATTCAGGGTAGATGGCGAAAAAGATCATAGTGTTGGTGGGTGCTGCATTGCCCTGGAGAGAGATGGCAGCAATGGGCACCTGCTGAGGGGCAGCACCCTAGGCGATTGCATAGTTGCCTGACCAGATGGCTCTAGAAATTAGATAGCCCTGGTCTGAATTACTACTACTACTTATCATTTGCATAGCGCTATAAGGTATATGCAGCGCTGTACAGACACGTGTAAAATATGGTCCCTGCTCATCAGAGCTTACAATCTAGTCAAGACAGACAACACAACAGCTGTGGACAAGGATATATCCAGGGGAGTGGTAAGGAAAACTAATAATCATTTTAGTATCACACATTGCTCTGTTGAAATCTAACACAATCACACTCCTATAATTCATACAAACATCTGAAATTAGGATAACAATTATGATTTCCTTGTTAAAAGAGACCTCTGCAACTGAAGGTTCTAATGCCTTCTAGTCTATTTCACATCTTTCTTGTAAAGGCAGACTAATAGGAAAAATTGTTGCTATTTAGTTACTGGAATATGTGGAAGGCAACCATTCGTTAGCAATGAGCCAGTCCAGATTTTAGCTCATGTTCTGTACCAAGACTTCCTTGTTAATCTTGTTAGAATTTAGATGCAGAATCAGATGTGTCATCATCTTGCTGGATCTATCTGCAGCATTCAACACAGTAGACATAAAATACTGCTCTCCAGGCTGCATGCTTGAGGAATTGGGGGTCTTGTTTTGGAATGGTTTTCATCATCTTTGACATATTGAGACAAGCAGAAGCTTAACCAGGATAAGATAAAAATACTGTAGGTTCAAAGGATAGAGGTGCTTTTCCTCTGTCTACAGATTCAGTTGGGAGACCATTTCCCGATCTCTCAGGAGGAGATTAAGAAATTTGAGGTCTGGGCAAACTCCTTTATGATGTGACAGAAGCAGATAAGCTTAGTTATGTCTTTATTCTTTGTGGAATATCCAGTATTTACACTCTGTTCTGGAAAGTCCAATTTACTTACTGTAACACACAGGGGCGGCCCAAGGGGGGTGCGGGGCCATGTGCGGAGACTCGGTGCGGGGCCTCATTTGCATAAGTGGCCTTATTTGCATAATGCTAACATACACTAACTTTTAGTAAACATGTCTCTTAATGAGTGTATGGATAAAGACAGACTAAAAGATTTCTACATTACTATAATCCAGTGCCAACTGCCAGGCACATTAGGAACTACTACAAACACTGCCCATTTAGAACCAATAGCAAACCCGCCGTATCCTAACAGCACTACCAGGACTCACAAAGCACCATACCCTACCTATCAAAAGGCAACACTGCAAATATTAAACCAATACATTTCAGAGAACAACAATACATGACCTACTGGAGAAAGAGAACAAGTGGCAATGTCAAATAGGAATTACATAAACAGAATACCTCAGCTCAGTTACACATGCAGAACATAGACCATCACCAAACAAGGAATCACAATTTAGAAACAGGAAGGCAATAATTAAACTGGGAACCCCAAAAGCCAAACTTGGAATGTACAACAACACTGTAGAAATAAAACTATAAATTAACTTCCTCTTGTACCAAACAAAGCACAGACGTTAATGATGCACATTTCCCAGAGCTTTCATATTCCAGTTAATAAATTCAAAATAAAGAGATATCTTTCTACCTTTTGTGCATTTTCTTTTCAGTTGCAATTGCTCCAGCCACTTTCTTCTGGTTTCTTCATGTTTTCTGCTAACTCTCCATCATCTGCTGTCCATTTGTCGTTTCTTCTCTCTTCTAGTTTTTTTTTCCATTCTCTCTCTCTACATCTGCTTTAACATACTAATCTTTCTCCTTTTGCTCTTTCCTCATTCCTATTTCATCCACTCAAATTTTACCCCTCCATCCTCAATCCCCACTTACTCTCCCAATACCCGGCCAATTGTAGATTTTTTATCCCTCCCACACAAAATATTTTTCCCCTCTCCATTTTAGTCTCCCAGCCCCATCCCATTCTAATCCTCCCCCAACATCAGCTCCCTTCTAGTTCCAGCCTCACCCAGCATCCATTCCCTTCTAGTCCCTGCATCAGCCCATTTCCAGTCCTAGCCCCCCATCAGCCCATTTCCAGTCCTAGCAACCCCCCAACCCAATACCAGTCTTAGCCCCCCCATCAACCCACTTCCAGTCCTAACCCCATCAACCCATTTCCAGTCAGCCCCCCATAGCCCATTGCCAGTCCTAACCCCCCCGTCAGCCCACAGCCCATTACCAGTCCTAACCCCATCAGCCCACCTCAAGTCCTAACCCCTCCCCATCAGCCCATTTCCTGTCCTAGCCCCCCATAGCCCATTATCAGTCCTAACCCCCCCATAGCCCATTACCAGACAGCCCCCATCAGCCAACAGCCCATTACCAGTCTTAACCCCCCCATAGCCCATTACCAGTTCTAACCCCCTCAACAGCCCACAGCCCATTACCAGTCCTAACCCCATCAGCCCACCTCAAGTCCTAACCCCTCCCCATCAGCCCATTTCCTGTCCTAGCCCCCCCATAGCCCATTACCAGTCCTAACCCCCCATCAGCCCACAGCCCATTACCAGTCCTAACCCCATCAGCCCACCTCCAGTGTTAACCCCCCCCCCCATCAGCCCATTTCGTCCTAATCCCCATCACCCAATTTTCAGTTTAAGCCCCCATAGCCCATTAGCAGTCCTAACCCCCCATCAACCCACTTCCAGTCCTAATCCCATCAGCCCATATAAAGACTTAGCTCCCCCATAGCCCATCACCACTCCTAACCCCCCCAGCCCCCCATAGCCCATCACCACTCCTAACCCCCCCCAGCCCATCACCACTCCTAACCCCCCCCCAGCCTCCCCATAGCTCATCACCACTCCTAACCCCCCCAGCCTCCCCATAGCCCATTACCACTCCTAACCCCCCCCCAGCCTCCCCATAGCCCATCACAACTCCTAACCCCCCCAGCCTCCCCATAGCCCATCACCACTCCTAACCCCCCCCCAGCCTCCCCATAGCCCATCATCACTCCTAACCCCCCCAGCCTCCCCATAGCCCATCGTCACTCCTAACCGCCTCAGCCCATCAGCACTCCTAACCCCCCCAGCCCCCCATAGCCCATCAGCACTCCTAACCCCCCCCAGCCCATCAGCACTCCTAACCCCCCCAGCCCCCCATAACCCATCAGCACTCCTAACCCCCCCAGACCATCAGCACTCCTAACCCCCCCCCCCGCAGCTCAGCTCAGCCCAGCCCAGCCAAAAAATTTTTTTTTTAAAAGCTGTCTTCTCCCGCTGCCGGGGCCGCCGCGGCAGAATCGAGTGTGCCGTGGGGCCCCCCCCCTGCCCAGCAGAGCCTGCCCTCCCCTGTATCCGCTCTCTCGTACAGCTGCCTGCAGTCTCACGCGCTGGCTTTCAGAGCGCGAAGGGACTAGTTTCCCTTTCGCGGCTCTGTTAAGCCCGCGGGGGCTGATGGGAACTTCCCATCAGCCCCCGCGGGCTTAACAGAGCAGCGAGGGAGAAACTCTACCCTCGCGCTCTGAAAGTCGGTGCGTGAGACTGCAGGCAACTGTATGAGAGAGCGGATACAGGGGAGGGCAGGCTCTGCTGGGCAGGGGGGGCCCCGCGGCACACTCGATTCTGCCGCGGCGGCCCCGGCAGCGGGAGAAGACAGCTTTTTTTTTTTTTTTTTAATTTGACTTTAGGATCAGAATGTTTTTTGCGAGGGGCCCCCTGAAACGCGGGGCCCTGTGCAAAAAACATTCTCGCTCAATGGACGGGCCGGCCCTGGTAACACATGGAGGAGTGGAGAAGCAGCCTAGTGCTTAGAGCACTGGTTTAGTAACCAGGAGACCAGGGTTAAATTCCCACTAGCACTCCTTGTGGCCTTGCAAGTCACTTAATCCTCCATTGCCTCAGAGGAAAGGCCTGACAATCTACTTCTGGTCACACTGCCAAGAAAACCTACGAGGTGCTGGGTCACCAGGAGTCAGCATTGACTCAAAGGCATACACAACACATGCTCTGATCATAATGTGATTAGACTATTGCAACTCACTGTACAGTGGTCTTCCTAAAAGTCAACTTAAGAGATTGCAGCAGGTGAAAAATACAGCAGCATAGGTTTCAGGTAAGTAACACACAGGGGTAATTGAAAGGTTCTCTCCACGTGGCACAAGCCTCCGCCCTTAGGGAAGCATTATCAGCCTGAAATGCCTCTATAGATTTGAAGAACTGACCTGCAGGCGACTCAGAGGTACTGTGTTCCCTTCCCCTAGATCAGCAGCAGCACTTGATTGCACCTGGCACCTGATCACTCCAGGGAAGCAACACACAGGGGTAATTCAAAGGCCCTCTGCATGCAGCACAAGCCTCTCCCCCTAAGGAAGTATCATCAGCCAACGACGCCTCTACAGATTTAAAGAACCGACCTGCAGGCGCACCCTCACCAATGGGCCCATGCCGAAAGGCCCTTAGCATGGGTTGTAACATGATTGAGGATATTACCTTATTGCCACAGACCATCATAAAAAGGGAAAATTTACAGCACTTGAGTCCTACTCTCCTTAGCTTATCACACCGTGACATTACAACTAAGAAACAATAGAGATAAAGCCACACTCCTATACCTGCTGTGCATTAATTATCCTGCTACAGACTTTTTATGGAGGGCCCACTACTCATCCCCAAAATATCCCCTTCAAACACAGCCATAGTCGTGCTAGACCATACTTCATTTATTTATTTGAAAGGCTTATATACCACATTTCCAATTATCAAGGCAATTTACAAGTAACGTAACATAATAGTACAAAGAACCAGTTAACAAGGGAACATTAATAGTAAAACATAAGTGAAACTGAGGGTAGGGGAAGGGGACAAGTAACATCTTGTATAGTGGTTATGTAATTATAATGGGTGCTGTGAGAGAACTCATAGTGCATAGCAGCTGTGTCTGTATTTTTGTGCCTCCCTCAAAGTGGTCTTTGAACAGGTGTGTTTTTAGGAGCTTTCTGAAGTCCATGGTGTCTGCGGTAGTTCTGAACTGTAAGGGTAGAATGTTCCATAATGCGTGAGCATATAAGGATAAACAATCTGATTGGTTGAGTTTAATGAAGTCCGGAGGAGAGGTGAGGAGGTGCCCTGCGGTACTTCTTCTTTGCCGATTGTTAGGGAGTTCTAATCTAATCCAACACAATTTTATATACCGCAATGATCCCATACTAAATAGTGGTTCTGCGTGGTTTACAGCGAAGAAAAAAACATCCATATAAAAAGAAAACAATTTTGATTAAACAACCATGTTTTCAACTTTTTATGAAATTGAGGAAAAAAAGAAATACATTTCAAATATTTGGGCAACTCAGACCAATATTGTACTGCCATTTAAGGAATGGTGTGCCTAAAACATAATTTTAAATAAACACCCCTACTAGGTGGATACAGTAAGGTGCTAGTAGATTGTAAACACTTAGATTTACAAGTCATTAGTGGAAGTAATAACAACAAAAGATATTCCAGAACAAAATCGTTAAAGAATTTGTATAAAAACATAAAAAGCTTAAAATGAATATGGTTAGTGACCCTTAACCAATGTAATTTATGTAGCAGAAAGGTTATTTTAGTATAACGGGAGCTGCCAAAACTGAGGCCAGCAGCCATGGATTGACACAGCTGTAATCGTCTAATCTGAAATTAAGAACAATTCAGAAATAATAAATTTCCATAATCAAAATATGACAAGATGGTGCTTTGCACCACAATTTGAAAATGTTCTATAGAAAAATAACCCCTTAATCTACCCAATTGGCGTAGTTTATAAAAGGATTAAGAGAATGAAACTTACATAGGTCTCAGATATTAAATTAGTATCTATCAAAACCCTAAGAACTGAAAGGCCGCGGGACCACGTGCACGCTGGCCACCATTAACCGGGTGGGCGGCGGGTGCATGGCCCCTGCCCCATGTGGAGAGGGGAGGCTTCCGGCGGTGGCGTGGGGCATTTGGCGGGACCCCATTGGCTCCCGCGGGTGAGTGACGAGTGCGGGAGACAATGGGGGATCGTGCAGGTCTGGGGGTGGAGGGGTGTGGGCGGAGCAAGCCAGCTGGTCGTCAGTCACCGGAGGAGGGCAAGTAGGTGGCTGGCGATCCCCGGAGCTCCGTAGCTGCAACATTTCACGTTTTGGATAATTTTTTTTTTTTCGTGCGGCATCGGTGGGAGTACCTTGAGTGGGCTGCCCGTTGGTCCCGGCGGTTGCTGCCGTGCGGGTGAGCGGAGGAGTCGTGTGCAAATGTGGGGAGGTCTATGAGGAGCGGAGCGAGATGGGTGGTGGCTGCGGAGAGAGCGGGCAGGAAAATTTACCTCTTTGCTGATTGTTTGCCAAGGACCCTTTTGCTTTTCCTGTCCTTGCTTGCAGACTGGTGCCTTGGCTTTGTGCCACGGACTGTCACTGGTCATTATGCTTGTGTACACTGGCTTGGCTGACTGAGCCTTCTACCGACCTCCCTTTTTTGGTGGGCCCTTTGGGTCTCTCCTCGGGAATCCAGGTCGGCTCATGGTTGTGGCTTTGCCGAATGACCATTGCTTTCCTGACTTTTGGGATCTGCGCCTGCCTCCTTGGACTGGGGAGGTGATTCACTCTTCCGCTTGTTTTTTTTTTTTTCTTTTTGTGTGATAAAGGGCTGCTTTGTGGTTGGGGGTAGCATGCTTGCACAGAACGGTTGGGGGGGGCAGGAGGGAGGAAAGGGATGAGCAGGTGGGCGGCTCCAGCAGTTGGGAGATGCGCTATTGGGGGAGGTGCCGA
The DNA here is from genome assembly GCA_033557465.1 of Ichthyophis bannanicus. NCBI lineage: Eukaryota > Metazoa > Chordata > Amphibia > Gymnophiona > Ichthyophiidae > Ichthyophis > Ichthyophis bannanicus. The sequence continues at coordinate 1,035,722,888 of CM066032.1, read as the reverse complement.
CAGAGAGGGTTTGAGGGGAAGAAGTGGGTGAAGGTGTGTCAGTGGCGTGGCGGTGTTGGCACCAGTGAGGGGCGGGGGAGAGTGCGAGGGGAGTGCTGGGCAGTGACTCTTGTGGGGGGGTCGGGTAGGGCTCCCAGGGACTTCAGTGGTGACGCAGGGGCGGTCGGGGACATGGGGGCCCTCCAGTGGGGGGTGGGGGATACAGGGGCGGGGGCTAGGGTTGTTACTTCAGAGGGAGGACGGTGGAATTGTGGGGCAGGTTGAGCAGGTGGGGCGCGGGGTTGGGGGGGCCAATGGGGATGGCCTATGGTGCCAGAAGGCTATTATCCAGCTGCTGGGGATCATTGGCTCGGGGGGGGGCAGGGATCCTCATGGGAGGAGTTGTTGGGAGCCTGCCCCCCCCCCGAGTTACGGCAGGCCCCCCCCCCTCGGTGTGCTTTGCTTTGTCTTCACAGATGCTGCCTGGAGGGTTGCCTGCGGCGAGCCTGCAGGGAGGAGGTGCAACGCAGAGGGGCAAGGTCCACGATGAAGCCGCGTGGCCTTTGGATGCTGGGGCAGGTGAGTTGCACATGTGGAGAGCAGAGCTGGGGAGGAGGGGGAAGAGCACGAGGTGGTGGGGGGTACAGCAAAAAGAAGCGCAGATGCTCTGATAGGAGGAGCCATCGGTTGGGATCCACGTCGTCTATGCCATCCGAGACATCGTCATCTTCGGTGAGCACGGAGAGAGGGGTACGGATCCGGCATGGGTGGAGCCATTTTGGGTGGTGCGGCACCCAAGTTTGCTGCTTTTTCTGGGCTAGGGAAGGGAGTGCTGCGGAGGTTGCGGCGGATGATCCAGAAAAGCTGGTATATTGACATTTAGGCTTCTGGAGGGTAGGAAGCGGTCAGGTGATAGTAAACGGAAGAGAAAGGAGGATGAAAAAGCAGGGAGGGTACGGAAGGTTTCACGCAATGTCATTAACTAGAGGAGAGCCTTCCTTAGGTGGCCAGTATCTGGGGTCCTCGCTACCCTGGGCGGTATGGGATGCTGTTCGCCTATGCGGACTCTAGCTTAGAAGCGGTGCAGAATCACGATGGTTGGGCATGGCTCAACTACGCCGAGAAGTTTCGAGATAAGATGGAGGGGAATCAGTTGTTTGTCCTGGGGAACACTGGGTATCGACCTATGGCTGACGCTGATGGCGGTCAGGGGGGGCACAGGGGGCGGTGGAGGACAAAACAAAAAAAGGGGAGCGGCGGCGACGGCAGGTACGGTGTGGCCCTTTTGGGGTGGAGCATTCCGCAATCAGGGTGTCAGCAACGGGGTGGCTGGCGGCTCCCTACCTGTGCATGAATAGTAAGGATTTACTGGGCCTAGCTCAGACGTAGGCTCTGGCTTCGGCAGTACGGGCAGCGTCGGGATGGGGAGGTGCTCGAGGGGGGATTTATATATGGGTTCACTATACCGGTAAAGGGGAGGGCTGGAGTGGCAAGGGTACGGAACTCCCCAGCGGTGAGACGCTTCGCTCGGATTGTGCGTGACATGCTGGAAGTGGAGCTGAAATGGGACGGGGTGGCTGGGCCTTTTGCGGCACGACCATTTGCGCACTTGGTAGCCTCACCATTGGGGATCCTGCCTAAGTTGGAGCCAGGGAAGTACGGGGCGCAGTCCGCTCGGTGACAGGAGCTCTTGGACGGGTTTGTGTGGCTGGCACAGGAATGGGGTGTCCAGGGGGCAGAGGGAAGGACGGATGGTCCGGCAGCCGGCATCACATTTTTAGGGGTGGCATTTGACACGGTCAACATGATGGCGCATTTGCCGATGGGCAAAGTATGCGTTTGCGGGTCATGGGTGCAAACATGATGGGGGATTCTACTGTAACACTGCGAGAAATGCAGGCCCTGATGGGCTCTTTGAACTTCACATGCCGGGTCATTCCAATGGGGTGGGGTTCCTGCGTAGTATGTCGGAGGCTCCCTCAGGTGTCCTTTAGCCGCATTAGGGTATCACGGAGCATGAGGGCTGCGTTGGGTGTCTGAGCTGAGTTCTTGACAGGCTGCAACGGGGTATCCGTATTCATGGAGAAGGAAATTTCCACATGGGATATGCAGCTCTTCACGGAGGCGGCGGGCGGCCTGGGATTCATTATATATTTTGGGGCTCTTGGCGTGCGGGGGCATGGCTGCAGGCTGGGTGGGAGGCTGGTGTGACTGACAACCTCACATTTCGCGAGTTGTTCCCAATATTGGTGGTTTTGGAGCTCGGGCCAGACAATCTGCGCAACCGCAAGTTGCTGGTGGTGAGACAGTGAAGCGGTGATCAGTGTGTCTAATTACTACGCGCCACGCTGCTGTCGGGAGGTGGTGCTCGTTTGTTTCGGATGACGGTTTGTGTTAGGGCCCGGCATATACTTGGGTACTACCTGCTTGCTGAGGCGCTTCCCCGTTTCACGGGGGACCTGTTTCGGAGACTGGCGCCGGAGGCGGACGCCTTGGGACTGCAAGCCTCGGAGCACTGGCGGCAACATGGCCTGCGGATATGCTGAACCTGCCGCAGAGTTCGGTGTCGGCGGCGACATGGCGGGCTTATCGGCAAGGCTGCGACTGCGTAGTGGAATTTCTGGTGTCTCAGGGTTGGCGGCAGGGTCCAGTATCGGATCAACTATTGGGCCAGTACGTCATGTCGGCGAAGGCTGCCATGGTGGCAGGATCAACAGTGCGGGCACATCGAGCGGGGTTTGCCTTCTTTTCAAGGGCGGTGGGTTGGGAGATATTTGGCGGGGGGTGCCTGGTTCGTCAGCTGCAGCTGGGTTGGGACCGGGCTCATCCTTCGCCGGTCGACAGGCGGCGGCATATTGCGCATAAGCTACTGGGGTAGTCGTGTGCAGTGTTAACCTTGGTGGCAGCTTCAGGATATGAGGCCCCGCTTTTAAGGGGGTGTATGGTCTGGCCTTCTTTGGGGGCTTTCCGGGTGGGGGAAGTGGGGGCGGCATCCGGTGCGGGAACGGTGGGTGGTGCCTTGAGCACTGGGGATTTGAATATATGCTTGGCTAAGTCCAAGACGGATCAGGGCGGTAGAGGATTGGGGGTACGCCTGAGAGCAATCCGTTGTTCCCTGTTTGGCCCGGTGTCAGCCAAGGATGCCTACCTGTGCATGAGGCCGCGAGGGAGTGGCTACCTCGTTGTGCATGGGAATGCGCGAACGTTAACGCGGTTTCGGCTCACAGCGGTGCTGCGGAGGACACTCCGCCAGTTGGGGCTGGATCCAGTCCACTTTGCTCCTCATTCGTTTCAGATTGGAGCAGCAGGAGCGGATAGGCCAAGGGCGGTCATGAGCGTTTCACGGGTATGTGTGATTATGAGTTGGGATGGGCAGAATGGATACTGTTTATTTTCTTTTAGGTATCGGCCGGACTCCAGGTTGCTACCAGATGATCGGCCATTCGTATGGGTAATGGGCTGGTCAGCAAGTAGTTGCAAGGCCGTGTGGGCCGAAATTGGGTTGAATGCCTCTGAGGTGCCCGTCTCATGGCTGGGCGTGTGCTGGCTGTGGTGGATGCAGCTCCTGCCTTTGCTTCGGCACCGTGGACGTGAGATGGGTATGCCGGCATTGCTGTTGCGGCATTTGGGAGGCAAAAACTGGGCGTCCTGGATTTGTACGCAACTGATCGGAGCACCAAAGAGTGTTTTGGCCGAGGGGCGGTTAATGTTTGACGGTGTGGTTTTGTTAGGGTTAGAGGTAGTTCCAAGGCCTGCTTGCTGGGGCCACCGGAGGTGGTCACGTGGGTTGATTAAGATTAATCGGCAAATTGGCCGGAGGGTGTGTCAGCAGGGGGGGGGGGGGACATTTTGCATACATGGGTCGATGTGCAGTGCACCGGGTTTTATCGGCAGGAGGGGTGCATCTGTCCCTGGTTGGGGTGGATTTTCTCCTGAACAGCTGGCTTTGGAATATGTGTTACCGGGAAGGGTAACTGGTCTCAGCTTAGCCTTGGGGGGTGGCTCAGGGACGGTGGTCCCTGAGCCTGTGGCGGGATCCCGGAGGTGTCCAGGGTCCGGAGCCATTGGTGAGATGCAGGGCAGGGGTGGGGTACCCCTGACCCGGAGAAACCCTTGGGGCTCTTGCTAATAATATGGCGGAGCCAGAAGAGGGGGGATGGAATGGCCTCGGGCCGGTTCACGGCAGAAGCGGGCGGAACTCACCTTGCTACTCACACGGCTGGTGAGGATTCGTTCCGCGGCCGGAATTCAGTTGATGAAGGTTTGCTGATTGGTTGTTGTTGATGGATAATGTTGTACGGTTAATAAAGCTGCGACCAGTTTGATTCCCAATTGTTGCATTGTGGTTATTTGTAAGGGGGGGGTGGCGGTGAGTGGGGTGAAAAAGGGGGGTGGCGGGGACAGGAGCACCATGTCCGCCTTACCCGGTTATTTATAAGACCAGATCTAACTTCAGCCCTAATTGTGCAAAGCACACATTAAAGAATATGGTACATGTTTATTATTATTACAGCACTTAAGCTTTGTTTTTGAAATATTGACTTGTAAACATAACGATTTTGCCCAAATTTCCAATAGCAGCATTAATAGTTTTATAAATATTTTTAGAAGCAGGAGAAAAAGTCAACAGCAGTGAGATATCATTTGCATAAGTATAAACTTTTAAATTCAATTGCTCGAAAGCAGACCCTAAGGTAGTCATAATCAAATTAAATAGAATGGGTGACAATGGGGAACCCTGTGGGACCCCATAGCAAGTATTCCACTCAGAAGAACGATCTTGACCTAACTGCATCTTATATTTTTGGTACTTCAAGAAACCATGAAACCAGCTATGCACTACACCATTTATCCCTATATACTCTAATAGGAGCATTAGCACATCATGGTCTACTAGATCATAAGCTGAACTCAAATCAATCTGCAGTTAGAACTGTCAGATGACCCTTTGCTAACAGAACATTTATATCAGACACTAAAACACCTAACAATTCAGTACTATAGGCTTTCCTAAACCCAAATTAATTTTCCTTCAAAATGTCAAATTTGTCTAAAAAGGAAATGAGCTGATTCGCCAAAATTGATTCTGCAACCTTAATTAATAAAGGCATATTAGCTGTAGGGCAAAAGTTAGTAATTTCAGCTAAACTCAGTTTCTAATCTTTAGGAATAGGTGTCAGAATAATATCTCCCAGAATAGCCAAATACATTCCTTGAGTTTCCTTATAATAGTCCAAAGGCAATATGAGGATTGCTCATGATAGATTTTAAATATTGTCATTATGTTCTTATACTTTATTCTGCTTAATAGAGGTAGCCAATGGAGCTCCTTCAAGATAGGAGTGATATGGGTGCCTTTGAGCACCTCAGTGAGTACCCTAGCCGCTGTATGTTGGGCAAGCTGTAGTGGGAGTAAATGACTTTTGGTAGGCCTTGGAGGATTGCATTGCAATAATCCATTTGAGGCAGTATCATAGCCTGGAAAACAGTTCTGTAGTCCTGGGGTTCAAGAAATAGTCGCAGCCTTTGAAAAGTCCTCAATTTGCAGTAGATATTCTTTGTTACATTATTTATGTGTGACTGTAGTGTAAGATGTTGATCAATAATTACTCCAAGGTAGCGTACCTCAGGCTTGGCTATCAGCTCAGCATGTTTGCCCTTTAGTGATTTTGGTCGGGAGAAAGATTGATCCTTGAATATGAAGGGCACCTCGGTTTTGTTGAAATTAATGGATAGCCATGCTGACACAGCCAGAAGGCAATTGCATTGAAGCAGTTTACTATTGGAGTGAAGTCTGGCGTTGTGGTGGAGAAGGGAGCATAAAACATGATGTCATCAGCGTATAAGTGAAAGAATACATCATGTGACTGGATTAGCTCACAGATTGTCTGGATGTAGATGTTAAATGATAAAATTGAAAGTGATGAGCCCTGGGGTATACCTTGCTTTTGTGGGAAAGGGTCAGAGCTCCAAGAGTTGACCTGCACTATTGTTGACGACCCAATAAGTAGTAACGAATCCAGCTCAGAGATGAGTCAATGATGTATTGTAACCTCTGCAGTAGGATCTCATGACATATTGTGTTGAAATCTGCAGCAATATCGAGAAATATGAGGACGAATACTTGTTTAGGTTTCTCTATCTGGTTGATGAGTGATATTAGAAGTCTCTCCACTCCATGACCAGGGCAGAAACCATGCTGATGTGGGTCAAGTTGAACATTTAGATCGATGTAGTCCTGTAATTGAAGCTATACCACTTTCTCTATTATTTTTGCAAGGAAGAGCAAGCTTGAGATAAGTCTGTATGAGTTGGGTTCTGCAGGGTCTAGCTTAGAGGTTTTTTTTAGCAATTTCCATATAGAAGCAATCTTTAGTTTGGTTGGCATATATCCTTGGGTGAATGAGAGATGTAACATGTTACATATTGTCAGAGTAAGCTCAGATCTTGTCATTTTTAAACATTCTACAGGACAGGGATCCAGCAGGGGTGTGGTGGAATTGAGGATGCCTATAATGTTATCCAGCTGGTCAAGTGTGATTGGACTGAATGAGTGCAGTGTGCTGGTGGTACCAGTATGCTTGTAGTTTACCAGTGTGGCAGGAGATTAAAGTTGGAGTTTGGACTGGAAGTGAAGAGCAAGAGTTTGGGGACCAGGGGCGGTCTGAGCGGTTAGTGAGTTGATCTCCCTTAACAGGGACTTAACAATATTGAACAATTCTCTAGACTTGTTTATAGATTTCAGTATAGTTCTGGTGTGATAATCTCTCTTTGCCTTGTTAGTTTGGGTTTGATATGTCTGAAGGATTTGTAGGTAGTTTTTCCTTGATATTCATCTGATGTATGCCTCCAAATGCATTCCAATTTTCTGAGCGCTTGTTTGATTTTCTTTAGCTCTGTGGTATACGATGGCATGTGTTGGCGAAGTCTGCAACCAGTTAATTTCGAGGGAAGTGCGGCTGAGATGTCAGTGATGGTCTCATCCCAGACCAGATAGAGACTAAGTGGTATAAATCTTCGGAATCAGTATCCAGGCTAGGGATGACATTATCCAGGAAGTAGCTTTTGTCGAATTGTTTAAATCTTTGTGAGTTGGTGAATGTGCCTGGTGCAGAAGGTGAAAGAAGATAGTGTAGTGGTCTGACCAGAGTACCTTTGTAATGATAACTTTTCTAGGAGCTGAGCTGGCATGAAGATTACAAGCACGCCGGGACCTAGGCATGCTTGTGTCTGATGATCTTAAAGTAGCTAAACAGGTAGAAAAGGCGACGGCAAAAGCTAGAAGGATGCTTGGGTGCATACGGAGAGGAATGGCTAGCAGAAAAAAGGAGGTGACAATGCCTCTGTATAAGTCTTTGGTCCGACCTCTTTTGGCGTATAGTGTGCAATTCTGGAGACCGCACCTTCAAAAGGATGTGAACAGGATGGAGTCGGTGCAGAAGGTGGCTACTAAAATGATTAGTGGTCTTCATTATAAAGCATATGAGGACAGAAAGAAGGATCTTAATATGTACACCTTAGAGGAAAGGCGGGATAGAGATGATATGATTGAGATGTTTAAATACCTCCATGGCATAAATGTTCAGGGAGAGAGCCTCTTTCAATTGAAAGCAAGTTCTGCTACGAGGGGACATGGGATGAGGGTGAAGGGAGATAAATTCAGGTGTGATATGCGGAAATATTTCTTTATGGAAAGAGTGGTGGATCCGTGGAATAGTCTCCCAGTGGAGGTGGTGGAGATGAGGACAGTAACTGAATTCAAACAAGCATGGGACAAACACAGAGGATCTCTAAAGGTAAAAGGGGGACTGTTGTAGTTGTTGATATGGAAGGGCAGACTAGATAGGCCATGCGGTCTTTTTCTGTCATCATATTTCTATGTTTCTATGTTTCTATTAGGTCAAGGGTTTTGCCTATGATGTGTGTTGGATGCAGTACGATTTGAGTGTACTTAAAATAGGTCATTGCATTGGTGAAGGCCTTGGCTTGCTTCTGAGGGACGAAGGACAGGTTTAAGTCACCCAAGAGTATTACTGGGCAGCTTGGCTTTTTGTGAGAGCCAATGATTTCCAGGAGGGATGCCCATTCATCATTGCTTGCCGTTGGGGCTTGGTGGACCAGGCATATGGAATTCTTATTGGACATTGTGATAATATCCATTCCATAGGTATTGGTTGTGGATACAAGAGTGAATAGAAGTTTCTTTTTGACGATAATACACACTCCACCTCCCCTACATCCAAGTCTAGGACAATTGAATAGGTCATATTCTGGATGTGTTAGTTGATTAATAAGGATTGTGTCTGTTTCCGTCAGCCATATCTCCATGATGCACATAACATCCAAGTCATAATCTGTAAGGTATTCATTAAGTAAATGTGCCTTGTTTCTCACTGAATGCATATTAATGAGTAGACACTTGAAGGGGGTAGTGTGATTAGGTGCTGAGCGAGGTGTTTCAGTGGTGTTGTGTGGATCAGAGGGATGTGAATAAGAGAAGAGTGAGTTTTACCTCTTATTCTAACCAGTGGAACTCTTGGGGTAACAATGCCAATGCCACAAATGATGGGGATTGTGATAGAAACGGTTGACAGGCATAGGTTCTGGGATATCAGAGAGATGAGAAGTGCTGAGCCCAGGAGAATATACAGGAGGTGAAAGAGGGCCATTGCTCCTTAACACTATATAAAGCATATGGCAGAATTGCACACAATACAGAAAGGCTAATATATGTCACATCATGCAGACAGCTTGCCTGCACAAACTGAAACTATAACTCAATGGCCCCTATCTTGAAATGTATGATCAACGCAAGATCAGTACAAAATAAAATCTCTATTATAATAGATTATGTGGACATAAACAAGCCAAACATGGAGCACGATTCTGGTAGGGGCATGTCTGGGTCGTCCAGACAGCCCCAAGCAAAATGGGCCCATTTGGACTTGATTCTGGAATGTGGGAACAAAACATCCCCACGGTAGCCAGAATTGGGCCAGAGGATGGTCCGACGTGCCCCTGCCAACTGCCGGAAGTTCTTCCTGCAGGCGCCCCTGACTCTGGTGTTCGCAGCCCCCCTTTCCCTGCTGCCTGACCCAAGGCTGGCCTGCCATGGCCTGGATCAGGCAATGGGGACCTCCCTGCACCTGGCCCTGGCCCCAGGGGAGGGGGGGATCCCCTGCCCCAATCATGGCAATAGTGTTGCTTATTCCACCTTTGAGGTGGAATAAGCAGTGCATCCCCATGGGCCCAGAAGCACGTACAGGGTTGTGACCTGAATCGGCCCTATACATGCTGCTGGGCTGGCCTGCCCCGGCTTCACCCTGATCCCACCCCCTGCCGTCTCTCCCCGTCCTGATGCACAGGACATACAGGAAGAGCTGGTGGGAGAATTGGGCCCTGGCAGCTTGCAGAGCTGCATGTCCACGTTTCGGAATGGGGCCCATAATGTTCATTACTGAATCTCGGCTGACTAACACCTATTTTGTCCTTCTCAATCAACTAAAATTGCCAAGCTACAACATATTTAACTGACCAAGAGAGAGCAAGAGAGGTGGAGTATAATTATCATAATAAAATAGGAGGACAAAGCTTTGCTCGCGTCAGCAATAGATGTGAAAGGCCATGTGGTCTTTTTCTGTCATCATATGTCTATGTTTCTATGTTACTGTGGCCACATGCTACAGTATGACAGTTAATCATGTTGATCATACTGGGACATCGTTTTCTCATGACAATCATACAAAAGCTCACAGACAAGTAATTTTGCATGCAAAAATGGCTCATTAACCTTATCTGTTTCAGGAGGTAGAAGGTTTCCATGGACTTTGTCTGTTGTAGTCTTTGGGTTTGTTAACTTTGTGGTTTATGTCAGTATATGACAGACAGGGTCTTCAGTGGGATGTATAAGTTGTTGTGTAAGGTGAGGGTAGGAGGTGGGGAGGATTTCAGACTGCTAGGTGCGGTAAAGGCTATTACACCTCTGGGAAGAAGTAACATCTGTATCTATTCTGCACTCTCAAACACGTTGAGAGAGGGTAATAACCATCACCTAAAGCAACCGCAACATCCCATTTAACACAGGGACAGGGCAGTGCCACAGAAGGGAGGAGTGGACTAGTGGTTGGGGCAAGTTGCCTCAAGCCAGACAGTCAGGGGTTCAAATCCCACTAAAGGACAGCAACCTTGGGCTGTAAGTACTGGGGTTTCTAGTCCCACAGGTGCTCCTTGTGGTCTTGGGCAAGCCACTTAACCCTCCATTGCCCATGTTCCCTGTAAAATAGTTATCTCCAAGTTATAATGCCCTGTTCAATGTAATTTCCATTTGTTCAACATAAATCACCTTGATATCATGAAAGGTGGTATATAAGAAATGTTAAATAAACAGAATACAATCAATCCTCATCCCACTCACATATCATTTAGGGAAACCCAGAAGAGGGAGATTAATCTTAAGAAATCTTTTCCATCAACTCGGGTGCCATACATGAATGATGTGGACTTATAATATCCCCAGCCATTGAGAAAACACATTCACCTGGAACACTGGGTGGTGGACATGAAAGAAATTGCTGGGCTACTTTGGCAAGATCTGGCCAGATCATGGCCTTGTGTGCCCAATATGCAAAGGACAGAAATAGAAGAAAGGGGTCTGTGGCCATACTCTCAGTGGACTCAGAGAGATAACACCTGAACATAATTACAATAGTGTCCTGTGGGAAGTGTTGACGCTGACCTCTTCTGCCAACTCGTGAAGCTATTGCCTTTGTCAAAAGACTCCTCAGTGGCAAAGGGGATGTGCTTGCTGAAGGAAGGTGAAGAGGAAAAGCTGATGTACAGCTGATACTCACAGGGGTTCAAGGGAAACCTTTCCTCTCTCTGTCTTGCTCATTGCCCCTCTTTTCTCATTCCTCTGTAACCCAAACTATTAGCTTGCCCTTCCAGAAACAAAGACTGTTCAGCTGGAGATCAATTTCCCTTCACCCATGGGTCATACATGGTAGCCAACATGTAGCATTCCTGTTAGGTGAGAGGTTTGAGATGACAATCAACTTGTTTCTTCAAGCACCCCACAGTATCAATACCTCCTTTGACAATTCCTGCTTTTACAGAAATTCCTCCAGTGTTTGTTCCAGAAACATCACTATAGGGATGACCTTACCCAAGGTGGCTGTGGATAAACTCAAGGCCTCAGATGCAATAACTGTGCAAAGCAGAGGGAGGAGTGGCCTAGTGGTTGGGGCAAGGTACCACAGCCCAGATGGTTGGTGGTTCAAATCCCACTAGAAGACAGCAACCTTGGGTTGGAAAGACTAGGGTTTCTAGTCCCACAGGTGCTCCTTGTGGTATTGGGCAAGCCACTTAACCCTCCATTGCTCATGTTCCCTGTAAGTATTAATGTATGTGTCTCATATCCCCTTGTGTTAAATGTATCCCCCCCCAACTGCTTTGACCTGGTGAAAAGTGGGATATAAATGCAGCTAAATAAAGCACCAGATCCCCCTGGTATCTCCCATAACTTACAGCCCTGATCATATTGCTGCCATGCTCTCTAATGAAAAAAAAAATGTGATTTCCATCAGTCCTCTCCTGAATTGCTTCCATGATATGGACTGAATTGTGCTCTGGTCCATCATCTGGGTATGCAGTATAGCCCATCAATACCTCATTGGTATTTCCCCACTAGATCTGATACCAGCCTCATTCCCTGCCTCGTCTAGCATCCCCCAGGATGCAGTGAGAGATAAATATGCATGGGTGATATTTTGGCTGATCCAGACATCACTTGTAAAATGGATGCTTCTCCCTTCTGCCAGGTCCAGCTGTGCTTTCACATGGGCATGACACTGAGTGAACAGAGTGGGATTCACCTTTACACTAAATATCGTCCTGCTGGACGCTTTGTAGTTGGGAGCTAACAGACTGAGCAGCAGCTTAAACACCACATTCTCCAAAACTTGCAGGGGCTGGTTATCCAAAGCACTTATTTCACTTATGTAACCTGTAACCATTTTGGATGCAGCCTGCCTCTTGGTATGGCACAGTGTGATGGGACACCATCCCATTTGCTCCACTGTAGCCTGCCTCTGTGTCCAGGGTAGAGCCTGTGGTGTACTTGTTACCAATGACAGGGGCTGAGGAGCCTGCTTAGACTGACTGCTACTAGATCCTCCCCTTTTCTCCTGTTCATTCCGCTGACTTCCAGCCGGCTCTGAAAGCAACACAGCCCTATGTTGCTTTTCTAGGTGATATGTCATGGAAGCGTTTGAAAGATGGTCAATTATTTTTTTCCATGGCTCACATACTTTTTGCAGTGCAGATATTCTGCAAAGCGTTGATCTTCTAGGGCACAAAATTGCCTCCAAACATGTGTCTTTTTTCTTGAATCACTCTCTCTACTGTATGCTTTGATACTGCTGTGGTTAATGGCATTTTACATTTGTCTCAATGAGTCATCAAATTTCATTTAGGTTCCGAAAGTCTTTTATATCATATTTTAAGGAAATAGAATTACATTTTAATTTATGGTAGGTTGATTATTTTTAAATGATCTCTAGGACTACTGTATAGTATAAAATTATGATTACTTTGTAAGCTTTCTTGGATTATGAAAAAAAAAAAAATCAAACATGTTAGTACCGGAAACAAGTCATATAAAAAAGGCCCAGACACAGTATATAATATTGTAAATGTTAGAGTCAGTCATCATTTTGCTGTAGTTGTTATGAACTCTTTGATTACAGATAAATATAGTGCACTTTTTGTGAGTAATTTGTCAGAGAAACGCATAAGGGCAATGATGGCAATCAACAATAAATTGTAAGGCTGAGGGAGCTGCAGTAACTGAGTAGATATATTTTTTAAAGAAACAATATCAACTCTAAATGACAAGAGCTGAAATCCCAAAGCAGGCAAAGGAGATTACATGATTCCAGCTAAATTTGGAATGAAGACAGAAATAGAAGTTAGTACCAAGGTAAATTACACTTTTTTTAAATAAGTGTGCAGTTGGTTGCAGAGCCTGAGGTGAAAAGATGATGCATATGAATAAGGAAAAGGAACATTTCATTTGGTTAGTGATTTATAGAGCTTTTATACTAGAGCCTATGGAGGACACAATGATGGGGAAATAGCAGTATATAATAGGTCAAAAGTCATATCATAGGACTGGAAGTATGATCAGAAGGGCAAAAGGTAGATGAAAGCCAGGAAGATCAGTTATATAAAGATACATAGGTTGTTACATGTTTGAAAAAGAAAACTGGACCATCAACACAATGTAAGTAGTAAAATGGAAGATACAGAATGAATATCACAAAACTGATTCCAAAAGAGCAAAAATAGTAGGCTAAAGGGATTAGCCTGGTAGATTCCCACCGCATTGCAACTCCAATTATATCCTTTGTAGGACAATTGTAGAACAGGCCCGAAGAGATCTGGCCACCCACTCACCTTATAGCCCTGGTGCTTCTTTGCTATGTGCTCAGATAACATGGGCACAAAGTTGAGGCATTAGGAGGTGTTGCCACTGAACAGAGGTCGAGAGTCCTTCCTCCAGAGGGAGCAGGGGTCTGGCATAAGAGGTTAACCCAAGTATTCTGCACAGTCACCTGCAGCACGACTGAGCTAACAGGACAAATCTGTCTTATTTATTCATCTGAAACATCTGTTGCTCGCTTAGGAGGTTATTTTAAAAGACTTATGTGGGGTATAGGGTATGTTAGACACAAACAAAAAGGGTTATATATAGAAAGGATAGAACGGTTAGGTAGAGGAGAGCTATTACAATTGCAGTCACAGACTAGCAAAAGCAGGGAATTCTTTGCAGAGAGGAGACCTGAGAAGGTCAGGAGGTGTCCCGGCAGTTATAAGACAGAGTTTCACACAGAAAGGAAGGAAACTTTACACACTATACATAGGTAGGTTTGCTAGAAAACAACAAGACCTGATGCAAATAGACACCCATGGGAGTAAGATATTTGTATAACAGGGTGGGAAATATTCCCTGGCTGACCTCAGAGATTCTGATATATTCTCTTGTTCCCAGCACCTGGCATTCTATCTGCGAAAGACAGACTTGACTGAAAGCAGCCTGGCAGATGACAGTCACTTTTTTATCCTTGACTGCTTTCCCCCCTCCATTTTTCACTAAGGTACTCTATATTCCAGTTATTGTGGGAAAACCCACTTGAAGCAGATGGCTTGGCACATTTTGTTTCTCAGAGGCACTAATTTTGGTAAGGATATGCATTTTCTTCAAACCACATATTCAGTTTGCTAGTGTAACTTAAAAATTGTATACACTGAAATTATATAACTTACAAACTAATGAATATTAAGTTAAATAGTGCATATTAAAATGCTATGGGCCTGATTCTGTGAAAGATTTGTAGGGTGGATATGTATGCCCAAAACTTGTATGTCTGAAACGTAGACGCGATTCTCTGGCCAGGTGGTTAGATGTGCAACCATGCATCAGAATACGGGTTTAACATCTAGCCACTAAATGTGCAACCTGCGAACAACAGGGTCCCATATACATGCATGTAACACGTGTAACCCGTGACATGCCTTGGATGTGTAGTTCCAAAAATGTATCTACCTGCACAGTTGTCCACATGCGACAAGAAATAGGAAACAGTAAATCCCCCCCCCCCCAACTCCACCACTGCCAAAGCTGAAAATGGCCACCCGCCAAGTAAATTTTTCTGAAGCAGAGATCCGCCTGCTCTGCAGGCTAGTAACACTGGTCAACACTGAAATTGCTACTGACTTTAAAAGGCCCTAATCTGTAGTATCTTGGTGAGATGAACACAAATATACCATTAAAAAAATTTTATTGATTCTCATTTTGAAGATATTGCATGCAGTTCATTTTTGACGTTTCATCGTGTAAATTTATCTAGTAGGACATCAACATCATCCCAAATAAGCCTTGAATGATGTAATATCGCATCACATTGCATTATACCAGCATGCACACATCATCCAGAGTTGATAACATCATTTTCTGATGCAATGCAATACTACTGCCAGACGGCTGCTGAAGCCATCTGACGTCAGCAGTGTACTATACGCAGTCGGAAAGGAACGTAATCTGGTATTCTGTTCCGATATTGAAAGCCTCATGAATGCCTTAAAAATCACTCATGACCCACAAGACTGGAGACTATTTATAGACTCTTCGAAACTGAGTCTGAAGGCTGTGCTTTTGAACAATGGAAACCGTCTTCCATCTATTCTAGTAGTGCATGCCCTCCACATGAAAGAGACATACCATAACAAAGCATCTACTGACTTCCATTAACTATAACAAGTACAACTGGCACCTCTGTGGTGACTTGAAGGTAGTTGCCCTTTTAATGGGACTGCAGCAGGGATATATAAAATATATGTTTTTTATGTGAGTGGGATAGCCAAGCAAGGGATTAGCACTACTTGCGGAAGGAATGGATCGCAGACAAAATTTAACAGTTGGAGAGAAGAATATCCAGCACCCAGCTCTGGTTGAGGCTCATAAAATCCTACTACCACCCCTTCACATCAAACTAGGCTTGATGAAAAACTTTGTGAAAGCCATGGACCGCACTTTGCCAGCTTTCCAATACCTGCACGAAAAATTCCCTCGACTCAGCGAAGCAAAGATTAAAGAGGGACTTTTGGGGTCCTCAGATTCGAGAGCTCTTCAAAGATGACCGGTTCAAGAACTTGCTGCAGGGTCATGCGAAACAAGCATGGAATGCTTTTCGCCTAGTGTCAACAAACTTTCTTGAGAATGTTAGGGCAGAAAACTACAAGGAACTAGTAGAAGATATGCTGATGCAGTATCAGAAACTTGGCTGCAATATGTCTCTAAAGATCCATTTCCTTGATTCCCATCTCGATTTCTTTCCTGACAACTGTGGTATGGTTAGTGATGAACAGGGCGAATGTTTTCACCAGGATATCGCAACGATGGAGCAAAGATACCAGGGAAAATGTTCCACTACAATGCTGGCTGACTACTGCTGGACACTCCCCAGAGAAGCTCCCGAACAGCTGTACAAAAGACAGGCGAAAAAATCGAAGTACTGTAGTCGTCTATGACTTGGTTTTTTACAGGTATTAACCGAAGGCCTATTATATTTACTATTGACATGCATTTCGTGATGTAAACATTAATTCTTGTAGATTACAAAAAATCTAGAGCCAACTTTGCAATTTCACTGTCATATTCGTGTTTAGCATATAAAAATTGATAAGAAATGACTATTTTTATTTCAGTAACATGACTTTTGTAAAAATTTGTTGACCAGTGATAGAAAATGAGGAAGACCTGCTCCCCATGGGAAACAGAAGGCCAGCCCTAGCTGTAGCACACAGGGGCTGGGAAAGGATCCGGACCACTATGGCACAATAAGTAGGGCAAAGCAGGAAAGGGAGGAGGCTGGGGAAATGCATGTGGTGGGACAAGAACAGTGCAAAGAGCCAGGAAGTAGCTGCAAAGTAAAAGGGTAAAAGAAGCAGGGAAGCTGGATCCACCACACAACCAAATGACATTAAACACACAAAACAGGACCCATACAGGAAACAGGCAAACAGAAAAGCAAGGAAAAATTTCAGAATGGACAAAAGGGAAAGCACATATGGAAAGGAAACCTGACCACAGTGAAAAAAACTTACCATGTGTAACGGTGCAGCAACATGGCCCAATACTGTCAGCCAAAACACAGCACAGTGGAAACAGAGACATGGGCTTGTCACATGGCTGATCTAGCCTGCCCCCTCCCCCTCCCCCACTACCAACCACCATACCAGTTCCCTGAGAGAATCCTGTGTCTGCCCCCTGCCCCATGAGGTCTGATACTGCCCACAACAGCACCACCTCCAATGGGAAACTGCCCATGCAGCCACCACTGTGTCCACAAAGAAACATCCTGCCTATGACACCTAAGTATAACCCCTACCATCCCCATCCCATGACACTCTGCAGTACAGCATGCACAAGCCCAAAAAGGTCAACCCCAGAATGTAAAGCATACAAATACTGCAAGGTACACCACTCTACCATTTGTCACACATCACATCAGGTAAACATTGGATACGGAAGGAGAAAAGAGCCGCAGGATCCAAGGAGGTAGGGGCAATGGTAAACGTTAACGTCGAACCAGGCCCGATCCCCCTCACATCAGCATCTCTAAAATACTCCGTGACACATGCTAGAAAAACCACAAAAAGGAACACTTATCTTTCCAAGCCACCGCTATCTACAGGCTCCCAGTCACCACTGAAACTCCTGCTGCTGGAGTATCAGCAGCAGGATTTTCAGCAGCACATATTCTCAGCAGTGACTGGGAACCAGTAGACTGCGGTGGCTTGGGAAGATAGGTATCCAATTTTGTGATTTTTCTGGCATGTGTCATGCTCTGAGAGTTTGTAGGGGGCAGCAACTACTGATAATGTTGATTTGGAATCACTAGTTTAATAAAATGGAATTGTATTGAACAGGTGATTGGTAAGAGTATTTCAGAGCCGTTGATGTGAGGAGGATCGGGCTTGGTCTGAAGTTAACCTTTACCATTGCCCCTACCTTGGTGGATTCTGAAACTCTTTTCCCCTTCCATATCCAATGTTAATCTGATGTGATGTTACAGGCATGAAAATGATCTGAGTAGCACAGTCACAAAAAAAACAAGTAGGAATTGAACCCAGGCCGGAAGGTCGGGGGTTCAAATCCCACTAGAGGACAGCAACCTTGGGCCGGAAGGACTGGGGTTTCTAGTCCCACAGGTGCTCCTTGTGGTCTTGGGCAAGCCACTTAACCCTCCATAGCCCATGTTCCCTGTAAAATAGTTATCTCCAAGTTATAATGCCCTGTTCAATGTAATTTCAGTTTGTTCAATGTAAACCGCACTGATGCAGAATAGCGCGGTATATAAGAGAATGTAAAAAAACAAAAACAAAAACCCTGCCCTCTGTATATGGAGGAATTGCACTAACCAGTAGGCCATACCTCTCTACACAGCAATAGCTGAATACAAAGAAACTGCAGGTCACTGCCTAGACCGTCTGCTGTGTTTGCAGGCATAGGGTAGCCCCCACCAGTACCCATTATGCAGTACACGTGCCCAACAGCAGTCTATAGCTGATCGCCAAATGGAGAATGCATATAACCAACACCCCAGGCAATATGTAAGATGCACCGACAGTGTGTGATACAAGAAAAGAGCAGATGCAAACCGTGCTGCTGAGCAGTTACTGCGGTCACCCTGAGGGTGAGGATGGGCTCCCAGTACCAAGTCCCCAGTACCATGCAGTGCTAGAAATGGTCTCTACTGCCCGTGCTGCAGATCCCCAACATTGCCAGTGTGTAGCAGGCATTGTCTGCAGGGTGATATAGCAATCACATCTGGCCCTGTGCTCTACCCCTGTCTGACAGGGACCCACCTAGAACAGTGCATGTCAATACCTAGTGTTATAATGCTGATGCCAACTACCTGGGGGGGGGGGGGTAGGTTTAATTTTGACTTGCATGAGGTTGTCAAGATGGCCTTACCAAAACAACTAGGAGACCCTGGAACACCCCATGTCCCAACCACCTAGGTCTAACATTCACCCACAGCAAGCACAGTCACACTGCACCTGCTGCCCACCACTGGGTTTACCAGGCATGCATAAAACAACTGCAGACAGTCTGCTGGTCAGTACACATTGCGATCTTGTGCACCCAGCAGTTGGTTCAGTGATCAGGCCCCCAGGACAGGACATGCACCCACATCACTAGAACTAGACACTATATAACACTATGTGGATACATAGCCATGCCATGGTCACTGCTCGGTCAGAGTAAGAGTGCCCTCTCCGCATGACATGCTGTGGCCACCCAGTCCATGAAGGTGGCAGTCAGGCATTACGATGTCCCAGCCATTGTCCTATCTCCGATGCAGACACATCCTGGTCAATCGACCCTGTTTCAGGCCATACCTACAACACCTTGCTCCTCATCATGCAAATTTGCAGGCTAACGCTGAAACAGCTTAGGCCAGGGGTGGCCAACTCCAGTCCTGGTGCACCACAATCCTGCCTGGTTTTCATGATGTCCCTAATGAATATCCATGGCATGTTTGCACACAAGGGGAGGTGTTGGATGCAAATATATCTCATGAATATTCATTAGGGACATCACGAAAACCAGGCTGGATGGTGGTGCACCAGGACTGGAGTTAGCCACCCCTGACTTAGGCACTGCAAGGCTCAGTGAGGTATAGAAACCATAAAACAATGGATAGATATACACACACAGACACACACATATATTGATGCACTGTGCAATGATGAGGATGGTTGGCATTCCTGCCTGCCACTCTGGTCCCAATCTCAGCTCATGTCGCAGGCAGCACTGTCCCTGTGGCCCCCTCAGCCCATGGCCTCGCCAGTCAGCAATGCAGGTACACAGGACATAGGAGGCCTGAGGGACCAGGCCAAGCCCTGGACCAGGATGTGGCAGCACTGGAGATGTGGCAACAGGATGAGACAGGGTCCAATGTATGCAGGTGGTGTTATGGCAAGCAGGCAGGGAGCTGCAGTGACAGACCTGGGGGAAGAAAGAAACATGCATATGTATGACACCTCCTTCCTGCCTCTCCAGACGGTTCCATGTCCTGTGGGAGGCGGAAGCATACAGGGTGCGCTTCCGCACCATACAGCGTAATAGGCCATGGCTCCTGCAACGAATATGGCAGCAGCTGCAGCAGGAGCGAGGTGAGTGTGGGGGAATGGCAAAAGAATGGATCCATGACATGCAACATGGCACAGGGCTGGAGTGGCTGGGCATCCCAGAGGCAACAGCAGACAGAGCATGGGGAGGCATCTGACAATGGGGACATGGCAGCTGAACATTCACTGAAACTAACAGCCACCTCTCTGCATCCCTTCCATAGCCATCCCACTTAAGGACAGCCCCCCCCTGCAGTGGAGGAGGAGGAGGAGGAGGAGGAGGAGGAGGAAGATGATAATGAGGAGGGCCACAGCGTGATGGTGGCTGAGGGGGGAGAGGAGGAGCAGAAGCCTGCACAAGCTGCAGCAAGGAGCCCCGCCATCACCCCAGTGAACCGCACACCAATGCCCAGCTCCATAGCACTATCCAGCACCTTCCCATCAGGGGAGAGTTAGGATGAGGTGTTCACCCTGGACCTCATGGAGGTGCCCCACTCCCCTGAGGGGGAGGAGGCTGGACAGTGCTATGGTGGCTGGCCAGGTCACCCCAGGGTGGGTGGCAGGGTACCCCTTTGTAGGTGACCCTGAGGAGCAGAGGGAGGAGGAGGAGTTCCTGGAGGAGGGGGAACTCAGGGCCATGCCACCCAGGGACACTCAGTGGGTAGAGGTGGGGGGAGCATGGGGGGAGGGGATTGGAGGGGGCAGTGGGTGGAAGGAGGGGATGGGAGGGGGAAGGGGTGGAGGGAAGAGATAGGAGGGGGCAGTGGCAGCTGCAGAGAGGCCCTTGGTGCTCACTGATGATCACTTATGTGAGATCAAGGATGACCTCTAGGCCCTCACATGGGCTGTGGAGCGGCTGACGGAGGCACTCCTGACCCCATGTAGGTCATTGCAATGAGGGCCCCTGGGATGTCTGCCCGCAGAAGGGTTAGTGGGGACACCCAGATATGTGAATAGTTCAAATAAAAACTGTTAATTTGAAACGCCTGCATATCCGCCTGCATATCCGCCTGTATATCCACATAGTTGATCAGTCTGGGGCCTGAATAATGAGGATGGATAGCCCATTGGGATTGCCATCCCCACTATCTACACGGTAAACGGGGTGGCAGAGAGGTGGATGGGGGCAGCATCAAAGTGGGTCATGTGTGTTTGCTGACCCCGGATGTACAGGGCCAGTTCCACTGCAGGCCCTGTACGTCTGGGGCCAACAGCCTAGATGGGGAAATGCTGTCCACCTCTCAGGTGGAATAGGTTCCCTTATGCAGCAATGGAGCACAGGCCTGGGGCTATAAAGCAGTGGATGGGGGCAGAGAGGCTCCCCCGCAGCCTGTCTCCAGCCTAAGGAGGCAGGATCAGGGGTCAGGCTGTGGGTAAAGGGTCACAGGCGCTGGTGGCTGGGGATCATGGCCATACAATGCAACAGCAGTATCATGGCAACTGGACGTGATGACACCGCAGCTCCATTGTACAGGCCAGACCAATTTAGCTGGGGAAGGCCTGTACATGCAGTCTGGGCTGCTTTGTGGACCTGGCCTGCACTTACAGGCCTGTTTGCGAGTCTGGTCTGGGGGGACCAGGCAGGCCATACGGGATCAGTATTGCGACTCCCTCTGTGTGTCCAGTTCTGTCTGGGCACCAGAGGGCCAGGAAGGCCGGAATGGAATTGTGCTGATGGGGCATGCCCGCAGCTGCTCAGCCCTCCCACTCACCCCCCCCCCCCCACCCCCAGCCCCAGTGGCACAGGCAGCCTACATCAAAGTGCGTCTCTATTAGGGACCTCATCTGGGGCAGAGGCCCCAGCACACATACTATCGCAGTCACATCATAGACCCCTTGTTCCTACTGTGTCAATGTCAATGTTTCTGTAGAGGCAGATATATTGCATGAAATCAGCCCCATACTGGATAAGGCACCTGTCATGTACCTAAGGATGAGCCTTCTGCTGTCACTGGTTTTGGGGACTTTTTCATACAACCTTTATGGAGCCTCTTAATAGTAAATATCTGGGTGGGATTCTCAGATCCCTTATGTTTACTACTGGCCCCAGGGCTGGCCCCACCATTGAGAGACTGTGTTCTTTGCACATGGCCCTGCTTTTCAGTCACAATTCAACCCCTGACATTTGCAAATGAGGCTCCCCAATAAGTACTGCAAATGGCCCCACTTCCCCCTGCCTTCAGCCTGACTCTTAGTTTGTCTCTGAGCATGCCCACCATCCTGTCTTCTCCCTCAGCTCCTTTAGATAGACCCCAGGAATCAACATCATGACAACTGCTTTCATCCTCATCCTCCTAGATATACCTTCCTCATTTGACTCTGTAAACCACAACATCCTAATCAATCACCTAAAACACCTGGGCTTAGGTGGTACTACTCTATAATGGTTTCAAGATCACCTGTCCAACCACACCCAAAAACCTATCTAATTCTTTCACTCAACCTCAGGGTATCCCACAGGGATCTGCATTATCTGCACTTCTGTTTGATATATATCTACCACCTATCTGCAATATCAGTCTATCACATAACTTAGACTACAGAATGTATGCAGATGATGTAATGCTGTTTACCATCTTTGACACCAGAAATCCTAACTACACAAAGGTTACCAGCAGTTTCAACAACGTCTCTGAATGGCTCAACTCAGTTAACTTCCCAGTTAACTTGAAGAAAACAGAAGCACTCATTAGTACTAGGAATGAAACATTCAACCCCCCTAGTTCACTACACGTAAACAATGCCTCACTTGAAAAAGACATACAATACCTTGGGATATACCTTGATCAAAACCTGGACTTCACCAAACACATTCACATGTCTACTCACACAGTTTACAATAAAACCAGAATGATTCAGCATCTGAGACCACTGCTCTCCCCCACAGTCGTCCATTTTGCAGCCAGGCACTCATAAGCCCCCCTTTTGACTACAGTAGCAGCATACTCCATGGTCTCCCAAAGAAAACCCTAAAGCCCCTACAATGTGCTCTAAACACAGTTGCATGCACAATTATGAAAGACAATATATCTGATCACATACCACCAATCCTGTATCAGCTCCACTGACCCCTGACACTTCAAAGAATCAAATTAAAACTCTCATGATCATTTTTAAAACAATAAACAACATAGCACCATCATACCACAGCACACTGATAAACATTCAAGAACACACATGAACAAAAAGAGACAACCTGACAAACATGCTATCCACTCCTGTTAGTGCCAGAAAACTAAACCAATCTACAACCAATAAGGCATTCTATCTCTATGCCCCTACCCTATGGAATAGATTTCCTAACACTCTAAGGGGTATGTTTACTAAACCATCTTAACGTAGCAGCGGCGATGTTATCGCGCAATACGTAATGTTATCGCGCGATATTATCATGCGATATGTAATGTTATTGCGCGATAATGTCACATATCGCACGATAACATCACGTATCGCGCAATAACGTCACGTATCGCGCGATAACGTCACGTATCGCGCGATAACGTCACGTATCGCGCGATAACGTCACGTATCGCGCGATAACGTCACGTATCGCGCGATAACGTCACGTATCGCGCGATAACGTCACGTATCGCGCGATAACGTCACGTATCGCGCGATAACGTCACGTATCGCGCGATAACGTCGTCAGTGGCGTTAAGGCACACTAACGCTGTGAAATCCGGGTCTGAAGTGTGGAGTAAGGCCTCCCAGAGGGCAGAGATAGGGGTCAATGGGTGGAGAGTGGGCGGGGAGAGGCTCCAGGCACACTAACGCTGTGAAATCCGGGTCTGAACACTAACGCCAGTGAAACCCTCGCGTCAGAGGCACATTTGCAGGAGAGAGAAACCATATCAGTCAGCAATGTACAGCAAAGGCAGAGAAACCCAGAAAAGTGATAGTAGTGATACATGTGCAGGAACCAAAAAGGCAAATAAACATATAAAATGACCAAAACCACATTTGAAATCCCAATAACCAAGCTGGCCAATAGTGAAATTAATGATAAACGTAAAGCAACACTACTGAAAAAGCGTAAAAAGGAAGATATCATGTTTGGAAGGGTCTATGCTCTATCCCCCTACAAAGTGAATGATCCCACATTGAAATAGCGGTGATCAGGGTTTTTGTCATTTATATTGGGCAGGTTTGTTATTGCATGCATATGTGCAGCAACAGCAGAGTGGGCACATAGGAAAGGGCACCTGTACTGATGTTGTAAATGGGATACAGGGGGCTGCAGGTGGCACATGCTGTGGTCGAGCTGGGGCCATTGCGGACTAGGCAGATGCCTAGTTGGCACATAGGAATGCTGAAACTGTAAAGCAGCAAGACAGCAACTGACAAGGGTCCAACATGGGCACGAGTGTGTGTCCCACAGTGTCACAGGGGATATTACCCAGCAGGTACCCACAAGGGCGCATAACATTGGCAGGCGGTGCCGGGGGGGGGGGGGAAGTGCACATATCCATGTAGGCACCCCTACCCGAGAACCCACACCATAGGCAGCTGACTACCATCACACTGGATGGCCTGGGAGTGCACACCACCAGCACCACCGGCATAAGGGCATGTCAGCATTGTGGCAGAGGGGTGCTGGTGGCAGAGGGGGCAGTGGCATCTTCCCACAGCAGACCACGGCCAAGCCCCGTTTAGGTGGGTGCTGTGCACTGCAACAGACAAGGTCTGTCTGATGAACAGTCATGGTATCCCCAGGGAATGATCTGCCCCTGTGGCAACAGTTTGGTGCAGTACATACAGCCAGTGTTTTCAGAGGCAGAAGGTCACAAGTTAAAGTCCCAGCTGTGGCTCCTGCCAACCTTTTCTCCATATTTTACCCAGTAATAAAGATGGAACCTTTATTTCAGATAAAATAAACATGCCTGAAACACCTATATTTTACCCTACAGAGCACAGACACCAAAAACATGTGCAATCCCTAGAGCAGAGTTTCCCAACTGCAATCCTAGAGGGCCAACACCATTCAGGTTTCATGCTGTCCCTAATACATATGCCTGTGCTGCATTTGTATGCATCACCCCCATTGTATGCAAATGCATCTCATGCATATTCATTAGGGACTATGAACACAAATAGAACCAGCAAATTGCAAATACAATCCGATTATCAATAACACATTGCAATTATTATCATCAAAAATTCAAACAAATTCCCACGGTAAATAGAACATTTACTGAACTCAAGAGATCGACATGGATTCATTAAGTATGTAAATTCAAAATTTATTAGATATAGAAAAATATATTACATGATTCAAATATAAACAGCAGAGAAGTGATGTGGTATACAGTTTCATGAACAAACTTACAACTAACACACCAATTGTCTCATCTAATATTAAATACAATATTCACAATCATCTAAATATAAATACCCCCCAAAGACAGACAGGACTACAAAAACATTAAATAAAATCACAAAAAAATGACAAAACAATCATACAAAAAACATACTATTAAAGACAAAAACCTCATGAAAAATGTTTATAAAACCCTTTGGGTTTCAGAACAACAATTTATCATGTCTAAACCCTCATTATTATCTTAGTTCTGTTCCATCTTAGTTCTGTTCCAACTGTGGCTTATGTCGTAATGAAACCAGTTATAGCAACTCCACCGAAGGTCTTTCAAAGACAGCGGCGATCTACTTGATATAAAAAATATCCGTAACCAGAAAAGGATCCACAGCATACACCTGAAAAGCAAAAAGTTATAATCAATGTAATAAATATTACAAAACGTTACAATAAGGAAACCTATACTGCGATCAAACCTTCATCCGCAGAAAGATATCACAACCGTCTCTATCATGCCCGTACATACATGCCCTAAAACAAAACATTTTTTATTACTGAACAGTCCAACCATCAACAACAAATGTACTCAAAATAAACACCCATATCATATACTATATCCCTTACCACAACTAACCTTTATCGTTATTCAAACGGAACAGCAACCACTCTGCAGTATTAAACCTTTCTGGAGCCGGAGATCAACACCACTGCCATAAACGGAATCACCTCCCATCGACACAAGCCATAGTTTTGCCACCGCAATTGCTTCCTCAGGGTAATACATACATTCTATAAAAAACACGCATAAATAACACCATACATCCCACAACCTGCCAATACCACGATCATACTGAAAAAACATACCAAACCATATCGATTTCTATAACAATACCGACCTTAAACCTGACGGATTACTCCTCTCACAAATGGCTCACGTCCAAATGAAAAAATGCCGAGAGGCTAAGTCAGCACCTGCACCTTATATACTCCATTATTGTTGCCCAAGGCTAAAAGAACCAATGCCATTCCACTTGTGAATTCAAACCCTGAGGTGTCATACTCTTCCACCGAAATATATGCTGTTGTTCTCTACGACACAAACGTCTTTGAAAATTACCTCCCACTCCACCCCTAACTTGTTCCAAAATAAAACAGCGAAAGTCTTCTAAAGAATGTTTATGCAGGATCCAATGTGTAACAAGGGGGGCTGTCTCCACCCCTCTATGAATAGCAGACAGATGTTCAATAATTCGTTTTTTGAAGGGACGCGAAGTTTGTCCAATATAAAGCATGGGACAAGAGCACACTATAACATAAATAACTCCAGATGAGTTACAATCTGTGCTGTCTCGTAACTTATGTGTGAAACCCAAAACTGGATGTGTAAAAGATTGTAGTTCCATAGATACCGCACAGACCACACACCGTTGACATTTCCGATGTCCCAGGATGCTATTGCTCAAAGTGCATGGATTATTAGAATGAACCAATAAGTCCCTTAAATTTTTGCCCCTTCGAAATGAAAAAAACGGAGGCGTAGAAAAGATGGGGTGCACACTCAAGATATTCCAATGGGCCAGAATTAAATTACGTATATGACTAGCCTGAGCTGAAAAAGGTAACACACATGTCAAAGACGGTGCACTCTTCTCCCGTGGACGTAAAAACAACCACTCCCGGTGGGCATTTGATGCCCTTTTTTTTTGCCCTATCTATCATAGAGTGTGGATATCCCCGCCTTTGAAATTTCCGCTTCATATGCTGCGCTTGTTCCAAATATTCCCACTTAGAGGAACACAACTTACGTAACCGCAAAAATTGACCCACAGGTATATTATCACGTATATGCCATGGGTGAAAGCTGGTATAGTCCAACAAACTATTTCGGTCAGTAGATTTAACAAAAATAGATGTATGGAACTTATTATCCTGTAACATAATTTGGATATCCAAAAAGTGCATTTCCCGCATTGATATTTCAGGAGTGAATTGTAAATGCAAATCTTGACGATTCAACCACTCCAAAAATTCCTGCAAATAATCATACGTCCCCTGCCAAATGAAAAAAATATCATCAATGTATCTGACCCATTTGATTATTGAAGACTAATAGACAGACAAAGTTACAACAGTCTCCTCGAAATGGCGTACATACAATCCAGCCACTGACGGAGCAACTGCAGCTCCCATCGATACCCCCTCAATTTGATGATAAAATTGACCATTAAATGTGAAATAATTTCTGTATAATATCAGAATTAACAAATTCCGATAAAAAGTTTCACATAACGGGGTTAATTCTGTAGTAGCTAGATACTGCATTGCCACATTCAAACCCTGCCTTTGAGGGATATTAGTATATAACGCTGATATGTCCATAGTCACCAATATATATGGTCCTTCCATGAGTTGCCAAGAGTCAAGATACGACAACAAGTCACCCGAATCCTTAATGTATGATGATGCTTGACTCACCAGTGGACTAAGAAAAGAATCCATATATTGTGATAAATGCTCTAAAATAGAGCCTATACCAGACACTATGGGTCGGCCTGGTGGATTCTGCACTGTTTTATGAATTTTTGGAACGATGTAAAAGGAAGGGATGGGCGGTTCCTGAACATACAAAAAACGCATTAAACGTTCTGTAATTAAACCCTGTTGTAAAGCCACCTCGAGAACATCCAACATTCATTAGGGACAGCATGAAAACCTGACCAGTGTTTGGTCCACCAGGACCGGAGTTGGGAACCTCTGCCCTAGAGCAGCGGCCAACAGGGGCACAAACACCCACACCCACACCCAAAGACTCCACTATCCAAAGCCTCATGGAGAGTCAGGCTGTTGGGCCCTGCGCGGAGCAGCATCTCCCAATACTGGCACCTGCATACCTTAGCAATGCCGTTCTAAATTTGGGAACACGTTCCACATATATCAAAAGGTTGCTATGATTAATGTCAGCTAACAAATCCTAAGTTAAACACGATTTGTGGATAGAGATTCATCATAGCAACCTTTCTGATATCTGTGGAGTGTGTTTCAATTATTGCTTCTGACAGTGTTTACCACCCTGGGGAGTGACCCCCAGCAGTATTGCGTACCATAGCAATGTCCCCGCACTGTGCCCAGGACTGGTGTGGCAGCCAGGGCTGCCATAAACCTCCATATTTGCACAATGCTGGCATAGGTGTGGGAATGTGTGTATGTCTATCTAGTGTGTTGTGGCTGCATACACCTTACTGAGCCCACACTGCTTGCACTGTTTCCAGTGTTAGCCTGCCAATGTGCATAATGAGGAGCAAGGTACTGTGGGTATGGCCCAGACAGGATGCATCTGCACAGAGAATAGGGCAATGGCTGGGACATTGTAGTGCCCAACCACCACCTGCACAGACAGGTGGCCATAGCATGTCATGCTGGGAGGTCACTCTCACCCTGACTGAGCGGTGACCATGGCATGGCTAGGTTCCCCCATAGTGCTATGCAGCATTTCTCTCAAGTGATATTTATGGGTTCTCTTTTCTGGGGCCCAATCACTGACATACCTGCTTGGTGTGTGTGTTCACATCCCATTTTTGGGTGCACACAGTTCCTCCAGGAACATGCACTATGTACTAGCTAGCAGACTGTGTGCAGTTAGCATGTGTATGGCTGGAACACCTTGCATTGTGCAGTGGGTGGAGACTGACTGTGCCCTCTGCTGGTGAATGTCAGATAGTGGTGGGGGGCAGCTGAGCTTCTTCAGTGTTATGCCTGTCTGCCATTGCCTTATGTGATGCGTGCAGATCTGCATCGACTGCCCTCTAGGGTGCCTGTTCCCCAGCAGGACTGGGGTTGATGGTCCTCTCTACTGCTCCCATTACAGAGATGTACAATGTGGATCTGTTGGTGGAAGATCCTGTCCCCCACCCTGAGCCACAGAGGGTGGGTTGGTTGGTGCTACATAATCCGCTTTTGGGTCCAAACACCCCCCCTTCACCTATGACATGTGACCATGGCACCCACACACAGGATATGCATTATTCTGGGTGCATCATAGTCCACAAGGGCTAGATGTGACTGGGAAATACAGATGGACACAGGTGTATCTTAGGTGTGGCTGCAAGGACTACCTATCACACACTGGCACTGATGGGGACCTGCAGCATAGCCTATCTCAGGTGCTGCGGACCTGGTGCTGGGTGCCCCACCTCACCCTCAGGGTGAGCACAGGACCCACACAATGTCACGGTCTGTGCTAGTAACACACACGGTCAGTTTCCCCTACCAGGCCTAGGTGTTGTGGGGGTGCATACCCCATTATGTGATCAGCTGTAGACTGCTGATCTGCATGTGCAGTGCATCATGGGTACGGGTGGGTTTACCCTATCCTGGTAACCACAGCAGACAGTTTGTGTGGTGACCTGCAGTCTTTCTGTAGCCAGCCAGCAGTGTGGTAGTAGCTATAGAGATGTAGCCCACTGGTTACTTCAATGGCTGTGGAGGCAGAGGTCATGGGTTTGATCCCACAGTGGTGTTATTTAATAAGGCTCTCTGAGGCTTTTCCTTTTAATTTAAATCAGTGCTGCCAGCAAAATGCACCCTCACAGTGCTGTAACCTTATGGTGACTCATAAGGCACCCTATCGGGTGCCCTATAAGGCACCCTATAGGGCACATTAGAAGGCACCATAGCAGACAGGGCACTTTATAATGTGCCTTATGGAGTGCCTTATAGGTCGCCTTATGCCACACCTTATGTTACAATGAAAATAAAAAAAGTGAACCAAATACAAGGAATGTGTGTCCCCAAAACTCCTAGTTTTTCAGGTTTTTTTTTTGTTTTTTTGTCGGACAAACTTCCTCTCGCCGAGGCTACCATCCGTGAAGCTACGGCAAAGGAGAAAAAAATGTCCATTTTAATCAAAATGCAGTCAAGGGGATAGACCGGTAAACTCACCCGGACAAAAACCCCAATATCACTTATCTGCAAATTTTGGCGAGGACGCTGAGATTGTTGATGTACGCACAATCTCAGCGTCCTCGCCAAAATTTGCAGATAAGTGATATTGTGGTTTTTGTCCGGGTGAGTTTACCGGTTTATCCCCTTGACTGCATTTTGATTAAAATGGACATTTTTTTCTCCTTTGC
This sequence comes from Ichthyophis bannanicus, assembly GCA_033557465.1. Taxonomy (NCBI): domain Eukaryota; kingdom Metazoa; phylum Chordata; class Amphibia; order Gymnophiona; family Ichthyophiidae; genus Ichthyophis; species Ichthyophis bannanicus. The sequence continues at coordinate 1,035,692,771 of CM066032.1, read as the reverse complement.
CGTAGCTTCACGGATGGTAGCTTTGGCGCGAGGAAGTTTGTCCGACAAAAAACCAAAAAAACAGAAAATCTAGGAGTTTTGGGGACACACATTCCTTGTATTTGGTTCACTTTTTTATTTTCATTGTATTTTGGAGCTTGGTGAACTGTTTTATGGCTCGTGAGGTTAGTTTTTGATGTTGGGTACACCTTATGTTACGGCACTGTGAGGGTGTTTTTGTTGGCAGCACTGATTTAACTTAAAAAAGTAAATGCTTCAGACAGCACTGATTTAAATGAAATACAGGAACTGCCTCAGACAGCACTGATTTAAATTAGAAAAGGGAAATGCCTCAGACAGCCTTCTTACATAACACCACTGCAGGATTGAACCCATGACCTCTGCCTCCACAGTCATTGCAGTAACCAGTGGGCTACATCTTTATATTTTCTAACACTGCGCTGGCATGAACTTAGGGTTAACGCGTGTTAACGTGCCACGGCACCCACTATCGCGCAATACAGTTTCTTGCTACCTTGATGCTGGAACACCCACTCCTTATATGGCATTCTTCATATTATCGCTGTAACTAGCGCCGGTAACATTACATTGGCAGGCAGTGCCGGGGGAAAGCGTGCATGTCCATGTAGACACCCCTACCCGAGAACCCACACCATAGGCAGCTGCCTATCATCACAATGGATGGCCTGGGACTGCACATCACCAGCACCACCGGCATAAGGGCATGTCAGCATGGTGGCGGAGGGGTGCTGGTGGCAGTGTTATACCCCTAAGAGAAATCAAAGACGTAACTCAATTCAGAAAATATCTCAAAACATTCATCTTTACAATCTACTATCAATGTGATCAGCCACCATAGACCCCATGCATTGCCCTATCAATGCTTCATCACACTCATCAACCACTTCCTGTCACCATGCAATTGAGTCAAATTACTCCAGGATATCACCCAGACCACTAATGTTAATACCTTCTGTAAATAGTTCTGCACTTCTTTGTTATTGTTAAATATCTATTGCACGTCATCGTTTATTAGTTGTACAATTGTTACATACTTGTTCCTTGTTCCTTGTAAATCATTCTATAATTGTTCCTTGTAAACTGCCTTGTGCAGTAGTTACAATGTTATCTGTAAACTGCTCTGATTACCAGGACAAAGTGGTATATAACAACTAACATATAAGTACATAAAGAAAATAAATGTTATGCTTTGAGCTGCACAGCAGGATCATTTTGGTGGCCCTGTGGATGAGAACTATGTAATTATTTGCCATCAGATGTTTAGTTACTTCTGAGTTTTGTATATTTAGCAACAGCTGATTCATAGCTATTCAAATAAAGAAATTGGTGAGAAATATCATGATGTCATTTGCCTATAGCCCAAAAGGAACTGTTTCCATAACCATGATGCCCAAGGCTCATTGAACACGGGCATAGAAAAACGTGTGGAACCCTCCCAGCATCAGATGTGTTCTGCGGAAGGTGAACGCACACATGTTTTCAGATGTATAAACGTGTTTGGTATTCTGGAAAGATAGACGTCTACGTTGCTGTACGTTTAACTGCTACAAAACGTGTAACTCCAGCATGGACATGCCTCTGGGAATGCCATACTACTGACTGCAAACCAGACGTCAATACAGGCGCTTTCATATGTAAATAGCTCCAAAGGTGTCATCACAAAAGACGAACCGCACTGAAGGGGAGCAGACCCTCCTCATTGAGGTGGTGCTCACCAATTATAGCACATTTGTGGACACCAAGGAGGCACATGTGGCTGCCTCCATCACTGTGGCCATATGTATCTTTTGGTCCTGTTTTCCTGGCATTGCTGTCATTTCTCATGCTCCTTATGCATGTCCCTCCTTTGTGCATCACCGTACATCTGCATCCTGTGCACCCTACTACTGCAGGCATACAGGTCGTGTCACTGTCACACCTCCTGTTGGGATGCGGTGGGGCACAGAGCAGTATACTATGTTTGGCTGTATGCAGTACTGTTTCTTTCCCTTCTTTTGGTCCCTCTGATTCTGGCTACCATTGGACCCCTTTTGCTTCCACATGGTTTAGTTTGTTTTCCTTCAGTCTGCATACACCTGCACCAAACAGAACATAAGGGCATAGGTATTTCCATATTGATTCAGATCAGAGGTTCATGCAGCCTATTATTATTTCCAGAGGTGACCAATCTGGGTCACAAGTACAGTGTAGCATCCCCAAAACATAGCAACATGCTACACTGCTTACCCCCAGGGTACGCAATTCTTTGTCCCCATGTCTATAGTAGGGACCTTTCCTTCAGGTACGGTTCGATATTCTTTTATAACACAGCTATGTTAACTCCTTTATTTACACATAGATGTCCTTTTGTGTTGTTACCATAGGGTGCTACTTTAACAGACATAGGCTGTTATTCCATGTTTTAGCAGGTCTAACGTAGACGTCCAAAATGGACGTATGAGTTTTCGTCAGAATGCATTTTAGACATTTAAGCGGCCAGTAAGGCCCATGCTCCTCCTCTCCATGCCCACATCCAGACTGCCCATATATCTCGCCTGCATGTGTAAAGCGCCTTGCTGTCGGAATCGCGTCTCTTCAACACCATCTCTCCTCCAGCCCGATTCTGCATCGGCAGCAGAAGCGGGAGCCGCTGCCCCTCCCGCTCCAACCACAGAGGCCCAATCGGGGCGCAGACAGCAGCATTTAAGAGGAGCACGCACAAGCGTGCCCATGCCTGGAGGGCCTATGCCTAAGGACCGCGCCAAAGGGCCCTTTGGCGTGGCCCTTAGGCATGGAGCAAAGAGGATGAAAGGACTATAAAATCAACCAAACTTATGCACAACGTATTCATCTTTATATACCAGGTCCACTGCAATATAAAGCATAGCCATAAATGTTGTAATATACAAACTGTTGCATGTTAATATGCCATATATAAGAACCTAAGCCAATCTTACAATACCAGCTATTACTCGTTTGACAATGATCTGAGATGTTGCAGTATTTTGTGAGTTAAGAGATGTGTTTAAGTATCTCATTATAGTACCAATTATTTAACCTAACGTAAATCAGCCATAATCAAACATGGAACTATCAAAAATGTTTATAAGCCTTTGTTACTTTATATTAATGTTTTCACAAACGACACCGACATATTCTCAAGCTTCTCCCTTCTTAATCACTGTACCCAACCCTATCTATTTCCATTACCCCATACAAAACCTACAAATCATTCCACAAAGAGCTATGTAGCACAACATATACCACACAAAACAGAGGAAACCACAAGCCAGGCTAGTCCAAATCAACATAACGCCAAATAGAGCGGTGCAACAACAACCCCTCTAAATTGTATGCTAATCAATGTCAGGTCACTCAGAAACAAACTTCTGATCATACAAGACCTAATTAATGATGAAAGACCGGATATATTATGCATCACGGAAACCTGGCTAACAGATACTGACACTGTTCTCCTTAACCAACTAAGGATGCAAGGTTATAAACTATTTAGCTGCCCCAGAGACAAAAAGAGAGGAGGAGGCGTAATGATAATTGCAAAAGATGCCTTAAAATTATCCATCATCACCTGTAATACTCATAAGGGTCTGGATATACTCAAAATAGAAAACAGAGCATTAACAGTTTGCCTCATATACAGACCCCCCGCAGCCATCCACGATGTACTAGCAACTGTGTTAGAAACAGTATGTACAACACCAATAAGAAAATCTCAAATTATACTGGGTGACATAAACTTAGCTTCACTCCAGACCACACACACAAACTCATTCCTTGAAGCAATGGAACAGATGGGATACCACCAGTTAATACGCAGCCCCACGCACAGTAAGGGTAATACACTAGACATGGTGTTCCTCCCTAAGTGGACACCTACCTCCACAGATACCACCCCCACGCCCAACATAACACAAGTCCCGTGTTCAGACCACTTTCTGATCCAATTTATATTTAATATATAATCACATCTCACAAGCCATGAATCCCCATTGAACCAAATGAACACCCAATGAACATCTAGATTCAAACCCTTTGATAAAGACTTGTTATTAAAGGCAATCAAAACCCACACCAGTACAGCACAAACTGACCTCGATGAACTCATAAGGCAATGGAACTCAGGAAGGAGTTGCAAAACCAATACCCAAACAACAACCCATCACACACAAACATTCCGAGGGCTGGTACACCTCAGACCTAGTTAAGATAAAAAAAGGTCTCAGAAAATCTGAACATAGAGATCCAAAAAGACCGCAGAGAATAAAGCACATTACTTGTTATCGCTCACTCAATACAAAGAGGCAATAAACACAGCAAAAAAGGACTTTCATTCCAAAATATTAAATAATGCCATAAATCGTCCAAGGGAACTATTTGAGCTGGTAAAATCGATAACCAAGCCCCCTCAGGATAGCACTGTAAAGACTCAGATCCAACCTTAGACTCTAGCTGAATTCTATGCCAGTAAACTAAACCCCAAAGACAGACCTAACCTCCTCCCAATACCACCAGCCATGGCTACTTCAAAAACTTGGCAGATATTTCACTCCATAGATTCAAGACAAATTCTGGACATCATCTCAAACTTAAACGCAACTACTTCCCCACTTGATCCTTATCCAATTTCATGGATTAAAGCACTAAAAGCAGAAATAGCCCCATCCCTGCTGAACATAGTAAATCAATCCCTCCAACAAGGAATCATGCCAAGCAACCTCAAAAGATTCATAATCAGACCCATATGAAAAAACAAGGCCCTAAGCTTAGATGACCCTTCTGCATATAGACCAATTTCAAGCATCTCTTTTGCAGCTAAAACAATTGAAAAAGCAGTTCAACGCCAGCTCCAAGTCTTCATTGATTCAATGGATGCCCTAGATGAACAACAATATGAATTTCATCCTTTTCATGGAGTTGAAACACTCCTCCTAGTACTGTTTGACAAATTAAAACAGGGCCTAGAAAACACCAAAAAAATGTTTGTCCTCATCTTCCTTGATATAGCAGCAGCGTTTGATAATGTAAATCACAAGACCCTCATATCAAGACTTACCACCATAGGCATAGAAGGTAACACTCTTAAATGGTTTACCTCCTACATATCTAACCAAGTTCAACAGGTACAAATTGAACAAAAAAAGTCAACCACATTCCCTCAAACCCAGGGTATACCCCAAGGATCAGCATTATCAGCCCTCTTATTTAATTTATACATAAGACCAATATGCACAATTTTCAAAAAGCACAAAATTAATTTTCACATATATGCAGACGACATCATGTTGTACACTCATCTAGACACATGTAATCCGATTTACGACTCCCTAGCAGCCTGCCTGGAAGAAACCCAAGTCTGGCTTCATGAAAACAACATAAGTATCAGCCTGAAGAAAACTGATGCAATGTTCATCTCAAAAAACCCTGATTTCAACCCCCCTCCAACATTACACCTGAATAACACTCAATTCAAAGTAAAACAGGAAATAAAATATCTAGGGATCACACTTGATAAATCACTTAGCATGAAGTCACACTTAAGGATAGTAAATAGAAACATATTCTACAAATTAAGAATTTTACAACTGCTATGAAGCCTCATAGACACATCTGATTTCAGAACTGTAGTGCAAGCGTTGATAACACCTCAATTGGACTACTGCAATGGCCTCTTATAAGGAATTCCAAAAAAACACTAAACATACTTCAACTGGCTCAAAACGTCACTGCTAGGATAATAATGAAAGCACGGCTGTCAGACCATATTACACCAATCTTGATCGAGCTTCACTGGCTCCCAGTTTTAGCGAGAGTTCATTACAAGATAATTATGACAACGTTCAAATTAATACACAACATAGCCCCCTCCCACCTTTCCACTCTTATAAAAATGCAACCCCCCAATAGAACCAGAAGAATACCCAATCAAAACACTCTGAAAATACCACATACCATATGCAATACCAAACAAACTACAAGCAACAGGGCATTTACTTACATAGAACCCTTTCAATGGAATAACCTACCAGATACATAAAGAGGAAACAAGGGCCTTCAATCATTTCGCAAAGAGCTAAAAACGCACCTATTTAGAGAACACTACACTAACACCTAGAGCAGTTTCACCAACAATCCCTTGCCTACCCCTCCTTTTCATCTCTCTACCCTACCCCTCCTTCTCATCCCCCCCCTTTCCAGCCCCCACTACACTGTAAATAGTACAAAGTGGTCCTTCCCAGTACCACTCTATGTAAGTAGTTTGAAGTGACGCCTTCTACTACACTGTTCTATGTATAAAGTTCTTAAATATTGTTCCATGTAATCGTTCTAGTTTTAATTGTTACAATGTAAACCACCCTTGATCTCTGGAAGGGGTGGTATAAAAATATCCACAAATAAATAAATAAATAAATAAATAAAACAGACATGCAATTGCCAAACACGTCCAACTTGTACCTGCAAACGGCTTATTCGTGGTTCAGAATGACCCTGTATGTGTTCATTAAAAAATCAGTATTAAGGCGAATGTGTAAAACTAACCATCTCTAACAGCGTGCACTATATCTACACCAGTTGATTCAGTGCTGGTTTTACACAATTGCATGCAGGGACTTGTGGTTGTGATTTTCCTCTGGCATTGCCTAAGCAAGTGGAAATACAACTGCAGACATGAAGTGAGGTATGAGATGAAGTGGATGAGTATCTGGAGTCAGCAAACCAATTCTCTTGGCAGATGTTTTCCAGTACAAAGCCTTCATCTCCACAAGCAAAGGTCTCTTTGCACCAACTGAAATGTTAATGGCCACATCTAAAAGGCATTAGGGATTCTTTGGTAGTTTCTTTTTGTGGAATGTATACTGTATATTGAATCTGAGCTTCACCTGAATTCCTCATGAGCCGCATAATGTTGTTATAGAGAAAACTTATCTATGTAGTGTGATGTAATGGGCGAGAGTAAAAAAGTATTGCATATTTTCAATGGGTTTAGAAAAGTGGTCTATGATTTCCAGAGTGATTTCCCAATGGATGTCAATGAACTGATCCTGATGGTTGACTAAACTCTCGGTCTGTGCCTCTAATCCCTTAGATCCCTCTGCATACTGAACTCCATCCAGCTCAGCCATTCCACAGCAGCACATAACTATGTCTGAGCTGGGGCTAGCATAAAGAACACTAGTTCCTCCTCTAGACACATATGATTTGGACGGAGGTAGATTAGAAGTAGAATGGCCTGCCTGTTTCCATCAGACAGAAGGAACTCTGTCCTCAGCTTCCAGGAGTAAAACAAATGGCGGCCCTAGAGAGAGGAACACAGGCAGCGGTGAGAAAAAGGGAGAGAGATGCAGGCTGGTTGTCTACTGACAATGTTGCTGCTCTGTGTAGTGAGGGCTCTTCAGCAGCCTAGGCCACTGCTGTTCTGGACATCAGTGGAACGAGAGCTGGAAAAATCCTATCATGTCTACTGCTAGTGATAAGGGTACTGAGGGGTGGTCTAGGCCTGCAGCTACCCAAAGCTAAGTGGCAGGATCAGGTGATAGAGGGGCCTGCTGATCACCTGGGAAAATAAGAAGAAACTGGGGTTATGTGAGCATGTAGTATGAAATTCAATGTGAGCATCAATTAAGTGGGATGAGTTCTTTCCTCAAAATTAAGCTTTGTCCTAGTGGAAAGTTAGTGGCAAGGAGGTAGTATGGTAGAAGTAGGTTCACCTGCAGTGGCTTTGGATTTCAGGGATGGGCATTAGTATAGGTTCCTAAAGTCTGTAGACATCTGGCATCAATAGAGTTTAGTAAGAGGCCAAAGTTGAATGGGTGATGCTGGCTCTCTCTTCTCATGTCAGTGAGCGATGTAGGGAGAGAAAGATTCAGCACATCTGCAAGAAAAAGAATACAAAGGTGCCATGTTGCCAGAAACCTTGGCTATATCCTCCTTCCTTTGGGCCTCAACATGGCGAAGGGAGGTGAAGAGGAAAAGGGCTAGGAGCACAATAATTAGATCATGATCAATGCTTACAGTGGGAGAGATGCTGGGATTCAGGGATTAGGTGAATGCTTAGAGAAGCAGGAACTCAGATATTAAGTTAGTGTTTGGGGCAAGAGGCAGCATGGAATTGAGAGTTAAATGGGGTTTAAAAAACTGGGTAGGAAAGTGAAACAAGATGAATTGGGTAGGTGAGTGTGGGGACTTGAGGACTGGGTAGAGTGGACAGCAGGAAATAAAATATTGAGCAGAGGCCAAGGAATTTGATATTTACTGCTATTACTACTACTTTTTATCATTTGTGTAGTGCTACAAAGTGTGTGCAGCGCAGTACGTATAGAAGTAAGACTGTAAGCTCTGACGAGCAGGGACTATCTAATCAAGACGAAGAACATCACAAAGCTAGGAACTAGGATATGGGAAGATACACATAAGTAGTGAACAAGAGAGTGAGGAGCATCAGGATCTAAAAGCAGCCTCAGAGGTGGGTTTTTAGCCTGGATTTGAATAGGGCCAGAGAAGGAGCCCAACATACTGACTCAGCTAGTTTGTTCCAGCTATATGGAGCAGGAGGGTGGAATGAACAAAGTCTGGAGCTGGCAGTGACAGAGAAGGGCAAAAGATAAAAGGCATCTGCCAGAGGAGTGGAGTTCCCAAGGAGGGATGTAGGGTGAGATAAGAGAGAGGAAAGGCAGTGAGGAGCTGCTGAAAGAATGCATTGGTAGGTCAGTAGGAGGTTTGAACTGGATACGGAAATGGATAGGGAGCCAGTGAAGTGAGTTGGGAGAGAGGAATAAGTAGGTGGGATGTTAAATGGAAAAATGGTTAAAGACTGGATGCAGGAGGATGGGGAGGGGTGGGGAGATAGTTTGAAGGACCTGAAGAAGCTGGTCAATGGTAGAAAGGGATAGGGTGCTGTGGAGATGAAAAACAGAAGGAACAAGTTAGTGAAGGAGTGAGAGAAGGTGAAAATGGGGAAGTTGTAGAGGAGGCAAACGAAGAGAATAGGAAACTAGTAGGGAGTAACGGAAAATAGGAGATGGATGCTGATATGTAATTGGGGATGGCAAGGAAACGAGAGGCAACAGAAGGTAAGGGATAAGTACAGAAGGTGAAAATGGGGGAAAGTGGGTAAAAGGTGAAAGTGGGTAAAAGGAACAATAGAAGACTGAAAAAAGAGTGAAAGACAGAGGGGTGATTAGAGAATTGAGAGTAGCAAATTGAAAGCTATTATGTAGGTGAAGTGACTGTCTTAACTTCATGCAGTTTTCTGTCTGGCTAGTAGATGAATATCATCACTGACCAGTGTCACGTGCTAGGGTCTAGGGTGTGCTATGTGAGATGCATCATCCCTGGGGTGCTTCAATATCTTCCAAGCTCCTGCTGCTGTGCTTGGTATAAAAGTCCACACTACTGTAGATTACCAGCCTATATATTTCCAACTGCTGGTTTCACAAGTCTCTAAGTCAGCTGGGTGTGTTCACAGTCTTGTGGTTTCTCCACAGACACCAATATAAATCAAATAACAATAAAAAGAACCACTAAACCCCCCCCCTTTTAATATGTGTAGTCTCTGGTTAAAACTTATAAAGCTGCAAAGCGAGCCGGTCTGGGTTTTCCACACAGTTCTTTCCACTAAACCGGCCAATTTCACCCTTGGAGCCAAACTTGGGCTAGGTGATCCTCTCTAGTCCATCCCTCTTGAAAGGGTTTTCTTTTTTATCCACTTGTCCCAATTATCCATGGCCCATACAGAAATAAGTTCATTGCAGCAAGTCAATCCATTCCGCTCAATGTCTGGGTAAACCCTCACTCCTTACTTATCTCCTGAAGTAGGGCTGGGGAAGACTTCTGCCCACACCTCCCCTAGGTATTCCCTCTTGCCCAGTCCACATTAATCAAAAAGACAAGCAAGTGCTCTCACATGCTTGACAATCAAACTTCCTACTATTCCATCTCATCATGTATGCAATCCAAGAGTTCTGTGTCTCCTAGTTCCATGGATTCAGGTGCTTCAGGAACCATGGGAAGCTCACAAGGGAGTCGACTCTAGGCAAGAGCCCCTCTGATCTTTGGGAGAGGACTTATAGACTCCTCATCCTGCCATGGAGGTATATTTGCCACACCCTCTTCCCCAGATCCCTGTGGAAACCACTTAGTCCACCACTCCACTCCTTTGACCTCAATCCCAGTGTCTTTGTGCAGGGAGATTTCTAAAACATGGACCAGATCCTGCCCAGCTCCCTCTCCTATGGCCTAGCCTGGGCTTCTCATTCTCTCTGCATGGGCTTTCCTGACTCGGGTATGCACTTGGGGCTGGGGGCTGGGGGGATTTCCACCTCCTTGGAGATGGAGGCAGGCTGTACCTGCCACACAAGGTCAATGGCAAAACTGAATAATTAGCACAAATTGATATCTGGCCTTTGATGCTGAATATTCAGTTTCACTTTTGCCCACAACAGCCAGGGTCTTTACAAGTGCTGACTTCCACGGGCTCAATATCGGGCCAGTGCATTTCTTACCTCTTTGCATTTTACTCAGTCCAGGAGAACATGTGTTTCCGTTTCTCTTTCTTTAGCTCCACTGCCAAAAGAGTCTGTTTTTTGGGGCTTTCCATTTCAGTATTTAGTGTATGTCCATTTCTAATTTGTGGTCCTTTATTCTGTACGTGGTGAAGGTCTGTCTCTGTTCTCAGTGGCATAAGTTCGAGTGACGGGTTCCCAAAAAGAATTTTGCTGAGGGAACCGCATGGTTTATGAAGGAAATACTCTCCACACCACAGCCTGCCTTGCCTTTACGTTTCAGGAGACAGAGCACAGAAAACATTACTTACTTTTAAAAAGGTTGCTGCCTCCCACTGGCTTTTTCCAATGCAAATACTTCATAACTGCCACATCTCTCACTTTTGCTGCCAAAGTCACACCAACTAAGAATAAAGTGCAATACATCAGAAGTGCCTTTCATAACCAGGAACCAGGATTTCTCACTTCCTACAGTCCTAAAAGTCAAAAATGCTGAACTAAAGGTTAAGGAGGAGATCCAATACCAGCAGCTGACACTACAAGCCCACATAAGAAAACCGCTAGAATGATATAACAGAAGATTAACAATTGCACCCCTTGATCAATCCAGAGGACTTGGATTTTGGTAACATCATTTACCAGGGCATCCCAAAGAGTTGTCTTTACACCCACTTCAAATGGTACAGCAAACTGCAACGAGAGTTCTGAAAGGTACCTCAAGAACACAACACATCACCACCATCCTCAAGCAGATGCACTGGCTACTGCTTCAATCTTGCATTAAATACAAAGTCTTCATAACCATATTCAAGATTTTACACAAGATATCTGCTGACTACTTACAATCTATCTTTAAGAGATAACCGGACAACAGAGCCAGAAGAACATGTTCCCAGAACAGAGTAATTGTACCACTTGACAAACTGAAATTTAACCAGGCAACTTGCGCACACGCCTTTTCTTTGTACGCCTCAGGCCTATGGAACAGCCTTCCTACAGAACTAAGATGCTTAGATGACCTCACACTTCTCCATAAAAAAATAAAGACTCTACGCTTTAGAGAGCATTTCAACAAAGAGACACAGCATCAACGATATTCTTGCACTCCAGTATATATGTATTCCATTGCCCTAATCTATGGTCACCTGCTGATTATTTTCCTTTGACTCTATCATTTATAATAGACCATCTCATTCTCCAAGAATTTGTAAGGAACCTCACCCTCATCACCTAAACCTTCTCTCATCTACATGCGTCTCAACACACTAATTCCGCTCTAAAACATCATCATGTACAAAAGCTAATTGTTAATATGCAGATAAATTAATTCTTTAATATTTACAGCATCATGTTATACCCTTCCTTATTGTTGCATAGTTTATACACCAACAGTTAAGGGGATCATTCTGAACTGCAAATAAGCCATTTGCATGTATATTGGGGACGTGCGCCACACATAAATGTCTACATGGTATTCCGAACGCAATGCAAAATACATGTGCAAGACCGATATACGTGTATATTTGGATGGGGGGTGGGGCATGGGCGTGGATGGGAGAAGCATGTGTGTGGCCGGCCTCAAAAACGTACAAACAATATTCTGACAAATGCCTTGCACATCTAGCTGTCTTCCCGTGGACGTCTAAATTATACCTGCTAAAACCTGGAATAACACATGGAGGGACTAAAAAACGAAAAGATACATTACAACATAGAGCTGGGCATACTGCTCTGTGCATCACCACATCCCAACGAGAGGTATAAGGGTGATGCCACCTGTATGCCTGCGGTAGTAAGGTGCACAGGATGCAGATGTACATACTGTTCTACACAAAGGAGGGACATGTACAAGGTGCATGAGAATGAACAGGCAGTGCCAGGGAAACACAGGCAAAAGAGACATATGCCCATAGTGACTGACCATGGCAGAGGGAAACACAGAGCCCAGCGGTTGTGAGAAAAACCATTTATTGCATGCATGACATAGAATAAAACACCCATACTACCATCACCAGTGCCCAGGCAAGCATACCCCACACACCAAGGTGCCCCCCAACAGCATGTCACACACTGCCCCACCCTCTTCCCCCAACCCTCCGCCCTCACCACCAACCCACCACCCCTGTGACAACAAACCCTACCCAGGCCTACTGCTGCCCCCCACATACTCTGACCTGCCCCCGCCCCCTCCCCCACTCAGAGGCACCACCACTGTGCCTCAGTGGTTGGCTACTGGGTGGCATGGATGATGGCACACCCCCTGAGATCAGGCTGCTGCTGCTGCTGATCTCCCATTGGTCTTCCCACGTGCCCCATGAAGGGTCCAGAATGCAGGTCTGCCCCACACTGCTGGACCCCACCACAAATGCGGCCCATGCAGTGGTCCATGTGGCCACTCTGCTGGTGGATGGTGGGGCAGAAGGGTGAGGCACATCAGCGGTGGCAGCAGGCACAGTAGCAGCAGCCAGTGTCAGAGGCGTGTCCTGAGGCCCAGCCAACTGGGCGACCAGGACATCAATGCGGGCCCCTAGGTGGCACACGGCAGCAGTCAGGTGATTGGTTGCTGCCAGCTGCTCCTCCTGTACAGCCAACTACCGCTCTCAGAGGGCCAGCTGCATGTACCTGTCAGTGGCAGTGTTACACTTAACTATCTAATTTCTCAACAACAGGGGTATCCTACACGGAGTGGTGGGTTCACCCCTAAACAAAGACATGGGGAGAAATATTGTTCCATACAGGTGTAGACCTGCTGGATAAGAGGTCTAAAATAAATGGATAGCAATGTCATCAGTCATCTGTTGATACGTATATTCAGTACTGCTGACTTTAGTTCAGTGGCAGCAATGGTGATGACAAACTTACTTGATGATCTTTGCCGCGTTCCCTCTGCTCTTGTAGGTTTATCACATGTCCGGCAGCTGTTCCCTACCAGACCAGTCTCACGGTGTGGCTGTTATCATGAGACTTCAGCCTGTGGAGAACAGCCACCGGGCATGAGGAAACTTACAAGAGTGGAGGCAGCGTGGCGATCATCAAATAAGTTTGCCGCTCCACCTTATTGTCACTGTGCAGGCCCCCTTTCTGCCCGGGCCCCCCACATTGCAGGGACTGCTTGGGCAGAATTTACACCACTGCTTTACTTATAGCAATGCTAATTAAGAATTCATTTAAATGCTGGCATATAAATTAAAATGCTGACTACCACTGCTGAATATCACCCTGTATGTGGATAATTTATCTGGTTGGCAGCTGACTATCACTGCTACCCAGATAAATTTTTGGCTTCTCTCTTAACCTGGCCCCAAATAGATAGATAATGCATTTAAATAGCAGCCAACACATACTTCCTTCTTCAATATTTCTGTTATTTGAGCCAAAAATTGTGAATATAGGAGAGGGCATGCACAGACATACGTGATTTTGAAGACAAAGCACAAGATATGAGAAAAAGGTTCCTTGATAGGAAATATCCTGTGCGGTATGTGGAATCTGCATACCGGAGAGCTAAGGATTCCTCACGGGCAGACTTGTTGAAACCCAAAGAAAAGAAGGAAGATCTGGGGATAGTTTGCCCTCTCCTATATTCACAATTTTTGGCTCAAATAACAGAAATATTGAAGAAGGAGTGGCATATTCTCCAGATTCTACCGGCTTTTCAAGATAAGAATCTTATTGTTGCACACAAGCGCAATGTAAATTTGCGGAATTTGCTTGTGCCTTCAGCTCTTACTGAAAAAAGATATTTGTCGCAATATAAGGGCCACTACCAATGTGGAAGGTGTTCCTTTTGTCCCAATGTTCTACCTATCAGAGAGACGTTCATTCATCCTACTACACATAAGAAGTTTCATATTAATGACTTTTCCAACTGCGACACATCTAATGTGATTTATGTCATACAGTGTCCCTGCAAATTACTGTATGTAGGCAAGACTACACGTAGTATTAAAACTAGGATCACAGAGCATAAAAGTTGTATTAGGAGAAATGTAGAGGATAAACCTTTGGTTGCCCATTGGCACGAATATCACCATAAGGTCATCGAATTAAAATTTTTTGTTATCAAAAAAGTCCGATCCAATTGGAGAGGTGGTGACATGAACAAAACTATCCTGAGGCTTGAACAGAAATATATTTTTCTGTTGGATTCCTATGCCCCTAATGGTCTTAACCTAGAAAGAGACTTTTCTGTTCTTCTCTAATGAGTTTTTCCTCAGCATGGCTTTACACTTGTGATCAGGTTTCTGATCTGTTGTACTGTATGATTTTCCTCTGCTATCCCCGGTATGTTTTTGCCTTTTTGATTTCCTGTTATATTTTCTGTTTGTTTTATGTCACTAGCGCCAGATAAGAAAGATTTTTTCATTTTTTGAATGGGTTTTCTGTATTTGCAACTACGAGTGATACTCTTGTTCAAGGTCTACAGGATTTTATCGCAACAAGACCCGAAGTAGTAGCTGACTCCACCCATTGACACGCCCCCTTTTTTCCCGCTCATAGTAGTTCTACATAACCCATGCGTATGAGTCGGCGTTTCTTAGATTGAATTGTCTTACCGGATAGATATGCGGTGCTAGAGCTCTTGAAGCCGGATCTTTGGAGTGTTTTACGAATACGGCAAATGATTGAGGTATGGGGACTGTATAGTATTTTTAAATATTGTAGCCACGACGTTTTTTTAAAGAAAAGTTTTTAATGTTATTAGTTCCATCAGTTTAGTGTGCATGGGGTTCTCCCGATCATTTGGCCTCGACTTTAGGCATTGTGTGTATGAGTATTCTGCTTTTCATGTCATTTTCAAGAACTGAGTTACACAAGGATGTCGGCAAAGGATCCTAATTACACATATTTTATATCATCAATTTAAGTGTCACTTATTCATGAGGTTTTTTAGCCCAGTATCAACATTTTTGGTTTCAATATTGGTTCTGCAAGTTTTTAAGTCTGCTGTGGGTGATACGGCTCTTCTCCGGTTTTAGCAAACATCATGACAGACTATTTTACTACATAATATATATCGCAGATATAGAGTGATCCATTCTATGTAGCTTAGGAAATATTTTATTGGTTCGAATATTGCCTCTTTAAGTTTTAGAGTCTGCCGTGGGTGCTACGGCTTTTCTCGGGTTTTAGCAAATACCATGACAGATTATTTTACTATATAATATAGATTGCTGATTTAGAGTGATCCATTCTATGTAGTTTAGAAGATAGCATCAATACTTTATTTTTATCATTTGTTGGTTGTGATACGGTCAGTCTCTTGTTTAGCATACATCGTGGCACAATTTGCCCTTGGTATGTAACTGTCTAGAGTAATTATCCCTTTCGCTCCTGCTGCGTTCTTCTTTTCTCCAGTCCTAATGTTCCCAGTTTTTTATATATTTATTTTTTTATATATTTATCTTTTACCTTTTGAGTTTCTAATGATGTTAGTATATGTATTTTATAAGGTGATGCTGCATTTATTTATTATTTTATATAGTTTGCTCCCGATGGTTTCTTTTAATTGTCTATCTGTTTTTAGCTGTATTTATCTATTTGTTCATAGGATTGCACCTCACGATGCATTTTAATGTTAAGTGACATTTATAGCTATTTATTTCTCTGTGGTTTTTTCTACATTTAGCTTGACAAGTACGGTTTCCTCTAGAAGCTACCCTTGTTGGGTCCTCCTGCAGAGGTACTCTTTGTTTGTCACATTTCTGGTTTGTTTTTATCAGTTTACATTGACTTTGATTCTTAACAGCTATATTTATATAGTATGTTTCTCTCTCATTGTTCTTATCTCATTATTTATAGGAGCGTATCCATGTTTCCCTTCTTTTTATTGGTTTTATATCAAATCTATTTATTATGTTTAAATTATTTATGATTATTGTATAAGTATGTTTATAGGTTTTATGGATCATATTTAGTGTTCTGTTCTGTTCACATTATTTTAAGTATATTTGAGTGTCAAATGTTTGTGTTTTCTACGTCTGTAGGATTCTACCAGATCAACCCCTGACGAAGGTTGTGAAACACGGCCTATGTCGGGTTGACAAGAGTCTTTGCTTAATAAAGTGTTTTTCCACTTAGATCACGTTTTGGACTGTGTTTTGGGTTTAGCGTGATCTCTTGCCTTTGGTGTTGGACTTTTTATGTTAACCTGTGCACCATAGATCAGTTACCCCCCTAATCAGCAGCATAGTCAAAGCAAGGTACAATCTACGTTGGCACTGTATTAATAATCAGTAAGTAAAACACATTCAATATAAATGTAAAAAAAAATGCATATTCAATAACATGACATCTAACACACAATCCCTAGAAACTCCCCAAAAATTAAAACATACAAATACAATGAATTTCATCATCATAAATAAACCCCCAAAATAAATTCTGAAATAAGAACCATAGACAAAAAAAGACAATAAGCAGTAGGATAAGGCTGAAGCCAGAACCATGCATACAATAAGACAGCACAGCCAAGTAATAAAAACAAAGAACCATGACATAGCACGAGCCATCAAAAATACTGAAAGACATGCAGTGTCACTGTCTTACCGCCATCTAAGTTGGCAGGGTCAAAGACCTGATGCAAGGGACATGATTTTAGCTGCTTCCAAAAGGAAAGGGAGTTCCAAGTTAGGTGTAATCTCCTGAGAAACTTATTCCAAAGCATAAGTCTAATACATGATATCACTTTATTGTTGATGTTCAGCACTTTGACCTCCTTAAAAAAGGGTATCACCAAAAGGACATCTTCTTGGAAGCACAAAGTGTGGATGTGAACATAAA
Organism: Ichthyophis bannanicus; assembly: GCA_033557465.1. Taxonomy (NCBI): domain Eukaryota; kingdom Metazoa; phylum Chordata; class Amphibia; order Gymnophiona; family Ichthyophiidae; genus Ichthyophis; species Ichthyophis bannanicus. Next base: position 1,035,675,468 of record CM066032.1, on the reverse strand, counting down.
GCGAGAGATGGGATTCAGACTATTTGAACTTTTACGCACGCAACAGAACAATTTGAATTTCACCTATTAACATACAGGAAGTCAATAGCACCCCCTGAGTGAGATTCTTATTTTATACACGACTTACAATTCCTATCACAATGCAGTTGAAAAGTGCACAATTACAGTACAAAGGCACATTGTAGAAAGGCTGTTTATTATTAGTAATTTTAGTATTTAGCTCATGCCTTTTCAAGGAGAAATTCAAGGCAAGTTACAGTCAGGTACAGTGTGCAGTGGCTGTAGTGACGTGGAACTGAGAACATCCAAAAATCTATGTTTAATTTTAGAAGCAAGGATGTGCATGGGTAGGCTCTATGTAAAACTGACATATCTCCATCTCTCAATCTGGATGTGTGCTTTAAATCACAGAAAGAAATGCGGGAGGCACTATTTTACAAATGTCCACATGAGGGGGAAAATCTGGCATTTTTACACATGTATCCGAGTCATTTTGCAAACTCAGACGTGCAGCTGCTCTCAATCACTCAGAGGACTTAATGTTTATTTAGTTCAATTTGGATGAGAAAATAAACATTGGGGGATTAATACATTTATACATTATTATTACATACTCTATTTTCAAAATAAATGTCACTAATACACTATTTACCATACCACACTCTCATTCACATGATGATTATAGATTTAAACTAACAATGTATATATCTTCTAATATGTTATATCTGTAATGTTACAACATTCCTTGTAAATTATAATTATCTGTTCTATGTAAACTGACTTGGTATATTACATACCAATTAACATACTGTTCCATGTAAACCGCACTTGATACTAGGGAAAGAGCGGTATATAAATAACTGTTAAATAAATAAATAAATAAATAAATAAATTAAGGGAGATACTGTATCGCCTTAATCCCCATCATAAATGGCTGGCGAAAACAAGCATTTTTTAAACGCCTGTTCGTGTCGCGGAGCAGATGTAAATTTGGAGATCACTGATTTCAGCTTTAAACATACATCCCTTATATAAAATAGGGGCATGCACATACCTTTTTGTCCAATCTAGACTATTCCTCCCTGTAGGATCCAAATATTGGGGCAAAGACGTGCAAAATCAGGCCCTTCTAAAATGGTTATTTGCATGTGGATGTAGTTTGCATGTATGGGTGCAGGTACAATCATATGCAAAACACATAAGGCTTCTAAAATAACCCCCACCTGTGACAAAATGCCATATTTCTCCTTCCACCATTTGCAAACTCATGAATGTCTGTAGGGAGACTGGTATTAACAAATATTATAAAATGTGACTCATTACAGCAGCAGTAGTTTCATATGTATATTTGTCGCTAATTTCTGTGTATGGGGTGTATGGGGGAGGGTAAATAGTGTGTGTGTGTGTGTGTGTGTGTGTGTGCGCATATACAGTATATAGCAGAGTGTGATGGGGTGTGTATATATGTGTGGGTTGGGTGGGTAGGATGTGTTGATGGGGTGTGCACATGAGCATGTGAGTTGGGGGCGGGGTGGGGCATATGTGAACTTATTCATGAATGTGGGGGCAGCATGTGTATGGCATAGGAGTGCATGAATAGCTTATGGCGGGGGAGAGGCTGGTGTGCCTCTTGGCATTCAAGCCCCCTTCCCTTCATGAACCCATGCCATCAATCCCCCACCCCCACACTATAGCTCCCTCTTTGTCCTTCAGCTCACTCCCCCTCACCTCATTCTCTCTATCTATCTTTTACCCTCTCCTCACTCCCTCTCCCTCTTTCCCTTCCCCCTCACACTCTATCCTCCCTTTTCCATCCCCAATCAGACCTTTCACTATCTGCTCCCTTCCTTTCATCTCCCTCCCTTCCTTCAATCCTCCGCTGGCCTCCTGTAGCTGTACTCCCCATAGCTGCAGCCTGCCTCCAGTCCTGCACTGGCGGAGGATAGGGTCTCTCCCAGCTTCCAGCAGCAGTCTTCCCCACAGCTGTGGCCCGCTTCCAGTCCTCTGCTGGAGGGGGATGGAGTCCCTACTGGCAGGCCGCACTCATTTTGGCCATGGTTGTGGCTTCTTCTTTCTTCTCTGCTGGCAAGTGATGGGCCGAAACTGCTGCCTCTCTTCTCTCTTCTGCCAGTGGGAAATGGGCTACCGTGTGACATTTTGAGCTATACATTGTCCCGAGAGGAAATCCCTGACTGTTTACCTGTCTTGATCAGGATACACAGGTTTGTTTGCGCAAGTGTAAACAAAGCTATGCATAAGGACAGACAGAAAAACAGATGATGGGGCCTCACCAATAGGCACCATAAAAATTACTGATGCATTTCCCAATACAGTTTTTACTACTGTAGCTCAAGACAGCATCTTCCTTCCCAAGATAATAAGTCATTGTGCTACAAGAGAAGCTTGTAAAAATAAACACAATTCTACTAAACTTCAAAGTTAAGAACTATTCTTTTGCATATCTGAAAACTCTGAAAACAAGCTGACTTTTTTTAGTCTGTGCATCTCCATGCTTTGAAGCATTCCAGTATATTGCAGGGCTGTTTTTCTCCTTTTCTCCATCCTATAGAAACTCAGCTATTTCCATATTCTGTCTGACTTTGGGAAAACAGTTCAAGAAAATGGGAGGAGCCTCCCCTTCTCAGGACTATCGTTCTCCATGTAAGATAGAGTCTGTGTATCGACTGAGAGTGCAGTTCCAGTTTACAATGGATATTTGATTGCACAGTTAAAATATTGACGCAGTATAAAGACCCTTTTCCCTCAATAAATGGCTTTGGAAGAATTGCAGATTTTTCATTGTGATGCTTAACTCACTGTAATTCTTTGTACCAATATCTTCTATGTGCTTTTCTTAGTGTAGTGGTTGATATATTTGCATATCGTTAACAAAAGGATAAAAGTGTTAAAATCTTTTTGATTAATCAACATGCACTAAGTGGGAAGTGGCATTGGGCCAAATGAAGAGTGTATATCATTACAGCTTGACAACCTGAAATGTGCTATTCCATTTATGGAGTGTTTTATTTCAACTTAAAAAAAAAAGACAGGTAATCATTTTGAATTGCTTATAAAGAACATCAATATTAAACAGAACTTAACCGTTAGAATGCCATGAACAGCCTACTAACAAAGCATTGCAAAATTATTTTAATCCTTGTATTCATAAATTTTAATAAAATGATTATCAAACACAGTTTTGCACCTCAGATTTGAAACTGAAAGTGTGATTTATATAAATGTTTCAAAAGGGAGAAGAAACTATTTTACCATCTGTAGTTGGCGGCTTTGTAAAAAGAAAGACCTCAAAATTATGGGCCCAATATTCAAATGAACTTATATGTTTGACAGGGGCCAGGAATGTCAATTTTCATCCCCACTATATGGATGGTGCCGGCAAAAATAGCTCTTACCACTTCAGTGCTATCTGTACAATGCCTGGGGGGAGGGAATTAGGGTGGGGCATGGGTGATGAGAGCTAGCTATGGAGCTTTTTTACTAAATCCTATTAAGACTATGTGCTTAACAAGCATTTTTAACACACGGTTAAGTGCAAAGGTTTCATGGCAACTTTAGGGGGTGTGGCCAGCATGTTCCCAGCAGTTAAAGCGTGGATGCACATGGTAACATGTGGTTCAATTAGCGCTAGTGCATCTAACAATACCCATAAAGATATCATTCGGTGCACCTATGCTAACTGCCACATTGACAGTGAGTGCAAGCTAATGATGCCCACACTAACTGCAATCTATAGTCAATGTCCACACTCCACTCCTAACCCACCTAGTCCACGCCCTGTTTGTCCCTTCGGTTTTATTCTGTTTTGTTTTTTTAATCTGGATGTTATTGTGTTTAATTACATCATACAATCAATAAACCATAAACCATCATGCAATGGTCAATTAATTTGCATCTTGGCAATTGCTTGCTATTGAGGTGGAATCCAGACAGGACTGAGAGCCCTAAGGGTTAACTTGGTGTTACTATGTGAAAAGGGATACATCCCTTGGTTACTGTGTGACAAGGATACACCCCCTTTGATGATGACACTCATGCTTAGTTCGTGTTTCTTTGTTCTTCGCGTCTCTCCTCTGCTTTAGATAACTTCTCTCTCTCTGTTTTGTTGGAGGTAACACTGTGGAATAGTGTCTCCAATCGGGATTGTACTGTGGCAGAAAGTGACCAATCATGAAGAAAATACTGTGATAACCTGATAAGATGTCTATATAGTCTCTAGGAGCCCTCTGAGAGGGGCCCAGAATTTGAAAACTATTTTTCTATGGGTCTGTGCACATTAAAACAGCTTGCTTCCTACCGAGACTCCTGGGTGTTTCTTTCTTCACTCATTTTCCTGCTACACTCTCATGTTCACATTCAGACAGCAAGCATGCACTAAAACATGCATTAATGACGTGGACCACAATTCCATAATGTGCACACCTAGCCCACGGACATGTCTAACTCAGAAACAGACCCCCTTTGAACCTAATTCCACATCCACGAGTCTGAATGTGCTTGCAGGTCTGGAATCAGGGAGATAGATGTGTTCAGTGGGCATATGCAAGCACTATTCAGCCAGCCCCATGCCTGAGATGTGGGTAAACATTTTGGACATCCCTGCACCCACCGTATTCTGAAATGTTCACGTTTCGGATCCTGCCCATCCCTGCAATGTACCCGTGAATGCCACACCCTTCGGAATAAAACGTGCATCTCCTAAGCTGCTCATCACAGACAGTAGTTAGCTGATGCACACTAGACATAAATACCAATGAGAAACAACAGCTGCTGCAACCTAGACCATACACCAGTCCCCCTCATGCCCTGAACTGTGCTAGGTAAGCCCAGTGCACCCCAATATAGTATATGAGAATGTAAATGTGAACATGCATGTCAGGACATACCTTGCATTGAATGGTACGTGGCATTAGGAACCAGCCCCAGTAATCTATACAAACATGTCTTAAACTGCTGGGGATGGACCCTCACCAAGTGCACAAAACCCCGGACTAACATTTCAGGTCCCCAAAGGATACATAATATTGCTGAGCAACAAATGTATGCTAGGGTTACCAACTTTTTCACCGAGAAAAACCCGACACCTGTGGCTCGCCATGCTCCACCCATTCTCCGCCCCTAGTCCCACCCCTGCCCCGCCCCCAGCCCCACCCACAAAAATTACCGAGGATACGTGTAGGCTAACTTCCTTGGTCAGATAATAATTAAACTGGGAACCCCAAAATCCAAACATGAAATGTACAACACTGGAGAAATAAAACTATAAAGTAATTTCCGCTTGCACTAAACAAAAACGCAAAGATGTTAGCAATACACACTTCCCAGGCCAGACATAGTCCAGTTAATAAATTCAAAATAAAAAGTATTTTTCTACCTTCTGTTTGGGTGTTTTATTTTTCAGTTGCAATTGCTCCAGTCACTTTCTTCTGGTTTCTTCGTGTCTTCTGCGAGCTATCCATTTGTCCTTTCTTCTCTTTTAGATGTTTTCCATTCTCTCTCTATTTCTGCTTTAACATACTGATTGTTTCCCTTTTGCTCTTTCCCCCAATTCTTTCCTTATTCCTTTATCATCCATTTAAATTTCACCCTTCCATTCTCAAGCCCCTCTTACTCTCCCAATACCCAGCCCATCATAGACTTTTCTTCCACACAAAATATTTTTTCCCCTCTCCATTCTCATTCCCCATCTATTCTAGTCCTCCCCCAAAATCAGTTCCCTTATAGTTCTAGACCCACCCAGCATCCACTCCCTTCTAATCCCATTCTCCCATGCCCCACATCAGCCCATTTCCAGTCCTATTCCAGTTCTTCATCAGCCCATTTCCAGTGCTAGCCCTCACATCACAGACCATTTCCAGTCCTAGCCCCCCCCCCATCACAGCCCATTTCCAGTCCAAGTCCCCCATCACAGCCTATTTCCAGTCCTAGGCCCCCCCATCACATCCCATTTGCAGTCCGAGTTCCCACGCACCATCACAGCCCATTTGCAGTCCTACCCCCCCCCCACCATCACAGTCCATTTGCAGTCCTAGCCCCCCTAATCACAGCCTATTTCCAGTCCAAGTTCCCCCTCCCTCCACCATAGCCCATTTCCAGTCCAGGTTCCCCCCCCCATAGCCCTTTTCCAGTCCAGGTCCCCCTCCCCATCACAACCCATTTCCAGTCCATGCCCCCCCCCCATAGCCCTTTTCCAGTCCAGGTCCCCCTCCCCATCAAAACCAATTTCCCGTGCATGTCCCCCCCCCCCCACATAGCCCTTTTACAGTCCAGGTCCCCCTCCCCATCACAGCCCATTTCTTTCCAGTCCAATGCCCCCCATAGCCCTTTTCCAGTCCAGGTCCCCCTCCCCATCAAAACCCATTTCCAGTCCATGTCCCCCCCCCCCCTCACATAGCCCTTTTACAGTCCAGGTCCCCTCCCATCACAGCCCATTTCTTTCCAGTCCAAGTCCCCCCCCCCCCCATAGCCCTTTTCCGGTCCAGCCCCCCCCCCCCCCCATCACAACCCATGTATTAGTCCAGGTCCCCCTCCCCAGTGGGATTTAGTAGAAGAGCCTCTTTATGTATTATGGCAATATTCAGTCATATACATCTAGCTAAGTGGTTACTTTAGGCCTTCTAAATATATGTGTAGTACACTGATTGCTGATGGCCTTAGATAGTGGGGATAATTTTATAAAGGATATTTTTCTGCATAAAGGCTTTCTTACACATATAAAAGGCTTTTATAAAATCAGGGGCAGCATAACATCTTTTTGGTTGGAGGGACCAAACAAACCAATCTCTAGCCCTGCACCCAAGCTCTCTAGTTGCTGATGCTGTTTTGAGCAAAACATTGGTGGGACCATGGCACCTACTGCCCATCCTGCCCTGCTGCCTACGTATAAAATTACCTTAAGGGTTACATGTGTAAACGTATATGCAGTGATAAGCAAGTACATACTTACATAAGAATTTAACTGCCACTGAATAAGGAGTGGGGGGGGGGGGAGATAAATTGGGAATAGAAGAAAAGATGTAAATTGAAAAAGGAAAACTACAAACAGAGGGCTAGTGCCTAACAAAACTCATTATAATTTCAGAAGGCATTAAATGGCTCTGCTAACTGGTATCTCATTTGTTTCATGTAACGTTCTTGTTCTAATTGTTCTCTGTAAACCGCCGTGACTAGTAGATGCAGCGGCATAGAAAAGTTGATAAATAAATAAATAAATAAATAATAAAGTAAATCTCATCAGAGGTAACAAGGTCAAGAATCTTGTCACCCAAGAAGCTAGTAAGTTATGACGGGTCAAAAAAATTAGTTAAGAGTTTTGTACCTGACTACACATTTACAGGGATATTTAATGGAAAAGTCCCAAGTTGGAGAACCCTAGGGTGTCATCAACAGAAATTGCTTCCTCTTCTTTTGCATAGCTCTAGATACATTTGGAAAAGCCCCAATCTTGACTTTACAAAACAGAACATGCCTAAACTTAAAAATACAACTTGAGCACAAGATCTTAATCGGCTTCAAAGTCAAATGTCACCAGTCCATTTTAATAATATTTATGAACTTTTCCTCTAGGAACTTGTGCAAATCTCTTTTAAACCCAGCTACACTAACAGTTTTTACTATATACTCCATCAATGAATTACAGAGTTTGATTATGTGTGTGAAAAAATATTTTCTCCAATTTGTCTTAAATGTGTTATATTGTAAGCCTTTCCTCATGGGGGTATCCTTCCATCCTCTTCATCATTTTGGTTGTTCTTCTCTGTACCTTTTTAAATTCTGCTATATCCTTTTTTAGATATGGCAGACCAGAACCTCGAGATGTGGTCGCATCATGGAGCGATACAGAGGCATTATAATATCATTGTTTTTTTCCTCCATTCCTTTCCTTATGATTCCTAGCATTCTCTTTGCTTTCTTGGCTGTCGCGGCACACTGAGCAGAGGGTTTCAACATATTCTCCAGGACCAAGCAGGAAGTCAGTCCTCACATATGGGGTGACATCGACGCCGATGGAGCCCCTGCGGAGCATTTCCCCAGCTTTCTATGAAAGCCTAAAGGTGCCATCTTGCTCAGTCTCTCTTTTTCCGTGGAGCCTGTCGGACGTTTGTCCTAGTTCACCCGGAAAATAGTTAGATTTTTTCTTAGAATTCCTGCGATTCCTTCGCGGTTTTTTCTCCGGTTCGATGCCGGTTCCCCTTCTCGCCGGGTTCGGTACACTGGTATCGAGCCCGATCTTATTTTTTCGGTTTTTGCCCTTCGTGGCTGGCGTTCACACCCTTTTTTCTTTTTCCCTGGAAGGCCGGTCCTTTGACCTCGCGGAGGCACTTTTTTCCCCGATGGCTTCCAGTGGTTTCAAGAAGTGTGATCGGTGCAAGAAACTAATGTCTCTCATCGACACACATGACTGCTGCCTTCGGTGCCTCTGTCCGGATCATGATCCTAAGATCTGTGGACCATGTGGAAAAATGTCCACTAAGGCACTCTGAAGTCATCAGCACCAAAAGGAAAGGCTTTTCTCGGATTCAGCCTCCGGCCGGGCCCAGACCTCGTCTGAGGCCTCGACATCTCGGGAGTCTGACCCCGAGCATCGTCGGGGTTCCTCGGACAGGGGGTCCCCCGAGCGGGAGCGAAAGAGGAAGAAGCGGCTCGCGAGGGCAGCATCGGAGGAGGCCCCTGGCTCCTCGAGGGCTAGGTCTCGGACCCCCGACCGCCGTCCTGGACCCGTGGAACAGGAGAAGCCGTCAAAAGTACCTCGTGTGCAGCAGGAGCCTGCTGGACACGTAAGTCCTGTTGTCCTCGAGAACTCTTCTCCCAGGGAGCTGACGTCGGGCCCGGCACCGCCGGGGCCCGAGTCGGTGGCTGCTGAGTCTCCTGAGCTGGGTCTCAGGATGACAGCCTTGGAGTGCAGACTGTCTGCCTTCTTGGATCAGCAGCGGGTGCTGATGTCCAGCCTCGCTGGAGCATCTGCCCTGACCACCGGGACATCGACGTCGAAGTCGACCCCGGAGACCGAGCCGATACTCGAGACCATGAAGGCTCGAGGTCGTCCTCAGTCGCGGTCACCCTCGACCTCCCGGTCGGGACCGCAGGTGTCGATGCCGGTGCCTTCGGCGTCAGGGAGGGTGCTGACGGGCCCTGCGTGGTCAGAGCCCAACTCTTCTTCGGACGAGTCCGCCTGGGAGACGGAGGACGAGGAGTCCCCCGATACCTTCAAGACTCGGTGCGTCCCGTCGGACTCACCGCAGTCTGAGCTCCAGAGTAGATCCCCTCCGGAGGATACCCGGTTCTCAGAGTTTGTTTGGGATATGGCCACTGCTTTGGCGATCCCGGCGGACCCCGAGGAGGATCCTCGAGCCGAGGAGCTCGAGGCCCTCCAGTATGACTCTCCTCCGAAGGAGGCCTTTACTGTGCTGGTTCTGAGGCAGCCAGGAAGGTAGCTGTGGATACCCTGCCCCCCCCCAGCCATGAAGCTTTTACATAAGGATCAGCTTGATAAACAGAGACACAGAGATCTCAGCAGGCACCTCCCCCAAGCCAAAGCTGCTACAGTGAGATGAACCTAAGCACAATACCCTCTCCCCTAGATAACAGCAGACCAGAGAATACCAGTTTGAACAAGTCACTGAGAATGCTTTGTGATAGCCCACCTTACCCCCCCAGGGGCTACTGATTGGTGGACAAAAGATACCTGAGGTGAATCAGAAAGTAGAATGAGCTTGAAAATATACTGTATATAAGACAATGTATGACGTGGAGAGGTGGCTCAGATCTTTTGTTCAGGGTGGCCGGCTCTGTCTCTGAGGCTGTGTGCACACAATAAAAGATTCTGCTTGCATTCTAGTCTGTCTGACTCGTCTTCTTTCTGCGGGTGTGAGGGGGAGAGCTTTTATTGGCTGCATTTGAGCTATTTCATTTGGCACCCCAGATGGGACAAAATTGTTAAAATATCAGCCTCTCCCCTTGCACCCACGGTGGGAGGTCGTCTGCTCTTGCAGCATCGGGCCTCGGCCGGTCAGGGTCCGGCTCCCCGGGTGACGTTAACGGTCCTGGCGCCACCCGGCCCTTTTGTCTGGAAGGATACCTTGACTTGTCTGGTTGGTTGGTCCCAGCAGGCTGATTATTCCGATTGAAATCCGGCTGGATAGACTGGCATCCAAACTTCTCTGATCAGTGGTCTGGTGAGTACTCTACATTATTGCTTTGGGGATATTCGGTAACTGTAACCTGTAACTCTGGAACTCTGTAATCTGTTGCGCTCTGATCACCCGCACGGGCAGCCCGAGTAAGGGCTCTGGGATCTCTGCTGAAACCTGAAACCGCTGCCCGTTCAGTCTGTGCTAGGTAAGAGGGAGAGGGGGAAAGGGGGGGGGGGGTTGTGCTGCAGCTAGAGCAAGAGAGAGAGAGAGGGAGCGTGTGCTGCTGCTAGAGAGAGAGTGGGAGTGTGGTGACAGTGTAACGGCAGCTGCTGGAGATTAAGAGAGAGAGAGAGTGTATGAGTTGCTGAGACGTCTCTGTTCCCCTTGTCATTTTGTTTTTCTCACCCCTTTTGTAGTCCTATGTGTGTGTCCTGTGCAATTGGTCTCTGTCTGTTATCTGAATTTACACTGTACATTGCATTCCTTGCAGTGAGATTAGAGCATTTATGCTGCATATTTTACTTATTTATTGTACTGGGATTGGAGCATGAGGACAGGAGAATCCAAAGTGCAAACGCCCCTGCAGTGCATGCTTCGTAATTTTAAGGCTGGGTTTGGGGGAGATTATGGGATACCCCTCTCTGCCTCTCGCCTGTCTGTTCTTTGTGAGCGGGAGTGGCCAGCTTTAGTTAAGCTGTGGCCTCCCGGGGGGTCAACTGATCTGCCCACTGTGTTTTTAGTTCATCAAGTTGTAGCGAAAGAGCACCCAGACCAGTTCCCTTATATTGATTTATGGCTGGCTATATGCCAGCACAAGCCAAAATGGCTCCCGCGCTGCCACAAGGATCAGTGTAGGATAATGATAGCGGCCGTTGGTCACCGGAAGGGACAAATGCCCACCCCCATCTATCAGGGGCAGGACTCCCCGGATATCCCTCCACGCCCCCTTCCGCTGTTGCGCCCCCTTGTCCCGTCCGCACCGCAACAGGATCCGCCCGTAGTTGAGGAACCTCCTCCAGGGGTGGGTGGCGCCAGGTCTGAGGATGATTCTGCGGATTTCAGTTCTTCCTTTCTTGATTCCTCCCCACATAGGGATACACCCCTTCAGACCCCTCCGACATCCTTGACCCCTCCCACTCCTGATACCTCCAGTACCACCGTAGCATCCCCTGGTAGCACATTGGCTGAGCCTGAAACATCCACCCCGCTGGCCCACCGCCTGCGGTCGCATGATCTCCAAATGCCACTGCACCAAGTACAGGAGCTTCCATACCTTGATGCCGCTGGGCAAGTAGCAGTGGGACCATCCAGCCTGATTTATGTCCCTTTTTCCACCACGGACCTGTTGAACTGGAAAACTCACTATGCCTCCTATACTGAAAAGCCCCAAGAACTGACAGATCTTATGACCAGTATTATGCAAACACACCAGCCTACCTGGTCGGACACTAGACAATTGCTTTCCACTTTATTCAGTACAGAAGAACGGGCGCGCATTGTACGGGCCACCCTCGAGTGGCTGGAGGCGCATCCTGCCCATGAGGGAGTTATAAATCCATGGCAGCAGGCAACGGTAGATTTCCCGAATGAAGACCCCCACTGGGACCCGAATAACTCTGCTGGAGCACTGACTCTCACTCGTTTCCGGACTGCGTTCCTTGAGGGCCTTAAGAAGGGGGGACAACGAGCTATGAATATCAGTAAAATTGCAGAAGTTCTCCAGGTCCTGATGAGAGTCCGGCGGCATTTTATGAGCGCCTGACTGAAGCATACCGATTATACACCCCCTACGATCCAGCGGCTCCTGAGAATCTTCGTATGGTGAATACTGCCTTTGTGGCACAGGCACAAGGTGATATACGGCGGAAGCTGCAGAAAATGGAAGGGTTTGCGGGCATGAATGCAACACAACTGATGGAAGTAGCACAGAAAATATATGTAAATCGTGACCAGGAGCAGAAGCGCGAATCGGAGCATCGGATGAAGAAGAAGGCGGACTTCCTAGCAGCCGCCCTAGCCGACCACCAGCGACCACCAGTTCCAGCCTGGGCCAGAGGAGGGAGCAGGGGACGAGGACGAGGCCGTGGATGCGGGGGGCCGAGGGTTCCCCTGGGCCCCAATCAATGCGCCTACTGCAAAGAGGAGGGACATTGGAAAAATGAATGTCTAAATCGTAACTCAAGACGGGGAGGATATCCATCCATGAGGGACGCTAGAGCACCTGTACGTACTACATGGGAGCAAGACCAGTATGATGATTTCCCGCCTCCACCGGCACCAGCCATTGAAGGCCTTGCGGCTATGGAACATTATGACTCAGACGACTACTAGGCCAGACTGGGCTCCAAGTTTCTGTTGGGTCCCCAGGAGCCTATGGTCAAAATGAATTTAGGGGACCGAGAAATGCAATTCATGGTCAATACCGGAGCAACACACTCAGTGGTCACCCAACAAGTGGCCCCGATCTCCACCAAATCAGTCATGTTGTGGGAGCCATGGGAGAGAGGGCCCAGAGACCTTTCCTGCAAAACCACACATGCCAGTTGGGGGGACGGATGATCACCCACCAGTTCCTGTATATGCCTGAATGTCCGATACCCTTGCTGGGTCGGGATGTTCTGGCAAAACTTCAAGCCCTCATTCAGGCCTGAGGGCCAGGCTGAGCTCGAAATACCCAGCCTGGGCCCAGCGGTTTTGGTACTGTCCGTCCCCCGAGAAGAAGAATGGCGGTTATATGAGGACAGGCCTAGATCTGATGTGGCCGCCCTGGATACGTGGGATGCAGTGCCCCCTGGAGTTTGGGCTGAAGGAAACCCCCCTGGAATGGCCATAAATATTCCTCCTGTAAGCATTGAAATGAAGCCGGGAGCAACCCCTGTACATGTACGACAATACCCGCTGCCGCGGGCAGCTGTGGAAGGGATTCATCATCATTTGATGCGGCTACTACAGTATGGTATCCTGCGGCCCTGCCAATCGGCATGGAACACGCCTTTGCTGCCTGTCCGTAAACCTGGAACCACCGACTACCGACCTGTTCAGGACCTCCGTTGTTTATTTATTTATTTATTTAAAGTCTCTTTTATACCGTGCTATTCAGCATCAGTGCGGTTTACAATAAACAACGAACATACACATTTCCAATAGTACTTTGTGTTTACATATGAACAGGAAATTCAACTTGGCTAACAGGGTAACTATATACAATAACAATATATACAATTTACAGTGTCAACGAAGCCACTGTGACCCTGCATCCAGTAGTGCCAAACCCTTATACACTGTTGGGCCTCATCCCGGCTGCTGCTTCTCACTTCTCAGTACTGGATCTAAAGGATGCCTTCTTCTGTATACGCCTGGCTACTACAAACCAGCACTTGTTTGCCTTTGAGAAAGAGGATCCTGCTACTGGCAGGAAGTCCCAAGTTACCTGGACTCGCTTACCACAGGGATTCAAGAACTCCCCGACCATTTTCAGCACAGCACTGGCCCAAGATCTTGCCAGTTTCCCCCCAGGGGAGTCCGGCAGATGAGTACTTTTACAGTACGTCGATGACCTACTAATTGCTGCCGACTCTGAAGCCGAATGTATACTGGCAACCACAGAGCTTCTCCAACTCCTGTACAATGCAGGTTACCGGGCTTCAAGGAAAAAGGCTCAGTTATGCCAGTCGGAAGTAAAGTATCTGGGATTCCATCTGTCAAAAGGAAAACGACGGTTGGGGAGTGAAAGGAAGAAAGCAGTGTGTCGGATCCCTGTGCCAACAACCCGCAAGCAAGTGCACGCTTTTCTTGGGGCTGCAGGGTACTGTCGTATCTGGATTCCCAACTTCGCAAAGATTGCGAAGCCACTCTATGAGTCTACAAAAGGCCCAGAAAGGAGCCCCCTTGAATGGGGTCGGGACCAACAGAAGGCCTTCGAGCATCTGAAAAGGGCACTGCTGTCATCACCAGCCCTAGGCCTTCCAGATGTTACTAAACCTTTCACCCTCTATGTACATGAAGCAGCAGGAACAGCCTTGGGGGTCTTGACTCAACAACTGGGGTCTTGGCCGCGGCCAGTCGCCTACCTGCCAAAACAGCTGGATCCAGTGGCCAAGGGATGGCCGCCCTGCCTAAGAGCAATAGCAGCAACAGCCTTGTTGGTGGAGGAATCGGATAAACTATCCATGGGCCGAAACCTTTTAGTCACTGTCCCACATGCGGTCCAAACATTACTGGAGCATAAAGGAAGTCACTGGTTCACCAGTTCCCGGATGTTGAAATACCAGAGTATGTTATGGGGCAATCCCAGAGTGCAAATAACCACCAGCCAAGCCTTAAACCCTGCTACTTTCCTACCTGTCAGCCCGGGAACACCTGACCATGACTGCCTAGAAGTGATGGATACAATCTTCTCCAGTCGCCCTGATCTAACAGATGTACTGTTAAGCAATCCGGATGAGACCTACTTCGTAGTTGGAAGCAGTCTGGTGTTGGAGGGGCGCAGGTGTACGGGGTACACGGTGGTGACGATGGAAGTGACCGTTGAGGCTCAGCCTTTGTCCCCGGCACTTCTGCACAGAAGGCGGAACTTATTGCCCTGACCCGTGCCTTAATCCTTGGGACTAACCTTCATGTGAATATATACACAGACTCCCGGTATGCCTTTGCCACTCTCCATGCCCACGGGGCCCTATACAAGGAAAGAGGGTTAGTGACTGCAGCTGTCTCAGAAATAAAGAACGGCCCCCAGGTATTAACCCTGTTAGAAGCAGTCTGGCGTCCTAAAGCAGTAGCCGTTATGCACTGCCGAGGCCACCAGAGAGGGACAGTGAAATAGCTAAGGGGAATAGACGGGCCGATGCAGAGGCCCGGCATGTCGCAACCATATCCTTGTCCCAGTCCTTTCCCAAGGGCACCCAAGACCTACAAGCCCCACTGTTTCTAGTCCCACTAAGCCAATGGTCTAAGAGATACACAACACGAGAACTAGATTTTTTCTGCCAGGAGGAGGGAGGGGTGTTACACACGGATGGCTGGATAAGGTTACCCAGAACAGGGACAGCTCCAGTGATAGTCATCCCAGACAGCCTTGCCCCAGCATTCCTATCCTCCTTCCATCAAGTCACTCATATGGGTAGGACAGCAATGGAAACTACCCTGCGCCCATATTTCTTCATCTCCTGCCTGTCCTCTTTAGTAGCCGCTGTTGTCAGACAATGCACAACATGTGCTAAAAATAACGCCCGTCAAGGTCCATGCCAACCCCCGGGTGTCCAGTCTTGTGGGGTCACCCCTATGGGAAATATCCAAGTTGACTTTTCAGAAATGCCCCGAGCAAATGGGTACCGGTATCTGCTAGTGTTAGTCTGTACTTTCACGGGGTGGGTGGAGGCCTTTCCAGTCCGCACAGAAAAAGCCAGGGAGGTAAAAAAGGCATTGCTGCATGAGATCATTCCCCACTTCAGGCTTCCCATAGTAGTGGGATCAGATAATGGACCTGCCTTCGTGGCCCAGATAGTGCAACAAGTAGCTAAGGCCTTGCAGATCGACTGGAAGCTGCACACAGCTTACCGTCCGCAGAGCTCGGGGAAAGTAGAACGCATGAACCGTACCATAAAGAGCCAACTAGCCAAACTGTGTCAGGAAACTTCGTTAAAGTGGCCCCAATTGCTCCCTATAGCTCTGCTCCGCATACGATCTGCCCCACGAAAGGGTATTGGTATCTCCCCCTTTGAAGCTGTATATGGTCGCCCTGCACCCCTCATACAGGGCATCCACGGAGATTTAATACAGATAGGTTCAGAAATAACCCGACAGGAACTGTTGGCTCTCTGTTCTGTTTTGCAGAAATTGCACCAGTGGATCCAGGAGCGGCTCCCCATCAACCTGACTGAAGCGCTCCATACATACCAGCCTGGTTCCCGAGTGTGGGTCAAGGAGTGGAAGAAGGATCCATTGACCCCCCCCAGTGGCGAGGTCCGTATACCGTATACACATAATTCAAAATTGCCTAGTCTACACATGTAATATCGCATATAAATCCCTATCTTCAGCATTTCTTCATATCCAAATACTATATAGCCTTCCTCCCCCATTCCCATGCTTGTTCCAGCAACTTTTAATTGTCAGAATCAACTCTCCTCTTTCTCACTTCTTCCACTTTTCATATGGTGCCCACATCTGACCCATGATGTAGCCCACGTTAGCTCACCTTGTCAGGTACATTTCTCAAACCCTTAAACTAATACCAATGCATTATGAATATCAGCTTGTATATAAACTGTAAATAGTTTTCAATAACCCTGTTATTGACTTGTATATAGTCTCCTATTTTTCAGCCCAAGTTTATCTCTCCTGTTACGATGTAAGCATTAAGATCACTTCTTCTGATGCAAATGTTTTTGTTATTTGTAAACCGCACTGATACCGAATAGCGCGGTATATAAGAATGAATAAATAAATAAATAAATACCGTTCTGCTGACCACCCCCACGGCTGTCAAGGTGGCTGAAGTTGCTTCGTGGATCCATCATTCTCGCGTCAAGGCCGCTGCACTGGAAGTTGTTCCAGCCTGGACCTCAGTCCCGATCCCAGATCAACCCCTGTGTTTGAAATTGAAAAAGGATACCACCATCCAGTGAGGGGTTCTAACAGACTGCCAATGAACTCCGGACAACCAGAGAGAATGAGAAAATGTGCCTTAGCTTTACTCCTACCCCTGATATGGACCCAATTTCTAACAGCTGCAGAGACTACTAACACAGCAATATTACTTGCCCAAACTGTTCTGAACATGACAGACTTTTGCATACGTAATTCTCCAAAAACTGGGATTTTTCTGTCAACCTGTCTCATTGCTGTACCATCTAGTTTATGTGAAATGCAGAACCTTACTATACTTGCTAATCTGAACTGTAAACAACCCGGAATAGATTACTCCACATTCTTCTATCTTATTGGGGTTACCCATCCTATTTCTGCACATTTTAACCAGGTGCCTTTTTCCTTACAGGTAGTTTCCACCCTGAATGCTACTGATTGCTTCTTTTTTGTAAATGCCAAGAAAGGGGGGGTCAATGTCTCGAATACTGTGTTATCATGCAACTCTGTAACTAAGGTATCCTATGCATTTTCAGAAATGTATCTTCCCTTAGGTTGGTTTTTAGTTTGTGGTGAGATAGCGTATACTTATGTTCCCGCCAATGCCACCGGAGGTCCATGTACATTTGGTAGACTCACAACTGCAGCCTTCCTTCATACACCCCGTACCACTAGGGTCCACCCCCCCAGAAATCCCCGCTCTGTCCCTATGCCCTCGACCTGCAACTCAAATGTAGAGCCCTACAGTGATGAGACAGCCTTTGGGCTGTCACTATCAATCCTTGGAACACCTGATTTAGACCTACACAACTCTTTGGAGATAAGCTGACTTGCTTGCTCTCTAGCCAAATCCCTTAATCTGATCTCGACAGTATTAGCTACCATGAATCACGAGCTATCCGGCCTACGTACAGCAATCCTACAGAATAGAATGACCATAGACTTCCTACTTTTACGCCTCAACCATGGGTGTGAGGAATTTGAAGACATGTGTTGTTTTAACCTCACTGATGAGAGCGTGTCCTTTGAACTTTCTATCCAAGACCTACGGGACCTAGCAAAACACATCTCAGACCTGTCCTTGGGATTGGGAACGGGTTGGTTCGTCAAATGGTTTGGTTGATTAGGAGGCCTTAAAACCCTAGTTTTTGGAGTTATCCTCCTTCTCCTGGTATGTGCCCTCTTACCATGTTGTATCCCCATTCTGCACCGTTTCATAACCACCGCCCTCGACACCCTAGTAGAGCGCAAAACGGCTGCCACTGTCATGGCCCTATCCCAATGCACTCCTCTGCAGTTTGCCACCCGTGGTGGTGCCCTCAACCGGTAGGTTGAGGTCACACCTAAAAGAGGGGGGAGTGAGGCAGCCAGGAAGGTAGCTGTGGATACCCTGCCCCCCCCCCCAGCCATGCAGCTTTTACATAAGGATCAGCTTGATAAACGGAGACACAGAGATCTCAGCAGGCACCTCCCCCAAGCCAAAGCTGCTACAGTGAGACGAACCTAAGCACAATACCCTCTCCCCTAGATAACAGCAGACCAGAGAATACCAGTTTGAACAGGTCACTGAGAATGCTTTGTGATAGCCCACCTTACCCCCCCAGGGGCTACTGATTGGTGGACAAAAGATACCTGAGGCGAATCAGAAAGTAGAATGAGCTTGAAAATATACTGTATATAAGACAATGTATGACGTGGAGAGGGGGCTCAGATCTTTTGTTCAGGGTGGCCGGCTCTGTCTCTGAGGCTGTGTGCACACAATAAAAGATTCTGTTTGCATTCTAGTCTGTCTGACTCGTCTTCTTTCTGTGGGTGTGAGGGGGAGAGCTTTTATTAGTTGCATTTGAGCTATTTCAGTTCCTCCGATGCTGGAACGGCTCCTCTTCCGGATGTGGGAAGCACCGGCCTTGGCGCCGGTTCTGAGCAAGCGGGTCGATTCCATTTATCGACTCCGGAAGAGCCCTGGTTTCCAAAAGGTGCAGCTACCACACCATTCCATGGTGGTGGAATCGGGCATGCATTGACTGAAAAGCCAGAAGATGCACTTTGCGGTGCCCCCCGGCAGGGAGGCCCTGAACCTGGATGCATTTGGTAGAAAGTACTTCCAGGGCTCGATGCTTGCTTGTCATGTCCAGTCATACCAGCTGTACATTGGCATGTACTTGCGGGACCTGGCAAAGGAGCTTGCCGGGTTCTCTGCTGGTCTCTCCGGGGAACCTTTGCAGAGGTTCAAGTCCTTGTCCTCGGGAGTGTGGGAATGCTCAAAGTTCATGTCCCGAGCAGCCTACGACGGCTTTGAGGTCTCGGCTCGTGTTGCGGCAGCCGGCATCGTGGCTCGACGCCAGGCATGGCTGCAGTCGTCGGATCTCGAGCCATGGGTGCAGGACAAGTTGGTCGATGTCCCTTGCCGAGGTGAAAACCTTTTTGGCAAGCCCATGGCCGAGAAGGCTGCTGAGCTCGAGACCGAGCACCTCACTAGGACGAGGCTGTCCAGAAAACTTCTGCCCCTTCTCAGAAAAAGAAGGGCTCGGGTAAAAAGCCCTTTTACCCGAGGAAGGTGACTGCCTACAAACAGTTCCCACATTACCAGGCCTCCCCAGCTCCCCAGCAGAGTCATCAGGCCAAGGGGCAGAGACATGGGCCCCGTAGGCAGAAGACCCCCAAGCCTCCAGCTCCTGCTCCCACTCAGCAGGGTGGGGGTTTTTGACTCTCAAGGCATAGCCTCTCTGCTGTCCCATCCCTGTACAGGAGGTTGACTAGCCCTGTTTGCCCACAGGTGGCCACCCATCACAGGAGACAATTGGGTCTTAAGCATTTCCACAAGGGCTACATGCTTCATTTTCATCAGTTGCCTCCTCCCTACTTTCCAGGAGAGCCTCCATGGCCTCCTCTCCATACAGCCCTCCTCCTGCAGGAACTTCAGGGTCTGTTGCGAGACAAGGCAGTGGAGCCTGTGCCTCCCCACCTACAAGGTCACGGTTTCTACTCCAGGTACTTCCTGGTACCAAAGAGAACCGGAGGCCTCAGGCCCATTCTCGACCTCAGGAATCTCAACAAGTTCTTGGAGAAAGAAAAGTTCAAGATGCTTACTCTTGAAACATTACTGCCCTACCTCCAGCAGGGAGATTGGCTATGCTCCTTGGATCTAAAGGATGCGTACACTCACATCCTCATCCATCCAGACCACAGAAAGTACCTCAGGTTCATTGTGGGATGAAACCATTATCAGTACAGGGTACTGCCTTTTGGCCTCACCTCCGCCCCCAGAGTCTTTACAAAGTGCCTGGCAGTGGTGGCGGCCTACTTGAGGAATCAAGGTATCTTTGTCTTCCCCTACCTGGATGACTGGCTCATCAGGGGTCAGACGTGTCAGGAGGCCAGACAAGCCACCCTCCGAACTATCTCTCTCCTTCAACACCTAGGGTTTGTCATAAACTTCGCAAAGTCTACTTTGCTCCCCTCCCAGAACTTAGAGTTCATAGGGGCAAGGCTAGACTCTCTGCGAGCAAAGGTTTACTTGCCAGAGGACAGAGCACAAAGACTGATGGACTTGGCAAACCAGTTTCTCAACATGCCTCTGGTTTCTGCCAGACTCTGTCTGAGGCTCCTGGGCCACATGGCATCAACAGTGCATGTGACTCCAAATGCCCGACTCCACATGAGGCCTGCCCAGTGGTGCCTCAGAACTCAGTGGACACAGGCCACAGGAAGCCTCAGAGACAGAGTACGGGTGTCCAAACCATTCCTGAACTCCCTACGTTGGTGGCTGCACCCCCTCAGCTTGCTACAGGGGGTACCTTTTCAGGTACCTGTGTTCACAGTAGTGTTAACCACCGATGCCTCCTTGCAGGGCTGGGGGCACATTGTCTAGACAAGTGCACCCAGGGCCTGTGGTCTCCATGGGAGGCCACACAACAGATCAACCTACTGGAACTCAGGGCTATTCGCTTAGCCCTCAAGGCCTTCTCTCGAGCCCTGGCTCACCAGTCTGTCTTAGTGCAGAGAGATAACCAGGTAGCCATGTTTTATGTGAACAAACAGGGCAGCACTGGGTCCAGCCTCCTGTGTCGGGAGGCACAGGCTCTTTGGTTGTTTGCACTCAGGCACAACATGTTTCTAAAGGCTGTTTATCTCCCTGGCCAGGAGAACTTCCTGGCAGACTGGTTAAGCAGAGTTCTGCAGCCCCACGAATGGCAACTACACCCATTAGTGGTTCAGCAAATTTTCCTGAGATGGGGACTTCCCTTAGTGGATCTCTTTGCCAGCCCCCTAAACCGGCAGCTGCCCAGGTTCTTCTCCAGGCATCCGCATCCCATGAGGTTGGCGGCAGATGCCTTCCTGATTTCCTGGTGCCAGGGCCTTCCATATGCGTTTCCTCCCATGCCCCTGGTGGCCCAAACCTTATTCAAGATTCTGAGGGACAAGGCCTCGGTACTTCTGGTAGCCCCGAGGTGGCCGAGGCAGCCTTGGTTTCCACTTCTGCTTCAACTGGCAGTGGACACACCTCTACCTCTGGGGGTGCAACCCAATCTCCTCTCTCAGGATCAGGGTTCCCTTCTGCACCCCAACCTCAAATCTCTCAATCTGATGGCCTGGAGGCTGCAAGGGTAGTCTTGGCTCCCTGGGGCCTGCCTCAGGAGGTTGAGGACGTGGTCTTGGCCTCTAGGAAGCCATCCACCAGAAAAACCTATGCCCTCAAATGGAAGAGGTTCTCTTTGTGGTGTCAGCAGCGCATGGCAGATCCTTTCTCCTGCTCTGTGCCAGTAGTACTTCAGTACCTGCTGCATTTATCCAATCAGGGCCTTAAGTCCAATTCTGTTCAGGTCCACCTCTCAGCTATGGCAGCTCACCACTCACTGGTGTACGGACACTCTTTGTCGGTGCACCCCTTGGTGGCCCGCTTCCTTAGAGGTTTGCTCTTGCTCAAGCCTCCTTTCCATCCTCCAGCTCCTGAGTGGGAGTTGAATGTGGTCTTGCAGCAGCTGACTCGCCCACCCTTTGAGCCGATGGCTACTTGTCCTCTGCGCTTCCTTTCCTGGAAGACTCTCTTCCTAGTGGCCTTAACCTTGGCAAGGCGAGTGAATGAGCTACAGGCCCTGGTCTGTGACAGGCCCTACACTCGTTTCTATCGGAACAGGGTAGTCCTTAGGACTCATCCTAAGTGCCTTCCTAAGGTTGTCTCCTCTTTCCACCTCAACCAGGAGGTGGTTCTTCCAACATTCTTCCCTAGGCCTCATGCAAGCCAGACTGAAGCAGTCCTGCGCACGCTGGACTGTAGAAGGGCCTTATCCTTCTACCTTTACCGTATGCAGGGACATACTGTTTCAGCATTCCTATGGGCCAGCTAGGCATCACCCTAGTCCGCAATGTGGCCCAGCTGCACCACAGCATGTGCTGCCTGCAGCCCTCTGTGTCCCCTTTTCCAGCATCTGTCCAGTTGCCCATTCCGACATGCCTGCCCTGCTGTTGCGGAACATGTGCATGCCATAGGAAACCTGTCCAATGGAGAGGAAAACCCTGCTCAGTGCAATTTCACTGTGGGCTCATTCACCTTGTATGGGGATGGAGCATAGACCCTTCCAAAATTCATATCTTTTTATTGGAGCTTTCTTGGGAGTGTTTTTTGATGTTTCCCATTGATATCACTATTGCCCAGCTTGGTTATTTTTTTTTTAGATTTTCTTCTGTTCATTTTCACTGTTTATTTGCCCTTTTGTTCCGTGCACATGTATCACACTTATCACTTTATATAGGTTTCCCTGGTTTTGCTGTACATTGCTGACGGAAATGGTTTCTTTTCCCTTTAATTCAGCTCTAACGTCAGGGTTTCACTGGCGTTAGTTTTCAGCATCTGATTTCACAGCGTTAGTGTGCAGGGAGCCTCTCCCCTCCCAGTCTCCGCCCATTGACCCTCTCTCTTCGCCCCTGGGAGCCTTCCTCCGCCCTCCGGGAGCCTTTCTCCACCTTCAGTGCTCGTTTGCGCCGCTGCGCGCGTTAACACACGATAAGGCGCCTTATTGAGTGGTAAAGCACCATTATTGTGCGATAAGGCACCTTATCATGCGATAATGTGACAGCAGCGCAAATAGCACCCTTTTGTAAACATACCCCATAGACAGCAAATGAAAGCCTTTGTTGGGTGGATTTCACATAAGTTTGGTTAAAGATAAGTAAAGCCTTTATGAAATATTTTGATAAAAATTCATATGGTTGGAGACAATGTAGATTCATGAAAACTGAAATTATTTAAGAGATTTCTTATGACCAATGAATGAGGAATCACACTATAGTATGAGATGGTAATATAACATACATATATAGATTGGTGTAAGTTCTGAGGTCTTTTTCTTTCATTTTTTGTAACTTAATAAATTCTAGTTTTATTTATATATATTTTATGGTGTGAACCAATGGGCTGGCTCCTGCTATTAGCTCAATACCATCCTGGACGTCGAAGCCCTCTGTATGTCCGGTCTGAACCGGACATATAGAGGGCGTCATGATTCTGCTCCCGCAGGGCACGTCTAGCCCCGTGGGATCAGAATCACAAACAGTCCTGTATGTTCAGGCCAAGGCTGCGATTCAGTCCAGCCTGCATGTACAGGACAAGCCCGACTAACTCTGTCAGGGCTTTACAATGGAGTTGCGGTGCCATGGCATCCGGTTGCTATGGCACTGTGGCTCCATTTTAAAGCCGCTGGCTGCAGAGATGGTTTCCCCACAGCCCGACTCCTGATCTGGCCTTCTAAGGCCAGGGTCAGGATGTGGGAAATGTCCTTTCCTCCCCCCACCCCATCCGCGCCCCGGGTCTGCCGATCTATGTTATCCAGGGAAGTTATTCCACCTTGGAGGTGGAATAACTTCCCTGTACAAGTCACCAGCCCTGGATGTACAGGGCCAACATTGGAATTGTCCTGTATGTCCAGGGCCGGCGACCACCCACCGCCCACCCTAACTCCACCCCCAATCCTCCCACCTTCCCGCCCCCGTCTAACTTCCCCATATAAACGGCAGGGAAGTTAGACACCGGTGGGGAGGCCCATGAATACCGGGGATGGACGTCTCATTGGGACGTCCATCCCCGGTATTCGGGGGATAGAGTAACCCCCTATACATACAGAGATCCATTTCAGAAAAGCTGTTTAGGTGGTGGGAAACAAAAAAACTATAATGTCTGAAAAGTCAGTGGCAATACTAGAAAAGGCACTATGCATGTGAATGGGCCTTCTAAAGTCTGCACATCCCTGCCCTCGAATATACAGTACATGTTGAATAAAAAGTACAGTGGAGAATTTTACGTGCACATGATGGAAAATGGGGCATAAGTGCCTATTCACGCATGTACAGTAAGTCCTTGAAAAGAGGGACTTAGGCACGTAAATGATGTGTATCTTTACGCAGCACCTTATAAAATGTGTGTACCTTCTACATTTTTTTTCCAAAGGGAAACTCGGGAAGGTTTTTCTTTGAAAATTACCTAAAATGTAACAAGGGCAGAGGGACCCTCTATTTGCAACTGTTGTTTCCAAAGGCAGCTGGTCAGGGTTTAAAACACCATATTCAATATTGCAAATCTAATCTAATCTATGCACATTATTTTCCTCCCCCAACATTGGCATGCCTCCAGGAATTACTCTTTTTAATCTGCTTATAAATACACTCACTGGAGGGGGAAGAAATGTTCTAAAACATTTTCTAGGTAGAAAGCCTGTTATATACACAAAAAATGGCTATTATAAAATTGCACATGTATGCAAGTATATGTGCCAAAAAAGGGCATGCGTACTGAAGTATGGTCCATGTGTAGGCGATCCCAGGAGCATAGTTTAGGCATACATAGACAGCTTGCACATACTTACACCTTCCTCAGAGCAGGTATGATTTTCCATGAAAATTACTGGGGTCAGTTTTGAGAACCTATTTTCTTAAGACACATAGGGCCCGATTCTGATATGGATGTCCCGGCCCTCTGTGCATCCAGTCGGAAACGGATACACAGAGTTAACTAGGATTCTGATCCCATGGGGTATGTCTAGCCCTACGGGATCAGAATCGCATTTAGGCCTGTACGTGCAGGCTGGGACCCCAATTCAGTCTAACCTACATATACAGGCCTTCCCTGGCTAACTCAGACAGGGCTTTACAATGGAGCCACAGCGCCATAGCGCCCAGTTACAAGGGCACCTTGGCTCCATTCAACAGCAGTGATCCCCGTCCGCTGGCTCAAAAAGTGGTTTCCCCACAATCTGACCCCCAATCTGGCCTCCCAAGGCTAGGGTCGGGCAGCGGGGAATGTCCTCTGCCCCATCCTGCCCTTTCTGAGCTACGGGCATGCCGTCCCCCACTGACTAGGGGAACTTATTCCACCTCCGAGGTGGAATAATTTCCCTGTTCAAACCGCCGGCCCCGGACATACAGGGCTGACATTAGAATCGGCCCTGTACGTCTGAGGCTGACAACCGCCCACTGCTTGCCCTAATGCCACCCCTGATCTGCCCCTTTCCCGCCCCCGTCTAACTTCCCCGTACAACTGCAGGGAAGTTAGACTGGATCAGGAGAGAGCACCAATTTGTGCCTCACAATGACCCCCATTCTGTACATATGCCAATTGCCTGCATAAAAGAGGATGGGATGGGAAAATCTACAGAAAGTATTTTATTTACTTGATCATAAAAATTTATATACCACTTTACCCTCCATTGACTCGGAAGAAAAGGCTGGCAATCTACTTCCGGTGATACATTGCCAAGAAAACCCAGAGGTAGCTGAGTCGCTATGAGTCAACACTGACTTGATGGCACTAAAAAAAAAAAAATACCTGACAATCATTCAAAATGGTTGGCAATATAAAATCAAGCCACAAGAAAACTAATTTCTGCACTTTCTCAACCTTACCCAAGATGGAGGGAAGTATGATAGCTGAAAGACACAAATCTTTGCCTAGGAGCATGTCTACTAAAGGTTAACATGCATTAAAGAATGTTCAATGCCACTGCACCCCTAGAAATAAAAGGGGCCATGGTAACACCTGCTCCTAAACCAACCTAGCAAAAATAAAAATAGTACCACTGACTGAACATACTACACCAAGAAATAACAGAACCAAACAATGTTTACTCTCAACCTGACAAAAGATACTATTTTTAATGTTTCTGAAATGCCAAAAAGGTTAAGCTCATTTCTCAAAGCCAAACAGAGTTGGTTCTTTATCACTGTCACGACCAATGACAAATTTCATTATTTCAGCGATCTAGTCTTGATCAGTCATCCAGCAGTCTACTCTGGCCAATTCTTAACGACCTGGATAGAAGGTATCAAGCCAAATTCTCATTAAGGTACAGTATACAGATGTTCTTGTTATTAGCATCAGTAGAACCTACTTCCCTGTATCATATATATATATATGTCCTCTGTGTTACTTTCATGTTTTATTCCATATGCTTATGGATTTTTACTTTAGTACTGTAACTTGTTTAGATACTTTCACAATTGGCATATATCAAAATGAGATTGAAACTTGAAACATACAGTGGTCATAGTCCTATCTTAATCCGTGTACATTTTGCTTGGTTTAGGAGTATATCTATTGACCCCCTCATCCTCTGAATTGTGTGTCCCTACCTTTGCCTATTCTTTTTAACCTTTTTCTCTGGCAACTCTCATTCGGAGCTATGGGGTGCAGATCTTTACTTATGCAAATGACAAACAGATGGTAATTTCTGCTGACTTGCAAGTGATGCAAGTCTTGAACAAAAACATTGTCTAGATATAGATACTAAATGATTGTTATCTTAGCCTGTTTGTATCCTTTTGAAGGTGCGGTCTCCAGAACTGCACACAATACTCCAAATAAGGTCTCACCAAACACTTACACAGAGGCACTATCACCTCCTTTCTTCTGCTGGCCATTCCTCTCCCTCTGCACCCAAGCATCCTTCTGGCTTTTGCTGTCAACTTTCCTACCTGTTTAGCCACCTTAAGATAATCAGAAACAATGATGCTTAGGTTCCACTCTTCTTTTATGGACAGAAATACTTCACCCCCTATACTGTACCTTTCCCTTGGAGTTTTGCAGCCCAAATGCATGACTGCATTTTTTAGTGTTAAATCTCAGCTGCCAAATTATTGACCATTCTTCAAGCTTAGCTAGATCCCTCTTCATGCTATCTACTCCTTCCTGGGTGTCTATTGCAGATTTTGGTATCATCCACAAAGAGGCAAACCTTACCAGACAGCCCTTCTGCAATATCACTAACAAAAATGTTAAAAAGAATCGGAGCAAGGACAGATCCCTGTGCCACACCACTGGTAACATCCTTCTCCTCAGAGTGAGCTCCATTTACCTGTACCCTTTGCGCCTCCCACCCAATCAATTTCTAACCCAATCAGTCACTTTAGGGTCTATTTCTAGGAAGCTGAATTTATTTATAAGTCATCTGTGTGCAATGGTGTCAAAGGCTTTACAGACATTTAAGTACAACACATCTAGGGCATTCCCTCGGTCCAACTCTTTGGTCACCCAGTGAAAGAAATTAATTAGATTTGACTGACAAGATCTGCCCCTAGTGAAATCATGCTGCCTCATATCCTGCAATCCACTGGACTCCAGAAACCTCATTACCCTTTACTTTAGCAGTGTTTCCATTAATTACTCACCACAGAGGTCAGACTAACTGGCCTGTAGTTCTCACCCTCATCCTCAGTGACATACCTAGCCCTGTGTGAGCTGTGCAGCCAAACAGGGCACAAAGAAATAGGAACACATTTGAGGTTGCCAGCCTCGGCTCCCCTATGCTCAACATCAAAACCTTTCCACAAGAGACAAGGCGTGCCACAAGGATCCTCCCTCTCCGCCCTGATGTTCAACATATACATGCAACCCATCTGTAACCTCATCCGATCATTCAATGTCAACTGCTTGATATATGCTGATGATGTACTGCTCTACATGCCATTCTCAACAGGGCAGCTGGACCTCTCCCCACTGACAAACTGCTTTGACGCAGTATCCAACTGGCTCGAATCTCAAAACCTCCGAATACAGCACAAGAAAACAGAGGTCCTTTTCATTACGAGGAACCAAAACTTCACCCCGCCACCCCACTTAAAGGTTAAGGAAGCAGAGCTACAAACCAAATCCACAATCCGATACCTTGGAGTCACGTTAGACCAACGACTGGACATGAAGGTGCACATAAGCAACATAGCAAGAGCAATTTACTACAAAATCCGAACACTCAGGCACTTACGCTTCCTACTAGAGCCGGATGACTTCCGGACAATTTACCAAGTGTTGGTTATACCGCACTTTGATTACGTTAATGCAATCCTACAAGGGCTCCCACAATCCACCCTGAACCTGCTCCAACTCGCGATGAATGCCGTGGCGAAAGTTCTACATGGGGCTTCTAGGAGCGATCGTGTTACGCCCATCCTGAAGCACCTCCACTGGCTCCCTATACATGGCAGACTCACTTTCAAAACCATACTGCTGACTTTCAAGGCCATCAATGGGCTCTCCTCCACATCACTAGCAAAGCTTATCCAAACCATGTCCCCCAATAGGTCCAGAAGATCTGAAGAAGTCAACACACTGGTAATCCCGAAGGAAATAACCCAATGCACCCATGCAACAGCAAAAAGGGCTTTCAGATTCTGTGCACCAAGATGCTGGAACACCCTACCACCCAGCATCTGGGCAATCCCTGACCTAACCCAGTTTAGGAAGGCATTGAAGTACCACCTCTTCCTCAAATACTACCCGGAAGACAGCGTTCCCATAGCCCCCTCCCCCATCTAGTACAGCCACAGCAACATACCCCGCAAGCCATCCATGACTACAATTACTTTTGACACGACAAAACGTGTCGCCTAGATGTAAATAGTTACCCCAGTTTTATCCAAGTTGTAGTACCTGTTCTTTGTAAACACAGATCAGCTTGCTGCACTGTGCTAGTCATTCTGTTTCCTGTAAATCGCACTGATGTTGAATAGTGCGGTATAAAAGAGACTGTAAATAAATAAATAAAATAAATAAATATGCTGCCCTTGTCCCGCTGCCGTTTTTTATGTTTCCGCAGTGGGGGCAATGGCAGCAACAGAGCAGACATCAAATTGAAAAAGAAAAAAAAAAACACGGGTCTTTCTGACTCCGCGCTTGCTGTATGTCTGATCCCTCCCTCCTCTGACATATGCCACATTAGAGGAGGAAGGGACTGGACCAGCTATTCAAATATGTAGTTGCAAAGACCTGCGTTTGAATAGCTGTTCTGGTCCCGCCCTCCTCTGATGCTGGCATATGACAGATGAGGAAGGGATCAGACATGCAGGCAAGTGCGGAGTCAGAAAGACCTGCAGTTTTTTTCTTCAATTTGATGTCTGTTCCGCTGCTGCCATTGTCCCCCGCCGCTGCCATAAAACATGGCAGCGGGCAAGGGAAGGCAGCACGAGGAGCTGACTGGACATGGAGGTGTAGGGTAAGGCACAATAGGGAGATGCTGGGAAAATGCCAATCTTGTAATGGGGGGAGGGGGTATCACGCCAGATGTGCAAGTTGCACAGGGTGCACTTATGGCTTGGTACAGCCCTGCTCATCCTTACTTGCACGTGTATGTAAAGGGACCATGTGTGCTTTTCTCCAGTCCTCTGGGACCACTCCTGACTCCAAAGAGCTCATTTTTAATGGATTTTATAAGCCCTAGTCCTAATACCAAACCACATCATCTGATGATCAGTGGATGTGAGATGATCTCCCACTGTAACATCAGAAACACTTTCCCCATTGGTAAGCACTAGGTCCAGTATGGCCCTTTCATGCATGGGTTCTGTATTCAGCTGCTGTAATAATTCTTCCTGTAGAGAATCCAAGATCTTCTTGCTTCTAGATGACACTGCAGCAGGGATGCGCCAATCAACATCCAGTATATTGAAATCATCTATTAGTGGCACTTCTCCTTTCATGGAAATACTGTAAAGGTCTTCAATTAAATCTCTGTCCACTTCTTTTGCCTGTAAAGGAGATCTGTATATCACACCAGTGCAAATGGATTCTCCATTCTCCCTTTCTAGTTTCACCAACAGTGCCTCCTCCTTCCCTTGTAAGCCTGTAATTCTGTAGCTTTAATATTATTTTTTACATAGCAGTTTCATTTGTGCCAACATGGATGTGCATCGTCAGATAATAGTCAATAGGCTTGATGAGTCTTGGCAAACTCTCTGTAACATCTCGGATTTTGGAACCTAGCAGATAGCACCCCTCCCTGGGCATCAAGCCTGGTCGGCAGAAGGATGCCTCAGTACCTCTCAGAAGAGAATCAAAAATTATCACTACGCTTTGCTTCTTTGTGGTCACTGATTCTGCAGTTTTGGGGTGCTTAAGCTCTGGTTCTTCCCATTCCTGGGATGTTTTCACCTCCTCAACTTCTAGGGCTGCATACAGGTTCTTCAATTCAAGGACTGGAAGAATTGGATTGTTGATTCTTCAGTCTCTGGTGACCCATGTTCAACTCTCTTCATTCTGTAGCATACCATCTTCACCTTTCTTGGAGAACTTGGATGCCTCAAGAACCATCTCATCAATGTGTTTCTTGTTGTCATGGATGCTTCTCAATCTTGCCACGTCTTCTCTGAGCTCCTCTACTTGTTTTATGAGGGTTTCAGTTTTCAGGCATCATGCACATGGAATTCATCCCTTGACTGGGCCTGGGCTGTCCATCTGGACAGAGGCAGAAGATGTAATGGAGGCAACAGTTTTGGCAACACAATTCTTCCCAGCCATAGTTAAGTTGTTAGAGCTTTGGTACCTGTTGAAGGAAATGAGAAAGACCTACCAAAGTCCCTAACTTTTCCTAAGAGAAAAAAACAGCTAGCCTCTTTTATGTGTGTTCTAACAGCTCTGTTCTATGCACCTGTGTGTAGTCCTACTAGCTTCCTAAACAGCTGTTATTTTACACTACTAAAATCTGATAATATGAGGCCCATTCTCATCAGGGCCCATCCAGCCCATCCTGACTTCCAGAATCTGGATGGGTTGGATTTGTGCCTGATTCTAATCCCCCGGGGATTGTATGTGCCCCAATTCTGTTAGGCTGGAAATTTTGCTGATTCCCCAGATAGCTCAGCCTGGGCTCCTGCATGGAGCCATGGTGTAGTGACATGCCATTGCCATGGCACCATGGCTCCATGCAGGAGCCCCAATCACCTGCACCACCATTAAACCCATGTTCCTTGCCGCCCGACCCCCAAGCAAGCCTTCTGGGGCCTGGCTCAGGCTGCAGGGAACCCTCTGCTCCTCTCACCTCCTCCTTTGGTCCCGGCATGGCTGTCCCCCTCCACCAGGGGGGACTTATTCCACCTCTGAGGTGGAATAAGTCCCCTCTCCATGTCCCCCAGCCCAGACGTATAGGGCCTTCACCAGAATAGGACCTATACATCCAGGTTGAAGATCATGCCTCCAGCCTGCTATCACTCCACTTCCAGCTTGCCCCCTTATGCCCTCGTTCAGAGCTCCCCACACATCTCAACAGTACGTGCAGAGAGCTCTGTGCTCCAAATCAGGTCTAGGGGAATGGCAGGTGCTGGATGTCCATGTTGGACATCCATCCCCCACTATTTAAGATCAGAATGATTCCCTATGTGTCTGAGGTATATTGTTTAAAGTGTTACCTTTGTAAAATTACCTAATCAAGACTTCTTCAAGAATATCAAATTGTTTACTTGTAGTAGATATACAAATGTGGAACTATTTGCTTTCTAGATTTTCTCTACCAACCAATAAAAATCGATTATCTTTTCTAACAAGCTAATTGGTGAATTGCCCTATATAGCAAGAATCTCACATGGGTTGGGTGGCAGCTGGGGTGGGAAGGGCAGTGACTTGAAAGAGCTTGCCTTCCTCTTTGAACCTGAAGGTTAAAGAAGAAGAAAAAAAAGCTATAGCAGTAAATAAAATATTTGCCTAAGAACACAAAATACCTCTTTTGCAATACATCAACAATACACTAGGCAATGCAGCAAAAAATGTTAGCAATTAAAAATGAAAAAACGCCCCCTCTAAGAGCTCTCATATACAAATCTTGAGATTGAGTATAGATACCCTATGCTCCACAGTAAAGGGATTGTATAGTTCAATTGCAACTTGCACCTGATGCAGCCATTCTATAAAGTCAGAAGCTCCAAAATAACTCCCAAAGAACTAGACTGATTGGTGAGCAGATTGGCCTTTGGCTCCAATCCACTGCAAGATCATAAAATAAAATGGAGTCCCTCACCATTCTAACACCCCTCCCTTCACCTTGGTCCTACACAAACTTTAAGATGCCCTCCTGCTCCCACAGCTCCAACCCACTAGAACCAAAAAGTATAATGCTTTTGCTTCTTGATACAGAGTCCATTATCCTCCTCTTTACCTTGATCATGCCTCTTTGAAAAAAAACCCAGAAGATTATTCTGAGTTCTAGGAAAAAGTGTTTGAATATAGTCCTCCCATATTTCCAAAAATATCTTTCTACACCTCAGGTCCCTCCTAGACTACAAGTTATTCATCTGCATTAAGTTGTGCATATTTTGCCCTAGCCAGAAATATGGGAACTGGAGACCCTTCCAGACTAACAGCACGTTATTCTTGCCCAGTAACCAAGCCTTATTCACTGGATAATGCCATGAGGCAGCACAGGACCTATTCTGAAAGAAAAAAAACCCTATGCACTAGTATATCCTTGCTATAAATTTCACCTAGTCGCCACCCATCAAATCTAATCTGTTCCGCATTCCACTTCTCTGTCAGAAGTAACCTTCCTGTGATCCACCTACCTTTGCTATGTGTGATCTAATAAAATGAGGAGGGGGGGGAGATTTCTGTAGTTGGGCCTCCCTACTTGGAGGTGCCTGGGAGGATCAATGATCTCAAAATACTGTAGTTGTGCTTTCAAGGGAACGTGGTCTTTTGCCTCCTTTTCTGCCAAGCTCATGAGGAATCCCGGTGCTCTTGAAAGCTTGAGTCCTATGTCTTGGCCTAATCACTGGACTAATGCAAAAGGTGAAGAATTAGAGCTTTTTGACTCTTTTTTTTATCTTCCAGAAGCAAGCTGAGAGTTCAGCAGGTAGGAGTCTCTGATGTTGTGGAAGGTTGGGCCATGAAGTACCAAACCATTTTTAAAGTAAAGGAGAAAGAATGGTATACCAAGAAGAAAGGAATTTTGGATTTACGCCGCCATTGGATTTATGTCTCTATTTGTATTACCAAACAGTTAAGAAGGTACCTACATTTGGCCTATGACTAGTGTGAACTGTTTCTGGGAGAAAGGACATGCAGCATTAAGTGGCTTACAGCCAATGACCAGAGGTGGAGAGAATTTGGGGAGAAGATGCACAACCTAAAGAGACCAACTATAACTCTAAGGCCAGAGGAGTGCCCTGACTGAGATGACCTGCAGCTTAAGTGTTTTTAAAGGAATTTGGTCCTTAATCAAAGAGATGAGTTTTGGGAGATTTTCAAATCAGGAATTTCCTCTAGGTTCAGGGAACCCATTGAAAATAAGAGTGCACTGTATTTCTGGAAAAGTATATTTTTTTCTGATTGACTCCTGGAATGAAAAGCAGGCTTCTGAAAAGGATCTCAATAAGCCAAGTGACTAGGAGAGAAGGAAGCTTAATCCAGAGAGAGTGAGTGAGTGACTTCAAGAGGAGTTCATCCATCTAACCAAGTGTTTCAAGGTCTATGAATTTTCTATTGTATGTCTGTAAATGTTCAACAGATGAACAGAGTAAAATTGTTGATTCACCAAGTAAAGATTATATTTACCAAATAGATTTCTGAAGCGGACATTAGACTTCTTAAAATTGAGTAGCTGCTAGTCTGGAAAAAAGGCCTAGAGACATTTGATTTGATAAGTGACCACTGTACGCTATCTCCTTTGTGCAGTCCCTAGAGTGAAACCCTACTTTCCATCCAGGGACTGGCTACACTAGTTATTCCCTTACGTTCTTGACTTAGGGATCCTTTAACTAAAGCGTGCTGGGGTTTTGCAACTAATGTGTGTTTAGCGCAAAGACTAAAGTGCAGTAGCTATAACTACTCTGCAATAACTACCAGGATGTGTCCAGCATGTTCCTAGCAATAACCAAACTGAACGATGCCCTAACACATCGTAATAGCCTCCACAGTTACTACAGGTACACTTAATTTCACCTACTGACGTGACGTTAGGTGAATCCTCGCTAATTTCAAGGGTTGGCATCAGCACACAATGTTTACCCCTGTGCTGACTGTGCAGTGCTCACTATGCCCATTCTCTCCCCACTCCTTACCACCCCAACACATGATTCACAGTGCGGAAATTGGCTCTCGCTAACTATATTGGCCACACACTAGCAGGTACCATGGGTCTCAGCGCATGCTTAACATGCGCTAAAATCCACGGTACCTACATAGCACACTTTAGTTAAAGGGCCCTAAATCTGTAGATCTCTCATCAAATTTCAAACCTGAAGTGTTGTGGCCCAGGGGAGCAGGGAAATGTCTTCAATATTAGTGAAAAAAATAAGCACAAAGACAACAATAGTGAAACTTTGGAGAATTGATCAGAGGAGCAACAAGTCTTATTGCGATCTCTGAAAAGGTAGTTTAAAATGTTCTAGTGAACCTACTTGTAAACTGCATGATTAAACTAGAATATTGTTTGAGCATGTGCATAGGATTAGGGCTAAAAAAGGAAGCCAAACCAGGCCTAGAGTGCCAGCTCTTCTTTCAGGCTACGGTATGCACTTTTATCCTTCCAAATACTTCCATCCATCACCTCTTTACAGCAGATTGTCTCTCTTTGGCCCTATTACGTTAGCTTTCCCTCAATGCCCTTAATACTTTGTGGGACTGTTTAACAAGAAAGAAAAGAAATTGAAGGCACTGGTCTTTCTCAGCACTCTCCTACAGATGACAGCCTTCTGTCTCCCATGGTTCTACCCCTTGAAATCATTGTTATTATGTCCATTCTGCATGAGCAAAGGTTGGCAAAAAATCCTTCATTGTCTTCACAAAGTTCCTAATGCAGGTGAATGACTGCACCACTATGTCACCAATATACTCAACCTTCTCTTACCTTGCTTACACTCATTAATAAAGATCACGTGATCAAAATCTGCATCTGGAGCTTAGACTCATGCATTCTCTGTGGGCTGGAGAAGCCAATGCTATCAGTCATCAGGGAGTGTATGGGAGAGTGGCACAGCACCATCAAAGCTGGAATGGATTGCTAGAGATGCCGGTTGCTCCCTTTATAGCCCCAAGTATGCCCTCCATCAAGGGAGAAACACATCATAGCTCTTAGACAGTCAAAAGTTATGGTAATGGAATACATGTTCATGAGTATGCTGCATAGGCATTAGAATGGGGTGACCACAAAGGCCTGGGCCCAAAAACATTTTTGATGATCAATGCCCTAAGTTCCAGTTCTCACTGCACTGAATCTCCTGACCTATCTTTCTCCCCTAAATCCAGCCAATAGTGGTAAAATCCATGCTACTTTCAGCCACACTGATGTCTCATAATTTCCTGTTGCAGTCACATGACTCCTACAGTAGCACTGTTTGAACTGCCTGAGGTTCCATAGATAGTGCCCCGCAATTCAGATAAGGCTGCCATAGGATGTCAGGAAGTCAGCCTATGGTAGAATATATTGCAGATTTACCAGTGCCAGCTGGATTCAGGTTAGCTGAGGGAGCAAAGGCTCTGCTATGAGAGTTCTCACCACTGAATTTGCACAGCAGTCTGAATAGGAAACTGAGCACAGCATTTTCGAAGGCATTTACATGGGTATCTGCCCTAGTTACCCATGTAAATGCCTTAAGATCAACCAAAGACCTCAAGGACTTCAAAAAATTTCTTAAGACTGCTCTATTTACAGAACATTTCAAGGACCTCACATAAATGACTCCTTTTTACTACTTTCAAGACAATACAGGATCATGATCCTAGCGCACCTTTCACACAGCTCCATTATTGTATATATGTATATTGCTCATTATGTAAATAGCTCACCGATAAAATCTGACACACTGCACCACACACCACTCTTCTTAGTTCTCCCACTACAGACCATGCTACAGACCACACATTATTATTCATTGTTTGATGTGCAAAACCGCTTTGATTTAATGATAAAGCGATATACTAAATCCTTCTAAATAAATAAATAAATTATGTGGGATTTTTGAAAGGCACCTACATGGGTAGTGCCTTTCGAAAAACCCGGATAAGTCCCTAATGTGCACAGAGCATCGGGGCGTGTTGGGGGCATTCCGGGGTGGAAAGTGGGTGGAGGAAAGGGCTAAGGGGTAGCAGCAATTTTTGATGCTACCCTCTTAGCCCTCTGCGCCTTAAAGATAGGCAAGGTTTTTCATCACCTATCTTTAAGGTGCAGGGGCTAAGCGGATAGCATCAAAAATTGCTGCTACCCGCTTAGCCTCGGTGGCTGTCAGCGTGTCCAGAAATACCTGGATTTTCACTTCCGTCACCGTAGAAGTGGAAATCTGGGTTAAGGGGTTTGGCGGGCCGACGTGGTGCATAACCTACCTAAATCAAAATCAGGCCCTGAGAGACTACAGGACCTGGTAGGAAGAGGCGTTTGGGAGAGAATCCTTTTTTGTTTTTTTCCTTTCAAATTATTAGTTTGCTGATGGATGCAGGAGAGACACCAGGGAACAGAATAAGGGACAAGAAAAGAAATGGAGGACAAAGGGGAAGCGAAGGTAAGAAGAGAGTGATTAGAGGAAATGGGGTGGAGAGGATAATATCATTGGAAGAGGAAAATACAGAGTTGGTGAGAGATGCTGGTGGTAGTTACAGTAGAAAGTGGCAGAGGCAGAGGAAATGAGGTAAGAGGGGAAGAGAGAGTAGAGTAGCAAGGAAAGAGAGAAGCAATGAAGACAAGATGGGAAGAGAGATGAGAAGGTATAAGAGTGAAAAAGAAGGGGTTGTAGCAGAATGAGAGGAGGCAGGGCCGGCCCATCCATTGAGCAAGAATGTTTTTTGCACAGGGCCCCGCGCAAAGAACATTCTGCTTTTTTAAAAATTCAATTTAAAAAAAAAAAGCTGGCTGCTGCTGCTGCTGCTGCCGCCACGGCAGCAGCAGAATGGAGTGTCCCGCGGGGCTCCCTCTGCCCGCTGAGCCCCTCTGCAAGGGCTTTCAGATTCGCAAAGGGAGAGTGACTCCCTCGCGTCTCTGTTAAGCCCGCAGGGGCTAATGGGAAATTTCCCATCAGCCCCTCGCGTCTAAAGGGGCAGATGGGAAATTTCCCATTAGCCCCTGCGGGCTTAACAGAGACGCGAGGGAGACACTCTCCCTTCGCAAATCTGAAAGCCCTTGCAGAGGGGCTCAGCGGGAAGAGGGGGCCCCACGGGACACTCCATTCTGTCTATGCTGCGGCGGCAGCAGCAGCAGCCAGCTTTTTTTTTTTTTTTAAATTTCCCTGAGCCGATGTAGGGGGGTTAGGACTGGTAATGGCCTGGGCTATGGAGGGGGTTAGGACGTGACTTGAGGTGGGCTGTGGGTTGATGGGGGTTAGGACAGGGAATGGGCTGATGGGGAGGGGATAGGACTTGAGGTGGGCTGTTGGGGGGTTAGGACTGGTAATGGGCTATGGGGGGTTAAGACTGGTAATGGGCTGTGGGCTGATGGGGCCTGTCTGGAAAAGGGGTGATGGGGGGTTAGGACTGGTAATGGGCTGGGGGGGGGCTAGGACAGGAAATGGGCTAATGGGGAGGGGTTAGGACTTGAGGTGGGCTGTTGGGGGGGTCAGCACTGGAAATGGGCTATGGGGGGTTAAGACTGGTAATGGGCTGTGGGCTGATGGGGGGTTAGGACTGATAATGGGCTATGGGGGGTTAGGATTGGTAATGGGCTATGGGGGGTTAGGACTGATAATGGGCTATGGGGGGGCTAGGACAGGAAATGGGCTGATGGGGAGGGGTTAGGACTAGAGGTGGGCTGATGGGGTTAGGACTGGTAATGAGCTGTGGGCTGTTGGGGGGTTAGGAGTGGTAATGGGCTATGGGGGGGTTAAGACTGGTAATGGGCTGTGGGCTGATGGGGGCTGTCTGGAAATGGGTTGATGGGGGGTTAGGACTGGTACTGGGCTATGGGGGTTTAGGATTGGTAATGGGCTATGGGTGGTTAGGACTGATAATGGGCTATGGGGGGGGCTATGACAGGAAATGGGCTGATGGGGAGGGGGTAGGACTTGAGGTGGGCTGATAGGGTTAGGACTGGTAATGGGCTGTGGGCTGATGGGGGGGTTAGGACTGGCAGTGGGCTATGGGGGATTGACTGGAAATGGGCTGATTGGGATATGACGAAGTGGGTTGATGGGGGGCTAGGACTGGAAGTGGGTTGATGGGGTCTAGGTCTGGTAATGGGTGGGGGGGTTTCTAGGACTGGAAATGGGCTGAGTGGAAGGGGAGGCTTGAACGGCAAATAGCTGATGGGGACGGGGACTTGGAATGGAAATGGGCTGAGTGGAAGGGGGGCTTGAACTGCAAATAGCTGATGAGGAGGGGGCTTGGAATGGAAATGGGCTGTGAGGGAAGGGAGCTAGGACTGGAAATGGGCTGATGAGCAGCTAGGATAAGACTGGAAATGGGCTGTTGGGGGGAGCTATGATTGGAAATGGGCTGTGGTGGGGGCTTGGATTGAAATGGACTCATGGAGGGGCTAGAACTGGAAGTAGGCTCATGGGGGGGCTTGGACTGGAATTGGGCTGAGTGGAGGGGAGCTAGGATTTGACATGGGCTGATGATGGGGCTAGGAAATGACTAGAAATGGGCTGATGGAGGGCTAGGATTGGAAATGAGCTGATGAAGGGACTCGGACTGGAAATGGATTGGGGAGCTAGGACTGGAAATGGGCTGATGGGGGGCTAGGACTGGAAATGGGCTGATGCAGGGACTAGAAGGGAATGGATGCTGGGTGAGGCTGGAACTAGAAGGGAGCTGATGTTGGGGAAGGATTAGAATGGGATGGGGCTGGGAGAGTAAAATGGAGAGAGGAAAAATATTTTGTGTGGGAGGGATGAAAAATCTACAATTGGCCTGGTATTGGGAGAGTAAGTGGGGATTGAGGATGGAGGGGTAAAATTTGAGTGGATGAAATAGGAATGAGGAAAGAGCAAAAGGAGAAAGATTAGTATGTTAAAGCAGATGTAGAGAGAGAGAATGGAAAAAAAACTAGAAGAGAGAAGAAAGGACAAATGGACAGCAGACGATGGAGAGTTAGCAGAAAACATGAAGAAACCAGAAGAAAGTGGCTGGAGCAATTGCAACTGAAAAAAAATGCACAAAAGGTAGAAAGATATCTCTTTATTTTGAATTTATTAACTGGAATATGAAAGCTCTGGGAAATGTGCATCATTAACGTCTGCGCTTTGTTTGGTACAAGAGGAAATTAATTTATAGTTTTATTTCTACAGTGTTGTTGTACATTCCAAGTTTGGCTTTTGGGGTTCCCAGTTTAATTATTGCCTTCCTGTTTCTAAATTGTGATTCCTTATTTGGTGATGGTCTATGTTCTGCATGTGTAACTGAGCTGAGGTATTCTGTTTATGTAATTTCTATTTGACATTGCCACTTGTTCTCTTTCCCCAGTATTCTCTGAAATGTATTGGTTTAATATTTGCAGTGTTGCCTTTTGTTAGGTAGGGTATGGTGCTTTGTGAGTCCTGGTAATGCTGTCAGGATACGGCGGGTTTGCTATGGGTTCTAAATGGGCAGCATTTGTAGTAGTTTCTAATGTGCCTGGCAGTTGACACTGGATTATAGTAATGTAGAAATCTTTTAGTCTTTTTTTATCCATACACTCAAATGTTTACTAAAAGTTAGCGTATGGTAACATTATGCAAATATTTATGCAAATAAGGCCACTTATGCAAATGAGGCCATGCACCAAGTCTCCGCACATGGCCCTGCACCCCCCTTGGGCCGCCCCTGAGAGGAGGAGCAGAATGATGGGTTGGGGAACAGGAGGAGGATGAGGATAAGGGTTCAGAAAGCAGAGAAACGGGAGCAAAACAAGTCAGGGGCTGGAGTAGATGCATACATAAAACTTTGGGAAGGGTGAGCTAGGACTGTACTCTGAAGAGCATTGACTTGGCAGTTGGGTGGGGGAAAGAACTGGAATTCCCATATTTAGAGGAGGAGTGACCTAGTGGTTGGGGCAAGGTACTTCAGGCCGGAAGGTCGGGGGTTCAAATCCCACTAGAGGACAGCAACCTTGGGCCAGAAGGACTGGGGTTTCTAGTCCCACAGGTGCTCCTTGTGGTCTTGGGCAAGCCACTTAACCCTCCATAGCCCATGTTCCCTGTAAAATAGTTCTCTGTGTGTGCTGTGCTTTCCTGTCTAATCAATGTGTTTATACCTCAAAAATTTCCTGTCATGATTTGACAATTTCCAGTCTGTAATCAAACCACTGCTGATCACTGGAAGTAGCAGTATACAAATGTATACTAAATAAAAATAAAATAAAAAAAGTACAAGTAGGGATGGGTAAGGAGGAGGAGTGAGACGGGAATCCCAGATTGGTGGGTAAAGGATACGTTTGGGGATGTTTAGACTGTGTGGGGGATTCAGATGGGTGGGGATAATGGGCATTCGGAAATTGTGTGTGGACAGGGTGGAAGAATAGGGCTTGGGGGTTAGGGCAGAGCAGGGACTCAGAGGTGGATCAGAAGAGAGGGGGATTTGGATGGATGGTGTGACACAGAAGATCTGCCCTGTGCCTTAGAAACACAGAAATCTGCTGTGTATAGCTCAGTTTCTGACAGGCAGGGAGATCAGAAGCTTCCTAGTAACCATAGGCAACCAAAACAAGCTGAGACACGAGGTCTGCAGTCACGCCTACCGGTAGTTAGCAAACACTCCCCAGTTGATCAGGAAAACAGTTTTCACATGGGCAGGAAAACGCCTCTAAAGCTGTATAAAAAATGTCCAAAGCAAACAGAGTTAGACCAGGAAGACGAGGAAGCTGCAGGAGCTTGGCAAGTTGGAAGAAACTTGCAGGTCTCAGACGAAGGCTCAGAATACTCTTATACTGACTCTGAACTGCCTGAACCTTGGAGCAGAAAGCCACCGAGGAATTATCAAAAGGAAACAAAGTTACTTTCACCAAGAGAGGTTAGTTACAGGAAACACTCACCTCTGACGCAGTGTGATTTTCCCAGGCACCGAGCTCAGTGGAAGGAACGTGAGGCAGTTGGTAACAAGCCATATGTATTTGAGAAGCAGAGCTGCTTAAAATACTTACAACCCTATGAGAGGGAAAGTAATCCTGTTGAGGATATCTGTATGCTTGATGATGATGAATGTTTGTCCCTAAAACCCTGCAGAAGACTTCCAAAAGAAAAGTCTTCCATTACCAGAACAGGACAGTGTTATGAGCTGCCACCAAGTACAAGAGGCAGGAGGTTTAAAAGTTACAAGGAAAAAGCTTGTTTAAACAGAGCTGTTTCTC
Organism: Ichthyophis bannanicus; assembly: GCA_033557465.1. Taxonomy (NCBI): domain Eukaryota; kingdom Metazoa; phylum Chordata; class Amphibia; order Gymnophiona; family Ichthyophiidae; genus Ichthyophis; species Ichthyophis bannanicus. The sequence continues at coordinate 1,035,634,238 of CM066032.1, read as the reverse complement.
CGTCCTGCTTTTACAAGCTGTGTGATAAGTATCTGCCTTATTGTGAAGAGGGCTGTGCTGAGAATTCAGAGAGAGAAACTGAATTGAGGAAGTTTCAGACTTTCTGTCCTAGAGAAAATACTGTGTTTGATGAACCGATGATTACAGAACCAAGTAGCTTAACTTCATGTGTTGAAGAAATGGATTGCTCTTTATTTATGGCTGATATAAGTTCTTCTCTGCGTTAGCTAAAAACAAGAGTGCCTTGTAGAGAGCTGAACAAGCATAGAAGAGACTGCCAGCATATCAGCTGATTCTGTTTAATGTAATTCCTGATTTTTGGTTAAAGCAAGAAGCTGTATTTTGTTTTCTTCTTCAGTTTGCCAGAGGCATGGCTGTATTTTGAGTTCTTGTGTTTTTGTACTGCTTTTGAAAATCCAACCCCGGGAGAGGAATAAAATCCTTCTTGAAAACCTGACCACTCAGTCTCACAACTACTACTTTTCATAAAGAAAGGTCAGGCCCAGCAGTGTGACTGGCTGCCTACGCCACAGTTCAGCCATTGCTGGTGACAATGGAGAGAATGGAGACTCAGAAACTGAGCAGGGATTAGGAAGAACAGCAGGGATTCAGGAAGTGGGTGGAGACATGAGAGTATGTTAAATAGGTTGAAAGATTTGAGATCAGGATGTGGATGTAAGCTGCAACTTTGTGCACCTTTAGCCAGATCTGGCCAGATTGTGGATATGTCTAGTATGCCAGCAACCCTTTGGCTATGAGTAGGTGGGCTCTGCAAGGTACCATGTCACAGTAGTGAATGCAGGGGTCTGCAGTTGCTGTTTGCTGCTGTAGCTGTGGTTTGTATCAACAGACATTGTTGTAATACCTATAGGTGACTAGAAGATAAAGGTGGGGGAGAAAGTGGTACATGGCCGGATGCTGTTTATTTTGCCAGTACTGCTTGATGACATTCCTACTATTTCTGCTGTTACATTCCTAATGCTCCTCTGCCTCTGACCTCAATCACCAGCTTATCCATCCAGTGCATCAGTGTGTTGAACTGAAATGTGATACACCCTTTCACCCATGGTTCAAATAGGGTGGCTAGCATGTAAGCATCCTTCTTGAGTAGGGGTTTCAACCTGTATTTCACTTCCACATGCCAGGAGTCCACCAGCACCAACATCTCTGCAGGCAAATCTCTCTTGCCACTAAAACCCTGTAGCTTCACTTTCAGCATATTCACTATTAGGATAATGCTTAGTGTGGCCCTTCTAAAACCCAGTTCCTCTAGGACATCCTTGTTTCTATCAGTTACATAAGCTGGGCATCAACTTGCCAATTGTTTCTACTGTTCTATATATATTAGTTTATTTTATTTATTTAACAATGATTTATATACCGCATCTTCCATAGTTCAGTTGCGGTTCACAATAAACAACAGTTAACAAATCGGAGTTTGTTTTACATAAAACATCATATGACCAAATAACAATAAGATAAACAACTAGTGTTAATACAGAACAGTATAGAACAGTGTAAACTATATACATTATGTACAAATACACATTATGTGGGGCTTAAGTTGTTCTAAAAATATTCATTGTAAAAATAATAATAGTTCCATTATTATTTTCATTACGTTACCTGTAAACCGCATCTGATCTCTGGAAGAAGCGGTATAAAAAAAATGTACAAATAAATAAATGGGATTCAGGACTTCTATGACCCAAGTTATCTTTGTCCATTTCTGCTGAACCGTCAGGTATGCAGTGCCGATCTCAGTATTCATTGTTTATGTGTATGCTTATGTTTATTTAAATGTGATATACTACCTTTAGCATGGCTGGCAGCAAAGCAGTTTCCATTAAAAGGAAAGGAACTCCATAAAAACAAAATAGGACAGTGCAGATAAAGTAAGACCGAAGGAAATAACTAAGGAGGGGGAACACAAGTATAAGTTGAGTAAAGCAATATTGCAGAGTTAAGAACCCCTGCTCCTGATACTCCAGGAAAGTCCTCTCAAACCAATATGTTTTAAGAGCCTTTTGACATTTCTTGAGAGAAGAGTCAAGGCATATGTAATCTGGTAAAGCATTATTGAAGTGTGGAGCCAGAAAATCAAAAGCTGAATGACATGTAGATTCCAAGTTAGCATGGGAGGCTGAGGAAAGAAGTTCCGAGTAAAGAGAACACGTGGGACATCTGATGGAGGGTATCCATCACGCCACTAACCTCTCCAGTATCGGATAGATGGAAGTCCACCTGGTGCCAGTATTCTGATGGAGCTGGTGCGCAGGTGCTCTTGCCGCTTCTTACGTATCTGATGCCCACCTTTCACATTCTAGTGGAAATGTACTAGTTTTAACAGTTCTGGACAGGGCTACCGTTTCCCCTGACCCCCGGATCTAGAAGGTCTTTTACTACTAGGGTTCAGCAGCAAGTGTGCAACCATCAGATATCATAAAGACCCCCTGCTTCACTGCCTTAGCCATGTTCTTCCTGCCATCTGATACAAAATAGCCAGAAAGTACAATTTCCTCTCTCCAGCATAACTCCAAGCCCTACATTATGTCTTGCAAGCAGGGCCAGTGTTAGGGGGTGGCAAACAGAGCATAAAAACATAAGAAATGCTAAACTGGGTCAGACCAAGGTCCATTAAGCACAGTATCCTCTTTCTAACAGAGGCCAATCCAGGTCACAAGCACCTGGCAGGTTCCAAAAAAGGTACACAGGTTCTACAATGATTGTCCCGGGGTAAGCAGTGGATTTCTCAGGTCCTCTTTAATAATGGTTTATGGACCTTTCAAGTTTTGAAGGACTACCAAAAGGGACTGCTTCTGCTGGAAAGAAATCTGCACTTGTACAGTAAGTATTTACTTCTAGGAAATTCTCTAAATCTTGGGGAAAAGGGAATTCTTTGGATTAAAACTGCTAACTCTATATATTTTAGAATCCAGTGTATTGTTAACTTAGTTGGGGCCTAGTATCAGCAGAGAGCTATTAATTTAACTTTTAAGCACAGTGAGGGCCTAATATCAGCAGATAGCTTTTAGTTTAAGATTTTAGTTTACTTTTAAAACCAGCAGAGAGCTTTCAGTTCAAATTTTAAACTCTGCAGAGAGCTTTTAGTTTATTTTAAAAATCAGCAGAGCTCTTAGTGTAAATTTAAAACTCAGTCAGGGCCTAGTATCAGCAGAGGGCTTTTAGTTTAGATTTTTTTTTATATGTATTTATGAAATTATACAATTTTTGGAAGAATTAATCAAACTCTTGAATAAAAATAGAACAAAACACAAGTAAATTATCAAAGAAAGTTTTTACCCAGCAAAGCAAAACAGTGCCCACAATTGGGCAGTGGGGAGAAAAGGAAACAGACAAAAATTAAAGTTCAAGAAAAAGAACATTCAGGCGGGTGACCAGCATTTACTTTCACAGACCATCCATTGGAATATCAATTGCAGCCTAAAGACACCGGGAATTCACAAGGGCTAACAACTGGGAGGGCTCATAAAAAATATAGGAAGCATCACAATATTTCACCAAACATTTACAAGGATGCTTTAAGAAAAAGAGCACTTGTGTGTCCGTTGTGTGTCCTTTGATAAATCTGGGTAGATGCGCACCAGTAAACCTTTAAACAATATATGTCATTTACAAAAAAACATTCTCAACATCCATTCTCTGTCTGACAAGAGTGCAAAAGACAAAATCAGTGTAGAAGGCACTACAGGCTCATCCTGTGAAATTTCCAACAGCGCTGAAATATTTAAGCTATCATCTTGTTGAATCCCCACAATCACACTGGTAGAGGCTTTCTTACTCGGTGGGAATAAAACACCTTTGCCACCAAGGGGTGGGACTCTGTAGGCACATCCGGAATCTCTGACAAGTAAACTATGAACATATCCAGTGCAGACACAGATTTGACCCGAGGAAAATTTATTAGCCTTAGATTACAAGCTTGAGATAAGTTTTCCAACTTTTCAATCTGAATGTTAATCACTGTAAAATTCTTCATACAACCTTATGAATGAGTTTCCAACACAGTTAATCTTGTTTGCATTGCAAAACAATCAGATTGTACTGCTGTAATCTTATTAGCATTCTGTTCAATTTCACCAGAGTTTAAATTTAGTTTAGTTGATAAAGCAGAGAACTGGGAAACCAGTGTCTCATCTAAGGACACAATTGCCGTCCATATTGATTCCAGAGTAAAGTTTACAGGGCGAGTCAATGAAAATGAAATCAGACCAGCACCAGCAGTGAATCCTCCTTCCATCCAATCACTGACAGTCTCACTGCCACTCCCAACAGCTACTCTTGCTGCTGAATCTCCTGCAGGGGAGCCAAGGACACCACACTCTGTAGCACTTCCTGGGTATGCGGGGCAGCCGCACTACCAACTCCTGAGCCTGGCCCTCCCAATCAAAGGGATCCTCTCCTCATCAGAGAGGCACAAAACAGGAGACTGTTGAGCGCAGAAACCTTCGGCATTCTCTGTGCTTCAGGGGAGAAAGCTGACAGCCCTGAAATAGACACTGAACTCTTCGACTCCAGTAAATCTGTCGCTAGGTTCATCTCCCCAGTGTTCACTGGCACTGCGAGGGCTGCAAAAAGAAATGATCTAATGGTCCAGAGATCACAGATAATGGTGAAGAGATAGCTGGGGGCATCGAGAGCTTCACGACCCCTTTTACATTCCACTTTTTCCCCTTGAAAAACACAGCCACCACACTAGCGCCTGAACACTGCCATCTTGACTTCTTCCTCTGTCCTGGAATTTTTTTAGTTTAAATTTAAAAAGAGCAGAGAACTTTTAGTTTAAATTTCAATCTGTCAGGGCCTAGTAGCAGCAGAGAGCTTTTAATTTAAATCAAATCAGAGTATAGCTTAGCATAGAAGGAAGAATACGGTAAAATATGAGTTGAAAAAAATAAAATGTTTCTAGATACTTTCACAAAGAGACCTTCCAATTAGGAGGCAAAAGATCTGGGAATTTGTTTTAAATGGGTGTTAAAGTCAAGTGAAAAGTCAAAGGGACAATTTGAAAGGCTCCCTCTATCAAGCCAAGGGCTATGTGAATCACCCAGGAAATTGTTAACAAATTACCTTAGAAGCGCAGGTCTGGGACCTGTATAGCAAGCCAGCCTTTACTAAGTGTTACTTCCCTCCCACCCACCTTGACTCACACCCACCACAGGCATAATCTTATCTTTATAGGTTCTTAAACTTACTTAAAGGGGAAGGGTGGTCAAAGTCACTTTCAGGTTCAGCTGGTTATCATCACCAGAAAGAGATTAAGGCTCTGAAGTTAATTAATCTTGAGGTGAACAAAGTCCCTTAAAGGTAATTGGTATAGTTGTATCAGTACAAGTATCCCTAACAAATAAACAAATACATTAAAACCAAGATGTGAATAGCAGTCCAGCAGCAAGTTGGGGTCTATCCAGTCTTTAGCACTGAGTGTCACATGTACGATTTTCTCCCAGTTGGTGAGGGGTCTTACGCATGCACTAGGTGCAAGGAGCTTTTTGCTCTCATGGAACAAGTCCAATCTCTGGAGGCTAGAGTAGAAGACTTGGAGGATATAAGGAAGACAGAGAGGTATATAGATAAGACCTACAGGGACTTAGTACTGAAGTCCCACCTCCAAATTAGCAGCCTTTCAGATGCCATGGAGGAGAGAGGTCACGTGAAAGGAAAGCATCACCTTGGTGTGGCAGGAAGTGATCCTGTAACTGAGATCTGTCCGCCAGGAGATGAAAACCCTCTCACACTGAGGAGGTTTCTCAAGGGCCATGTATCCATGAGGGAAGGGTTAGGATAGTTGTCATAGATGGTGATTTGATCATTAGGAATGTAGATAGCTGGGTGGCTGGTGGATGTGAGGACTGCCTGGTAACATGCCTGCCTGGTGCAAAGGTAACGGACTTCACGCGCCACCTAAACAAGGTTTTAGATAGTGCTGGGAGGCATCTGCTCTCTTTGTATATGTTGGCACCAATGACATAGGAAAGTGTGGGAGGGAGGCTCTGGAAGCCAAATTTAGGCTGTTAGGTAGGAAGTTGAAATCCAGATCTTCCAGAATAGCATCCTCTGAAATGTTTCCTGTTCCATGCGCAGGACTCAAAAGGCAAACAGAGCTCTGGAGTTGATGGTGCAAAGAAGAGGGGTTTGGATTTGTTAGGAACTGCGCAAAATTCTAGGGAAGGGAGGGGCTCTTCCAAAGGGATGGGCTCCACCTTAACTGGAATGGAACCAGGCTGATGGCCTTAATTTTTAAAAATGAGATAGAGCAGCTTTTAAACTAGATAGTAGGGGAAAGTCGACAGTCGCCCAGAAGCGCATGGTTTGGAAAAATGTATCCTTGAAGGATACTAGCAAAACAGGGAAATTAGGGCTTCCCAACAGAGACGTTCCAATAAAGAAAAAAATAACCCAGATGTCTTTTAGTACAGAGCAGATTACACCTATAAACTGATAACCAGATTTTTTTTGGAATCTCTTTTGCAAATATGACATGAGAGTTGATGTCATTTTATTTTATTCCGCATGGCTTTCTGACTTTGGAGCCTAATGCTTGTGATGATACTTTGGCCTGTTGTTTTGGGTATTAGAGTGGGAGAAAGATGGGGGATGTTTAGTGTTTTTTTCTTTAGAAGATGCTTCATGGGTTTTTCTTTTTTTGGGGGGGGGAGGGGGTTATATAGAGGCCTTTTTTCAACTTGCATCCGCTATACATCTTGTGTTAAACAATATCTCACAATAATTCTTTTTATTTGTAATGAGTTTTAAGCTTATATCCATGAACGTAAATGGATTAAATCACCCTGTTAAATGTATAAATAGTCTTATCTACCTCAAATGTCTGAGTACTGATGTGATCTTTCTACAGGAAACTTATTTGATGTATGAGGACTGTGTCAAGTTACAATCTGGGCAGTTAGAGCATCATGTTTTTTTTCTCCAGGTATTAAGAAAAATGGGGTTTCCATCTTCTTTTGTAAGGGCTTGTCAGTGGAAATTTTACAACAAAGATCAGATACTGAAGGTAGGAGGATCTTTTTAAATGTTATACTTGCTGGGCATGAGCATCTACATGCTCACATTCAAGCTTTTCTTTTAAGAGTATTTGCAATGCCTTATTAGCATTTGGGTCAAAAGAGATGATGCTGGGTGGTGATTTCAACACAACCTTGAGTGACAAAATGGACAGAAAACCCCTCAGTAAAAGAGTTACTAGAAATTCCAATGTTGCACTATAAGATGTATGTTGAATCTTGGGTTGGTTGATGCTGGGCAATACTGCAACCCTTCTCAATGTGCCTATATCTTCTTTCATTTTCCCCATCATTCATATACATGAATTGATTACCTCTTTATATCTAAATCCTTTGTTTCTTTTAAGAAAAGCTGTTTAATTAATCCAATTCAAATTTCGGTCCACGCGGTTGTTATTTTAGAATTCTTGCCTTGGCAGCAAAACGCCCCTATTAGATCATGGAGTTTTCAGAATAGTTTATTACTAAATATCTCATTTATAAACAAGCTTAATAAATGCATTACTGAGTTCTTTCAACTAAATAATGAAAAAGAAAGTATTCCTTTTAGTTCAGTTTGAGAAGTCTTCAAGGCTACTCTTCGGGGGAAATAATACATTTTTCAGCTTGGCATCGAAAAAGTCTAAAAGAAAAATCACAAAAGCTGAACAAGAAATAAAAAAGTTAGAAGAGCTTCACATTAAGATGAGTGACAAAGACGTTCTGCAGCAACTCATTAAGCAATGTTATGAATACAATAAAGTTATGACGCGTCAGGCAGCAAAAGAAATTTTTGTTCAAAGAACCAGCTATTATGCCAGTGCCAATAAGTCAGGTAAACTGCTCGCTAATTTGTTGAGAACTCAACAATCTAAAAAATTCATTCCTTTTATAATAATAGAAGAATCCTCTACCTTTACAAATTCTAAGGACATAGCTAAAGCTTTTGCGCTTATTTTACAAAAACCTTTACACTTCTGAAAACACAGGAAGTGTTAATAATACAGAGTCATTTCTATCATCTCTTGTACATCCTAAGCTTCCCGAACATACTTGTAAAATATTGGGAACATCGGTGCAGGTAGGGGAGATTCTATTCCTAATCAAGCAGATACCCAATAAAAAAGTCCCTGGATCTGATGGTTACACTGCTGAATTTTATAAGCAGTTCGCACCAATACTTGCCCCAAAATTACGGCAGCTATATCAGAGTTTTCTTCAGTGGCCCAATGTCTTGACAAACTTCTCTGAAGCTACAATAGTTCTTTTTGCAAAACCTGATCATGACACCTCTCTAATGAGCAATTACAGACCAATCTCATTGTTATTGATTATAAAATTCTAGCGAAAATGTTGGCCACTCGGCTAGGGCGTGTAATCAACCAGCTAATTGGAGAGGAACAAACAGGATTCATCAAGGGTAGGTATATTGGTGATAACACCTGCACTTTCCTTAATTTACTTAGCTTTTACAGAAAGAAAATGTTCCGGCGTTTGCTTTCTCCTTAGATGCCGATTGTATGATAAGGCGGTATAGAAATCCAATTAAATAAATAAATAAATAAAACACATCATGCAATGCTGGAAGGATTTAACTTCATTGAATGTAACCTTTTGGTGGCATGTGGTTTGTCAAACTCGCAGAATTGAAGGTGCTGCCTCCATTACTTCTCATTGCAATGATAAGATAGAAAAAATATGGAGAACCTTGGATGTACATTTAACAAAATTTGTATACATTTAAGCCTCTGGGATTTTTTTTTGGGTGGGGGTTGTTCTTTAATTTTGTAATATTTTTATAATCCTAATTGTAATCTAATTTTATCAGTATGTTATTTTGCGCTATCTAAGGGGTATGTTTACTAAACTGCGCACTTGTGCGGGGCGCACTTGAGCGCTCTAAAATGATGCATTTAAGTGCTCTTAAGCACCCCGCACGCGTGCGCATTACATTAACGGGCCCCGCACACGTGCGCCGAAAACGCGCATGTGTGCGGTGCACTCATGTGCGATAGAGGCGGGGAAAGGCTAACGGAGGGAGGAGGAAGGCCCCAGAGGGGCGGAGGGACGGGGTCAATGGGTGGAGAGTGGGAGGGGAGAGGCTCCCCGCACAGGAGCGGGGCTGAATTTCGGCCCAAAAAAATACCGCGAGTGAAACACTCGCGTTAGAGGTGATTTAAAGGGAGGAGAAACCATTTACGTCAGCAATGTACAGCAAAAGTGGGGAAACCTAAAACGTGAGCAGTGTGATACATGTGCACAGAACAAAATCACTAATATAACATGAAAATGACCACAACAAATTCCAAATAAATTATAATCCAGCTGGGCAACAGTGCTATTAATGGGCAACAATAACAAACACTCCCAGGAAAGCCCCAAAAAATAGAAATGATTTTTGGAAGGGTCTACGCTCCGTAGACTCAGTCAAAAGCACTGCAATGTAATGGAGCTTTCCTGGGAGTGTATGTCAGGTTGCCCATTGATATCACTGTTGCGCAGCTTGTTGTAATATTTTTCTCCCCATTTATGAAGGGCATATATGAGTTTTTTGTGCACCCTTGTCCCCATACAAGGTAAACGAGCCCACAGTAAAATTGTGCAGAGCAGGGTGTCTGACATTTGCGGCCAGGTTTCCTATCACCAGAAACTACACTGTCTCTGTGGCCCCAGTGTGGTGCAACAGACACAGCCAGTACCTATAGGACCAGAGAGTGACAGGTTCAAATCCCAGCTGGGGCTCCTGCCAACCCAGTCCCCATAGCTTTACCCACCACTAAACAATGAGAGTACAGACACTCTTTTATTGCAGAGAACATAAGCATGGTCCCAACACCTATATGTTACCCTACACCGCACACAAACCCTAACAATGGCCATTACCTACAGCCGAGTCCCCCAAAGTCAGTCCTGGAGTGCTACAACTCACTCAGGGCATATGTTTTGCCCAGATAGGGACATGTCTGCATGTTGGCGGAAGGGTACAGGTGGTGGAGGGGCCATGGCTGCAAACCACAGCAGACAGTGGCCTAGGCCTGTGCAGGCTGGCACCGTCCACCACAACAGACAGGCTCTGTTGGATGTACAGTCATGGACTCCCCAGGGAAAACAGCATATCTGTGGCAACACAGTGGTGCAGTGCACACAGACAGTGTGTGTAGAAACAGAAGGTCACAGGTTCAAACCCCAGCTGGGGCAACTGCCAATCCAGTCCACATATTTTTCCTACAACTAAACCGTGATAGTAAGGACAAAACTGTATAGCTAAGAACATATGCATGGTTAATACGCCTATATTTTACCACACCAATCACAGACACCATAAACAGGCGCATTACCTAGAGCAGAGTCTCCCAAATGCAGTCCTGGAGGGCCCCACACCATTCAGGTTCCATGCTGCCTCTAATAATGATGCCTGTGCTGCATAGCTATGCACCACCCCCATGGTATGCAGATGTAGCTCATGGATATCTATGAGGGACAGCATGAAAACCCGAACAGTGTTTGGAACATCAGGACTGGAGTTGGGAAACCCTGCCGTAGAGCAACACACTCACAGGCCCCATTGGCCAATGCCTCCTGGAGAGGCTGGACATTGGGCCCTGCCTGTATCACCCAATACTAGCAGTTGCATACCTTAGCAATGCCACCCTACACCTGGGTATACGGTACACAGCTATCAAACGTTTCCTATGATAACTGGCAGATCTCCAGTCCTACGTAAAGCACAGTTTGCTCATTGAGCTCCACCATAACAATCAGTCAGATGTCTGTGTTGTGTGCTGCAGGTCTGGTCTCTGACGGTGTTTACCACCCTGGGATGTGACCCCCAACAGTAATGCGTCCCATATCCATGCATGTACTGTGTCCAGGACTGGTGTGGTGGGTATGGCTGCTGAACCCCTCTATAGTCGCACAATGCTGGGGGTGGCTGTCTGTCTATCCAGCAGACTGTCTGTGTGGTGACATGCAGGCTCTCTGCAGCCAGCCAGGGGATTTCTAGCAGCTATAGAGCTGTAGCCCAATGGTTACTTCACTGTCTGTGAAACCAGAAGTTATGGGCTCAAATCCACAGTGGGGTTATTTGATAGGGTTGTCCAATGCATTATTTTTCTGTAACGTACATATTTTGATGCCAGCAAAAACACCCTCAGCGTACTGTACCCATAGGGTGCCTCTAAGGGCGCTTTATAGGGCACCCTATAGGGCACCTTATGGTTGCCGTCCATATAAGGTGCACTATACATGATCCTGTGACGCAACTTATAGGGTGCCCTATAGGGGACATTTTAGGGTGCCGTGGCGGACAGTGCACTTTCTAATGTGCCCTATGGAGTGCCTTATGGGGTGCCGTATACGGCACCTTCAATTACGGCACGTGAGGGCATGTTTGCTGGCAGCAATTAATAAAATAAACATAAGGTGCTGCAGGAAAAAATATGTACATTGCAAAACTGATGCTATAGCCAGCCTTACGTATTAGGCACCCTGGGGAGCAAACTCATGACCCTTGTATCAGCAGTAAGTGCCTTAACCATTGTGCTCCACTGCTGCTCCTCCTTGCATGTCAGTGCACCTACTAATGCTTTTCATTCCTTAAAATGCACAGTGCTGCCATCAAAAACAGTACTCTGACCTTGCGGTACCTCATACGCCACCTTCTAAAGCGCCCTATAAGCTACATTCTAGGGTGCCTTGGCGGAAAATTCACTTTAAAATGTACCTTATAGGGCACCTTATGTTAACATGCTTTGGGGTGCATTTGCTAGTACTGATGATTAACATGCCCCCTAAAGCACTCTTGCCCATAATATGCAATGCCTCAGCCAGCCTTGTTCAATGGACACTGTGGGGGATTGAACCCCTGATCCCTGCACCATTGGTCAGTGTCTTACCCACTGTGCTGTGGTTCTGCTTTTCTGTTTGCACATCAGCGCGCCACTTATACCTCCCAGTATTAGAATGCCACAGGAACATCAGCGCGCCGCCTTATGCCGCCCATTATTAATATGCCACCAAAAACATCAGCGCGCCGCTTTCTGCCGCCAAAAATATCAGCGTGCTGCTTTATGCCGCCCAGTATTTCACTGCCTCATAAATTAATGCCTAAGCCAGCTGCTTTTATTGGGCTCTGTGGGGGATCAAACCCCAGATCCCTGCATCATTGGTCAATGTTCTGACCATTGTGCTGTGGCTCTGTTCTTCTGTTTTAACATCCGTGCGCCACTTATGACACCCAGTATTATTTGCCTCAAAAACATGAGCGCGCCGCCTTATGGCGCCCATTATTTCTATGCCTCCTAAAATAGCACCTCAGCCAGCTGTCTGCATTGTGCAAGATCGAACCCCTGATCTCTGCACCATTGGTCAGTGTCGTAACCATTGTGCTGTAGCTTTGCTCTCCTGTTTGCACATCAGCACACCACTTATTCCTCCCGCGCAGCCACCTCATGTGCTAAGGTGTGGGGCACATATGGGCGCCGCGCACCTTAGCGCATATGCAAATCAGAGATTTCCTTCTTCAGCGCGAAACGCCCACTCCTTATATGGCACCCGCACTCTACCGCGGCCCGCACTTTACCGGGCATTTAGTAAACATACCCCTAAGTTAAATAACTAGATTAATATGAATAAAATACAACCTATAAAATGCCTATATGTAAATGCTAAACTTCTAAAAAATAAGATGAGAGAGCTAGAATATATAACAGTAAATGAAAGGTCAGATATGAATGGCATCTGAGAGACCTGGTGGAAGGAGGGCAACCACCTTGAATATTGTGTGCAATTCTGTTTGCCATATCTAAAAGAGGATATAGCTGAATTAGAAAAGATAAAAAGAACAGCTACAAAAATGGTAAAGGGAATGAAATTATACACCTATGAGGAGAGGTTCCACAATGCTTGCTCCGGGGCAAGAATTGTGGAAACTCTGTCTTTTTGGGAAACTGCAAGGTACTTGCAGCCTGGATTGGCCACTGTTGGAAACAGGATACTGGACTTGATGGACTTTGGTCCAACCCAGTATGGTATTTCTTATGTTCTTATGACCTTTCCTCGAAGAACTTGTCCAAACATTTTTTAAACCCAGCTACACAAACAGCCTTTACTACATCCCCTGGTTACAAATTCCAGAATTTGCCTACGTGTTGAATGAAAAAATATTTTGTCTTATTAGTGTTAAATGGGTTACATTGTATCTTTATTGCATGTCTCCTTGTCTTTCTGCTTTTTGATGATGTAAACAGCCAATCTATGTTTACCTGTACCACTTCATTCATTAATTTATAGACATCTATCATATCTCCCCTTAGCCATCTCTTTTCCAAGTTGAAGAGCTGTAACCTTTTAAGCTTTTCCTGATAGGATATGCTTTCATCTTCTTTACCATTTTGGTGGCTCTTCTCTGTACTTTTTCTAATTCTGCTTTATCCTTTTTAAGATATGGTGACCAGAAATGCACACAATATTCAAGGTGCAGTCGCACCATGGAATGATACAGAGGCATTATAATATCCTTGGTTTTATTCTCCATTCTTTTCCTTATGATTCTGCTTTCATTGCCACCGCTGTGCACTGGGCGGAGAGTTTCAACATATTATCCACAATGATACCTAAATCTTTTTCCTGGGTGGTTGTTCCTAATGTGGAACCTTGCATCGTATAACCATAGTTAATGTTATTCTTTCCTAGGTACATAACTTTACATTTGTCCTTATTAAACTTCATGTGCCATTTGGATGTACATTCTTCCAATTTATCAAGGTCCTTTTGCAATTTTTCACAATCCTCTTGTGTTTTAACAACTTTGAATAATTTTGTATCATCTGCAAATTTGTTATTTGTTATTGCCATTTCCAGGTCATTAATGAATATGCTTAAAAAGCAATGGGCCCAGCACAGATCCCTGTGATACTCCACTATTCACCTTTCTCCATTGAGAAAGCTGGTTATTTAGCACTGTTCTCTGCCCTGGTGTGGCCTAATGGTTAGGGGAGTGGTTTGGGGATACAGGGCATCAGAGCTCAAATCCCACTGGCTCTCTATATTTAAGGACATTGAGAATAATAAGGGCGCGGGCAGGATCCCGGCGCCTGCGCGTTACCGGGTGCCCGGCCCGGCGCAGGGACCCTGCTCGCATTCGTGGAGGTAGGAGGGCTGAAGTGCAGCAGCGTAAAGACGCTGTGTGCAATTTTTGAATTGACTGGCTCTGCTCTAGGTGGGGAGCGAGCGGAGCCAATCAGAGAGAGGTGAGGCCATGTGCTCCGGCCTGTGCGGTCTGGGCCGGAGCACATGCAGCGAGTCGGCAGGGCAAGCAGCCCACCCGCCCGCCCTTCCTTACTGGGAGGTGGGGGGGTATTGTATGGGGTGTCGCAGCAGGGGGGGGGGAAGTGAAGCGGTATCCCTGAGGTTTCTGGGATCTGGAGCCTTAGGCGACTTGGGACGGGGGCGGGGTGCCCTCGACCTGGACTACCCCTGGAAGACTTTTGCTAGTAATATGGCGAAGTCGGATAGGGGTGGTAGGAACGTTGCCGGTGGTGTGACCATAGCTAGAGCGGAGGCGAGGTTGCCTTGCTAATTGCATGGCTGGTGACGCATCGCTACGCTGGGGGTTTGTTTGGGCATTGTTACTGTTAATGTTCAGTATGTTGTTTGGAAATAAAGCTGCGACCAGTTCTTGCCATAAAGAGTTGTCTGTGCAATTTGTGGGGAAAGGTGAAAGATGAGTTGAAGGGGTGGGAGGTTAAGTGCAGGAGGAAAGCGCTGGGTCCGGCTACCTGGTTAACTACAGGCCGGTTAGTCTAACCTCTGTGATTAGTAAATTATTGGAAAGGCTACTAAAAGATAAAATAGTGACGTTTCTGGAGTCAAATGGATTGCAGGATTTGAGGCAGCATGGATTCACCAGAAGCAGGTCTTGTGATCAAGGAGTTTAGACCAAGGTGAGAACTAGATGTGGTGTACTTAGATTTTAGTAAAGCTTTTGACACTGTTCCGCACAGGTGACTTATAAACCAAATGAGCCCTCTAGGGATGGACCCTAAAGTTACTGAATGGGAGACGAAAAAGTGTACAGGTAAATGGAGCTCACTCAGGAGAAAGAGGTTACCAGTGGGTTACCACAGGGATGTGTCCTTGGTCCGATTCTTTTTAACATTTTTGTTAGTGATAATGCGGAAGGACTATCAGGTAAGGTTTGCTTGTTTGCAGATGATACCAAAATCTGCAATAGAGTAAACACCCAGGAAGGAGTAGATAACATGAGGAGGGATCCAGCTAAGCATGAAGAATGGTTTAGAATTTGGTAACTGAATTTAATGCTAAAAATTGCAGGGTCATGCAAAAAGCTGCATTTTGCATGACCTCCTTTGAGCTGCAAAAATCCAAAGGAGCGGTACAGTGTAGGGGGTGAAGTACTTCTGTCCACGAAAGAAGAGTGGGACCTAGGCGTAGTTATGTCTGACAATCTTAAAGTAGTTAAACAGGTAGAAAGGGTGACTGCAAAAAGCCAGAAGGATGCTTGGGTGTATAGGGAATGGAATGGCCTGCAGAAAAACGGAGATAGCAATGCCTCTATATAAGTCTGTAGTGCAACCTCATTAGGAGTACCTGTATTGTGTTCAATTCTGGAGACCGCACCTTCAAAAAGATATAAGCAGGTTTGAGTTGGTACAGAAGGTGGCTACTAAAATGGTTAGAGGTCTTCGCTATGAGGTATATGAGGACAGACTTAAAGATCTTAATATGTATACTTCAAAGTAAGGGTAGGATAGGGGCGATATGATAGAGACATTTAAATACCTCCATGGTATAAATGCACAAAAGGGTCTCTTTCAATTGAAGGCAAGCTCTGCTACGAGAGGACATAGGATGAGAGTGAAAGTGGATAGACTGAGGAGTAATAGGCAAAATATTTCTTTATGGAAAGAATGGTACATGCATGGAATAGTCTCCCGGTGGAGGTGGTGGATGCAAGGACAGTATTTGAATTAACAAAAGATTGGGACTGAAGCAAAGAATTCATTCAGTATCTCCACTATAGCCATATCCTCCCTTAGCCCCCCTTTTATCCCTCTATCATCTAATGGTCCAATTGACTCACAGGTTTTTTTGCTAAAAATGTACTTGAAAAAGTTTTTATTATGCATTTTTGTTTCCCAAGTAAGCTTTTTTTTCAAATTCTCTCTCTGTCTGCCTTATCAATGTCTTGCATCTAATTTGCCAGTGCTTATGTTTCCAGTTTTCATCATTTGGCTCTTTTTTCCATTTCCTGAAAGATGCTTTTTGGCTACAGCAGCCTCTCTTACCTTGCCTTTAAATGATGCTGGTAGTTTTTGGCTTCCTTCTACTATTCTTAAAGTGTGGAATACATCTGGTCTCAGATTCCAAGATAGTATTTTTAAACAATACCCATACTTGATGTAAATCTTTAATCCTTACAGCTGCTCCTTTTAGTTTTTTGTTAACTATTTTCCTCATTTTATCATAGTCACCCTTTTGAAAGTTTAAAGACAGCACTGTGGATTTCCTTGCCATCCTTCCTCCTTTTATTAAATCAAATAGATCATGCTATGATCAGTATTGCTAAGTGGCCCCAACAACCTTATCTCTTGTACCAGATCCCGTGTTCCACTAAGGACTAGGTCCAAAATAGATTTCCCTCTTGTCAGTTCATGAATCAGCTTTTCCAAGAAGCAGTCATTTATTTCATCTAGAAGCTTTATCTCCCTAGTATGTCCTGCTGTAATGCTGACCCAGTCTATATTGGGTTAATTGAAATCTCCCATTATTTCTGTGTTGTAACTTTTGTTAGCTTCCCTGATTTCTTTTAGCATTTCATCATCCATCTGTTCATTCTGGCCAGGTGGTCGGTAGTATAATCCCACTGCTATCACCTTTCCCTTTTTACATGGGATTTCTATCCATAGAGATTCTATAGTGTATTTTGTTACCTGTAAAACTTTCATACTGTGTGACTCAATGCCCTCTCTAACATAAAGTGCAGTCCCTCCACCAATTTGATCTACCCTATCATTGTGATATAGTTTGTACCCAGGTATCACAGTGTCCCATTGGTTGTCTTCCTTCGACCAGGTCTCTGAGATGCCAATCATATCTAACCTTTCTTTTAATGCTATATATTCTAGCTCTCCAATCATATTTTTTAGACTTTTAGCATTTGCACACAGGCCCCAATGCCAAGAGGGCCCTAAGCTAGACTCAAGCTGCAGGAGGCATAACCTGCAGATGCACTTTGGGGCCCCCTCACCAGGTTCTGTCCTGGACCCCTGCATGAATAACACTGACCCTGCTGACAAGATATGGATTGAGGTATGACTATCATTCATCATCTGGATATGCAATGCAGCCCACCTGTACCCTATTGACATGCCCCTACTATCTACAGTCTGCTCCTGCCTCATCCGGCTACCAACAATGTATTATCAGGGAGAGGTAGCCAGATGTAGTATTCTGACACATCTAGATGTTATTGGTAAAATGCATGCCACTAAAGGTTGCCTTCACCAACTGAGCCTGCAACCAGGCATGGCACTAATTATACAGGCTGGAGATTACCCACCTACTAAATGTTGTTCTGAAGGACACTTGGTAATTGATGGATAAGAGATGCAGTAGCTTTTACAACCTAAAATTCTGAACCATTTGCAGCAGCTGGTCGTTCATTTTCCTTTGATAATGCCTATCATTTGCTCTGGGACAGTGATGCTGAATACCACCCATCTCTTCCATATGGTTTTTAATACACTAGTCTCAGGGCCCCTTGCCAGCCAGCTCACTGGGGGATGAAGGGGAAGAGTCTGGAGCAGAGCTTAGTGAACACATTTCCTTTTTTCTGTTGCATTCTTGCCACTGCTATGTGCAGGATGGAGTATCTAGCCTAATATAAGAACTTACAATGGAACATAGCTGTAAAAGGTGTTTTCTGCTAATGACGCAGCATGCCACTATTCAAAAGATAGCCCTTCAGCTTTCCTCTACGAATAGCCTTCCAACAGTACATGCATTCTGTGTAATGCTGATACTCAAGCACATGCCTCCACACCTCTCATAGTTTATGAGACTTCAACTCTACTTTCTTGGGGACTGTGCACCTGGAACTGGGGCTGAGAGTGGACCAGAAGATGAAAAGGCATCCTTCATAGCCTCCATTACCAGTTCTGCCTGTGGAGTGTTCTTGGCCCAGCCAATATCGCCTCCTACCTCCACACCGACATTATGCTAAAAACTACTTTTCCAAGCCCTCCCCAGGATTAGAACTTTCAATATCTGAGGATTCTAGAGATCCTAAACATGCTGATTCATCAGATGCTGCATTTGGCAAGATCGGCTACATAGAGTTATTAGTAAGGAACAGGTTGCATCTCCTGCTTGGTTCTGTTGGCAGTGGCTTTACCTGCGTTGATCTTCCATGCCCTTCCCATCCTGCACTGCCACTGCCTTCTTTTGTCTATCTGGGGAAATGAGATCAAAGAACTGCTCTTTCACATTTTCATTGGATAAAGCTGTTAGTCCACTATAATAGTCGTTACTGTAAATAAAAAGAAAAACAAAAAGGAAAATAAGGTGATACCATTTTATTGGACTAACTTAATAGATTTGTAGACTGGCTTTCAAAGATAAAATCTTCTTTCTCAGGTCAGGACAGTATGAGCAACAAATGTTGATACCAAAATATATACAGGAATCAATACAGCATCACATAGATGAAGGGGGGAGGGGTGGATAGTTGATCAGAGGGTGACCAGGCTATAAATGTTTATAGTTTATAATGTGATAGAAAATACATGTATTTGTTGAGTCCTGTTGGTGATCAGGCTGGAAATATTTATAGGGCGGTATTTTCGAAGGCATTTACACGGGTAACTGCCCTAGTTACACGTGTAAATGCCTCATCTGGGATTTTCGAAAGGCACCTACATGGGTAATGCCTTTCAAAAACCCCTGGATAAGTCTCTTACGCACCCAGATGCTATATGGTTAGCATAAGGGCATGTTGGGGATGTTCAAGGGTGGAGTGGGAGCGGAGGAAAGGGCTAACCGGGTAACAGCAATTTTCGATGCTACTCACTTAGCCCTCTGCGCCTTAAAGATAGGCAAGGTTTTTCCTCACCTATCTTTCAGGCGCAAGGGCGAATCATGTAGCATCGAAAATTGCTGCTACCCGCTAGTTCTTGCAGCTTCCGGGTTGTGTGGCGAGAACCAGATTTTCAATGCCGGGGCTGCATATGACCCCAGCATTGGAAATCCAGGTTAGACGGACGGCAGGCGTGCTATGCGCCAATGCAGCACCGCCAAATGAAAATCAGGCCCATAGTTTATAAGGTGACAGGAAGCCAATGTCCTTATTGAGTCCTGCTGGTCTGATTCAAAATATCTTATCATCTTCATTTCAAAACGTTTACGGTCCTGGATAGATTTGAATCTCCCTTTCAGAATCCTCACCATAAAATCATCAATTCTGTGTTCTGGCCCTGTGAAGTGCTGTCCAGCAGCAGAGGCTGAGGTGGCTGAATTCATACCTTGGTATGCTCTGTTCTGCATTATCATATATTTGTGGGAATTCATCCTGGTCTTTAATTATTTGTCTTGTCTCTCCAGTGCAGCAGTCCTTTGCACAGTTCCTGCATTGAATCATGCAAATTATATTGAAGGAGCAGCATGTATAGGATTCCCTTATGTTGAATGTTTTTCCCATATGGGTGACTGTGGGGTGTTGTGATACATGCATTCTGATTTGATCATACTAAATTGTAAGCTCTTTGGAGCAGGGACTGTCTTATATGTATCTGGTAGCACCTTTGAAATAATAAGTAGCATTTGATGACAGGCAGAGGTAGGCAAGCAATATGCTTTGCATGCTCTTTTCGAGTTCCTTTTCTATTTGACTTGAAAATGAGGCATCTAAACCCACAGAGCCCAAGAGAGTTTTACACTCGGTGTTCTGTGACAGCGACAGTTAGTTCTTTCCTGGATTCCTTTTTCTCACTCTATGGGGTATGTTTACTAAACATTCCTAACGTGCGGGGCCGCGCTAGTGTGCCTGTGCCATATAAGGAGTGGGCGGTTCAGGCAGAAAATAGAAAAAAAACGGTAGTAAGCAACCGGACGTGTGCGCGTCGCGCTAATGTGCGGGGGTCGACATTAGCGCGTGGAAAGGCAAAGTGGCGCGCTGCTGAGTATACAAAACAACAGAGCCGTGGTACAACGGTGAGGACAATGACCAATGGTGCAGGGGCCATGGGTTCAATCCCCCAGTGTGCGCAATGACAAAGGTCAGCTGAGGCAGTAACTGTAATGATTAAAATTGTTTTAGGAGGCAAATTAATTTGGAACGGCATAAGGCGGCGCACAGTTATTTTTGGGCGGCATAAGGCGGCGCACAGTGCTTTTTGGGCGGCATAAGGCGGCGCACAGTTATTTTTGGGCAGCAGAAGGCGGCGCACTGGTCCCCTTGGGCGGCAGAAGGCGGCGCGCTGATAGGCACAAGGCGGCGCGCTGATGCACAAGCACAGGAACAGAGCCACAGCACAATGGTTAAAACACTGACCAATGGTGCAGGAATCAGGGGTTCAACTCCTCACAATGCCCAGTGAAAAATGCCTGCTGAGGCAGTATGTATTATGTTGTGGAGTGCTGTAGGAGGCTGTATAATTTTATTTTGTTATCACTACTAGCAAACGCACTCTCCCAGCATGTTAACATACGGCGGCCCATAAGGCACATGTTACAGTGCACTGTTCGCCAAGGCACCCTTGAATGTCCCCTATAGGGCAGCATGTATGTTGCGACACAGGATAATGTATAGTGCACCCTATAGGGATGGCAACCATAAGGTGGCCTACAGGGCGCCCTATGAAGCACCCTCAGAGGCACCTAATGGGTATAGTAAGCTGAGGGTGGTCTTGCCGGCATAGACATATGTACAGTAAATAAAAATAAAGCTGTGGACAGCCCTACCAAAGGGCCCCACTGTGGGTTTGAACCCATGACCTCTGGCTGCACAGGCAGTGATGTAACCATTGCGCTACAGCTCCATAGCTGTAAGCAGGCCCCTGGCTGGCTGCAGATAGCCTACACGTCACCTCACAGACAGTCTGCTGGTGTCAACAGGATAGGGTTAGGCCACCCGTACCCATGATGCACTGCACATGCAAATTAGCTGTCCGCAGATGGACACAAGATGGGGAATGCACCCCCACAGCACCTCGGCCCTGTTGGGGGAAGTGACCGGGTGCACCCACACAGCACCTTGGCCTAGTAGGGGGCACTGACCGGGTGTTTTACTGGCACAGAGTAGCCACACACCGTTACATCGTGCGGGTACTGTGCTCACCCTGAGTGTGCAATGAGGTGGCCAGGACCAGGTCAACAACACCTGCCATGGCTGATGGAGGCCAAGCGGGCGTTCCAAAGCAGTGTTAATGTGTCAGATAGCTAGTTTCTGCACAAACACCATGGATATCCCTGTCTGCCGCTATCAGGCGCGCGCACACCCCCCGTGGCAAACATGGTCCCCATCAAGGGATCCACACTCTACCTCCCTGCAAAGGTGGCAGTAGAGGGCAACATCAACCCCAGTCCTGCTGAGGAACACCACCCCCCCCCCCAGGCAGGCAGCTCTATACACAGTCATAACACAATAGCAGACAGACATAAGCCCACTCCACCACCAGATATTCCCCTGCAGCAAGCCAACAGCCACTGCACCCTGCAAGACATTTACCAGCTACAAACAATCTGCTGGTTAGTCCATAGTGCATGTTCCCAATGGAGATGCATGCACCCAGAACTGGGCTGTCTGCATACACAGCAAGCAGATAGATCAGTGACTGGGCCCCAAAGAGAAACCCATATCTATCACATGAGGGAACTACTATACAGCACTATGGGGGGGGGGGGGCCTAGCCATGCTGTGGTCACTGCACAGTCAGGGTGAGCGTGATCCCCCAGAAGGACATGCTTTGGCCACCCTGTCTGTGTAGGTGGTGGCCGGACACTACAATATCCCAGCCAATGTCCCTGCCAGGGCCCTATGCCCAGTGCAGATGCATCCTGGCCACGCCACCCTGCCCTGGCTATACCCATGGTACCTTGCACCTCATTATGCACATTGGCTGGCCAATACTGGCAACAGTGCTGGCAGTGTGGGCTGTTGAAGGGGCTTGCAGCCAACACCCACTGTATAGACAGACACACACTTCCACACCTCTGCCATCATGGTGCTACGATTGAGGGGGTAAGTAGCCTTGCCCACCAAACCGGTCCTGAGCACGGCAAGGCATGGATATGGTACGCATTACAGCTGGTGGTCACTCCCCAGGGTGGTAAGCACCGTCAGAGGCCAGGCCTGGAGCATGCCCCGCAAACACCTAACAGATTGTTTGGATGGGGTCAACTAGCAGTATGTACGTAACGTATGGATATCTGCCTGCCTGTGCTCCTAGCAAACGTCTCAGAGCTGTGTAGGGTGACATTGGTAGGTTATGCAAGTGCTCGTTGTGGGTGCTGCATGCACGGTCCAATGTTCTGCCTTTCCAGGAGACATTGGCCAATGGGGCCTGTGGGTGTGGGTGTGTCTGCCCTTGATGGCTGCTGCTTTACGGCACAGATTCCCAACTCCAGTCCAGGTTTGCATCACACTGTTCGGGTTTTCCTGCTATCCCTCATGAATATGCATGGGCTACATCTACATGCCATGGGGGTGGTGCATAGATATACAGCACAGGCATTTGTATGAGTGTCAGCAGGGAACCTGACTGGTGTGTGGCCCACCAGGACTGCATTTGGGTGATTCTGCTCTAGGTACTGCCCCTGTTCATGGTGTCTGTGCTCAGTGGGGTAAAAGATAGATGTCTTACCATTGCATATGTCCCCGCCATGAAAGGTGTGTCCTTACTATCACTGTTTAGTTGTGGGAAAAATATGTGGGCAGGATTGGCAGTAGCCCCAGCTGGGCTTTGAACCTGTGACCTTCTGTTCTTGCATGCACTGTCTGTGTGCACTGCACCACTGTGTAGCCACTGATTTGTTGGATTCCCTGGACATGGCTAGGCCTCTGTCTTCTGTGGTTAGCAGCCACTGCCCCCTGCACCACATGTACTTGTCCGCCAACATGCTGGCATGAACATCTCTCAGAAAAAAAGTTGACCTGATTGCAATGTGGCAGTACGGGACTGCATTTGGGGGACTTGGCTGTAGGTAATGCCCATTGTTGTGGTGTGTGTGCGGTGTTGGGTAAAATATGGGTGTTTTCCCCATGCTTATGTTCCCTGCACTACAGGGGTGTCTGCGCTATCTTTATTTAGTGGTGGGTAAAATATAGGGACTGGGCTGGCAGGTGCCCCAGCTGGGTTTTGAACCTCTGCCCTCTGGTCCTAGAGGTAATGACTCTGTCTGCTGTACCACACTTTGGCCAAAGACACAGTGCAGCCCCTGGAGGCAGTAAGCCTGGCAGGATGGGGTCACAAACCCTGCTCTACTCATTTTTACTGTGGGCATATGCACCCTTTCTGGTGACAAACGTGCACATAAACACCAGAAATGACCACGGGAAATGGGGGAGAAAATATCACCACGCTGGGCGACAGTGATATTAATGGGCAACCATAGCAAACACTCCGAGGAAAGCTCCAAAAAACGGAAATGTTTTTCGGAAGAGTCTCCGCTCCGTAGACCCTTCCAATATTCATCTCTTTTTTCTGGAGCTTTGCTGGGTGTGTTTTGTATATTTGCCCATCACTATAACTGTTCCCCAGCTGGATTACTATTTATAATAGTTTTGTTGTGGTCATTTTCAGGTTCTATTTGCAATTTTGTTCTGTGCACATATATCACACTGCACACGTTTTTTAGGTTTCCCCGGTGTTCCTGTACATTGCTGACGGAAATGGTTTCTCTTCCCTTTAAATGCCCTCTACCGCGAGGGTTTCACTCGCGCTAATTTTTACATGGAAATTCGGGCCCGATACTGTGCGGGGAGCCTCTCCCCTCCCACTCTCCACCCATTGACCCCGTCCCTCCGCCCCTCCGGAGCCTTCCTCCGCCCTCTTTTAGCCGTTCCACGCCTCTATCGGACATTTGCGGGCCCGCACTTGTACGGGGCCCATTAGTGTGCCGCGTACCTGTGCGGGGGTGACACGCACGTGTGCGGGGCGTTTAAACGCGTTTCTGC
Organism: Ichthyophis bannanicus; assembly: GCA_033557465.1. NCBI lineage: Eukaryota > Metazoa > Chordata > Amphibia > Gymnophiona > Ichthyophiidae > Ichthyophis > Ichthyophis bannanicus. The sequence goes on along the minus strand of CM066032.1, from coordinate 1,035,610,022 downwards.
ACGTTTAAATGCCGCGTTGCCGTGCGCTATTTTGCGTCGCGCAGATTTGCGGACTTTAGTAAACATGCCCCTATGTCTCAGAGATTTTTAAAAGTCTGTTTTCTGTAATACTGAGAAACAGTGCTGCAACTGCCTCTCTCTTTCTCTGAGAGCCCGTCCCATGCTCTTATGATGCCTTTTCTATTTTTGCACAAGTTTTTGCCTTCAGCAAAATGATTTTTGAAGGTAGTTCCTTTCTTTCTGACCTCTTCTCTGAATGCAAGAGAGAAAATGGTGCTCTGTTCATGCTTTCTTTCCCTTTCCTGCTGAGCTACTGACATCATAAGCCATGGGATCTGGAAGAACTGAGGTGGGGATAGCTGCTTGTCAAAAAGTTTCAACGTGTTTGGCAAAATGACTTGTGCCTATGCTTTCTCCCCCTTCAAAAGGTGATCTGCTGTTTCTGGCTCCATTGGCTGCATTGCAAAGGTGCCAAACATGAATGTGCATTATAAATAAGGATTTGGCTCATGCTACCCCTCATGGTCATTTGGTTCATTTAAACAACCCCCCCCCCCCCCCCTTATTTATCAAGTTTTACCAGAGTACCTCAAGGATAATCTATTGTTTGTTGGACTCAAGAACAGAGTTTTCAGCAGAAATGTTTTTCATGTCATCATTCCTTTTTTTTAAGTGGCATCAACTCAATGCTAACTTCTGACAACCCAGCAGCTTCTGTGTTTTTTTGGTAAGGTACATTGCCAGGCCTTTTCTTCTGAGGCAAGGGAAGGTAAAGTGACTTGCCCAAGGTCACAAGACGTACTAATAGGAATCCAACCCCAATATACTGGGTGTTAGGCTGTTGCTCCAACCATTAGGCTACCCCTCCACTGTCAACAGCTCTACAAAACCGTTATCACCTTATATTTAATTGTATCATTTATAAAGTCAAATATTAAAATTCATTGTACTGCACAAGCCCTGTCCTTAAAATACTTATTTTTGTCACATAAATGTCTAAATATCTGATAATAAATCTTCCTCCCTCTCATACATTTTACCTCATGCTGCTAAAAACAATTTGGGGTTCACTTAAATGGACACTTGGTACTATTCTGTGGAGCTTTACCAATGGGTATAATTGTTTTTGCTCACTTTGGAATAATTCAGGCTATGGACTCTATAGAGAAATAGTGTATGCTGCCTTTCTTTTTAAGATCGTTTGCTAATTGGGATCAGCGTGTTAGATATAATGTGCAGTGGACTATGGCAGCTCTTTAGCTTGAAACTCCCTGAAGCCACAATATCTTGACATTTTCTATATCCTCATGCTTGCTGCCATACAGGTAACTTCCAATCCAGTCACATAGTTTTGCTGCAGCACTTTATCAGATGTCAACTGTCCTTTTTTTCACAGAATACTGTTAACACTGATGACTCAGCCAGCACCAAAGATTAAGGGCCTTTGTTGTTATGTGATTTCAGCTAGTATACACTCCCAAGCCAAAACTGTTTTTACTTTCATTTTTTGTAACAACCTACCTGAGCATTTTCACCTTGTAATGATATCGGCAGCATTAATTTTAACTATGAATGGCATAAAATACAATAGAAGCACTACAACATCAAGGTATCCCCAGTATTGTGTGACTGGAATAATTGCCCTGAAATGTCATATCTACTTGTGATCATTAGAGTATGTCCTTTGACATCTGTCTACAGTGCCTTGTAAAAGCTTTCACATGCTTGTATATTTTTCATAATCTGCTCTTTAAAAAGTACAATTATGAAGTTGTTGACGTAAGAGTTTGTTTCACTGATCCACACAACATGAAAGAACAATTATAAAAAAAGTCAGAAAGTAATTAAGAATAAGAAAGCAAAACATTTTCATTGCACAATACTTCATGCACCTTGTCATCACAACACAGATTGGCTCTGTCCCCAAAATTGCTTTAGCAAGGCCCATAATAAGTTACATAGGGGCCACCTGTATCCAGTCACAGTAGATGAGCAGACTCCTAGATGAAGAATCTATATATGATGTGAATATGAAGCAAAGGTCTAAATATGCCAAATATGGCACTGTCAAAGGATCTCCAGGATAAAGTTATTAAATAGTACAGACAAGGAGGAACAATACAAGATAAATTCAATGTATTTGATTATCCCCGGGGCACTATTAGATCCTTCATTGCACAGAGGAAGCAGTTGGTATCAACAAGACATTACCTCGATCAGGCCATCCCTCAGAAGTTCATAGCCATGCTTAAGGACACTGCTGAGGTAGATCACCGAAACTTAAGAGCGGTTGACAAAAACTACAGATGTTTCTTGTTGCGACTCTACAATATGCTGACTGTTCAATGAGTTCATGATTACCTCACAAACACGGCTTGTTTGGTAGGGTGGCAAGAAGAAAGTCACTGTTGAAGAAAAAACATGGTGGGCTCTATACTTAGAAATACATGTGTGAGAAAGTTATGTGGTCTGATGAAACCAAAGTGGAACTTTTCGTGGAAAATGAACACAGCACCAGGGCCGACATTACCATTAGGCTAACTAGGCAAGCACCACCAGGCCTCTGGGGGTGTTCGCTGTCACCCTTCACTGAATGTCTCTGAGTGGCCCAGTCAAAGTCCAGACCCGAATCTAATAGCAAATCTGTGGCAAGACATGAAGACTGCAGTTCACAGACAATCCCCAGCCAACTTGAGAGGCTGAGCTCTTCTGTCAAGTAGAATGGGCAAAATGGCTCATGGGGTCAAAGAGTGTGAAATACAATTAAGAATTTTTGCTTTCTTATTAATTACTTTTTGAATGTTTCTGTAACTGTCCCTTCACTATGTTGTCCAGGTCAGTGAAACAAACTGCTACTTTAATACATTCTGAATTGTGTTTTTAGACAGCAAACTGTGAAAAATGTACTAAGGTGTAAAATCTTTTACAAGACTTTGTACAAAATGACTTATTTTAATCCCTTTTTATGACAGAGGCCAGTAGCACCTACCACAGCAGTCATGTACTGTCAGCTTGTCCTACCATTTGTAGCAGTTTAGATCCAAGTGTAGGATTAATCAGTGGTTTCTTCTATTGATTTTTGTGACATTTAAAGCGTGTATGAGTAAACTAAATGGGACTGATTCTTTTTATATTGATCGCTTTCTTTAAGAACTTAAGATAGGCAGCTTGGCTTCACAACTGGGACACTTCTCAAAGTGGACGAAGTGACTAGTGAAGATGAATATTCTTGCACGGGTTCCAATTCCACAAATAGGTAGGCTCATAAAAGGGAATATTCAGGAATAATGGCTCCCTCATGTCAGCAGAAATATCATTCTGGCAATATAGGATTTGTGTACCAAATATAGTATCTTCAGCAACTTAGGGGTATGTTTACTAAACCGCGCAATTGTGCGGGGCACACTTGAGCGTGCGCTAAGGTACCTTAGCACACGCTAATAGTGCATTTTTAGTGCCCCGCACATGTGCGCGCTGCACGCACAAGTGCGCGCCACGCTAAAGTGCGATAGAGGCATGGAAAGGCATTCCGAGGGCGGAGGAAGGCTCCCAAAGGGCGGGGGGATGGGGTCAATGGGTGGAGATTGGGAGGGGAGAGGCTCCCCACACAGGAGCGGGGCTGAAATTCAACAAAAAAAATACCGCGAGTGAAAACCTCGCGTTAGAGCCGATTTAAAGGGAAGAGAAACCATTTCCGTCAGCAATGTACAGCAAAACCGGGGAAACCAACAAAACGTGAGCAGTGTGATACATGTGCACAGAACAAAATTGCAAATAAAACATGAAAATGACCACAACAACAATGTAGAAAATTATAATTCAGCTGGGCAACAGTGATAGCAATGAGCAACAATAAAAAACACTCCCAGGAAAGCTCCAAAAAAAAGAAATGATTTTTGGAAGGGTCTACGCTCCGTAGACTCTTTCAAAAATCATTTCATTTTATTGGAGCTTTCCTGGGAGTGTTTTTTATGTTGCCCATTGCAATCACAGTTGCCCAGCTTGGTTTTGGTTTTTTTCCCCTTTTGTCAAGGTCATTTTTGAGGTTTATTTGCACTTTTGTCCCCATACAAGGTAAATGAGCCCACAGTAAAATTGTGCAGAGCAGGGTTTCTGACTCGTCCGGCCAGGTTTCCTATCTCCAGGGACTGCACTGGCTCTGTGGCCACAGTGTGGTGCAGTGGACACAGCCAGTGCCTGTAGGACCAGAAAGTCACAGGTTCAAACTTCAGCTGGGTCTCCTGCCAACCCAGTCCCCATAGTTTTACCCACCACTAAACAGTGATAGTACAGACACTCCTTTATTGCAGAGAACATAAGCATGGTTCAGACACCTATATTTTACCCTACACCACACACAAACCATAACAATGGGCATTACCTACAGCAGAGTCCCCCAAATTCAGTCCTGGAGTGCCACAACTCAATCAGGTCATATGCTTTTTCCAACATAAGGACATTTCTGCATGTTGGCGGAAGGGTACAGGTGGTGGAGGGGGCAGTGGCTGCAAACCACAGCAGACAGTGGCCTAGGCCTGTGCAGGCTGGCACCGTCCACCGCAACAGACAGGCTCTGTCGGATGTACAGTCATGGACTCCCCAGGGAATACAGCATATCTGTGGCAACATGGTGGTGCAGTGCACACAGACAGTGTGTGCAAGAACAGAAAGTCACATGTTCAAAGCCCAGCTGGGGCTACTGCCAATCCAGTCCACATATTTTTCCCACAACTAAACCATGAGAGTAAGGACAAACCTTTATTGCTGAGAACATACGCATGGTTAATACGCCTATATTTTACCACACCAAACACAGACACCATAAACAGGCACATTACCTAGAGCAGAGTCTCCCAAATGCAGTCCTGGAGGGCCCCACACCATTCAGGTTCCATGCTGCCTCTAATAAAGATGACTGTGCTGCATATCTATGCACCACCCCCATGGTATGCAGATGTAGCTCATGCATATTTATGAGGGACAGCATGAAAACCCGAACAGAGTTTGGAACACCAGGACTGGAGTTGGGAAACTCTGCCGTAAAGCAGCAGCCAACAGGGCCAGACACACCCACGCACACACCCACAGGCCCCATTGGCCAATGCCTCCTGGAGAGGCAGGACAGTGGGCCCTGCGTGCATCTCCCAATACTAGCACTTGCATAACTTAGCAATGCCACCCGACACCTGGGTAAATGGTACACACCTATCAAACGTTTCCTAGGATTACTGGCAGATAGCAAGTCCTACATTAAGCACAGTTTGCTCATTGCTTGCTGTGAATGCTGACATCCCCGTTATGGGTGCATGCATCTCCACTGGGAACATGCACTATGAACTGCCTAGCAGACTGTTTGCAGGTGGTATGTGTCTTGATGGAGTGGCTTGCAGGGTGCAGTGGCTTGCTGCAGGAGAATATCAGATAATGGTGGGGTGCAGCTTAGCATATCCAGGCCTAATGTCTGTCTGATATTGTGTTATGGATGTGTATAGAGCTGCCTCTGAGGGCACTTTATAGGGCGCCCTATAGGGCACCTTATGGTTTCCGTCCATATAAGGTGCACTATACATTATCCTGTGACTCAACTTATAGGGTGCCCTATATGGGAAATTTTAGGGTGCCGTGGCGGACAGTGCACTTTATAATGTGCCCTATGGAGTGCCTTATACGGCACCTTCAATTACGGCACGTGAGGGCGTGTTTTCTGGCAGCAATTAATAAAATAAAAATAAGGTGCTACAGGAAAAGATATGTACATTGCAAAGCTGATGCCACAGCCAGCCTTACGTATTAGGCACCCTGGGGTGCAAACTCATGACCCCTGTATCAGCAGTCAGTGCCTTAGCCATGTGCTCCAATGCTGCTCCTCCTTGCATGTCAGTGCACCTACTTATGCTTTACATTCCTTAAGCTGCACAGTGCTGCCATCAAAAACAGTACTCTGACCTTGCGGTACCTCATACGGCACCCTCTAAAGCTCCCTATAAGCAACATTCTAGGGTGCCTTGGCGGACAGTGCACTTTAAAATGTGCCTTATAGGGCGCCTTATGTTAACACACTTTGAGAGTGCGTTTGCTAGTAGTGATAATTAAAATAAAAATAAAATGCCTCCTAAAGCAAACTTCCCTATAATATGTAATGCCTCAGCCAGCCTTGTTCACTGGGCACTGTGGGGGATTGAACCCATGATCCCTGCACCATTGGTTAGTGCCTTAACTATTGTGCTGTGGCTCTACTCTTCTGCTTGCACATCAGCGTGCCACTTATGCCTCCCGCGTAGCTCTCTCATGCGCTAATGTGTGGGGCGCACATGGGCGCCGCGCACCTTAGCGCATATGTAAATTTCAGATTTTCTTTTTCAGCAAGAAACGCCCACTCCTTATATGGCACCCGCACACTACTGCGGCCCGCACTTTACCGGGGTTTTAGTAAACATACCCCTTAGTCATTTGCAGGGCTTAGGAGTTTTCCAGAATTGTGACTATAGTATTTCTGCATGGCAACCCAGGGCTGGATCTGATTCTGACAGTTAGATCCTTATTAGGCCTTGCATTACCAAAAGGCTATTGCCAGTGCTTTCCCAGCAGAACTATCTGTCACAAAACACCCATTTTAATACCCTTTAGTACTGTACATCAGACATTTAACGCAGTGGTATATTGACAGATGACATCCACTTTAAAATCAGCCAAGAAGAAGCTTTACTAACCAATTCTAATGTGGTTTTGTAAACTGGTCTCTTGTTGACATTTTCTAAATCCTAAATTGAAGTGAATGAAGCCTTATGTGCGTATGAGTCACGGTAAAGGTTTAAATTGCACCCCAGATAAAAATACCAACATCTTCCATGTGAAGTCCCATAGTTTAACCAAAGACAACTCAACAGTTTTATATGTGTCTCTTCTTGATTATTTTCCAAAGACATGGTCTACTAAAAAATGTATACAACAGGCTAAAAGTTGTAAAAGATTAATCCCTTAACTGTTTGACAGTCCTATAGTAAGAGAGATTGTACATTTTATTAAAATTCCAATAACAATTCTTACTTCATGTGTACCAAGACAAACATACTTTAGTGTTTCTGCATAGCTGGGCCTCCCACTGCTTCAGAGCTCATGTGGATGGCTAGTTTCATTTATCCATCATCGTTCCCGAACTGAAAGAAATGTTTGAAGTTAATGTGTTCTTTCTATAAAAAATATTTCAGCTTATAATAGATTACTAGTAATATAACATTGCAGAAGAAAAAAAAAGTAATGTTCTTCCGAAGAGCTTTTGTTTAGTTCTAGAAAATAAAAGTTATGTCAGAATATTTTATTCTACTGATATTTTCTCAAGAGAAATAGATAAATAGCCTGCTGCACCCTATTATGTACCCTCTCTTTTCTCTGCAGACTCTGTGTTTGAAGCGTAAAGTACTGTATCTTAGAATAATATACATTTACTAACATTAGGGAAAATGAGAATTTTGGAACTAAGGGGCTTATTAAATGGTGCTGTGGGGGTAATTTCTGGAGCTTTTCTTTAGTCCCCTTTCTAATTTTCAAAAAAATCCCCCACACACACACATTTTCAGACCTCTCACCCCCATCGTCCCCTGAGAACTCTCAAAAGCTTCTGCAAGTCTACTGGGAAGGGGTCAAGGTCTGATCTCCACTCCTCTGAATACTGACTGGTTTAAGAATTGATTTCTGAGTCTGCGGGCTCTGGAGTGAGCTTGTTCAAATGTTTTCTGTGGCTTTGGAGGTTAAAGGAAGCTTGAGTGTATTGCATTTGCATGGTAATCAAAAAACCTTGAGGACCTAATTGAGGGTGCTAGTGCTGTTCCTTTCACTTGCTTTCCTTATAGGGGCAGGAACATTAAATAATGAGCAGTTAATATACAGGCTTATGAAATCTCCCCCCCTCCCCTACTTCTGCTTTTTTGTTATAGATTGTGTTTGGGGCATGATCCTCTTTTCTTGTAGTTTTACCTAATTATATTGAGTGGTCCCTGAAGAGCAGGCACCATGTTGCCTCAGCTTAAAGCCTCTTCATTCGTTCTTGTTTTCTGTATTGACTAGAATGTAAACTCTGCACAACATTGCATGCATCTGATAACGATAACCCAATTGGTTGAAGCCGCCACTAATGATCCATATAAAGATAAAAGCAAACATTGCCCTATCATCTTAACCATTCAACAGGTTTTTGAATATCGGAGACTCTAATGATCTACTTTTTATGCAAAAAATTTGCATAATATATGTTTTCCTAACCATTTTCAAATTTTTCTACTAGGAAGCACAAAAAAAATATATATGGATCAATATTTAAAAACGGTGGGCAGTGTATTTTTAAACACTGGCTGTTGTTTTATGCTGTCCAGTTGCTGCTGACTCCTGGCAACTGTGGATAGTTGTAACTATCCCCTGAGTTTTCTGGGCAAGGTGCAACCGGAAGTAGATTGGATTGCCAGGCCTCTCTTCTGTGCAGTAAGTCTACAGCACCTGGTCTTCCAAGGTGATCTCCCATCCCAGTACTGAAAAGGCCAGACATTGCTTAACTTCCAAGATCAAGTGAAACTGGGCTCACTGAGGGTGGTGCACTTAAATAAAATAAAAATATTCAGCACAGTGATATGGATAGTGAGTGGCACTGCATGTATTCTATGCTCAGCACTGGAGTTGTCTAGAGAGTGATTATATTCATTCCGCAATTTGGACTACAATCCACCTAAAATTAGAACAGTTTCTCTGCTGTCCTAACTATCTAGATCAGGGGTCACCAACCTCCAAAGGGCCGCGGGCCGCACAGCCGACTACCGGCAGACTCGCGGGCCGCACCCCCCCCCCCCCGTGCGAAAAAAAAAAAAACCAAAAGAAAACTGCTCGTACCTATACTTCATACCAGCTCCCTCCCTTCTTCTGCAGCCGCGGTTCCCTGCCTCTTAGGGAACCGCGGCTGTGCTTGTAACATCATCGCGGCTCCGTGCAGCATTGTCCCGCCTCTAAAGGAAGTTGTTTACCACTTCCTTTAGAGGCGGGACAATGCTGCACGGAGCCGCGATGATGTTACAAGCACAGCCGCGGTTCCCTAAGAGGCAGGGAACCGCGGCTGCAGAAGAAGGGAGAGAGCTGACATGAAGGAGTCTGTGAGTTTGCCTTGGCGGGCCGCACCGGGGGAGAGTCTTGCTGGCCGCATGCGGCCCGCGGGCCGCAGGTTGGTGACCCCTGATCTAGATAGTTATCCAGACAGTGAATATTGCCGACACTCCCACAATGCAATACCTCTAGTACTATGGGGAGAGTTTTATAAGGAGCTGCATAAAATTCATAAAATTGTATATGCCTAAATCATGATGTTTTAGTGATTTACATGCGTAAAAAGCATTTATATCTTACTTTAGCTAGTCACAATTTTACAGATGTGGTCAACATTATTAGCACCCCTGCATTTTGGGTATGTTGTGTACAATATCTTGAGAAATAATTGGAAATATTCTAGCTGTACATCATCAAAATATTTTAATAGTATATTCAAAGGTACACAAGAAAAAAAAGATGTCTGTGCAACTTAAACGTATTAATTCTGAGAAAAAAAATACAACCTGGTCAGGATTAATGGCAGCCCTCACTAATATTTGGTTGCACAACCCTTGGCAGTGATGACAGCCTCCAAATGTTTCTTGTAGCCATCTATAAGTTTCGTACATCTGTCTGCTGGTAGTTTCTCCCACTCTTCAACTGTGATTTGTTTCAGCTCATGAATGTTTCCAGGATTTCTTTTACCAATGGCACATTTCAGCTCTTTCTAAAGATTCTCAGTTGGATTGAGAACAGGACTTATTGCTGGCTAGTCTGTTCATTTTTAACCATCCTTTTATAATTTTAGATATACACTTTGGGTCATTGTCCTACTAGAGGACTCATGGCCTTCGACCCAGACCTTGCTTTCAGACACTAGGTAGCACATTTTGCTCCAAAATATCTTGGTAGTCCTCTGACTTCATGATTCTTTTAATATGTTCCAGGCCTCCAGTTTCTGAGGCAGCAAAACAGTCCTACATTATTATGGAACCTCCACCATATTTAACTGTAGGAAGAATGTTTCTTTTTTTTATAAACTTCATTTCTTCACCTACATGTATCACTGGTCTGAATTGCCAAAGAGCTCAAGTTTGGTTTCATCTGTCCACAGAACATTTTCCCAAAAAGACTGTGATTTAAGCAGGGCCGGCCCATCCATAGAGCAAGAATGTTGTTTGCACAGGGCCCCGCGTTTCAGGGGGCCCCGCGCAAACAACATTCCGCATCAGCCCATAGATTTAAAAAAAAAACTGGCTGCTGCTGCCGCTGCCGCCGTGGCAGCGGCAGAATCAAGCGTCCCGCGGGGGTACCCCCTGCCCGGCAGAGCCCTCCCGGCATCAGCTCTATCAGTGGCGGCTTTCAGAACCGCGAAGAGAGAGTTTCTCTCTCGCGGCTCTGTTAAGCCCGCCGGGGCTGATGGGACTTCCTGTTTCCCATCATCCCCAGCGGGCTTAACAGACCCGCGAGAAAGGGAAACTCTTCCTTCGCGGCTCTGAAAAGCTCGCCCTTTGAGAGCTGATGCCGGGGGGTTCTGCCGGACAGGGGAGCCCGCGGGGCGCTTGATTCTGCCACTGCCATGGCAGCAGCAGCCAGGTTTTGTTTTGTTTTTTTTATCTATGGGCTGATGGGGGGGAGGGTTTGGACTGGTAATGGGCTATGGGGGGGTTAGGACTAGTAATGGGCTATGGGGGGGCTAATACTGGAAGTGTGCTGATGGGGGGGTTAGGACTAGTAATGGGCCATGGTGGGGCTAAGACTGGAAATGGACTGATGGGGGTTAGGACTGTAATTGGGCTGATGGGGGGGTTAGGACTGGTAATGGACTATGGGGGAGCTAAGACTGGAAATGGACTGATGGGGAGTTAGGACGTGATGGGCTATGGGGGGCTAAGACTGGAAATGGGATGATGGGGAGGATAGGACTGGAAGTGGCCTGATGGGGGGGTTAGTACATAATGGGTTATGGGGGGGGGCTAAGACTGAAAATGGGGTGGTGGGGGGTTAGGACTGGAAGTGGGCTGATGGGGCTTAAGACTTATAAGGGGCTATGGGGGTGCTAAGACTGAAAATGGGGTGATGAGGGGTTTAAGACTGGAAGTGGGATGATGGGGGCTTAGGACTGGTAATGGGCTGGGGGGATGCTAGGACTGGAAATGGGCTGAGGGGAAGGGAGGCTTGAACTGCAAATAACTGATGGGGATGGGGGCTTGGAATGGAAATGGGCTGAGTGGAAGGGGGGCTTGAACTAAAAATAGCTGATGAGGAGGGGGACTTGGAATGGAACTGGGCTGTGAGCGGAGGGAGCTAGGACTGGAAATGGGCTGAGTGGGGGGGAGCTAGGACAGGAAATGGGCTGATGGAGGGGCTAGGATAAAACTGGAAATTGGCTGTTGGGGGTGCTAAGATTGGAAATGGGCTGTGGTGGGGGTTTGGATTGAAATGGATTCATGGAGGGGCTAGAACTGGAAGTAGGCTCATGGGGGGGCTTGGATTGGAAATGGCCTGAGTGGAGGGGAGCTAGGATTTGACATGGGCTGATGGTGGGGCTAGGAAAGGACTAGAAATGGGCTGATAGGGGGCTGGGATTGGAAATGAGCTGATGGAGGGACTCGGATAGGACTGGAAATGGATGGGGGAGCTAGAACTGGAAATGAGCTGATGGTGTGGCTAGGATAGGATTGGAAATGGGCTGATGGGGGGCTAGGACTGGAAATGGGCTGATGCGGGGACTAGAAGGAAGCGGATGCTGGGTGGGGCTGGAACTAGAAGGGAGCTGATGTTGGGGGAGGATTAGAATGGGATGGAGCTGGGAGAGCTGAAATGGAGAGGGGAAAAATATTTTGTGTGGGAGGGAAGACAAATCTACAATTGGCCGGGTATTGGGAGAGTAAATGGGGAATGAGGATGGAGGGGTAAAATTTGAGTAGATGAAATAGGAATGAGGAAAGAGCAAAAGGAGAAAGATTAGTATGTTAAAGCAGATGTAGAGAGAGAATGGGAAAAAAAAACTAGAAAGAGAAGAAAGGACAAATGGACAGCAGGCGATGGAGAGTTAGCAGAAGACACGGAAAAAAAAAGAAGAAAGTGGCTGGAGCAATTGCAACTGAAAAAAAAATACACAAAAAGGTAGAACGATATCTCTTTATTTTGAATTTATTAACTGGAATATGTCAGCTCTGGGAAATGTGCATCATTAACGTCAGCACTTTGTTTAGTACAAGAGGAAATTAATTTATACTTTTATTTGTACAGTGTTGTTGTACATTCCAAGTTTGGCTTTTGGGGTTCCAGTTTAATTATAGTCTTCCTGTTTCTAAATTGTGATTCCTTGTTTGGTGAAGGTCTATGTTCTGCTTGTGTAACTGAGCTGAGGTATTCTGTTTATGTAATTCCTATTTGACAGTGCCACTTGTTCTCTTTCCCCAGTAGATCATGTATTGTTATTCTCTGAAATGTATTAGTTTAATATTTGCAGTGTTGCCTTTTGATAGGTAGAGTATGGTGCTTTGTGAGTCCTGGTAGTGCTGTTAGGATACGGTGGGTTTGCTATGGGTTCTAAATGGGCAGTGTTTGTAGTAGTTCCTAATGTGCCTGGCGGTTGGTACTGGATTATAGCAATGCAGAAATCTTTTAGTCTTTCTTTATCCATACACTCAATAAGAGGCATGCTTACTAAAAGTTAGTGTATGGTAACATTATGCAAATATTTATGCAAATGAGGCACCTTATGCAAATGAGGCCCCGCACCAAGTCTCCGCACATGGCCCCGCACCCCCCCTTGGGATGCCCCTGATTTGGGCTAAGATTAGACGTACCATTTTATGTCTCTTTGAGCAGTGGGGTCCTCCTTGGCCTTTGCCCACGAAGTCCTTCTTTGTTTAGTGCATGATGCATGGTGTGGGTTGAAACTACCACTCCAGAATGCTCCAGGTCAGCATTAAGCTCTTTGGATGTTGTACGTGGTGTTTTTCCAACAGTTCACACTAACCTTCGAAGACTTCTTAGACTAATTTTCCTCTTCCCATCACATCCTGGGAGATTCTTGACAATTCCATCAGCAGAAAACTTCTTAATAACATTGCAAACTGTAGACACAGGAATCCCAATGTCCTTAGAGGTGGCCTTGTACCCCTTTGAATTTTGATGTTTGGTGATAATAGATTTTCTGATGATCTCAGGCAGCTTTCTTTTCTTCACCATTGTGAAAAGAAAATGGAACAGGGAGTGAATGTGATCATTTTAAAAATTAGAGCCATCATTCATTGGTTGATTCAAGTCATGTGAGTATGACAATTGATCACAGATGCGTATAATTTGACTGCAATGGGAATATGGTTCTTCTGTTCAAACTGATTTTAATTGTTTATAAGGGTGCCAATAATCATGTCCTTCATGAAAAAATCACCATTTGAAACTGCCAGTGACAGTGTTGCCTTCTATCCCTCACAGCATATCTTATGAGAAGTTATGGACATATCTTGGTGATTTTTATCCCCCTGAAGGAGCACTGGAGAAATGCCTGAGATGGTGTTCAGAGCAGTGTTGGGGATTATAGTGTTTGCAGATAAGTGTGATCTTGTGGTTTAATGTATGAGAGGATTGCATACATGCTCTGTGGGTGGGAGGCTCAATTGTTTAAATTTTCAAATTAGTTACATGGGTGATTTACAAACAATTATTTAAGGAGTTTTTGAGGATCAATGATGTACTAGGTGCAAATCAAGGGCTAAGATATGATATGCCCATGGTAGTGTATTGAGAGCATGCTGAGATCCTTTTATCCTTTACAATATGAAATAGTTTCCTCAGTTTTGTTGAAAGTGGAATGAAGCCGTATTGGTAATAATCATGTCCTGGCAATGTCCCAGTTTTATGCTATTTCTTACTATTTCCTTTCTTAATTGGTCTAATTTTATTTGATTATTTTAGGTGTCAAATATGTGTGTGTGTTTATATATAAATATATATATGCCTATATATATATATACACAGGGTGGCCCATAAAAAGTGAGAACATCTCATAGCATATAAGTTATTTAAGAATTCAAAAAGACAGAAGTAAACGACTGACAAATTAAAAAAAAAAGATGGTGACTGGAAATTGTCTAAATAAAGATGTTATATAGCTAAAAAAAGGTAAATAAGTAAACTATTTAAGCTTTTAATTTATGAGATGTTCTCACATTTTTTTGGGCCAACCTGTATATATATATATAAGACATAAGATATGCCATACTGGGTCAGACTAAAGTCCATCAAGCCCAGTATCCTGTTTCCAACAGTGGCCAATCTAGGTTACAAGTACCTAGCAGTTTCCCTAAAAGACACAGGTTCCACCATGCTTGTACTGGGGCAAGCAGTGGATATACCAGGTCCCCTTTAATAATGGTTTATGGACATTTCCTCCAGGAACTTGTCCAAACCTTTTTTAAACCCTGTTACATTAACAGCTTTTACTACATCCTCCGGTAACGAATTCCAGAGTTTGCTTACATGTTGAGTGAAAAAAATATTTTCTCTTATTATTTGTAAATAGCCCTGTAGCTTCATTGCTTGTTTCCTAGTTTTTCTATATTTTGATGGTGCAAAAAATCAATCTACTTTTGCCCATTCCACTCCATTCATTAATTTATAGACCTCTATCATATCTCCCCTCAGCCATCTCTTTTCCAGGTTGAAGAGCCCTAACCTTTTTAGCCTCTCTTCATAGGGGTATACTTTCATCTCCTTTACCATTTTGGTGGCTCTTCTCTGTATCTTTTCTAATAACGCTATATCCTTTTTAAGATATGACAACCAGAATTGCACACAATATTCAAGGTGCGGTCGCACCATGGAACAATACAGAGGCATTATATCCTTTGTTTTATTCTCCATTCCTTTCCTTATGATACCTAGCATTCTATTTGCTCTCTTGGCCACCACTGCACACTGGGCGGAGGGTTTCAACATGTTACTCACGATGAAGACTACATTTTTTTCCTGGGTGCTGTTTCCTAATGTGGAACCTTGCATCGTGTAACCATAGCTTGGGTTGTTCTTTCCTAGGTGCATAACTTTGCATTTGTCCACATTGACTTTCATCTGCCATTTAGATGCCTAGTCTTCCAATTTATCATGGTCCTCTTGCAATTTTTCACAATCCTCATGTGTTTTAACAACTTGGAAATGGGAATAATGAGTGAGGTAGTCAAATTCCTAGATGACACAAAATTATTCGAAGTCATTTATGAATATGTTAAAAAGCAGCGGACCCAGCACAGATCCCTGGGGTACTCCACAATTCACCTTTCTCCACTGGGAAAATTGGCCATTTAGCCCTACCCTCTGCTTTCTATCTTTTAACCAGTTCCTGATCCACAATAGTATACTGCTTCCTATCCTATGACTTTTTAATTTTGCCAAAGATCTCCCATGAGGGACCTTGTCAAAGGCTTTCTGAAAATCCAGATACACTATATCAACTGATTCACTTTTGTCTACCTGTTTATTCACATCTTCAAAAATACATAACAGATTAGTAAGACAATGCCTTCATTGGCTAAAGCCATGTTGGCTGTCTCCCATTAAGCCATAACTATCTACATGTTCAATAATTTTGCTCATTATAATGGTTTCTACCATTTTTCCCAGTACTAATGTCAGGCTCACCAGTTTGTATTTTCCTGATCACCCCTGGAACCCTTTTTAAAAATTGGCATTACATTAGCCATTCAACCAAGCAAGGAGCAGAAGACGTAAAATCACGGCCACACTAAGTAGATTGACAGAAAGTATTTTATTGAGGGCCCAACTCTCTCTTTTTTTCCCTCTTCCCTTTCCATTTTACGTTTTTTCCCTCTTCCCCCCTTTACCTCTTCCCCTTCCCCCCTCTTTCCTTCCTGCCCCCCTCTCCTCCCCTCCCCCCTCCCCTTTCCTACCTTCCGTCCCCTTTTTAATTTTCTATTCTATTCTTGCTTTTACATTTATTTATTTCTTTGTCTATCATCAGAATTTATATTTATGAACATATGTTTTATGTGTCCCTTTGGATTGGGAAGAGTGTCTTTGCACCGTCCCCGTCTGGGCTTCTAAGATAGTATTTTTAAACAACACCCATGCTTGATGTAAATCTTTAACCTTTGCAACTGCTTCTTTTAGTTTTTTCTTAACTATTTTCCTCATTTTATCATAGTCTCCCTAAGGTTAAAAGGTGGGATCTTGGATTTCCTTACTGTCCTTCCTCCATTTATTAAATCAAACATGATCATGCTATGATCGCTATTGCCAAGTGGCCCCAACACCCTTATCTCTTGCACCAGATCTTGTGTTCCACTAAGGACTAGGTCCAAAATGGCTTTCCCTCTGGTCGGTTCATGAACCAGCTGCTCCAAGAAGCAGTCATTTATTTCATCTAGAAACTTTATCTCCCTAGCATGTCCTTCAGTGATACTGACCCAGTCGATACCAAGATAATTGAAATCACCCATTATTATTACTGTACTGTAACTTTTATTGATTTATTTATTTATTTTATTTATCCAGATTTATACACCACCTTCAATCAAAGTGGTTTACATTAAGGTTTACATTAAGGGTTATTACAATTGCAAAAGAGGAAATAAAAAAGAAAAGAAAAAAACTGGTCATTAGCAGTAGGTCATATCAATAAGAGGAGAATCAAAGTGATCCAAAAACAACAAAGTCTTTAACATCATACGAAAATCCTCAATGTCTCTGATAGATCTCATATATTCTGATAAAGAGTTCTCCATGTAGTGGACGCAGCAAGTGGTGGGGCTCTTCTTATTGTAGACTGATTGAATCGCTGGAATTCAACAGGAGTAACAAGTCTATCCATCATGTTACTGCGTCTGGGCCTTGAGCTGGAGTCCTTGATTATAAGGCTTTGAAGGACTGTAGCAGACGTGTTATGATAGATTCGAAAGATGTTTAGAGATGTCTTGTAACATACACGTAAAAGGATGGGTAGCCAGTGAAGTTGCTGAAGGATTGGTGTGATATGCTCTTTCCTGTATTTTTAATAATCCTGGCCGCTGTGTTTTGCACCAATTGGAGAGGGCAGAGGGACTGTATCGGAAGACCTTGATAGAGTGAATTTGCATAGTCCAAAATGGGGATGACTAGTGCTTGACACACTGAATGGAAGTGATCATTATTCAAAATAGGTTTGAGCCCGCTGAATGATTTTTAGTTTGTGGTGTGCTTTTTAGAGGCAATTTTGCTTATGTGAGATCTTAAAGCCAGGCTTTTGTCCAGGATAACACCTAGATATTTTACCTCCTCTTTTACTGTTATAAATTTGTCATTGACAGTGATTGTTTTCAGTGGCAAGAAGGAAGAGTTTCTGGTGATAAACATCACTTCCGTTTTATCACAGTTTACTGAAAGTGAATTATTATTGAGTCAAATAATCATATCTCCAAGGCACTTGGTTATAGCAGTCAGGTCCGGGTTGTAAATGTTAATGGGGGAGTAGACCATGATGTCATCTACATATATATGGTAAAGCATTTTGTGGTGCATGATTATGTTACAAATGGGTTGAATGAATATGTTAAATAGAATGGAGGATAATGCTGAACCTTGTGGAATGCCTTGGAGTACATTGAACTTTGCTTACTTATTTTCACCACATGTGACCTGTTGGAGGTAGGAGCAGAACCATTTTAAGGTGTTGCTGCATAGACCAATTTCTTGCAGTCTTTGGATTAATATGGAGTGGGATATAGTGTCAAAGGCAGCAGAGATATCCATGAATATTAAAATTAATCCTTTTTTGGCATTGTCATTGCCCTTAATGAGGTTGTCGAATAGAGAGATTAAAAGGGTTTCAACACCGTGCTGTGGTCTAAATCCATGCTGATGTGGGTCTAGTGGAGCGTTTTGATCAATGTGGTCTTGAAATTGCATTTGTACAGATTTTTCTATGACTTTGGCGATGAATGGAAGACTGGAGATTGGTCTATAGGATTTCGGATCTTCTGGGTCAAGGGGGATTTTTTTGAGAACTGGGCCTAATGCAGCTTGCTTGAGGACAGATGGCATGTAGCCCTGTTGTAGGGACAGTTCTATCATTTTTTGAAGGTACTTGCCAAGCTGGTCTTTTGAGGCCTTAATCCATGCCACAGGGCAGGGGTCAATTGAGGAGGTAGTAGTTTTTAGCATGTCCATGATGTGCTCTATCTGTATAAGGGAGGGAATAGTGAAGTTCTCCCAATTTGTATTATATGACTTGGTAGTAGGTTTTTCAGATGTAGGTGTCTGGTTTAGGGAGGAGTTGCCAAATCTACAGCTCATTAAGTTTGCATAAAGTCGGGGGTCGACAATATATATGTCTTGTTGTGTAGCGTCTTTGGCGAGTTGTCGCACAATACTGAAGAGTTCTCTGGGTCTATTTGATGCCTTCATGACAGTGTTGGTGAAGTAGTGCTGTTTACATTCATTGATTATATTGCTATATTCAAGTTGCTTGCTTCTGTATTCCTGTGTCTTATTACACCTCCATTTTTTTTCAAGCCTCCTTAGAGATCTTTTAGCTTCTCTAATATTATCCGAGTACCAAGGTGCATTGGGCCTTTTACGAGAGTGTATGCATTTTGGATGGTAGAGTTCCAGTTTTCAATAAAATGGTCAAGATCTTGGATATTCTGCTGGAGCATCGGAGTTACTGTATGTTCTGAAGGAATGTTTCCTTGTTGAACGACTTGAATTTTCATTTTCAGTACCATGGCTCCTGGATTTGTTCATGGCCCTTAATAGTCAATGTGAATGTTATAGTGTAGTGATCAGACCAGGGAACAGGGGTGATTGTCGGTGTTGAGACCTGATGCTGATCCATGAGTTGATTCGGAATGAAGACTAGGTCTGGTCTTGTTCCGTGCTGATGCGTGGGTGTATAATGAGTGGCTTGTGATACGAGATATATGAACAGACTGTATCAAGGATAGGAAAAAGATCCTTGTTTTTATTATTTGGCGGTCTGTAGATAAGGCAAATACTTATGTATTTATTTGAAATGACAATAAAGTTGATCTCAGTAGAGTCAGAAGTTGATGAGGTACTGAATCTAAAATCTTTCCTTGCCAGTATTAGCACGCCACATCCTCTTTTATGGGATCGGGGGCAATTGAATGCTATGAAATCAGGTGGTGTTATTTGATTGAGGATAACCTGATCAGTGTTTGTTAGCCATGTTTCCGTGATGCACATAATGTCTATTTTATAGGTTTGCAAGTAGTCTTCAATGATGTATGATTTATTTCTGACAGATCTTGCATTGATTAGTATGCATTTGATGGGGAAACAATGATGGGATATGTATTTTTGTTTTTTGAGTATGTTGTGTGCACTGAAGGTATATTAGATTATGTGATCTTTGTGTGGTGGGTCTCATAAATTGGTATGTCAGCGTAGATGGAATATGTGAGAAAAGAAAATGTGTAGAGAGTGAAGGTACAGAGAGGAATTTGGAGCCCATCAAGATTGCTAGGTGCATTGCGGTTAAAGTTTTACACTTGACTCATCCC